>OY856412.1:486517156-487717156 GCA_963693085.1 Alisma plantago-aquatica | reverse complement strand
GTGTAGACTACTCTAGGGGCGGGGTGGTGTTGTCTATTGCTAGGACATTGTCAACTATTGTCTATGGTGCTAAACTAGGAGGCTGGTGGAGACGTTGTTCAAGTGTTGTTGAAGAAGGAGCGAGTTGATGTCTGAAGAAGAAGTGTGTGGCCACTGTAAGGGTAATGTCATTGGACTTTCTCTAGGACCAGGTATAACCTTGCAACCTTTCCTTCCTAGATACATTGTTGTTGACACACTCTTTTTGTTTTAGGAAAAGGACATTTAATTTTTTTTTCTTCTGCCTATATCTGCATCTGATTTACCTACACCATCCACCCACACTTCTATTAGAATAGTCCCACACCTGCTGAGCTCTAGGGTGGTCTTTTGGTTTATAAAGTGTGTGGTCCCTTCACTCATTGCCAATTGGCTTTCCATGAATATCAAAAATTCTAATATAGTATCAGAGCAACCCCATGAGACAAGTGTGAGGACCATACCCTACCCAAAAAAATAAGTGCAAGCATAAAAAATGGTTGCACTTGAGGGGGGTGTTGGAATAGTCCCACTCCACTAAACTCTAGGGTGGTCCTATGGCTTATAAGGTGTGTGTTCCCTTCACTCATTGTCAATTAGTTTTGGGTTGAATACCACAATTCTAATATGGTATTAGAATGAACCCCACGAAACAAGTGTGAGGACCACAACCTACCTAAAATTACAAGTGCAAGCAATAAAAAGTGGTTGTACTTGAGTGGAGATGTTGGAATAGTCTCATACCACTGAGCTCTAGGGTTGTCATGTGTCTTATAATGTGGGTGGTCCCTTCACTCATTGCTAATGGGTTTTGGGTTGAATACTACCACATTCTAATAACTTCAAGCATGGGATCAGGAGGTTTTACTACCATAAGAGGAATTCACAAGTCACATACAGCTTGGCAAGGGGTAACTATGAGAAATTGAGAGGTTTCAATTACAACTAAGAAATAGGTTGAAGTGATTGTAGAAGTCCTATCAAACATTGAATACAATAGTAGAAGTATATAGGTAGACGAGAGAAGAAATTATGTCTCTTTGATAGTTTTTTTCAATAAGGTTTGTACACTGGTAACAAATTTGATTAGTTGACTGATATTATATACAAATTCATAGTAAGTATATGAAGACACCTTTGGAGTTTTTCATTTGGTGGACACCAAATATTTTGACAGGAAAAAAGAAGCAAAGAATGAAGTGATTTAACAGTTTCCTATTGAAGGGATGTATCACATGTGCAACTGTCTGAGTGTTTTTGAGTTGTATATGCAAACTTTGTCAAATTATACTTAAGAAAAATGGTTACAACTATTTAGATCTTGTGTCTATATTTGTGGTTTATATTTTTGAAAGCTTTTGCCATCCTTGTTTCCATTTATCAACTCTACCATTTAATTCTGCATGAACATGACAATGTACTTGAAGACACTTTCATGTCTATAGCTTTTCAAAATACCAAACAATATGTTGCTCTATGACCATCTTGCTTTCTTGGGTTTAATTATTAACTTGCAATGCAGTTATGCTTGTTTTACAGTGGCGTAAGTTTCGACAACAAACTTTTGTGCAACAGATGAAGGCCCTTTCTTAGTTAAAGATTTGCATGATTTCAATTTTTCTTCTAACTTGAACCCAGAGGACAGTTTATCTAGTGATCAACTTGCTGAATATCAGATGTCACGACTGCCAATCTTTATTATTGGCTATGCTTTTCATCGGTAATAGTTTATTTTGACTTAATATCAATGGATTTTCTCTTGCAGCAACAACCTAATTCGTCCGTGATTCTTTTGAAGCAACAACCCATCCGTGATCCTAGATTATTTCGAGATGATGGAATTGGATGATTAGAGACGTGGATCGTAGCTGACCTAATCCCGGAGATTATCTTCACAGTTATGACTCGAAAACTAGCAAACGAGTTGGCGATAATTTTATATGCAATGTTCATTAGTGGTTTCAACGTTGTGTATAGGACATTTCTATAAACTCTATTTGTAATATGTATGGAACACGTGTCTACTGGATGTCGAAATATATTACGTAAGTAATGCCTATGTGCTAGCATTTCTGTACGTTATTGACACTTTTATATCTATTAAATGTATTTGGGTGCATTTTGCTGCAGCGTCAAGTGAGATTGGTTTTATAAATGTGGTTGATGATGAATGTATAGTAGTCACAGTGGTATTTTGAATCTTGACGCAGTAGATTCCCAAAATATGAATAGGTGGTGCCAACAAGTCCGAACAGTTGTATCGTCGAACTTGTGTTCTAAACACGTATTATTAATTAAAAATGATCCAAAGTAAGAGCCTATGTTGGATTGGACTGCATTCTTAGATCCAGCTAGTTAAAATTTATGTTTGAATTGTAGGAGCCGGAAAAAGTAAGAAGTCCCAAGATGGTTTTGAACAGATGAACTGCCGCATTCGTCATTCCGTTTCAAAACCACAGACGCCAAACTCCAGCTACGGCCGGGTCATATGAACATCTGTCCATGCAGTGGCGGCGTCAAGGGGGGGCAAGCAGGGGCAAGTGCCCCCCCTCAAATTTTGGATTTTAAAAAAATATATATATTATATACGCAACATGGTATCATAATGAATAAGTATTTTTAAATATTCTTTACAAAAGAGGTTGGTACATCGACTTTTATAATTTACAGAAAATTGTCAACAAATAATGACATTGCTTGTGTGTTTTAAGCAACAAAACACAATAGAAACACATAAAAATAACATAAATTTCATTTAAAACTGCAATATTTAATTACTTTTAGAAATAGATCTTGATTTTTGTGAATTTGTATTTATTTAGATAAATTGATAATTATATTACAAACACAGACATTAATGTCAACTTACTAATTATTAATATTAACATATATAATGTTGAAACAAATAACGTAAATTAATAGTTAGTTGTATACTTTATTATAATGTTAATTATTTTATATCACCTATATATAATTAAATATATAACAAATATAGTTAGTACTTAGTTATATGTTGTATAATTTGTATGTGTCAATAATATATGATAATTGTTTATCTAACGCAGGTGTATATAATGATAAGAGGCAAAAATTACTCAATATTAATTGTTTTTTTTAGTTTATAGTTATATAATATATTTTTTAATTAATGATATTAAAACACATTTTTTTATTTATAAACTTCATATATATATTTGGTAAAATAAGGATGCATCATGTACTAATATAAGATAAACCCTTAAAATAACATTAATGTAAATAATATAAAAAAGTTTAGATAATCATTGTATATTACTTTTTATTTATGATATTACTAAAAATGACGTTTTGGATTCTTTTATTATGTTAGATTATCTAGATTACAGAACACATCTTAAATATTAAATAATTAAATTCTCATTTATTTAAATATTTTAACTTTTCTAATGGATCAACTATATAGTCATACTTCTATATGTATGTAATCCAAATGTTTTTTTCTCAAAATTTTATATTTTATTTTTACTATAATGTCAAACATAATGTATTTGGTATTTTCTTTATTTTCAGCATCAAGTAGATATGGGTATATTTGTAATTCAATAATTAATTAATTACCTTATAATTTGTTTAATATTTAGATAAAATTGGTGATGGATTATTATCACGATGCATGTATTTTTTGACTTAAATTTATTACATTGTTTTTTCTCAACTTATATGATATAATTGTTACATGGTATCGAATATACAAACCTATTTATTAAAATCAATGTTATTTTATAATTACTAGAATTTTTAAAATCATCATATAAGAAATTATATGACAATCTTAAAACATAAATAATAATCCATGATGTTGGACATAAAATGCATGTGGTTTTGCCTGAGTGACCTACATTTATGAAGATCTAATTTAAAGTAGTTCATTTCATACAAAAATTATCTCTTTTGAATGTTAGCAATTGTGGTTTAGAATGTATTTAATTATGTGTGGATAGTTATAAGATACATAATTTTATGTAATAATGTCTATAGATAAATGAGTGTTTAAATTGTACATGGAAATTAGGCAGTCCACAAAGTGGCGAGCTATGTTGTCAATATTTTTTGTCGCAGTAAGATCTATTGATTTTTCTATACACATCGTAATAACCAGGATAATAATGTCTTTAAGACATACTAGTCACTCTAATTATCTAATGACAATAGTTAAAGACCTTTTCTTATATAAAAAAAAATATACATTTCATATGATATTATAATTTTACTTTATGTGTGCCCCCCTTTATAAGGAGGCTGGCTCCGCCCCTGTGTCCATGTGTTATGGGAACTACCTTCGACGACGATATGCGGAGATTAAATCAGACCTCTTTTGATCCTGGATGCAGTAATAAATGCAGCATTGAACTAAAATACAATTACATCCTTTAAGGCCACGTTTGGATTAATGGATTATGTAGGATTTCAATCTTTTCCTACATTCCTGTACTCTAGAATTTTGAAAACACAGGCTTCCAAGTATTTTGCATAGTGATAGTTTATGTTTGGTTAAAACGAATAAATGTTGCAGGTGTCGGGTATGAGAGGAGCTACGCTTTTCAAATGGAGGATGGAATACAGCTTTTAGTTAACAACTGTTGTTTGCAGGATTTTTACATTTCCCGATACTGCAAAACAAATCTAAAATTCTAGCCGAGAAATTAGCGAATACAATCCAATCCGGTCGTACAGAAAAACAAATGTCTCCTGTAACAAACGTGTCTTAAAATTGGCAGCAACTTTAGAAAAATTCTACACATAACCGGTCACACACCCAGAAAAATAATAAAGGATGAAGGAGGTAGAAGAGAGAGAAAATATTTTTGTCCATAACTTTCAATCCGGAGCGTATTTTTCGATGAAATAAATTGCATTAGAATTTTGTAGAAAATACTTTCCAACGAGATTAGTGTTGACATATTTTGAAATAAAGATAATATGCGAGAAACATAGTACCATATATTAGGATGTCATACACATGTTCTGGATACAGACGTACAATACTCGTGAGTATTGTACTTTTGAATGAAGGAAGATCAATGATTAGTTGTTCTTAAATAATATTTTAAAGTATTGTTCTTAATAAGATTTAACTATAAAATGTGTCCATAAGTATCGTATCCACTTGTTAAATACTCAAGCATAAGTTCAGAACCTACTAAATTACAATACCAAGCATAATCGTATAACTAATGTAGAAGTACAGTATCTACATAATCACATAGCAACATTAGTCATCTGGACAATTTCTTTTACAAAATGCAGACATAAGTTGAGTAACCCACTTGTTAATGTCCTCAAAAGTACAATGCACATCAGATCAAAAATCCCCTATAAAATGCAACCATAAGTATTGTACTCACTTATTAATTTCAACTCAGTTACTGATGCATAAGTATAGTACCTAAAATATTATAAATTAAGTATAATTGTATAACTGGTCTAGAAGCATAAGTATCGTACCTAAGAATTGTCATAGCAACATTTGTCATCTGGACAATTTTTTTTTATAAAATGCAGACATAAGTTGAGTACCCACTTGTTAATGATCTCAAAAGTACAATGCACATCAGCTATAAAATGCAACCACAAGTATTGTACTCACTTGTTAATTTTAACTCATTTACTCAAGCATAAGTACAGTACCTAACAAATTACAAAATCAAGCATAATTGTATAACTAGTCTAGAAGAATAAGCACGGTACCTATAAAATCTCATAGCAACATTGGTCATCTAGATAAATATTTATTTCAAAATGCAGACATAAGTTGAACACCTATTTGTTAATGATCTCAAAAGTATAGTGAACATAAGTTCAAGAGATCAGCTATAAGGTGCATCCATAAGTACGGTACTCACTTGTTTATTTAAAATCAGTTACTCAAACATAAGTACAGTACCTAGCAAATCATAAAAGTATGCATAATTGTATAACTAGACTAGAAACATAAGCATAGTACTTACGAAATTCTATAACAACAATATGAATGTTTGTATATGACGTAATGTACCTCAAAACATAATTACTATATCCCAAAACATAGGTATTGTACTTTAAAATATGAATATTATATTTATCTCATATTATTATTACTCCAAAATATATCAACCTTGATCTAGTTAGAAAGTATTTTTATAAGGAATCTAATGTTTTTTATTTCTTAAAAAAATTCATTCAGAAAAAGTTATGAAGAAAATAATTTACTCTATCCTCTTTTAATTCTCATTTTCACTTTAAATTATTAGACATCGCCCTCCTCCCAACCATTGGGTGGATGCCCGGGTGGGAGAGTCGGGTGGGTAGTGTGGCTCCAACTTTTAAGGGAGCCACGGAGAGCGGCCCTGGTTCGACAGTTAGAAACTTAGAATAATGTAAATGGGCGTGCATGTTCACTCTGCGGCGAATTCCTGGGGTTTTAGCCGTCATGGCTGGCCATGTTTCCACAAAGCGGGAACATGTGAAGAGCTTCCGCCGCTATTGGAAATGACGGTGGACATCAAACGGGAGGGTGACAGAATTAATAAGAGCTACGCTACACACAGTTCCTTCTATACCCAGCCACCCACCCATGTATCGGGAGTACACAAAAATGTGGTCTCAGTCGGCTTTTAATGCATGCCAATTAACTCCATACAGTAGGCTTTTAGTCGGCTTTTAATAAACGCCAATTAACTTCATGCAGCAGGCTTTTAATACGAAATAACTTCACGCCAATTAACTCCATGCAGCCGGCTTTTATTGTCCAGCAATTAACTCTCTCCACTCCTTTCTCTAGCCCTCATTTTTACTAATTTGTTTTCTCTCTTGCAACTCCTCCTTCCGGCTCTATTTCAACCCACCAATATTTGCACGTTAGTACAGTACGTCTGTTCCCCAGTTTTCATCAATCTTTTTACTTCGGTCGTACAGTACATCATGTAAAGGCTGCGATGGTCAGAGAGTTGAAGCACAATAACAACATATTAGTACAGTACCTACGGAATCCAATAACAACATTGATCTGGAAGCATAAGTACAGTACTTACGAAATCCAGTAGTAACATTTGTCATCTGGACATAAGTACAGTACCTACGGAATCCATGCAAAATAAGTACAGTACCCACTTGTTAATTCCAACTCAGTTTTTTCAAACATAAGTACAGTACTTACCAAATTATAAAACCAAGCATAAGTACAGTACTTAACAAATTACAAAATCAAGCATAATTGTATAACTGATCTGGAAGCATAAGTACAGTACCTACGGAATCCAATAACAACATTTTTTGCCTGGACATAATTTTTTTACAAAAATGTAGTGCACATCTGGTCCATAATCAACTATAAAATGCATCTATAAGTATTGTACCCAATTATTAATTTTCAACCCAATTTGTCAAATATAAGTCCAATAACAAAATGTACATCTCGTATTGTATGTAACAGAAAACAATAAGTATTGTACGTCTGTACATAATTTGAATTTCAATACTTTGAAAAAAATATAAGGAATTACCAATGAACAAAAATTTGAATGGACAATAAATAGCGGTACTTGCCCAGGACTGTTTATGAGCAGTGGACAATAAATGTCCTTTGCATGCCTGTTGTATGCGTTTTGCATGAGAAATAACACAAAAAAACGGTTGTACATGCTATATCTATGCAATGCATTAAAATTTGCGTTTTTCCAGATTCCGGGTATGTGAACGGATGGGTAGATGACTGTAGCTAGAATTTTTCTATAATAAAGGCTGAATGCATAGTGTCGTATGCCTAATATAATACTACTCGCTTCTCCCAGATATCAACCATAGTGTCGTATGCCTAATACAAAACTACTCGCTTCTCCCAGATATCAACCACAAACACTTATGAGTCATGACCTATGAAGGGCATCATCATTGGTTGTTGTGTCGGTAATATATTTCTTTCATCCTCTTTTTTGTTTATCTCTATTATGATAAACATGTCGCCCATGTATCTGTACGCCTTTATATTCATGTGTATATGACTTCGCTTGGGCGGCCTACTCAACTTTATTGAGTATTGTTGCATGTATGCTCTCTCGCGAACACAGCAAATGGTTATAGGCAATGAGTATAATCCCGCTGTAGAAATCTGAGAACGTCTCCGGTGATCCAATTTTTCTAAATTCTCAAGTGTCAGGATCGATCTACAGTTGCTAGAGTAACTCTACTTACTCATATTAATGGATAACTTAATTTCCCACTTAGACCTCATTGTTCATTACCGAATAAAAAACCTAAATGACATATTTTATTATTTTAAATACTAAAATAACATATTTGATATTTTAATTCCCAGTATGACGTATTTACATGTCAATACGTCCATGTTGGTATATTTGATTAGTTCAACTTAAATTTATTATATTTTTTTCTTTATCTAATGTACATCCTAGCTCCCATACATAGGAGATCAGTTCTCTTATTTCACTTAATGAAAACACTCTTGTCAACATAATACCTCATTATTAACCATTAGATTTTCTTTTTCTTTTTTTATCTTTCCTTCATGTGTCTTTCTGCCGCCACCCTTTGCTGTCGTTTTATATCTCCACCATGTTGATCTAGCGTGCGACATCCTTCTCTACTAATTCATTAATACAGCAAAAGACCACCAATATTCTCTACTAACACCACGTAATCCACCCTTCTCCTTCTCCACCACCCACTTCTATATATTTTTCTTTATATTTTCCATTATCTTCTCCACCAGGTTAATCCAGTTTTTTTATTTATCTTCTCCACCCACTATATGCCTTCTCCACCACTACTACTCCACAAAACCACATAAAGAGGAAGGTATAGAATTGCGACCTGAAGATTTGACAAATTCAATAAGTCCACAATCGTTCTTTTTCATAGTTTGCTTGATATGTCGTCGACGGTTGGAAGACATGACTGTTATGTAGTCAATATTGCATATCTCTATTGAACAGTTATTTGTGCTAGTTTATAAAGCACTATATATAATAAAAGAAGAAGAAGAAACCTTGTATTGATTTATAAAGCATCAAAACAAAAAGGGGAAATTTTTTACTTTTTCTTCCTCTCCATGTGATTTTCTTAATTCATATGGCTGAGTGTTTTTCTTGAAATTGAAGATATTATGTTCATCTATCCTATTGTGCCATTAATCTGGTAGTACTTTCTATTTTCCTACCGAGATCCATTTATGTAGTGTCATCCTATTTCTATCAAATTTGATTGTAGTAGTACTATTTTCTTCCTACCGAGCTATATTCTAGTAGTTGTATTCATCTTTCTACCGAATTTCCATTCCGGTAGTAAATCAATTTTGTTATTTTATATTGTGCTATATTCCGGTACTTTTACTTTCTGTTTGTATTGTTCTATATTCTGGTAATTTTTATTTGTACGATGCTATATTCAGCTACCTTTACTATTTGTTTGTACACTGCTAAATTTGGATACCTTTACATTTTATTTGTATCGTGCTCCATATTCCGGTCTTTTATTATCATATCATGGGTGACGCTACCAAGCCAACCACTACAACACCTACCATTATCTAGAATGATTTACCTTATATTATTGCAGTCAAACTCAATGATGACAATTTTTTATTGTGGATGAATATTGTCAAATATTTCTACAATCGTGGGGAAACTCAAGTTTATCATTGAGAATTCCCCTGATATGCCCAACATTGCCTGGACTACATGAAATGGTCAGATTCTTTCCATACTCTGGGGGTGCATGGATCCTGAAGTTGTAGTCAAGTACATGTGGCATGGGTGTTCCAAGTCAATGTGAGACAAAATGAAACAGTTCTTCACTCAAGAGGACAATTGCTTACGCATCTACAATGCCATGGACAAAATCTTCTCTGAGAAGAAAGAGGATCATTCCCTATCTAAGTACTACGATGGAATAAAGTCCCTTTCAAATCAATTGAACTTCATCTCTCCTACAATCTCTATTTTGGTTAGTAAAGAGAGGGAAACTCTCCTCACTAGATGCTTCTTCAACAAGCTACATCTTTATTTTGTTGTTATTTAACAACTACTCATGGTTAGTGCAACCCTTCCATCTATGGACTAGGCACATGCACGCCCAACCAAGTCTAAGATGCTTGTTCCTCGTATCTCTCCAATTGTAGTATTTGAACCTTCACTGAAAATGGATGTAGTGGACAGAGGATGGGATTTTGGGCAAGGCCATCACCCAACATGCACTAATTGCAGAAAGTTGGGACACACTGAAGACATTTGTCACTCAAAGCATAGTTATCCAACATACTATGGGAGAGGACAATTGGTATATATTCCCATAGAGCCATCCTGAGTGATTGCATGGAGTCAGATATTAATTAATCAATTAATATGATTATTTAGTTAATTGATTAATTTTAGAATATTCTAATTAATCCACGAGCATTTTAATTAATGCAGTGTTTCTATTTACCGATGGGTTTAGGAAACTCTACCTCCTTTTGTCTCCTATTTAAAGGGGTTTGATGGCCAATATCTATATAAGATATTGAGAGAGAATTTTCAGTTTACGCTCACGTACGTAAACTCAAGCCGTCACCGTCCTCAGGAGAGAAAGCAGAGCACCGTGACGTTAGCACATCATCACACAGAGGCTACTCCTTCCCCACTGACTTAGGAAGTGTGACATTGAGTTCCAATCCATCTGCGTGGACGATGTTGAGATGCAGACGCTGAGATGTCTGTATTCGGAGGACGTCAAAAACCAACCATATGCTCTACGAGCGGCGTACACTACTGCATGAAAGGAGCGCCGCCAGATCTTCCCATGACACACTCACCAAACAGGAGAGAAGTACCGTCTATGTAGGCCAGTAACGTTACGCACCATCATACAGTGGGACATCACCAGACTCACTATGTGATAAGGTATATCCTGTGAACACTCTTTCTGAATACATTTTTGTCGACGAGATCATATTTCGAGTTGTGTGGAAATTTGTTTTTTTTTGCTTCTTCCGCGCATGATTTCTCCACAAAACCCAACAGTGGTATCAGAGCATCATCTATATATGGCATATTTGGATTCTTTTCGATATGATCGAACTGCTATATACTATTTTCTATGGTGCACACGATGTGAATTAAAACTACTAATTTACAAATCTAAACCTAATTCTACATACGCCGCAAGCTTCTATTTTTGACGTTTCGGACGGGGTCGTCTATGGAAAATATTGATTTTCTTCAGTGCATGGAAGTAAAATTTTATAGACCTTTCATGGGCTCTGCCCTTGACACCCCGCGAGGGATCCCCGCACAGGGGCGATGCCCATGTGTACTCCGCATAGTCTGCATGGGAGTCGAAAATTTATTTAATGAGGAATGTCCTGCATTAAAAATACTACAATTCTAATATGTATATATGTATATGTAGATATACCTATGATATCATACACGTCGCCTTTCAAATCTATTTTATGTGGTGAATGCACGCACGGTTATGGCCTAGAATCCCCTTTTGTGGATGTTGTGAATGAATGTGGTTGTGAATCTTGTGGACATGTTTGTTTGAGAATGTTATGGATGTATAATGGTTGTACATAGATCCTTTTTATAAAGTATCCGACTTGCATGTCGAGCCTCATCTATTATTTCAAAGTGTATTTAATTCTTTCCCTTTTTGTATTTGTACTCATATGATGTAATAGAGATAGGATTAATTTTAGTCTTTGTAAACTTGATGTAAGGAGGCCACTTGAAGATCCAACTCCAAGGAGCGTCCATGGAGAAGAACCATGAAGATCCAATTCTAAGAAGCAAATTGAAGATCCAACTCCAAGGAGCGTCTATGGAGAAGCAACATGAAGATCTAATTCTAAGAAGCAACTTGAAGTTCCAACCTCACTGATCATCCATGAAGTTATTCATTGTAATGTTGATCCTTATAGGTTGATTCACAGGTGTTGTTGCATGAGATGCATAAGACCTTAGGTGGACCATAATCCTTTCTTGCTCCAAAGGATTACAATAGTATGGCCATAACTGATGTTTTTGCGTTTGTGATTGCATGTCTATCGTTTGTGGTTGTGGATATAGTAGTATAAGATACGTACTATAAAGTATGTGGTGCTTGGATATGTATATGTATTAATAAAACACCTCAATTAATAATATTAAGTTTTATTTGCCTTCCATAAATCAACACATATGAAATGCTTGATCGACTATGTGAGGGCACGCCTCCGCGTGGTACTATAAGGCCCCTAAACTTTCTTAATGAGTTGAATAAGCTTGATTATCATAATTAAATTCTTATAACCCTAATATAACCTTGTGATATGATTTGAAATAATAATACAAGCTTAAGTTTTAAATTTGGTCCAATTTGGACACTGTTTGAGCAAGTCATGCAATTTTATGTACATTTTGGACTTTTCTGCAATTTACCCAATTGAGAGGTTTTCTTTGCAATTTATCACTTTTATTGTGTTCCTTGGATATTATTTCATCATTCTTGATCTTTTTGATCCATGGGGCACCTATTTAAACCTTTGTTTGAAGGTGTTTTCTCCAAGGGTATTTTAGGGTTTACCCCTTCATGGATGAGCTACCTTTAGTAGCTATCAACTAATGAATTATTTGATTGGATGGGAAATTCGAAAAAGGAAAGATAATTCAGTGTATACATATGTTGGGGGAGCTTCTTGTGTGTGTGCTTGTATATTCTTAATAAATTAAGGCCATGGACCCTTGGATAGATACTAGAACTTTAACTTTTTATTTTTCTTTATCTTAAAGTTTCATATACTTATCCCCAAGCACCAAAACGGGCCATTTTATCTCCAACCCTTCCCTCCTTCTCCCAACCTTGTTCTCCCTCTATGCTTCTGTGAATTTTCCTGTCCAAGGAAGAATAAAGTGGGCACCTTCTTGGAAAAAGGATCTAGGGTTGCAATTGACTTCATTTTAGGGTTGAAAAAGCTTCCTTCTAGTGATCTTGACCTAAAAGAGTAAGAATTCCCTTCTTTCCTCCATTTATTTATTTTTTATCCTTCATCCTACCTTTCTCCAGGTAAGAACCTTGTTGTTCATTGGTAGAAATTTCTCTAAAGCTTTAAAACCCTACCTTTCTTGCTCCTTATGCTTAGGGTTTGCTCATTTGATGAAGAAAGGTGCTAGATGGACGAATTCATATCTTATTATTGGATTTTCTATCCTACCTGCTCAATTTTTCTTCTGTGTGGGGTTTCATCTTCTCATAAGAGGCAAGTTTTAAAACTTTCTTCACGTTTATTGCTTACCATAAGCTTGCTAGCTCATGTTCTTGCTTGAAAATGATGATCCATGCACTAAAAAGCTATGCTTGACTTGGATTTCAATTTTTATAATGTTCTATGTTCTGATTTCAGTTCTAGATGAACCTGTGATCATGTGTACATTATTCTTAAGGAAAAATATGAATTGTATCAGGTTGGTTTAACAACCTATGGTGCTAATAACCTATCAACCAATGGTCATTTTTAGGGTTTAAAGCTGATTTCTTCTATAAACCCATGACCCGATGATGGTACCATTACAACAACCCTATGGTGTTGTCTTCATGACAACTTATGGTGAAAACCTATGTTCACCCCTTTAGGTCATGTTTTGGATCAATTAGAAGTTTAATGATCAACCATTAAGTACCATAATAATGTTATCAATCAATGATGACATTAGCTTAATATTTGATAATGATTATTGAATATAGTGTTAATATAACAAAATATGGTGACTTAATGGTCACTAATGATGGTGGATCAGATCTCCAAAATCTATGGTGAGTTAATCATATAGTTGTAGCATCAATTAAGCTTTAGACCAATGGTTTCTTGGGTTACTTGATGCAATGGTCGAACCTATACTGTAATTGATGGTTTTAACATATGAACTTGACCCAATGATCAAGATCTAATGTTTATTCCTCCAATAAAGTGGAATGATGGATAATGTAATATGTTGGTACTAATAATGGGATTTCGATGGTTTCCTTTATATGATCAACTTAAGGAGACAATGGATGACTTGTTTTAACTGAAGAGTCGATTGTGGGTTTTACCCTACTCTCAATGGAACTTTTTGTGTTGTAAATCAAGGGATGTCTAGGGTTAATTATATGGTGACTCTTTCCAGAGAACAAATCAAATACTTCATAGGTGGTTTATCCAAGGTGTTTACTTATGTAAACAACCAATGGTGTTACCTTTTAAACATCCAATGATTCTGGGTGACATTGTGGTATGGTGATATGGGTTGAATGATGATGGAACAAGTGGAGGGTTACCCTTAACAAGGCAGTATTACCTATTCACTCATATGAATAGAAGGGATGATAACCATATTGTGTGTATATGTAACCCTAATGAGGTATAGTTTGTTATACCTAGCTTTAATATGACTAAATGATGGTAATTGGGTATGAATAGTCCTTGAATGACTAATGCAATCATGGGGTACTCTCTCATTGTTGTTGAAACCCTAGTATGCTATAACCTGGCGGTTACATCTTGATTTATGTGTGGGTTCATACTTGAGAATAGTATGGAATGTGATGGTGATGCTTCACCTTATGCATCCATGATCCAATGGGGATTCCGTGAGCTAGGGTTTGGGTATAAGTGATGATTAGCAACATTGATATAATTTATCATGTTGAACCTAACTCTAATGCAAATAGATAAAGATGAGCATTCATGTTTAACATTCTTATATGATGGAATGATGGTGGAATAACCTTCTTAATATGATCATAAACTTAATATGTTAATTGGTGGTTATCATAGCCACATGGTTGATACTTTCTTATGCTGAACATTAGCATTATGAATATGATGAGGGTTAATCATATCTGGATTCCTTACATGTTGATGTAATAAAGGAATGTTCTTAACATTAATATAACCCTGCTATGATTGTTTATTAATATCACCTAGCTCATTAATGCAATATTGTGTTGATCCAGTGTATTATATGTAAATGATTTTTTTGAGCCTTGTTATAAGGCATACAAAGATAATGATGTTCTTGTAGGGAATATTATAATGGTCTTAATAACCTTTGGACATGGTTGAGCCCTGAATGAGGTTTAATCCTCTTGTGTTGATAATGATTGATACCCTATGATATTATGAAAAGGATTTATATCATGTGATAGTATGATGGTCTTAATGACCTTTGGGCATGGTTGAGCCATGAATGAGGTGTAATCCTCTTGTGTTGATAAGGGTTGATACCCTATGATATTGTGAAAAGTATTTATATCTTGTGATAGTATGATGACTAGTGTAGTATCATGAATAGCAAGTGAATAGAACCATGTGATGATGAGATGAGAAATTATGTTTCATACATTTTATATCTTTTCAAGTTTTGATATTTATATGATTGATAGAAGTGAATTAGTGTTTGTATGTCCACTTTGTTAATGCAACCTTAATTCACCCAATTGGCATAACTAATCAAGTTCAACTCTAATCATGTAGTTCCTTGTGCCATAGAGCCATCTTCAGTGTCAGAACTTGCTGGATGGTGAAATGAGAATTCCTAAGGGAAACTCGGAGTGCATACTGTTGAGTATGTGGGGGGGGCAGGTTGAGGATATATCTTTGTCATCCGCAATGCAGTTTGTGGAGGTTGGCTATGGTCATGCCTCATACATCTAATGTGATTGAGAATGGTTGTGGTTGTGTCTCGATGATTATAACATGATGTGATTAGAGGACAACTGCACTTGTACCTCAGTGATTGGGTTTGTATACCTTGGTTTCTAGTGCCATGACCTGTACCAAGGGCGGACTAGTGGTTAGCAGCTTGACTATATGTCACTATGGTGGTAGCTTTGACTAATATGTCACTACCTTTTTACTCGTACCGGACAGAGGGGAAGAGATCTTAGGATACCAACACTCCTAGATCTTGTACGGAACCAAATAGCCCTTTATAGGGGTTAGTTGGACTTTGAATGGTATGATTCAAATTCCTCAGGGCATAACAAAAGATATAATACATCCATGTAGCATATTTGATTAGGGTTATACACAATTTTTCACATTGGATGATAACCCTTGTTTGTTATGTTTACATAAAGATGATGCTTAGTGCAATTAAGAGATAGTATATATACTTATGTTGTGGATATGCTTAAGATTGTATATGCATACATACAGTAGCCATGATTATGGTTATAAGTATACTTCTACTGTGGATTATAATCATGATGCTAGCTATCTCATGTTGTTAGTTATGTTTAGCATGCTAGCCATGCCTTTGTAACTAGAGATGCATATGCTGCTAATCATGCTTATCCAGATAGTTGGGCTTATGTTGTTATCTCTTCTTATGATGTTGATATGTTCAACCAATTATACATTCTCATGTTGTTAGCTATGCTATGTTATTAGACTTTCACATGATGCTAGATATGCATATGCTACTGAATTTCTTATATTGTCAACAAGATAAAGGATGATAGTCTGGCTAATGATGATAGTTATTATCTGCTCCTTTATTTATTTTGTTAATCATCAATACTAATGAGCTTATTTGTTACATCTGATTAAACTTCTTAACTATTTAATTACTTAAAAATGTTGTAATCAATATTGGTTGTTGGAGGTTATATCTCTTGCTAGGACATGGGTCTCACCCTTTTGGTTTGTCACATTTTTTTAGGTAATCGGAAATGATGAAAACAAACATGTGGCAGCAAAGAGGAGCTACAATAATGAATCTTTGAGAAAGTTGGTTAGATGTCTAGTGTGTCCTAGATTCATCTATGTACTCTCAGGTCCGGGCATGAAAAGTTTATATATGGTGTTTCAAACGAATCGAAATTTAGTTAGCATGTTAATGTTTGTTGTGTGGCATATACAAATATTTATCTCATGTGTATGTATGTTGTGGCCAAGGCGATAGAATAATTTGTATCAAACTCTTAGCATTGTATGGATATAAGAAAGATGTTTGGCTCTTATGCAAATGTTTCTGAGTGAGTTCTGACGTTGATATCATTTTTAATTTACCCATATTTTTGGGTATGTGATTAATTAGTGATCAGTTATGCTTTATGTTTTGAGTAATCTCGTTTAGTGTAATAGGTTCTCACAAGTTGGTATCAGAGCTTTAGGTTCACTGAGTCTATTGGGACACTAGGACGTAGGACTAGGTTGAGGTTAAAATTAGGAATATGACATAAAAATATGGTGCATACTGCCTAATCTCAGTAAATGGGTGCCCTGGCCAGGTATTCAAATATTGAAGAAAGGTAAGTATGGAACTCTTAGATTGTTATATTTCTGATTACTCTGATCAAGTAGTCATTTTGAGACAATCTAAAGAGCATAATGAATAAGAAATCATGGTGTGAATATCTCAATCCTACCTTAAAGAAGATGAGAATTGCATCATTATCTATCAAAACTTGAATGTTTGGTAAATATAAGAGAATGATACAGCACCATGAAATCTAAATCTGAATACAAATAAGGAAAAGAGGAGTTCTTGAAGATGTGATTCAAGAAGATAATAAAGTAAAAGATAGACAAGTCTATGCTTATAAAGTGAATCAAGGTATGAAATCCACATAAGATAGAGATAACTCCTATAACAAGTACAAAATGAGAAGATGAATGGGAACAATGACAAAGAAATAAGGTGGAAGCTGAGTTAGTCTCAGACCCTATGTATGTAAGAAAATTTTAATGAAAAATTAGCATGGCATGTGAAAGAAATTAAGGGAGATGATCCATGCTTCATGTAGAAAATGTGGAATATGATGATTTACTTGTTGATAAGTGGTTGAAAAACATAATAAAATAAGAGAACATACCCAAGTGTGATAAATATTCATCAAGGAAGGAGTAATGATATATGTTAATCATGATGACTCCTATGCTAATGGCAAGGAACCAAAATGAAAAGGGTAAAATGATACATAAGAAGTTGTAACTCATATAATGAAAATAGAATTGGTTACCTTTTGCTAGTGACCCTTGAAAAATACTTCTATGATGTGGGAAGTGTGTTTTCCTTTGTGTCTTTCCTTTCTATGGCACAACTTTCTAGTGGATCATTTCCACTTGGTACGTGCGGTTTCACTACAAACATGAGGGTGGATAGCTTATTATAGCATGAGGTTTCTTGGACTATGGTTTCAAGATCATAAAGTTTGTGATGAGTTTGCTTTTGAGCCTTCCAATAATTAGGAAGACTCCTCTTATATTTCTTGATATTTGTTATGTTGGTAAAAGTGATGAGATAATGATGTGAGTTCCTTATAGCACATGAGGTGGATACCAAGATAATGAATCCTAGTATCCAAGATGTATTAACAGTATGAGAAATATGTGAAGGTTGGAGATTTTTATTAAATGAGCATTCCAAGTATTCCTCTCCTATTGAGAGAGAGAGTTGATGATGATCCTACAAATGTTGTTTGGAAGGAAAAACAAAAGTGACTCTATAATGTTGTGTATGGTCTAGTGATAGCTGGGAAAGGCCACTATCAAGGATATATGGTTTGTTGATACAATAGATATAATTTCAGGATGATAGCTAGAATTTAAAGTTGAAAGTTACTATTAGATTTTTACAGATGACACAACAAGTTTCTATGTTCCATATTTGCAAATGTCTTCTTATGTGGGGGTTTTTGTGCTGACCCAAGATGAGATATGTATGAATGATGTGACATCACTATGATATGAAAGTAACCATGTGAAGGTAATAGGATGAGGTGTAAAGTAAGTATCCATCTTTGTTTACCTTGGATTTTGGGGTTGAAATCCCTATTAGGGGTTTATATTTGTAAGGCCCCTAAACTTGCTTAATGAGTGAACAATCTTACTTAACATAAATGAATTCTTATAACCCTAATATAACCTTCTGATATGCTTTGAAATCATAAGAAAATCTTAAGTTTCAAATTTGGTCCAATTTGGACATTGTTTGAGCAATCTATGCAATTGTACGTACATTTTGGACTTTTCTACAATTTACCCAATTGAGAGGTTTTCTTTGCAATTTATCACTTTCATTATGTTCATTGTATATTATCTCATCATTATTGAGCTTGTTTATCCATTGGTCACCTATTTAAACTTTTGTTTGAAGGTATTTTCTCCAAGTGTATTTTAGGGTTTACCCCTTCATGGATGAGCTACCTTTAGTATCTATCAACTAATGAATTATTTGATTGGCTAGGAAATTCGACAAAGGAAATCTAATAAGGTCTATAAAGATGGTAGCAGAGCTTCTTGGGTGTGTTCTTGTATATTCTTAATAAATGAAGGCCATGTACACTTGGATAGATACTAGAACTTCAACTTTTTCTTTATCTTAAAGTTTCATATACTTATCCCCAAGCACCAAAACGAGCCATTTTCTCTCCACCACTTCCCTCCTTATCCCAATCTCGTTCTCCCTATGTGCTTCTATGAATTTTCCTATCCAAGGAAGAAGAAAGTGGGGACCTTCTTGGAAAAAGGATCTAGGGTTGCAATTGACTTCATTTTGGGGTTGTAAAAGCTTCCTTCTAGTGATCGTGACATAAAAGAGTAAGAATTCCCTTATTTCCTTCATTTATTTCTTTGTTATCCTTCCTCCTACCTTTCTCCAGGTCGGAACCTTGCTGTTCCATGGTAGAAATTGCGCTAAAGCTTTAAAACCCTACCTTTCTTGCTCCTTATGCTTACGGTTTGCTCATTTGATGAAGAAAGGTGCTAGATAGACGAATTCATAACTTATTCTTAGATTGTATACCCTACCTTCTCGAGTTTTATTCTATGTGGGGTTTCGTATTCTCATTAGAGGCAAGTTTTATAACTTTCTCCACATTTATTGCTTACCATAAGCTTGCTAGCTCATGTTCTTGCTTGAAAATGATGATCCATGCACTAAAAAGCTATGCTTGACTTGGATTTCGATTTTTATAATGTTCCCTATTCTGATTTCAGTTCTAGATGAGCCTGTGATTATTTGTAAGTTATTCCAAAGGTATAATATGACTTGTATCATGTTGGTTTGACAACCTATGGTGCTAAGCACCTATCAACCAATGGTCCATTTTAGGGTTTAAAGCTGATTTCTTCTATAAACCCATGACCCGATGATGGTACCATTGCAACAATGCTATGGTTTGTCTTCATGACAACTGATGGTTGAGATCAAAGGTGTCATATGATGGTGAAAACCTATGGTCACCCCCTTAGGTCAGGTTTTGGATCAATAGAAGTTTAATGATCAACCATTAAGTACCCTAATAATGTTATCAATCAATGATAGCATTAGCTTAATATTTGATGTTGATTAATGAATATAATGTTAATATAACAACCTACGGTGACTTAATGGTCACTAATGATGTTGTATAAGATATCCAAAATCTATGGTGAGTTAATCATATGGTTGTAGCATCAATTAAGCCTTAGACCAATGGTTTCTTGGGTCACTTGATGCTATGGTCGAACCTATATTGTAATTGATGGTTTTAACATATGAACTTGACCCAATGGTCAAGATCTAATGTTTATTCCAACAATAAAGTGGAATGATGGATAATGTAATATTTTGGTCCTAATAATGGGATTTATATGGTTTCCTTTATATGATCAACTTAAGGAGCTTACTTTTTGACAATGGATGGCTTGTTTTAACTAAATAGCCGATTGTGGGTTTTACCCTACTATCAATGGAACTTTTTGTGTTGTTAATCAAGGGATGTCTAGTGTTATATGGTGACTCTTTGTGGAGCACAAATCAAGGACTTCATAGGTGCTTTCTCCAAGGTGTTTACTTATGTAAACAACCAATGGTGTTACCTGTTAAACACCCAATGATTCTGGGTGACATTGTGGTATGGTGATATGGGTTGAATGATGATGGAACAAATAGAGAGTTACACTTAACAAGGAAGTCTTACCTATTCACTCATATGAATAGAAGGGATGATAACCATATTGTGTGGATATGTAACCCTAATGAGGTATAGTTTGTTATACATGGCTTTAATATAACTAAATGATGGAAATTGGGTATGAATAGTCCTTGAATGACTAATGCAATCATGGGGTACTATCTTGTTGTTGTTGAAACTGTAGTATGCAATAACTCAATGGTTACATCTTGATTTATGTGTAGGTTCATACTTGATAATAGTATGGAATGTGATGGTGATGCTTCACCTTATGCATCCATGATCCAATGGGGATGTCGTGAGTTAGGGTTTGGGTATAAGTGATGATTAGTTACATTGATATAATTTATTATGTTGAACCTAACTCTAATGCAAATAGATAAAGATGAGTATTCATGTTTAACATTATTATATGATGGAATGGTGGTGGAATAACCTCCTTAATATGATCATAACCTCAATCTGTTAATTGGTAGTTATCATAGACGCATGGTTGATACTTTCTTATGCTAAACATTTTCATTATGAATATGAAGAGGGTTAATCATATCTAGATTCCTTGCATTTTGATGTAATAAAGGAATATTCTTAACATTAATATAACCTTCCTATGATTGTTTATGAATATCTCCTAGCTCATTAATGCAATATTGTGTTGATCTAGTGTATTATATGTAAGTAATGTTGTTGAGCCTTGTTATAAGGCATGCAAAGATAATGATGATCTTATAGGAAATAGTATAATGGTCTTAATGACCTATGGGCATGGTTGAGCCCTGAATGAGGTTTAATCCTCTTGTGTTGATAAGGGTTGATACCCTATGATATTGTGAAAAGGATTTATATCATGTGATAGTATGATGGTCTTAATGACCTTTGGGCATGGTTGAGCCCTGAATGAGGTGTAATCCTCTTGTGTTGATAAGGGTTGATACCCTATGATATTGTGAAAAGGATTTATATCTTGTGATATTATGATCACTAGTGTAGTCTCATGAATGGAAAGTGAATAGTACCATGTGATGATGAGATGAGAAATTATGTTTCATACATTTTATATCTTTTCAAGTTTTGATATTTCTATGCTTGCTAGAAGTGAATTAGGGTTTGTATGTCCACTTGTTTGATGAAGCCTTAATTCACCCAATTGGCAAAACTAATCAAATGCCACTCTAGTCATGTAGTGCCATGTGCCGTAGAGCCATCTTCCGTGTCAGAATTTGCAAGATGGTGAAACGAGTATTCCTAAGAGAAACTCGGAGCGCATATTGTTGAGTATGTTGGGGTGGGATGTTGAGGATATATCATTGCCATCCACAATGTAGATTGTGGAGGTTGGCTATGGTCATGCCTCATACATCTGATGTGATTGAGAACGGCTACAGTCATGTCTCGGTGATTATAACATGATGTGATTAGAGGACAACTACGGTTTTACCTCAGTGATTGGGTTTGTATACCCTGGTTTCTAGTTTTGTGACCTGTACCAAGGGTGGACTAGTGGTTAGCAGCTTGACTATATGTCGTTGTGGTGGCAGCTTTGACTAATATGTCACTGCATTTTTACTCATACTGACTGAGGGGAAGAGATCTTAGGATAGTGGTACTCCTAGATCTTGTACGGAACTGAATAGCCCTTTGCAGGGGTCGATTAGACTTTGAATGGTACGATTCAAATTCCCTAGGGTGTAATAAAAGATGTAATACAGACATGTAGCATATTTTTTTAGGGTTATACACAATTTCACATTGGATGATTACCCTTATTTGTTATCTTTACATAAAGATGATGCTTAGTGAAATTAAGAGATAATAGATGTACTTATGTTGTGGATATGCTTAAGATTGTAGATGTGTACATATAGTATCCATGATTATGTTGATAACTATAGTTCTACTGCTGATTATAATCATGATGCTAGCTATCTCATGTTGTTAGTTATGTTTAGCATGCTAGCCATGCCTTTCTAACTAGAGATGCATATGCTGCTAATCATGCTTATCCAAATAGTTGTGCTTATGTTGTTATCTCTTCTTATGATATTGATATGTTCAACCAATTAGACATGCTCATGTTGTTAGCTATGATATATTATTAGACTTTCTCATTATGAGAACTTTTTACACTAAATGAGATTACTCAAAACGTAAAACACAATCAATCACTAATTAATCACATACCAAAAAATATGGGTAAATTAAAGCCGATTTCAACATCAACACCTGCTCAAAAACATTTGCATAAGAGCCCAAAATCTTTCTTATATCCATACTATTCCAAGAATTTGATACAAATTGTTCTGTCATCTTAGCCATCACATATATACATAGGAGAACAATATTCATATATGCCACACAAATAAGCATTAATATGCTAACAAAAGTATTATTCATTTGAAACATCATATAAAAAACTTTTTTCTCACCCAGACGTGAGAGTACAGGGACAACTCTAGGACACACTATAAATATAATCAACTTTCTCATAGATTCATTACTATAGAGCCTCTTTGCTGCCACGAGTTTGTTTTCATCACTTTTGATTACCTAAAAAGATGTGCAAACCACAAGGGTGAGACCCATGTCCCAGAAAGAGATATAACCTCCAACAATGATTATTGATTACAACATTTTTAAGTAATTAAACAATTAAGTAGTTTAATCAGATATAACAAATAAGCTCAGCAACACTTATGATTAACAAAATACATAAAGGAGCAGATAATAACTATCATCATTAGCCATACTATCATCCTTTATCTTGTTGACAATATAAACAATTTCGTAGCATATGCATGTCTAACATCATAAGCAAGTCCAGTAACATAGAATTTATATCATTATGAATAAGTCTAGCCACATAAGCATAGCTAACAAAATTAGCATGTCTAATAGGTTGAACATATCAACATCATAAAAAGAGCTAACAACATAAGCACAATTACATGTATAAGCATGATTAGCATTATATGCATCTCTAGTTATAAAGGCATGGCTAGCATGCTAAACATAACTAACAACATGACATAGCTAGCATCATGATTATAATCAGCAGTAGAAGTATAGTTATCAACATAATCATGGCTACTATATGTACGCATCTAAAATCTTAAGCATATCCACAACATAAGTATATCTACTATCTCTTAATTGCACTAAGAATCATCTTTATGTAAAGATAACAAACAAGGGTTATCATCTAATGTGAAGCGTCATGTATAACCCTAAATAGATATGCTATACGACATTATAACATCATTTATTATGCCCTGAGGAATTGGAGGATACCACTCAAAATCCAACTGACCAATGCTAACTCAAAATTAGTGCCATACAAGATCTAGGAAGAGATGGACTCCTAAGATCTTCTCCACCCCCGATCAGTACAGGTCTGCCACAATGACATATAAGTTCAAGCTACTAACAGCCTAGTCCGTCCTTGGTACAGGTCACGACACTAGTGAAAGGAGGTGGGTACGCATACCCTACCATCTGAGGTACAACCACAGTTTTCCTCCAATCTTGTCACATATATAATCACCAAGACACGACCATAGTCGTTCTCAATCACATCAGATGTATGAGGCATGGTCATAGCCAACCTCCACAATCTACATTGTGGATGACAAGGATATATCCTTAACTTGCCGCCCCCACATACTCAACAGTATGTGCTCTGAGTTTCCCTTAGGAATACTCATTTCACCATCTTGCAAATTCTGACACTCAGATGGATCTATAGCACAGGGCACTACATGATTAGAGTTTCACTTAATTGGTTATGCCAATTGGGTAAATTAAGGATGCATCAAACAAGTGGACATACACACCCTAATTCACTTCTAGAAAGCACATAAATATCACAACTTCAAAAGATATAAAATGTCTGAAACATAATTTCTCATCTCATCATCACATGGTACTATTCACTTACCATTCATGAGTCCACACTAGTCATCATACTATCACATTATATAAATCCTTTTCACAATATCACAGGGTATCAACCCTTATCAACACAAGAGGATTACACCTCATTCAGGGCTCAACCATGCCCAAAGGTAATTAAGACCAGCATACTATCACAGGATATAAATCCTTTTCACAGTATCACAGGGTATCAACCCTTATCAACACAAGAGGATTACACCACATTTAGGGCTCAACCATGCCCAAAGGTCATTAAGACCATCATACTATTCCCTACAATATCATCATTATCTTTCCATGCCTTATAACAAGGCTCAACAACATCACTTACATATAATTGTAACATCCCTGACCTGGGTTATATACTAACCCTAGGTGTTTTGCTTAAATAAGTAATCATATGCTTGTGTTTATCCTTTGAAATGTAATTAAGGTTTTTGAGGAACTTATATTTCAATTTCAGTCCTTTTTGCATAATGTTGAAACATGGTTTTATTAATAATGGACTAAAGTGCAAATTACCCAAGTTGAAGGGTTAACTTGCAAATTGGACATGTTGAGATGTTCCCTCTGATGTTGAGACATCATAAGAATGAATATGATGATGTGGTATGGATTCCACAAGCTTGAACACCAATATATAGCTTGTAGAGCAATCCTTATGCTTTAAAACCTAGTTTTGGTGTAAAGTGTAATTTACCCGAAACCTAGGATTCAACATGTAAAATATACCTCTAGAGACCTCTCATGTTTCTTGGCATCAAGTAGAGAAAATAAAATGAGAAGGGCGCCTCATTTGAATGATCATGGAGGAGAGATAATCTTGATATTAAAATAAACAAGATTTAGGCAAATGCCCCTTTAATATATACAACTTATTAAGATGTTTGGTTTCTTTTCCTTTAAACCTTGGATAGTGGATGAGTTTTGCATAGGTTTAGTAGGTGGAAACGTGGCCAAGGATGTAGCAAGCTTTGGTGGATATGTTTGGGAGATAAAAAGGAAATAACTCCCTTCTTTCCATTTTCTCTAAAAATCCATAAATATATAAGGAACATTTTTCCAACAACACAAGGGATAGTTTCTCTTAGTTCTTTTCCTTATCTTCTTGCTTTGTCTGACCAAGAGAAAGCTCTGGACCAGAGGAAGGATGACCAAATGTTTTGGTAAGTATGGATCATCATCTATCTTGAATTAATGGTGGAAACCATAAAACAAGGTTGGATTATTGGTTTTCTTCACATGATTCTTCTTTCTAGCTATCTTCTCCATTCAAAAATTGAAGAACGAATCTCAGACAACCACTGGAGCTTCATCCACCATTAAAGGTACGAAGCTTGGATCTCTGGATCAGTCCTATAGGTGGGTTTTATAACTCGAACCCTTAGGCTTTGTTAATGCACCCTTCTTTCCTAAAATCATTGCTTATACTTCATCTTTAGACACCTTTGTGTGTTCTTGCTATTATTATCATGGAGAACAGCCCCTGTTCTTGAGGTAGAAGATGATGAAGTTAATTTATATGTTTATCCAAGATTTACTTTAGCAAACAGTCTCCCAACCTTGCTCAAACGGTTTTCCAAACCATTTGGAGAAAATGATTTCACAAGAACGCATGAAAGCAAACGGTCCAAGACCATTTGGAGGTGTTGACCAAGCATTGACCCTTTGGAGGACTGTTGAGAATAATGTAGACTAATTACCTACCAAAAATCATCAATTAATTCCAAGTGGTTCACCAATTGAAGGCCCATCAACTACCTAAACCCTAATCGGGTTAATTGTTGATTTCAATAATTGAATTAAGTTGAAGTTTGGGTTGAGTGACCCAAACGGTTTCAAAACCATTTGGGGATCACCCAAACGGTCTCAAGATCGTTTGGTGATCACCCAAGACTATTTGGAGGTCTAGGGTTAAGTACAGTTGACCAATTGAAGATCCAAAGGTTCTAAATTGAAGAACAATCAATTGCTGAATTGGTGACTAAACCTAGGATCCAAACCCTAATTGAATGACTTGGTTTTTGATAAAATAATGGAAAAATGGTCTAACGACCGTTTGGATGGTATCCAAATGATCCCAAGACCGTTTTGGGTCAGGTCATGATCAAATTGAATGATGGTTCAATGGTTTCAAATCAATTAGACTCACATTGAAGCATGTTGAAGGGTCATCGATTTCAAACCCTAATCCAATTGATCCAAGCCCTAATTGATGATCAATTGAGGGTCAATTGAGTGTGAAATCAGTTGAGAGTTGACCTAATTGACTCAATTGATGAGTGTCTAACAAGTGCATGATCGATTGAGGGGTTTAACATTGGAAACCCTAATTCAATTGAAGTGGTTGAGACACTTTTTGATCCTTGCGGTTTTGAGGTGGTTTGGACCAAACGGTCTCAAGACCGTTTGGGACCAAATGATCCCAAACCATTTAGTCTCATGCGGTTTCAAGGTCGGTTATGTCCATGCGGTTTCAATAGTCAAACTTGACCAAACGGTCTTCACCACCAAACGGTTTCAAGGATAGTCCAAGACCATTTGGAGGTTTAGTGTACAAGACCGTTTGAGGTCTAAAAAGGGTAAGATCGTTTGATGCCTTAGTGGTCAAGATGGTTTAGCGGTTGATTAACCTAAACCTCATAGATACTTAAAGTGGTTAAAGAACCAAGTAAGTAGTTGATTGTGACATGATGTAGTCAATGGTGATTATAATAAAGATACCTTGGATGGGATAGAGTGATTAATACTCTTTGAATGAGTAAGCCTTAATGATCACAATAGTAATGACATAACCCATGATGTCAATATTGAATTGACTTAGCCTAATCAAGGGTGATGCAACTATTAACTTATAGAAAGTTGAGAGAGAATACTTCTTATTGAATTTAATCAAGTAATGGGTTCCCAATATAAATGAATACCTAATTAGGGTATGATCCATGTTAGTGAGATCATTAAACCCTAATTATGATGGTTAATGAATCATAACTCTAACTAAGGGCAATAATGGGAGTATCACTAATATATGATGATGATATGATCCTAATTCATAATGATGACAATGTAACCCTTAAATTAAAGGTACTTTGTTAATCATTCCTACTAGGGTGAATAGTAAACCCTAATAGTAAGATATTAATGATAACCCTAATCAAGGATGATATAATGTAAATAACAAACCCTAATACAGGGTAATGTGATGAGTATAGTAAATCTTAATTCAGAACATGCTAAATAAGAACTCTAAACCTTAAGGATGTGATATGAATAATAAACCCTAATCGGTTTGAAGTACTGATTTCATAAGTATAAAACAGTCGTGGTGATCTTCTATAGCATGACCGTGTAAGGTAGCACGGTCGTGGTGGCTTCCCCTTGCATGACCGTTCTTGGTTGCACGGCCGTGGTGCACTATACTTGATTTGAAGATTGTTTTGCAAGTAAACTTTAACCAATAGTGAGGCTATCATTATTGTACATTGTGCTGATATAGAAATAATGTGCATGTTATCATTTATATTAATCATGTAGGTTTTTATGAAATAGTGAGCATAACCAGGTGAGAACTATGATGCAATATTCATTAAAAGTACTTTATAAGCTTTATTCTATGTTGCCTAGTGAGAGTTAACAAATGAGACTAATAGGCTGTATGAGCCATGAGAAATATATGCATTACTACTATCATGTTTATACTATCAATTGACTTGATGGAATTATGTCACTTGGTAACAAGTGTTTTGCTGAACTAAGGGTTTGAATACCCATGATCTTGAATCATAATGATGAAATGATTAGGGATTGATATCCCAATGTCAACCATATGTGAAATGAACTTGATACAAATAAGTACTCTTTCTTTATAGCAATTGTTTTAATGGTTTATGTTTGAAAACATGCCTGATGCTAAAAGAATGCCATAATGTACTTAAATAATCAAATATAATGATATCATGTAGAGCCCTGACCATAGATCCATCATTTTCAGAAGTTAAAATGATGGTGAAACAAGTTTTCCTAAAGGAACTCTTGGAGAGCATACTTTTGAGTATGTGGGGGTTATGGACGTGAATATCCTTACGTCCTAATGAGGGAATCGATATGAGATGTACATTTAATCTCTCAATCCTTCATTATTTGTATATGTCGGGATGATGTATCACTAATCTCCCGATGATGTTGTTAATGCCACATCGATGTGAGATAGACAAGAAATCCCTCGATGGCGAAGAGAGTACAACATGCCACTATAACTCTAATAGCGAAGTTGCCAGAATACCCTGGAAAGCTATTATAGAAGAGACACAAGATGTCATGCATGTTGTACCTCACACTGACTGAGGAAGATGAGGTCATAGGAATCCGACTCTTCTGATGACCTATGTATGGTACCGATTGTGATTTCATAATGGTCGGTTGGAGTATGAGCGGCATATCTCATCACCTTAGGGCATAAATATGTTTGAAAAATGTAATCAGCCGTGTAGCATAATTGCTTAGGTTGAACTACGAGAAACAATGATTGATGATACATTGTTTATAATTTCCTAGTTGGACAAATAATATACATGTTCTTCATATTCCTTATTGATATATGTCTTGTCATTCAATCAAGTTATAATTGAAATGATTGCTTAGAGAATACTACTCTACTTAGTTTATTCAATAAATTGCCTGCTGCTGAGTATTTATAATTCTATTGCTCAGTGTTATTCATTTATTTGCAATAACAATGCTTTTGGCGAAGAGTTATAACTCTCGCTGGGACAATTATTCAATTGTCTCACCCCCGTGGGATTCAACTTTTTAGGTAGATGTCGAGGATGAAGGAACCCTTCAGTGAGTGAACAGCAGCAGCAACAACATCAAGGATAGCAGTGATCCACAGGTGGAGTCACTGTCTGTTAGGTCTTGTGTATAGAAGGCCCTATGTGTCATCTCTGTACTCTCAGGTCCTAGGAGTCAGTAGATGGTTTAATATAGATCTGAGATTTTTGGCTTAATGCCTCAAGATTTTTGTATACTGCTTATGTACAGTTCAACAGGGCAGTCAATGTTATGACTCTCGAGATGTGATAATACAGAGATGTACTGATGAATCAGCTTGTAAATAACTTAACTTGTTTCTTTATGAAAGAGTTTTACTGTTTGAGGATCTCTTTACAAGAATTTTTAATTTTTAGTGATTTTTAGTAATTCTGCTGCTAATTAATCGCTTCTGCATTTGTTGATAATGTTTTCTCTGAGTCAGTCACCACAACTTAGTGGTATCAGAGCTCTAGGTTTGCTGAGTCTACAGAGACATAGGACTTAGGTTGTAGAGTTGTTCTAGTGTCTTCCAGTATATCTGATAGCGTCTTTTGCTCATTTAGGAGAAGAAGAGAAAACTAAAGATGTCTGGATCACACGAGGAACACGTTGCTGAGAGTAGTGTTGCTGCACCTAGAGAAGATGCAAGAGACCAAGAAAGGGAGGAACCTGTACCTGAACCACCCCAGTTCAACCAAGCTGAAATGGGGAATCCATCCTTCCAAGCCATGTTCAGGCAGTTCATGACTACCATGACACATATGACTGATAGGATGTCGATACCGGTACCTAGGGCACCTACCCATCCAGAAGGACAAGGATCCGGCAAGATGTTTGAACGACTACGCAGGGTTGGAGCCACAGAGTATGCGGGAACAGATGACCCAGCAGATGCTGACTTGTGGCTAACTGAACTAGAGAAGGCCTTTAGAATCCTGAGCATCCCAGAAGCTGAGAAGGTTAGACATGTTGTGTATCTTCTCAAGGGGAGTGTTGGTCATTGGTGTACCATGGAAGAACAGAAAAGGCCAGGTGTGGAGATTGCATGGGAAGTTTTTCGATGGGAATTTATCAACAGATACTTCCCTAAGACGTTCTTGGATGAGACAATCTCTCAGTTTGAGAGGTTAAGACAAGGACCGATGAACATTAGCGAATATGAGGCTAAGTTCATGGAGTTGTTGCAGTTTTGTCCACATATGGAAGCTACAGATGAAGAGAGGATTATGCGTTTTGAGAAGGGGTTAAACGCTGAGTTGACCACCCCCGTGTCTGCTATGGAGAACAGGGAAAGGATTGCTACCTTTGTGGAATCGGTCAGGAGGATAGAGAGATCTGTGTCAGAGAAGAGACAGACCAAGAACAAGAGGATGTATCCCCAGTTTCAAGGATCCTCATCTAAAGGTTTTAAGAAACTGAGGTTTTTTGTACCTACACCACAACCTAGATTCAGTACCCAGACGCAGTGGACGTCAAATAGGGGTAGAGGATGAAGCTTACCTTTAGAAGGAGCTCATAGTTCAACATCTATGTCGGTTACAGGACCACCCAGACCACAACAACTGAATAGAAGTTGTTACATATGTGGAAAGATGGGACATCTGATGAAAGATTGCAGAGCCAGAGAAGTGAGTGTAACTCAACCTCAAAGGCAGAGTCAACAAGGTTCTCAAAGGAGACAGTTTCCAAGAGGAGCTAGAGGACGTGGATAAGTGTCCCAAGCTGGATCATCGACACCAAGTCATCGAGCACTGAATCAACCACAGGCGACGGCGAGATTTTATGTGATGAATCCACCTGAGGCAGTGATCAACCCTCGGGTTGTGGCAGGTCAGATGGAGTTGTTTAATTCTGATATGTCTACATCTTGTCTTGTATTTGTTTTGATTGATCCGGGTGCTACGCACTCCTTTATCACTCGAAGATTGATGCTTAACTGCAACCTGACTACAAGTCATAGAACAGATAGTTTGTTACTAGAAACTCCGTTGATGGGATCTGCTGTGTTGCAGGAGATATGTTCTTCCTGCATTCTCTTCTTTTCTGATCATCGCATTAGTGTGGATCTTATACCACTTGAGATGCATGGATTCGATGTAATCCTTGGGATGGATACATTAGAAAGGTATAAGGTTGTCTTGGATTGTGAGTCCAAGAAAGTTGTGTTCATAGATGATAGTGACACATGGATCTTTCAAGGAAATAGAAAGATTCTTCCAACCTATTTGGTGTCAGCTATGGTTGTTGAAAAGCTGATGAGGCAAGGATGTTATGCATTCTTGGCCCATGTGGTAGATACCTCCATGGAGAGTCCTAATCCTGCTGAAGTTCTGATAGCCAGGGAATTTGAAGATGTATTTCCTGAAGAACTTCCAAGTGTACCTCCGCCCCAAGAGATTGATTTTGAGATTAATCTAATCCTGGACACGCAACCTATAGCACAAACACCGTATAGGATGGCGCCTGCTGAGATGGAAAAACTCAAGAAACAACTGCAAGAGTTGCTTGAGAAGGGTTTCATCCGACTGAGTACTTCACCTTGGGGTGCTTCGGTCCTCTTTGTTAAAAAGAAACATGGGTCAATGCGGTTGTGCATTGATTATAGACAGCTAAATAAAGTAATCATAAAGAATAAGTATCCTCTACCGAGGATTGATGATCTCTTTGACCAGTTGTGTGGTGCAACTGTCTTCTCAAAGATAGACTTGAGGTCGGGATATCATCAGCTGCGTATTAATGATAGTGACATACCCAAGTATACCTTTAGGACAAGGTATGGTCACTATGAGTTCACAGTTATGTCGTTTGGACTAACAAATGCACCAGCTGCATTTATGGAACTCATGAATAGAATCTTCCGACCTTTTCTCGATCAGTGTGTTGTTGTCTTCATAGATGACATCCTGATCTATAGTAGAGATGCTCAGCAGCATCTTCGTCAGGCTCTAACTTTGCTAAGAAAGCATAAATTATATGCTAAGTTTAGAAAGTGTGAGTTCTGGTTACCAGAAGTTTCTTTTCTTGGACACATAATATCTGCTTCAGGTATACGTGTTGACCCTAAAAAGGTAGAATCTGTCCTACAATGGGAGCAGCCAAAGACACTGATGGAGATCCGTAGTTTCTTAGGGTTGGCATGCTATTATAGGAGGTTTAATAAGAACTTCAGTTATATAGCTTTACCCTTGAATAAGTTGACCAGGAAGGATGTTCCTTTTACCTGGAGTGAAAAGTGTCAACAATCTTTTCAGTTGTTAAAGGAAAGGTTGACAAGTGCACATGTACTTGTGTTACCTGAGCAAGGGAAAGGATATATAGTTTTCTGTGATGCCTCTAAGAATGGACTAGGATGTGTGTTGATGCAGGATAAACAAGTGATTTCTTTTGCTTCTCGATAGCTTAAGAAATACGAGGAGAATTATTCAACACACAATCTAGAACTAGCTACTGTGGTTCATGCCCTGAAGATCTGGAGACATTATCTTTATGGAGAAACATTCCATATTTTCACAGACCATAAAAACCTTAAGTATATCTTTTCTCAACATGAGCTTAACATGAGGCAATGCCGCTGGATGGAGTTAATCAAGGACTACGATTGCACAATTGATTACCATCCAGGGAAGGCCAATGTAGTTGCTGATGCTTTGAGTAGGAAATCATCAATACCAACCCTAGATAGAGCACAACTGAATTCCTTAGTGTGCTCTAAGAGAGATATGCTTATCTCCTTAAGGCAAGACAATGTACAGTTAAAAGTATCATTGTTATCAGGGTTGTTAGCTGAGATGCATATAAAACCTACTCTAAGACAGCAGAGTAAGGAGGCACAGCAAGTTGATGCTACAGTTCAGCAGATTAGATCGGAGTATGGTAATGAGAAATGAGAAGGTTTCCATGACTCAGATGATCATGTAGCTTGTTATCATGGTAGAATGATAGTGCCTGATGTGGATAACTTGAGGAAGCTAGTCATGGAGGAATCTCATTCTTCAATGTATGCTATGCATCCAGGAAGCACCAAGATGTATTGAAACTTGAAAGATATGTATTGGTGGCCTGGTTTGAAGAAGGACATTGTTGAGTTTGTTATGCGGTGTCCTGTGTGTCAGCAAGTTAAAGCTGAACACCAGAAGCCTGCAGGAACAATGCAACCTTTACCCATACCACAATGGAAGTGGGATCATGTAACCATGGATTTTGTAGTTGGTTTACCCAGAACATCCAAAGGTTATGATTCCATCTGGGTAATAGTTGATAGGTTGACAAAGACAACACATTTCTTACCTATCAAAACAACCTACTCTGCTGAGAAGTTGGCACAGTTGTATGTAGATGAGATAGTACGACTGCATGGAGTCCCAGTTACCATCGTTTCTGACAGAGGTCCCCATTTTATGAGTTGTTTCTGGGAGCGACTTCATAAAGCTTTAGGCACAAAATTAAGGTTTAGTACAGCCTTTCATCCTCAGACTGATGGACAGTCAGAAAGGACTATACAGACTTTGGAAGACTTGCTCAGAGCATGTGTCCTTCAGTTTGCGGGAAGTTGGGATCTACACCTAAGTTTGATAGAGTCTGCCTATAACAATAGCTATCAACACAACATTAACATATAACCTTATGAAGCTTTGTATGGTAGACGTTGTAGATCTCCCTTATGTTGGTATGGAACTAGTGAATATCAACTTTTAGGTCATGATCTTGTGCAGCAAACCACTGAGAAGATTAAGATAATACAACAATAGTTAAAGACTGCACAGGATAGGCAGAAATCTTATGCTTATAAGCGTCGTAGACCTTTAGAATTCTAGGTTAGATATAGAGTGTACCTCAAGGTCTCACCTTGGAAAGGAGTTCTTAGATTTGGAAGGAAAGGAAAGTTAGCTCATAGGTTTATGGGGCCTTATCCAATCATAGAACGAATTGGAAAGGTAGCTTATAAGCTAGAGTTACCACCAGAGTTACAAAAGTTACACCCAGTGTTCCACATTTCCATGCTTAGGAAATGTCATCCTGATACAGAATTAGTTTTGCAACCTATAGAAGTAGAATTGAATGATGATATATCTTATAAAGAAGGACCAATATTGATTCTTGATAGGAGAATTAAGAAGCTGAAAAAGAAAGACATAAGTCTTGTGAAAGTCCTCTGGAAACACTGTGGTGTTGAGGAAGCCACGTGGGAACTAGAGGAAGAGATGAGAAGGAAATACCCTACTCTTTTCTATTAATATGTTTTTGTAATGATTTCGGGGATGAAATCCTTGTAAGGGGTGGATAATTTGTAACATCCCTGACCTGGGTTATATACTGACCCTAGGTGTTTTGCTTAAATAAGTAATCATATGCTTGTGTTTATCCTTTGAAATGTAATTAAGGTTTTTGAGGAACTTATATTTCAATTTCAGTCCTTTTGGCATAATGTTGAAACATGGTTTTATTAATAATGGACTAAAGTGCAAATTACCCAAGTTGAGGGGTTAACTTGCAAATTGCACATGTTGAGATGTTCCTCTGATGTTGAGACATCATAAGATGAATATGATGAGGTGGTATGGATTCCACAAGCTTGAGCACCAAGATATAGCTTGTAGGGCAATCCTTGTGCTTTAAAATCTAGTTTTGGTTTAAAGTGTAATTTACCCAAAACCTAGGATTCAACATGTAAAATATACCTCTAGAGACCTCTCATGTTTATTGGCATCAAGTAGAGCAAAGAAAATGAGAAGGGCGCCTGATTTGAATGATCAAGGAGGAGAGATAATCTTGATATTAAAATAAACAAGATTTAGGCAAATGGCCCTTTAATATATACAACTTATTAAGATGTTTGGTTTCTTTTCCTTTAAACCTTGTATAGTGGAGGATTTTTGCATAAGTTTAGTAGGTGGAAACGTGGCCAAGGAAGTAGCAAGCTTTGGTGGATATGTTTGGGAGATAAAAAGGAAATAACTCCCTTCTTTCCATTTTCTCTAAAAATCCATAAATATATAAGGAACTTTTTTCCAACAACACAAGGGATCATTTGCCTTAGTTCTTTTCCTTATCTTCTTGCTTTGGCCGACCAAGAGAAAGCTCTGGACCAGAGGAAGGACGACCAAGCTGGTTTGGTAAGTATGGATCATCATCTATCTTGAATTCATGGTGGAAACCATAAAACAAGGTTGGATTATTGGTTTTCTTCACATGATTCTTCTTTCTAGCCATCTTCTCCATCCAAAACTTGAAGAACGAAGCTTGGACAACCACTGGAGCTTCATCCACCATTAAATCTATGAATCTTGGAGCTCTGGATCAGTCCTAGAGGTGGGTTTTATAACTCTAACCCTTAGGCTTTGTTAATGCATCCTTCTTTCCTAAAATTGTTGCTTATACTTCTTCTTTAGACACCTTTGTGTGTTCTTGCTATTATTTCTGTGCAGAAAAGCCCCTGTTCTTGAGGTAGAAGATGATGACGTTAATCTCTATGTTTATCCAAGATTTACTTTAGCAAACGGTCTCCCAACCTTGCTCAAACGGTTTTCCAAACCGTTTGGAGCAAACGATTTCAAACTGTTTGAATGCAAACGGTTTCACAAGAACGCATGGAAGCAAACGGTCCAAGACCGTTTGGAGGCGTTGACCATTTGGATGACTGTTGATAATAATTTAGACTAATTACCAACCAAAAATCATCAATTAATTCCAAGTGGTTCACCAATTGAAGGCCCATCAACCACCTAAACCCTAATCGGGTTAATTGCTGATTTCAATAATTGAATTAAGTTGAAGTTTGGGTTGAGTGACCCAAATGGTTTCAAAACCATTTTGGGATCACCCAAATGGTCTCAAGACTGTTTGGTGATCACCCAAGCCCGTTTGTAGGTCTAGGGTTAAGTATAGTTGACTAATTGAAGATCCAAAGGTTCTAAATTGAAGAACAATCAATTGCTGAATTGGTGACTAAACCTAGGATCCAAACCCTAATTGAATGACTTATTTTTTGATAAAATAATGGGAAAACGGTCTCATGACCGTTTGGAGGGTATCCAAACGATCCCATGACCATTTGGGGTCAGGTCATGATCAAATTGAATGATGGTTCAATGGTTTCAAATCAATTAGACTCACATTGAAGCATGTTGAAGGGTCATCGATTTCAAACCCTAATCCAATTGATCCAAGCCCTAATTGATGATCAATTGAGGGTCAATTGAGTGTGAAATCAGTTGAGGGTTGACCTAATTGACTCAATTGATGAGTGGATAACAAGTGCATGATCGATTGAGGGGTTCAACATTGGAAACCCTAATTCAATTGAAGTGGTTGAGACACTTTTTGAGATTTGCGGTTTTGAGGTGGTTTGGACCAAACGGTCTCAAGACCATTTGGGACCAAACGATTCCAAACCATTTAGTCACATGCGGTTTCAAGGTCGGTTATGTCAATGTGGTTTCAAAAGTCAAACTTGACCAAACGGTCTTCACCACCAAACGGTTTCAAGGGCAGTCCAAGACCGTTTGGAGGTTTAGTGTACAAGACCGTTTGAGGTCTAAAAAGGGTAAGATTGTTTGATGCCTTAGTGGTCAAGATGGTTTAGTGTTTGATTAACCTAAACCTCATAGATACTTAAAGTGGTTAAAGAACCAAGTAAGTAGTTGATTGTGACATGATGTAATCAATGGTTATTATAATAAAGATACCCTGGATGGGATAGAGTGATTAATACTCTTTGAATGAGTAAGCCTTAATGATCACAATAGTAATGACATAACCCATGATGTCAATATTGAATTGACTTAGCCTAATCAAGGGTGATGCAAACATTAACTTATAGAAAGATGAGAGAGGAGACTTCTTATATGAATGATAATCAAGTAATGGGTTCCCAATATAAATGAATACCTAATTAGGGTATGATCCATGTTAGTGAGATCATGAAACCCTAATTATGATGGTTAATGAATCATAACTCTAACTAAGGGCAATAATGGGAGTATCACTAATATATGATGATGATATGATCCTAATTCATAATGATGACAATGTAACCCTCTAATTAAAGGTACTTTGTTGATCATTCCTACTAGGGTGAATAGTAAACCCTAATGGTGAGATATTAATGATAACCCTAATCAAGGATGATTTAATGTGAATAACAAACCCTAATACAACGTAATGTGATGAGTATAGTAAATCTTAATTTAGAACATGCTAAATAAGAACTCTAAACCTTAAGTGATGTGATATGAATAATAAACCCTAATCGGTTTGAAGTACTAATTTCATAAGTATAAAACAGTCGTGGAGATCTTCTGTAGCATGACCGTGAAAGGTAGCACGGTCGTGGTGGCTTCCCCTTGCACGACCGTTCTTGGCTGCACAGCCGTGATGCACAATACTTGATTTTAAGATTGTAATGCAAGTAAACCTTAACCAATAGTGAGGCTATCATTATTGTACATTGTGCTGATATAGAAATAATGTGTCTGTTATCATTTATATTAATCATGCAAGTTTTTATGAAATAGTGAGCATAACCAGGTGAGAGCTATGATGCAATATTCATTAAAAGCACTTTATCAGCTTTATTCTATGTTTCCTAGTGAGAGGTAACAAATGAGACTGATAGGTTGTATGAGCCATGAGAAATATCTGCATTACTACTATCATGTTTATACTATCAATTGACTTGATGGCATTATGTCACTTGGTAACAAGTGTTTTGCTGAACTAAGGGTTTGAATACCCATGATCTTGAATCATAATGATGAGATGATTAGGTATTTATATCCTAATGTCAACCAGATGTGAAATGAACTTGATACAAATAAGTACTCTTTCTTTATAGCAATTGTTTTAATGGTTTATGTTTGAAAACATGCATGATGCTAAAAGAATGCCATAATGTACTTAAATAATCAAATATAATGATATCATGTAGAGCCCTGACCATAGATCCATCATTGTCAGAAGTTAAAATGATGGTGAAATAGGTTTTCCTAAGGGAACTCCTAGAGAGCATACTTTTGAGTATGTGGGGGTTACGGATGTGAATATCCTTATGTCCTAATGAGGGAATTGATATGAGATGTACATTTAATCTCTCAATCCTTCATTATTTGTATATGTCGGGATGATGTATCACTAATCTCCCGATGATGTTGTTAATGCCGCATCGATGTGAGATATAGAAGAAATTCCTCGATGGCGAAGAGAGTACAACATGCCCCTGTAACTCTAATAGAGAAGTTGCCAGAATACCCTGGAAAGCTTTTATAGCAGAGACACATGATGTCTTGCATGTTGTACCTCACACTGACTGAGGAAGATGAGGTCATAGGAATTCGGCTCTTCTGATGACCTTTGTATGGTACCGATTGCGATTTCGTAATGGTCGGTTGGAGTATGAGCGGTATATCTCATCTCCTCAAGGCATAAATATGTTTGAAAAACATAATCAGCCGTGTAGCATAATTGCTTAGGTTGAACTACGAGAAACAATGATTGATGATACATTGTTTATAATGTCCTAGTTGGACAAATAATATACATGTTCTTCATATTCCTTATTGATATATGTCTTGTCATTCCATCAAGTTATAATTGAAATGATTTCTTAGAGAATACTGCTCTACTTAGTTTATTCAATAAATTGCCTTCTGTTGAGTATTTATAATTCTATTACTCAGTGTTATACATTTATTTGCAATAACAATGCTTCTGGCGAAGAGTTATAACTCTCGCTGGGACAATTATTCAATTGTCTCACCCCCTTGGGATTCGACTTTTTAGGTAGACATCGAGGATGAAGGAACCCTTCAGTGAGTGAACAGCAGTAGCAGCAACATCAAGGACAGCAGTGATCCACAGGTGGAGTCACTGTCTGTTAGGTCTTGTGTATAGAAGGTCCTATATGTCATCTCTGTACTCTCAGGTCCTAGGAGTCAGTAGATGGTTTAATATAGATCTGAGATTTTTGGCGTAATGCCTCGAGATTTTTGTATACTGCTCATGTATAGTTCAACAGGGCAGTCAATGTTATGATTCTCGAGATGTGATAATACAGAGATGCACTGATGAATCAGCTTGTAAATAACTTAACTTGTTTCTTTATGAAAGAGTTTTACCGTTTGAGGATCTCTTTACAAGAAGTTTTAATTTTTAGTGATTTTCAGTAATTCCGCTACTAATTAATCACTTTCGCATTTGTTGATAACGTTTTCTCTGAGTCATTCGCCACAATAATATACCAGATCAGCACAATATTGCATTAATGAGCTAGGAGATATTCATAAACAATCATAGCAAGGTTATATTAACATTAAGAACATTCCTTTATTACATCAACATGCAAGGAATCTAGATATGATTAACACTCATCATATTCATAATGCACATGTTTAGCATAAGAAAGTATGAACCATGTGGCTATGATAACCACCAATTAACACATTAAGGTTATGATCGTGTTAAGGTGGTTATTCCACCATCATTCCATCATATAAGAATGTTAAACATGAATACTCATCTTTATCTATTTGCATTAGAGTTAGGTTCAACATGATAAATTATATCAATGTTACTAATCAACACTTATACCCAAATCCTAACTCACAACATCCCCATTGGATCATGGATGCATAAGGTGAAGCTAAACCATCACATTCCATACTATTCTCAAGTATGAACCCACACATAAATCAAGGTGTAACCATCGGGTTATAGCATACTAGGGTTTTAACAACAGTAACAGAGTATTTCATGATTGTATTAGTCATTCAAGGACTATTCATACCCAATTACCATATTTAGCTATATTAAATCTAGGTATAACAAGCTATACCTCATTAGGGTTACATATCAACACAACATGATTATCATTCCTTCTATTCATATGAGTGAATAGGTAAGACTACCTTATTAAGGGTAACCCTCCATTTATTCCATCATCTTTCAACCCATATCTCCATACCACTATGTCACCCAGAACCATTGGATGTTTAAAAGGTAAGACCATTGGTTGTTTACATAAGTAAACACCTTGGATAAACCACCAATGAAGTACTTGATTTGTTCTCTAGAAAGAGTCACCATCTAACCATAGACATCCCTTAATTAACAACACAAAAAGTTCCATTGAGAGTAGGGTAAAACCAATAATCAAACTTTTCATTTAAAACAAGCCATCCATTGTCAACAAGTAAGCTTCTTAAGTTGACCATTAAAAGGAAACCTTATAAATCACATTATTAGGACCAATATATTACATCAGCCATCATTCCACTATATTGGAAGAATAAACATTAGATCTTGACCATTGGGTCAAGTTCATATGTTAAAACTATCTATTTTAGTAAAGGCCCGACCATTGCATCAAGTGACCCAAGAAACCATAGGTCTAAGGCTTAATTGATGCTACAACTATATGATTAACTCACCATAGGTTGTGGAAACCTGATTTACCACTACAAAAAAATGGTCTTTAACTACAAAAAAATTGTAGTCAAAACCCCATTTTTGTAGCTAAAGGCTTTAACTACATATTTCTTTACATATACAAATTATAGTATATGCTCGTATAGCTAAAGCCATTAACTATATTTTTTAAATGTGTAGTTAGATAATCATTTCACTACAAATTCATATGTAGTCAGAAGCATAGCTAGATATTGTCCTTACATATTTAAATGTAAGTGTAATTATAGCTAAATGTATGACTACAATTGCATATATAGTCAGTATATAGCAAAAAGATGAAGTTAATACATTTTATATGTAGTTAATGTGTAGGGAAAGGAAGCATGTATATATATATATGTACATGTGTGTAGTTGGATTATGCATCTAGCTACATATGTAGCATTATTTATTACACAAACTTATAAGCATAGTTAGACAAAAAGATGAAGATTATTCATATATTGCGTAATTTGTTAGTATAGAAGCTCTTTTAGTAACAAAATTATAGTACTTAGACCCATTTATGATCATTATGCCAACAATCTCACTTTCATTTATACTAAAACTTCAAATGTACTTGGGGAGGACGTATACCTTGCCCCTATTACACAATGTGTTAAAAGAAAAGTATATACATATATTAGTGATTCAATGAGGCCTAGACACAACTTGACAAAAGAGTACCTATCTTTCTTGTCCATTTTTGGCATCCTTATCATCTTCTCCTTTGTTCAATGAGTTGGCAATTGGTTGGGTACTTCTTGTTGAACCATCATGAAGAAGAACGTGTATTGGATACAAATTTATAGACTTGGGTCTCATCTTTTGAAGGAGACATAATGCAACGATTATCATTGCACTAGATAGAACTTGAGTCTCATATTCTGAAGGAAATATTGCTGCTCAAAGCGGCTTACTCCAAAGATACATACATCTTTACTTTTGATGCGTATAAAGTAGCCTCAATGTGGTAACCATTGAAATTCACATGATTGACTTCAAAGGAAGGAAGGAATGATCCAGTTGTCCAAAAGTGACCATGCAAAAGAAGGATCAACCTGTAAAAACTATCAGATTGTTATGATCTCCAAACAAAATGACAACAAAGCATTATCTTGCATAAAAGGGGAATATAAAGAAAAGGACCCACAATATATATACATTGAAGTGCCCAAGAGATGGAGAAGATCATGGGAGCCTGCTACACACTTGGTAAATGTAGATCAAGAAAACCCAGACCAGGGGATGCATTATTCCAGATGATTCAAAAATCCTACAAAACATCCAGCGTGGAGGCCGAATAGAGAATGATATTATGACCATACTATTTGCCAAAGAAAACTAATAAGAGACTTATTAAAAGGGCTATGTGGAACATTTATAGCTCTTTGTTAATACTAAAGATGATAAATGCATGCGACCTATCATTTAAAATTGAATTTGTGCCCCCCTTCCAGATACGATTTTACAATATCGATCCCACTCAACTACATATTTTATGAATCTCTTGAACGCATTGCACGCAAGGTAGGTAAGATCCTAGAGACTAAAAGCACCTTTTGGAGTAGTGCACAAAAGGCAAAAATCATCATAAGCATCAACAAAACTCTCAAGACATATAACAAAGTGCAAGACATGCAAGGGAGAATTAAATAAGTGGACCTGAGATATGAAGGACTACCTGCATTCAGTTGTAGTTGTGGAACATCCTTCTATTCTAGAAAGGAGCTTATGAGTTCAACATCCTTCTTAATGTAGTTGCTTGTCCAAATGATCCTAGAAAATATATAGCTTGTGATTACTATAGTGTGTGTCCATATAAAAATAAATACAGGGACACAACCAATAGGTTTCATACAATGGATATGTCATGGGGGATAGGGATGGAATTGGATAGAAATAGGTGAGCCATGCATCCATGTGGTGAGCCACAAATTCAATTCATTAAAGAGGAAAACTAGGTGGCAGCAACTTTAGGCTTTAGCTGCCATGTATCCCAGCTTTAATTTGCTCCCAGGACACCACCCACCATCACAAATGGAAAAGAATTTTCCCTATCTGCAAATTTTTCACACTAAATAGTTCAATAGTGAAGTCTTGAATGTAAAAGAATTAGCATTTGATCTTAGTTGTCTCCAAGATGTCATAAATGTAAATACATATAGTCAAATTAGTTGCATATGTTTACCAAAAAAATCCCAGTCATTCTACAGAAGCTTCCACATTGGCAGTAAGTTCAAAGACAAATCATGTAAGATTATGTATGCAACATGAACAACATCTTTAGCACACCACACAACAATCAAAATGACAACAATTTGAGCCCAAGAAGGATCTACATATATCGGCATGTTGTCTAGAAACAAGGACTTTCAATTGCTTATGGAAGAATTAGTTTTGAAGATAACTTTGCTTGGAATGGACAGAAGCACAATTTCTAAAAGCATGCAAAGTTGTTGACTCTTTATAGGTCAGTTGGATAGTGATATAATCATAGAAACACTGCACAAACACATGATGAAAACAAAATGAATGCTTCAGAAAATGAATTAAAGATGTGACAATAATCCAACAGGAGATGGAGTAATTCATATAAGATAAATATTAGGAGTTCAAGAAATAGGGAGAGAAACTAGTTGCATTCAAATAAGATAAATCTTAGGAATTTCAACTTCCTTCGAAGCCAGAGTTACTCCCACAATAGTCCAGTTGATATGCTAGTGCATGGTAGCTTCGAATGAATATAGGTATTACAAAGGTCCTACAGATGTACCATGTTGAACTCAATCTATAATTCACGAAATATTGACAAGATAGTGAATAATAAATGCCATGTGGAATAGAGATATTACAAAAGATTTGCTTATTTACTTATACACAGATTAAAACAACACACTTAGACTTATTTTATACATGATGGCAACAAGTATCCAAGATGCAAACAAACACCCACTAGACAAATTGTGTTCACTTAAAATTGTCAAGGTGAGCCTTGAGGTATAATAGAGGTTAGGAATTTGAGGGTTCTCACCCAAATATCATGCACTCACCTAGCCCATGGGAACTTTTTTGGACAAAAGCGAGTTCTCTATGACTAAGAAGAAGCTTTCAAAGCCCCAATCACCATTTAAAGAATATATTGATAGCTTTTCATCATTGTAGCATACATAGTTTAAGTCAGTTGCTTGCACATGTAAGGGAGAGCCACAAAGGGAGTAAGCTAGGTTGCTACCAAACCCCTTCTTAACACTACGGAAGCCGACCTATAAGGAGATTCTAGAAAAATGCATACCTGGTATATTACCCATTATTTACTAGGTTAGCTAGTCTTAATATTTTCCTCATTGCTATCCTTTATTTACAAGAATTTGAAAATGTAGACAAGATAGTGATGGAGGTAGTGTGAGAAAGCTCCGTTCCATCTCTAGGAACGGCTTCTCACTTGGCGCTCTCCTCGCCATGGCAGGGGGGACGCTTACACCCCCTTCTACTGCTACGACCTCCATTCCTACTTCCCTCACCCCTTCCACCTCTAATCCCTCCACCACCCCCTCAACCCCACCCCCACCCCCTTCTTCCTCTGCTCCTTTGACCTGGGCAAACCCCCCTTCTTCCTATACTCCTTTGCCTGATGGAGCGGTCATGGTGGGGGATGGCTGGGGCAGAATGGGCTCCTCCGCCCCGTCCTCTACCTCTCCAGGCTCTGAAGCTTCTCGGTCACCTGTCGGTGACTCTGCTAGTCCGTCGTCAGTGGTGTGGTCAGATCCAAGTGTTGATGTTACAAAAGGCAGATCTTGGGCGGGTACCCTCTTGAGGCCTCTGAAAGTCAAGTAAAATCTCAAACCTGTCTCTCTTCCAGATGATCTGTGATGCCCAGAGTACAAAGATGGTGACGATAGACCCTGGATGAAGTTTACAGAGCCGGTGGTCGCGGCCATGGACTCTTTCCACAAACACTCCATCATCATGCAGGTGCTGCGTAACTTGGCAGTGAGGGAGCAGTTGTATGGCTGGATGGTGAGGTCATGGAGACCAAAAGGGGAGCTTCAGCTATCGCCTCTTGTTGGGGGTCTTTTCCTCACAAGATTCGCCAATGAAAGGGATATGAACACGGCCTTGGAGCAAGGATAGTGGTTCTTCGACAAGAAGCTCGTGCTGACCAGGAAGTGGACACCGGAAGCCGACATTTGTAGAGATGCCCTCATAATGATGCATGTTTAGGTTACGCTTCTCGACGTCAGACAACACTAGACTAGGCGGGCCATTACCATCATTGGATACGGCATCGGGATTCTGAAGGTGATTGATGTCGTTCCCAATGGCAGATACCCTGGAGTTGTTCATCTCTGCATCAAGATATCTGCCGAGAAGAAACCTCCCCCAACGGTCATGGTTGAGATGCCTAATAGCTCGGTGCTAGAGATCAAGTTCATATATGACGCCCTCCCCGACAAGTGCGAGAGTTGTATGGTCTTCGGCCATTCTACGGGATGTTGCCCAGGTGATCGAATCATACTGGAAGATGTCCCTATGGTGCGTGAAGGGAGGGAGACCTCTAGAGAACCAAACAATGCTAGGAGGAGACGGTAGAGAAGCAAGGTGACAAGGAATGCTGGAGGGCACAGCAAGTCTAGGCCAGTGATGACTACTACCTCCCTTGAGGAGGTTGGCCTTTCAACAGCTACTACTGAGACCAGGGTGGTGGTTGGCCCTACCTTCACGGGGTCTAAGGATGATGCTTCTGATGTGGGGCAGGTTAATGATTATATGCCCCAATTGGCTGATGAGGTTGATGCTGAATAGGTGGTCCAGGTTATGCCTTCCCCAAATGGGGGCATTGACCAGGCCTTCACAGTAGTCATGAATGGTGCAAGATCACCCCCACATAGCAGAGGTGGTAACAACACAGATGGCATCCACAGTGGAGCAGTCAACTAGTTCTCTGTATTGGATGGATTGGAGATGGATACTGAACAGATAATTGAGGCTGTGAGGTTCAAAGCATCGCTTAGGAAGACAAGGAGAGGAGGAGCAACCCTGGGCCGGGGGGGTCTAGTAGGAAGTCATAATGTGCATCCTCGCATGGAATGTGTGGGGTGCATCTCTACCGGAGAAGCAGAGAAGGCTGAGATAGATCATCATTGACAACCAGGTGACCCTTGTTGTTTGCTTGGAGACTAAGATCAGGCAGAATGTGGCTGAGAGGGTCAGTGGTCTCTTCCCTACTAGCTGGAGAGCAGCTTCAAATCGAGAATAGGTGGAAGGCGGACAGATTGCTATTGGGTGGAACCCCCTAATCTGGGATGTATAGGTTATTTTCGCTATGGATCAGCTTGTCACGGACAGCTGCATCAACCAAGGTGGACTTCACATTCTCCTGTCTGCTGTCTATGGACATAATTTGGAGGTGTGTAGGAGAAGATTATGGGAGACACTTGCTAATGATAACTAAAGGGAGTTGCCACATATCTTTATTGGTGATTTCAACCACATTAGGAAAGCTAATGAGAAGGTGGGTGGCCTCCCTGTTCCAGCCTCTTGCTTGGTGAGATTCAATGACTCTATCACTGCAGCCAGTTTGATTGAGTTGAATCTGAATGGTGGGTTCATTACTTGGCAGAACAAAAGAGTTATTAAAAGAAGGATAGCCAGTCATCTGGACCGTGCGATTGTAAATAGTGAATGGCTGGACATTTTTCCTATGTCCAACATTACACTTGGTGAACATCCTAACAGTGACCATGCCATTTTGGTGGTTCGACTGAACAATGAGGCAAACAAGGCGAAGCCTTTTCATTTTTACAACTGGTGGTTGGATTGGCCATGGTGTGAGCATACCATCAAGGAGGTGTAGTCTAAAGAGGTAAAGGGGAACACGTTGTATATTGTTGCTGAGAAGTTAAAAAGAGTGAAGGTGGCTCTTAAGGCCTGGGCAAGAGGGTTGTATGATATCCACAATATGGTCTTTCTTGCTAGGACCAATTACAATAAAGTTGTCGAGAACCTTAGATTTAATCCTATGCAAGAGCAAGCCATTCTCGAGGAGGAGAGGGCGGCACAGAAGCTATGTCAGATTGAGAAAGCTGAAGATATCTCTTTCTGGCAGAGAAGCAGACTGAAATGGATTCATGATGGAGATAGAAACACCAAGACGTACCAGACCACGGTGAAAAGGAATGTTATGAGGGACTCCATTCATACACTGACAAGAGCTGATGGTTCAGCCACCAATTCACCTACTGAAGTGGGCGTTGAAGCTGCAAAATTTTATGAAACTCTGTATAACAAATCTGATTTTGAGATTCGGCCGGCTTGCACCCTCCCGGTGGCTAGGGTCACTCCTGATATGAATCGTTTCATGTTGGGGGAGCTTCTTGTGTGTTTTCTTGTATATTCTTAATAAATTAAGGCCATGGACCCTTGGATAGATACTAGAACTTTAACTTTTTTATTTTTCTTTATCTTAAAGTTTCATATACTTATCCCCAAGCACCAAAACGGGCCATTTTCTCTCCAGCACTTCCCTCCTTCTCCCAACCTCGTTCTCCCTCTATGCTTCTGTGAATTTTCCTATCCAAGGAAGAATAAAGTGGGCACCTTCTTGGAAAAAGGATCTAGGGTTGCAATTGACTTCATTTTAGGGTTGAAAAAGCTTCCTTCTAGTGATCTTGACCTAAAAGAGTAAGAATTCCCTTCTTTCCTCCGTTTATTTATTTTTAATCCTTCATCCTACCTTTCTCTAGGTCAGAACCTTGCTGTTCATTGGTAGAAATTTCTCTAAAGCTTTAAAACCCTACCTTTCTTACTCCTTATGCTTAGGGTTTGCTCATTTGATGAAGAAAGGTGCTAGATGGATGAATTCATATCTTATTATTGGATTTTCTATCCTACCTGCTCAATTTTTCTTCTGTGTGGGGTTTCATCTTCTCATAAGAGGCAAGTTTTAAAACTTTCTTCACATTTATTGCTTACCATAAGCTTGCTAGCTCATGTTCTTGCTTGAAAATGATGATCCATGCACTAAAAAGCTATGCTTGACTTGGATTTCAATTTTTATAATGTTCCATGTTCTGATTTCAGTTCTAGATGAACCTGTGATCATGTGTACGTTATTCCTAAGGAAAAATATGAATTGGGTCAGGTTGGTTTGACAACCTATGGTGCTAAGAACCTATCAACCAATGGTCAATTTTAGGGTTTAAAGCTGATTTCTTCTATAAACCCATGACCTGATGATGGTACCATTGCAACAACCCTATGGTGTTGTCTTCATGACAACTGATGGTGACAACCTATGGTCACTCCTTTAGGTCATGTTTTGGATCAATTAGAAGTTTAATGATCAACCATTAAGTACCATAATAATGTTATCAATCAATGATGACATTAGCTTAATATTTGATAATGATTATTGAATATAGTGTTAATATAACAAACTATGGTGACTCAATGGTCACTAATGATGGTGGATCAGATCTCCAAAATCTATGGTGAGTTAATCATATAGTTGTAGCATCAATTAAGCTTTAGACCAATGGTTTCTTGGGTCACTTGATGCAATGGTCGAACCTATACTGTAATTGATGGTTTTAACATATGAACTTGACCCAATGATCAAGATCTAATGTTTATTCCTCCAATAAAGTGGAATGATGGATAATGTAATATGTTGGTACTAACAATGGGATTTTGATAGTTTCCTTTATATGATCAACTTAAGGAGACAATGGATGGCTTGTTTTAACTGAAAAGTCAATTGTGGGTTTTACCCTACTCTCAATGGAACTTTTTGTGTTGTAAATCAAGGGATGTCTAGGGTTAATTATATGGTGACTCTTTCTAGAGAACAAATCAAATACTTCATAGGTGGTTTATCCAAGGTGTTTACTTATGTAAACAACCAATGGTGTTACCTTTTAAACATCCAATGATTCCGGGTGACATTGTGGTATGGTGATATGGGTTGAATGATGATGGAACAAGTGGAGGGTTACCCTTAACAAGGCAGTCTTACCTATTCACTCATATGAATAGAAGGGATGATAACCATATTGTGTGGATATGTAACCCTAATGAGGTATAGTTTGTTATACCTAGCTTTAATATGACTAAATGATGGTAATTGGGTATGAATAGTCCTTGAATGACTAATGCAATCATGGGGTACTCTCTTATTGTTGTTGAAACCCTAGTATGCTATAACCTGACGGTTACATCTTGATTTATGTGTGGGTTCATACTTGAGAATAGTATGGAATGTGATGGTGATGCTTCACCTTATGCATCCATGATCTAATGGGGATGTCGTGAGCTAGGGTTTGGGTATAAGTGCTGATTAGTAACATTGATATAATTTATCATGTTGAACCTAACTCTAATGCAAATAGATAAAGATGAGCATTCATGTTTAACATTCTTATATGATGTAATGATGGTGGAATAACCTTCTTAATATGATCATAAACTTAATATGTTAATTGGTGGTTATCATAGCCACATGGTTGATACTTTCTTATGATGAACATTAGCATTATGAATATGATGAGGGTTAATCATATCTGGATTCCTTGCATGTTGATGTAACAAAGGAATGTTCTTGACATTAATATAACCCTGCTATGATTGTTTATGAATATCACCTAGCTCATTAATGCAATATTGTGTTGATCCAGTGTATTATATGTAAGTGACGTTGTTGAGCCTTGTTATAAGGCATGCAAAGATAATGATGTTCTTGTAGGGAATAGTATAATGGTCTTAATAACCTTTGGACATGGTTGGGCCCTGAATGAGGTTTAATCCTCTTGTGTTGATAACGGTTGATACCCTATGATATTATGAAAAGGATTTATATCATGTGATAGTATGATGGTCTTAATGACCTTTGGGCATGGTTGAGCCCTGAATGAGGTGTAATCCTCTTGTGTTGATAAGGGTTGATACCCTATGATATTGTGAAAAGGATTTATATCTTGTGATAGTATGATGACTAGTGTAGTCTCATGAATGGAAAGTGAATAGAACCATGTGATGATGAGATGAGAAATTATGTTTCATACATTTTATATCTTTTCAAGTTTTGATATTTATATGATTGATAGAAGTGAATTAGTGTTTGTATGTCCACTTTGTTAATGCAACCTTAATTCACCCAATTGGCATAACTAATCAAGTGCAACTCTAATCATGTAGTTCCTTGTGCCATAGAGCCATCTTCAGTGTCAGAACTTGCTGGATGGTGAAATGAGTATTCCTAAGGGAAACTCGGAGTGCATACTGTTGAGTATGTGGGGGTGGAAGGTTGAGGATATATCTTTGTCATCCGCAATGCAGTTTTTGGAGGTTGGCTATGGTCATGCCTTATACATCTAATGTGATCGAGAATGGTTGTGGTTGTGTCTCGATGATTATAACATGATGTGATTAGAGGACAACTGCACTTGTACCTCAGTGATTGGGTTTGTATACCTTGGTTTCTAGTGCCATGACCTGTACCAAGGGTGGACTAGTGGTTAGAAGCTTGACTATATGTCACTATGGTGGCAGCTTTGACTAATATGTCACTACCTTTTTACTCGTACCGGACCGAGGGGAAGAGATCTTAGGATACCAACACTCCTAGATCTTGTACGGAACCAAATAGCCCTTTATAGGGGTCGGTTGGACTTTGAATGGTATGATTCAAATTCCTCAGGGCATAATAAAAGATGTAATACATCCATGTAGCATATTTGATTAGGTTATACACAATGTTTCACATTGGATGATAACCCTTGTTTGTTATGTTTACATAAAGATGATGCTTAGTGCAATTAAGAGATAGTAGATATACTTATGTTGTGGATATGCTTAAGATTGTATATGCATACATACAGTAGCCATGATTATGGTTATAAGTATACTTCTACTACGGATTATAATCATGATGCTAGCTATCTCATGTTGTTAGTTATGTTTAGCATGATAGCCATGCCTTTGTAACTAGAGATGTATATGCTGCTAATCATGCTTATCCAGATAGTTGGGCTTATGTTGTTATCTCTTCTTATGATGTTGATATGTTCAACCAATTAGACATTCTCATGTTGTTAGCTATGTTATGTTATTAGACTTGCTCATAATGCTAGATATGCATATGCTACTATTTTTATGTTGTCAACATGATAAAGGATGATAATCTGGCTAATGATGATAGTTATTGTCTGCTCCTTTATTTATTTTGTTAATCATCAATACTACTGAGCTTATTTGTTATATCTGATTATACTTCTTAACTGTTTAATTACTTAAAAATGTTGTAATCAATAAACGTTGTTGGAGGTTATATCTCTTGCTAGGACATGGGTCTCACCCTTTTGGTTTGTCACAATTTTTTAGGTAATCGGAAATGATGAAAACAAACATGTGGCAGCAAAGAGGAGCTACAATAATGAATCTTTGAGAAAGTTGGTTAGATGTCTAGTGTGTCCTAGATTCATCTCTGTACTCTCAGGTATGGGCATGAAAAGTTTATATATGGTGTTTCAAACGAATTGAAATTTAGTTAGCATGTTAATGTTTGTTGTGTGGCATATACAAATATTTATCTCATGTGTATGTATGTTGTGGCCAAGGCGATAGAATAATTTGTATCAAATTCTTGGCATTGTATGGATATAAGAAAGATGTTGGGCTCTTATGCAAATGTTTCTGAGTGAGTTTTGACGTTGATATCATTTTTAATTTACCCATATTTTTGTGTATGTGATTAATTAGTGATCAGTTATGCTTTATGTTTTGAGTAATCTCGTTTAGTGTAATAGGTTCTCACAAGTTGGTATCAGAGCTTTAGGTTCACTGAGTCTACAGGGACACTAGGATATAGGACTAGGATGAGGTTAAAATTAGGAATATGACATAAAAATATGGTGCATACTGCCTAATCTCAGTATATGGGTGCCCTGGCCAGGTATTCAATTATTGAAGAAAGGTAAGTATGGAACTCTTAGATTGTTATATTTCTGATTACTCTGATTAAGTAGTCATTTTGAGACAATCTAAAGAGCATAATGAATAAGAAATCATGGTGTGAATATCTCAATCCTACCTTAAAGAAGATGAGAATTGCATCATTATCTATCAAAACTTGAATGTTTGGTAAATATAAGAGAATGATACAACACCATGAAATCTAAATGTGAATACAAATAAGGAAAAGAGGAGTTCTTGAAGATGTGATTCAAGAAGATAATAAAGTAAAAGATAGACAAGTCTATGCTTATAAAGTGAATCAAGGTATGAAATTCACATAAGATAGAGATAACTCCTATATCAAGTACAAAATGAGAAGATGAATGGGAACAATGACAAAGAAATAAGGTGGAACCTGAGTTAGTCTCAGACCCTATGTATGTAAGAAAAATTTAATGAAAAATTAGCATGGCATGTGAAAGAAATTAAGGGAGATGATCCATGCTTAATGTAGAAAATGTGGAATATGATGATTTACTTGTTGATAAGTGGTTGAAAAACATAATAAAATAAGAGAACATACCCAAGTGTGATAAATAGTCATCAAGGAAGGACTAATGATATATGTTAATCATGATGACTCCTATGCTAATGGCAAGGAACTAAAAATGAAAAGGGTAAAATGATACATAAGAAGTTGTAACTCATATAATGAAAATAGAATTGGTTACCTTTTGCTACTGACCCTTGAAAATTGCTTCTATGATGTGGGAAGTGTGTTTCCCTTTGTGTCTTTCCTTTCTATGGCACAACTTTCAAGTGGATCATTTCCACTTGGTACATGCGGATTCACTACAAACATGAGGGTGGATAGCTTATTATAGCATGAGGTTTCTTGGACTATGGTTCCAAGATCATAAAGTTTGTGATGAGTTTGCTTTTGAGCCTTCCAATAATTAGGAAGACTCCTCTTATATTTCTTGATATTTTTTATGTTGGTAAAAGTGATGAGATAATGATGTGAGTTCCTTATAGCACATGAGGTGGATACCAAGATAATGAATCCTAGTATCCAAGATGTATTAACAGTATGAGAAATATGTGAAGGTTGGAGATTTTTATTAAATGAGCATTCCAAGTATTCCTCTCCTATTGAGAGAGAGAGTTGATGATGATCCTATAAATGTTGTTTGGAAGGAAAAACAAAAGTGACTCTATAATGTTGTGTATGGTCTAGTGATAGCTGGGAAAGGCCACTATCAAGGATATATGGTTTGTTGATACAATAGATATAATTTCAGGATGATATCTAGAATTTAAAGTTGAAAGTTACTATTAGATTTTTACAGATGACACAACAAGTTTCTATGTTCCATATTTGCAAATGTCTTCTTATGTGGGGGTTTTTGTGCTGACCCAAGATGAGATATGTATGAATGATGTGACATCACTATGATATGAAAGTAACCATGTGAAGGTAATAGGATGAGGTGCAAAGTAAGTACCCATCTTTTTTTACCTTGGATTTTGGGGTTGAAATCCCTATTAGGGGTTTATATTTGTAAGGCCCCTAAACTTGCTTAATGAGTGAACAATCTTACTTAACATAATTTAATTCTTATAACCCTAATATAACCTTGTGATATGCTTTGAAATCATAAGAAAAGCTTAAGTTTCAAATTTGGTCCAATTTGGACATTGTTTGAGCAATCTATGCAATTGTACGTACATTTTGGACTTTTCTACAATTTACCCAATTGAGAGGTTTTCTTTGCAATTTATCACTTTCATTATGTTCATTGTATATTCTCTCATCATTATTGAGCTTGTTTATCCATTGGTCACCTATTTAAACTTTTGTTTGAAGGTATTTTCTCCAAGTGTATTTTAGGGTTTACCCCTTCATGGATGAGCTACCTTTAGTATCTATCAACTAATGAATTATTTGATTGGCTGGGAAATTCGACAAAGGAAATCTAAGAAGGTCTATAAAGATGGTAGAAGAGCTTCTTGGGTGTGTTCTTGTATATTCTTAATAAATGAAGGCCATGTACACTTGGATAGATACTAGAACTTCAACTTTTTCTTTATCTTAAAGTTTCATATACTTATCCCCAAGCACCAAAACGAGCCATTTTCTCTCCACCACTTCCCTTCTTATCCCAATCTCGTTCTCCCTATGTGCGGCTATGAATTTTCCTGTCCAAGGAAGAAGAAAGTGGGGACCTTCTTGGAAAAAGGATCTAGGGTTGCAATTGACTTCATTTTGGGGTTGTAAAAGCTTCCTTCTAGTGATCGTGACATAAAAGAGTAAGAATTCCCTTATTTCCTTCATTTATTTCTTTGTTATCCTTCCTCTTACCTTTCTCCAGGTCGGAACCTTGCTGTTCCATGGTAGAAATTGTGCTAAAGCTTTGACACCCTACCTTTCTTTCTCCTTATGCTTAGGGTTTGCTCATTTGATGAAGAAAGGTGCTAGATGGACAAATTCATAACTTATTCTTAGATTTTATACCCTACCTTCTCGAGTTTTATTCTATGTGAGGTTTCGTATTCTCATTAGAGGAAAGTTTTATAACTTTCTCCACGTTTATTGCTTACCATAAGCTTGCTAGCTCATGTTCTTGCTTGAAAATGATGATCCCTGCACTAAAAAGTTATGCTTGACTTGGATTTCGATTTTTATAATGTTCCCTATTCTGATTTCAGTTCTAGATGAGCATGTGATCATTTTTAAGTTATTCCAAAGGTATAATATGACTTGTATGATGTTGGTTTGACAACCTATGGTGCTAAGCACCTATCAACCAATGGTCCATTTTAGGGTTTAAAGCTGATTTCTTCTATAAACCCATGACCCGAAGATGGTACCATTGCAACAACGCTATGGTTTGTCTTCATGACAACTGATGGTTGAGATCAAAGGTGTCATATGATGGTGAAAACCTATGGTCACCCCCTTAGGTCAGGTTTTGGATCAATAGAAGTTTAATGATCAACCATTAAGTACCCTAATAATGTTATCAATAAATGATGACATTAGCTTAATATTTGATGTTGATTAATGAATATAATGTTAATATAACAACCTATGGTGACTTAATGGTCACTAATGATGGTGGATAAGATATCCAAAATCTATGGTGAGTTAATCATATGGTTGTAGCATCAATTAAGCCTTAGACCAATGGTTTCTTGGGTCACTTGATGCTATGGTCGAACCTATACTGTAATTGATGGTTTTAACATATGAACTTGACCCAATGGTCAAGATCTAATGTTTATTCCTACACTAAAGTGGAATGATGGATAATGTAATATGTTGGTCCTAATAATGGGATTTATATGGTTTCCTTTATATGATCAACTTAAGGAGCTTACTTGTTGACAATGGATGGCTTGTTTTAACTAAATAGCTGATTGTGGGTTTTACCCTACTCTCAATGGAACTTTTTGTGTTGTTAATCAAGGGATGTCTAGTGTTATATGGTGACTCTTTCTGGAGCACAAATCAAGGACTTCATAGGTGCTTTCTCCAAGGTGTTTACTTATGTAAACAACCAATGGTGTTACCTTTTAAACACCCAATGATTCTGGGTGACATTGTGGTATGGTGATATGGGTTGAATGATGATGGAACAAATAGAGAGTTACACTTAACAAGGAATTCTTACCTATTCACTCATATGAATAGAAGGGATGATAACCATATTGTGTGGATATGTAACCCTAATGAGGTATAGTTTGTTATACCTGGCTTTAATATAACTAAATGGTGGAAATTGGGTATGAATAGTCCTTGAATGACTAATGCAATCATGGGGTACTATCTTGTTGTTGTTGAAACTATAGTATGCAATAACTCAATGGTTACATCTTGATTTATGTGTAGGTTCATACTTGATAATAGTATGGAATGTGATGGTGATGCTTCACCTTATGCATCCATGATCCAATGGGGATGTCGTGAGTTAGGGTTTGGGTATAAGTGATGATTAGTTACATTGATATAATTTATTATGTTGAACCTAACTCTAATGCAAATAGATAAATATGAGTAATCATGTTTAACATTCTTATATGATGGAATGGTGGTGGAATAACCTCCTTAATATGATCATAACCTCAATCTATTAATTGGTGGTTATCATAGACGCATGGTTGATACTTTCCTATGCTAAACATTTTCATTATGAATATGAAGAGGGCTAATCATATCTAGATTCCTTGCATGTTGATGTAATAAAGGAATGTTCTTAACATTAATATAACCCTGCTATGATTGTTTATGAATATCTCCTAGCTCATTAATGCAATATTGTGTTGATCTAGTGTATTATATGTAATTAATGTTGTTGAGCCTTGTTATAAGGCATGCAAAGATAATGATGATCTTGTAGGAAATAGTATAATGGTCTTAATGACTTATGGGCATGGTTGAGCCATGAATGAGGTTTAATCCTCTTGTGTTGATAAGGGTTGATACCCTATGATATTGTGAAAAGGATTTATATCATGTGATAGTATGATGGTCTTAATGACCTTTGGGCATGGTTGAGCCCTGAATGAGGTGTAATCCTCTTGTGTTGATAAGGGTTGATACCCTATGATATTGTGAAAAGGATTTATATCTTGTGATATTATGATCACTAGTGTAGTCTCATGAATGGAAAGTGAATAGTACCATGTGATGATGAGATGAGAAATTATGTTTCATACATTTTATATCTTTTCAAGTTTTGATATTTCTATGCTTGCTAGAAGTGAATTAGGGTTTGTATGTCCACTTGTTTGATGCAGCCTTAATTCACCCAATTGGCAAAACTAATCAAATGCCACTCTAGTCATGTAGTGCCATGTGTCGTAGAGCCAACTTCAGTGTCAGAATTTGCAAGATGGTGAAACGAGTATTCCTAAGAGAAACTCGGAGCGCATATTGTTGAGTATGTTGGGGTGGGATGTTGAGGATATATCATTGTCATCCACAATGTAGATTGTGGAGGTTGGCTATGGTCATGCCTCATACATCTGCTGTGATTGAGAACGGCTGCAGTCATGTCTCGGTGATTATAACATGATGTGATTAGAGGACAACTACGGTTGTACCTCAGTGATTGGGTTTGTATACCCTGGTTTCTAGTTTTGTGACTTGTACCAAGGGCGGACTAGTGGTTAGCAGCTTGACTATATGTCATTGTGGTGGCAGATTTGACTAATATGTCACTGCATTTTTACTCATACTGACCGAGGGGAAGAGATCTTAGGATACTGGCACTCCTAGATCTTGTACGGAACTGAATAGCCCTTTGCAGGGGTCGATTAGACTTTGAATGGTACAATTCAAATTCCCTAGGGTGTAATAAAAGATGTAATACAGCCATGTAGCATATTTGTTTAGGGTTATACACAACATTTCACATTGTATGATTACCCTTGTTTGTTATCTTTACATAAAGATGATGCTTAGTGAAATTAAGAGATAATAGATGTACTTATGTTGTGGATATGCTTAAGATTGTAGATGTGTACATATAGTATCCATGATTATGTTGATAACTATAGTTCTACTACTGATTATAATCATGATGCTAGCTATCTCATGTTGTTAGTTATGTTTAGCATGCTAGCCATGCCTTTCTAACTAGAGATGCATATACTGCTAATCATGTTTATCCAGATAGTTGTGCTTATGTTGTTATCTATTCTTATGATATTGATATGTTCAACCAATTAGACATGCTCATGTTGTTAGCTATGATATATTATTAGACTTGCTCATTATGAGAACCCGTTACACTAAATGAGATTACTCAAAACATAAAACAAAATCAATCACTAATTAATCACATACCAAAAAATATGGGTAAATTAAAGCCGAATTCAACATCAACACCCGCTCAAAAAAATTTGCATAAGAGTCCAAAATCTTTCTTATATCCATACTATTCCAAGAATTTGATACAAATTGTTCTGTCATCTTAGCCATCACATATATACATAGGAGAATAATATTCATATATGCCACACAAATAAGCATTAATATGCTAAAAAAAGTATTATTCATTTGAAACATCATATAAAAAACTTTTTTCTCACCCAGACGTGAGAGTACAGGGACAACTCTAGGACACACTATAAATATAATCAACTTTCTCATAGATTCATTACTATATAGCCTCTTTGCTGCCACCAGTTTGTTTTCATCACTTTTGATTACCTAAAAAGATGTGCAAACCACAAGGGTGAGACCCATGTCCCAGAAAGAGATATAACCTCCAACAATGATTATTGATTACAACATTTTTAAGTAATTAAACAATTAAGTAGTTTAATCAGATATAACAAATAAGCTCAGCAACACTTATGATTAACAAAATACATAAAGGAGCAAATAATAACTATCATCATTAGCCAGACTATCATCCTTTATCTTGTTGACAATATAAGCAATTTCATAGCATATGCATGTCTAACATCATGAGCAAGTCCAGTAACATAGAATTTATATCATTATGAATAAGTCTAGCCACATAAGCATAGATAACAAAATTAGCATGTCTAATAGGTTGAACATATCAACATCATAAAAAGAGCTAACAACAGAAGCACAATTACATGTATAAGCATGATTAGCATTATATGCATCTCTAGTTATAAAGGCATGGCTAGCATGCTAAACATAACTAACAACATGAGATAGCTAGCATCATGATTATAATCAGCAGTAGAAGTATAGTTATCAACATAATCATGGCTACTATATGTACGCATCTACAATCTTAAGCATATCCACAACATAAGTATATCTACTATCTCTTAATTGCACTAAGAATCATCTTTATGTAAAGAGAACAAACAAGGGTTATCATCTAATGTGAAGCGTCATGTATAACCCTAAATAGATATGCTATACGACATTATAACATCATTTATTATGCCCTGAGGAATTGGAGGATACCACTCAAAATCCAACTGACCAATGCTAACTCATAATTAGTGCCATACAAGATCTAGGAAGAGATGGACGCCTAAGATCTTCTCCACCCCTGATCAGTACAGGTCTGCCACAGTGACATATAAGTTCAAGCTACTAACAGCCTAGTCCATCCTTGGTATAGGTCACGACACTAGTGAAAGGAGGTGGGTACGCATACCCTACCATCTGAGGTACAACCAAAGTTTTCCTCCAATCTTGTCACATATATAATCACCAAGACACGACCATAGTCGTTCTCAATCACATCAGATGTATGAGGCATGGCCATAGCCAACCTCCACAATCTACATTGGGGATGACAAGGATATATCCTTAACTTGCCGCCCCCACATACTCAACAGTATCCGCTCTGAGTTTCCCTTAGGAATACTCATTTCACCATCTTGCAAATTCTGACACTCAGATGGATCTATAGCACAGGGCACTACATGATTAGAGTTTCACTTGATTAGTTATGCCAATTGCGTAAATTAAGGATGCATCAAACAAGTGGACATACACACCCTAATTCACTTCTAGCAAGCACATAAATATCACAACTTCAAAAGATATAAAATGTCTGAAACATAATTTCTCATCTCATCATCACATGGTACTATTCACTTACCATTCATGAGTCCACACTAGTCATCATACTATCACATTATATAAATCCTTTTCACAATATCACATGGTATCAACCCTTATCAACACAAGAGGATTACACCTCATTCAGGGCTCAACCATGCCCAAAGGTAATTAAGACCAGCATACTATCACAGGATATAAATCCTTTTCACAGTATCACAGGGTATCAACCCTTATCAACACAAGAGCATTACACCACATTTAGGGCTCAACCATGCCCAAAGGTCATTAAGACCATCATACTATTCCCTACAATATCATCATTATCTTTCCATGCCTTATAACAAGGCTCAACAACATCACTTACATATAATTGTTACATCCCTGACCTGGGTTATATACTAACCCTAGGTGTTTTGCTTAAATAAGTAATCATATGCTTGTATTTATCCTTTGAAATGTAATTAAGGTTTTTGAGGAACTTATATTTCAATTTCAGTCCTTTTTGCATAATGTTGAAACATGGTTTTATTAATAATGGACTAAAGTGCAAATTACCCAAGTTGAGGGGTTAACTTGCAAATTGGACATGTTGAGATGTTCCTCTGATGTTGAGACATCATAAGATGAATATGATGAGGTGGTATGGATTCCACAAGCTTGAGCACCAATATATAGCTTGTAGAGCAATCCTTGTGCTTTAAAATCTAGTTATGGTGTAAAGTGTAATTTACCCAAAACCTAGGATTCAACATGTAAAATATACCTCTAGAGACCTCTCATGTTTCTTGGCATCAAGTAGAGCAAAGAAAATGAGAAGGGCGCCTGATTTGAATGATCAAGGAGGAGAGATAATCTTGATATTAAAATAAACAAGATTTAGGCAAATGGCCCTTTAATATATACAACTTATTAAGATGTTTGGTTTATTTTCCTTCAAACCTTGGATAGTGGAGGATTTTCGCATAAGTTTAGTATGTGGAAACGTGTCCAAGGATGTATCAAGCTTTGGTGGATATGTTTGGGAGATAAAAAGGAAATAACTCCCTTCTTTCCATTTTCTCTAAAAATCCATAAATATATAAGGAACTTTTTTCCAACAACACAAGGGATCGTTTCCCTTAGTTCTTTTCCTTATCTTCTTGCTTTGGCCAACCAATAGAAAGCTGTGGACCAGAGGAAGGACGACCAAGCTGGTTTGGTAAGTATGGATCATCATCTATCTTGAATTCATGGTGGAAACCATAAAACAAGGTTGGATTATTGGTTTTCTTCACACGATTCTTCTTTCTAGCCATCTTCTCCATCCAAAACTTGAAGAACGAAGCTTGGACAACCACTGGAGCTTCATCCACCATTAAATCTATGAATCTTGGAGCTTTGGATCAGTCCTAGAGGTGGGTTTTATAACTCTAACCCTTAGGCTTTGTTAATGCATCCTTCTTTCCTAAAATTGTTGCTTATACTTCTTCTTTAGACACCTTTGTGTGTTCTTGCTATTATTTCCGTGGAGAACAGCCCCTATTCTTGAGGTAGAATATGGTGATGTTAATCTCTATGTTTATCCAAGATTTACTTTAGCAAACGGTCTCCCAACCTTGCTCAAATGGTTTTCGAAACCATTTGAAGCAAACGGTTTCAAACCGTTTGAAGCAAACGGTTTCAAACCGTTTGAATGCAAACAGTTTCACAAGAACGCATGGAAGCAAACGGTCCAAGACCGTTTGGAGGCGTTGACCATTTGTATGAATGTTGATAATAATTTAGACTAATTACCTACCAAAAATCATCAATTAATTCCAAGTTATTCACTAATTGAAGGCCCATCAACCACCTAAACCCTAATCGGGTTAATTGCTGATTTCAATAATTGAATTAAGTTGAAGTTTGGGTTGAGTGACCCAAATGGTTTCAAAACCGTTTGGGGATAACCCAAATGGTCTCAAGACTGTTTGGTGATCACCCAAGCCCGTTTGGAGGTCTAGGGTTAAGTATAGTTGACTGATTGAAGATCCAAAGGTTCTAAATTGAAGAACAATCAATTGCTGAATTGGTGACTAAACCTAGGATCCAAACCCTAATTGAATGACTTGTTTTTTGATAAAATAATGGGAAAACGGTATCAAGACCGTTTGGAGGGTATCCAAACGATCCCATGACCATTTGGGGTCAGGTCATGATCAAATTGAATGATGGTTCAATGGTTTCAAATCAATTAGACTCACATTGAAGCATGTTGAAGGGTCATCGATTTCAAACCCTAATCCAATTGATCCAAGCCCTAATTGATGATCAATTGAGGGTCAATTGAGTGTGAAATCAGTTGAGGGTTGACCTAATTGACTTAATTGATGAGTGGCTAACAAGTGCATGATCAATTGAGGGGTTCAACATTGGAAACCCTAATTCAATTGAAGTGGTTGAGACACTTTTTGATCCTTGCGGTTTTGAGGTGGTTTGGACCAAACGGTCTCAAGCCCATTTGGGACCAAATGGTCTCAAGACCATTTGGGACCAAACGATCCCAAACCATTTAGTCACATGCGGTTTCAAGGTCGGTTATGTCAATGCAGTTTCAAAAGTCAAACTTGACCAAACGGTCTTCACCACCAAACGGTTTCATGGACAGTCCAAGACCGTTTGGAGGTTTAGTGTACAAGACCATTTGAGGTCTAAAAAGGGTAAGATTGTTTGATATCTTAGTGGTCAAGATGGTTTAGTGGTTGATTAACCTAAACCTCATAGATACTTAAAGTGGTTAAAGAACCAAGTAAGTAGTTGATTGTGACATGATGTAATCAATGGTTATTATAATAAAGATACCCTAGATGGGATAGAGTGATTAATACTCTTTGAATGAGTAAGCCTTAATGATCACAATAGTAATGACATAACCCATGATGTCAATATTGAATTGACTTAGCCTAATCAAGGGTGATGCAAACAATAACTTATAGAAAGATGAGAGAGAAGACTTCTTATATGAATGATAATCAAGTAATGGGTTCCCAATATAAATGAATACCTATTTAGGGTATGATCCATGTTAGTGAGATCATGAAACCCTAATTATGATGGTTAATGAATCATAACTCTAACTAAGGGCAATAATGGGAGTATCACTAATATATGATGATGATATGATCCTAATTCATAATGATGACAATGTAACCCTCAAATTAAAGGTACTTTGTTGATCATTCCTACTAGGGTGAACAGTAAACCCTAATGGTGAGATATTAATGATAACCCTAATCAAGGATGATTTAATGTGAATAACAAACCCTAATACAGTGTAATGTGATGAGTATAGTAAATCTTAATTTAGAACATGCTAAATAAGAACTCTAAACCTTAAGTGATGTGATATGAATAATAAACCCTAATCGGTTTGAAGTACTAATTTCATAAGTATAAAATAGTCATGGTGATCTTCTGTAGCACGACCGTGAAAGGTCGCACGGTCATGGTGGCTTCCCCTTGAATGACCATTCTTGGTTGCACAGCCATGATGCACTATACTTGATTTGAAGATTGTAATGCAAGTAAACCTTAACCAATAGTGAGGCTATCATTATTGTACATTGTGCTGATATAGAAATAATGTGCCTGTTATCATTTATATTAATCATGCAGGTTTTTATGAAATAGTGAGCATAACCAGGTGAGAACTATGATGAAATATTCATTAAAAGCACTTTATAAGCTTTATTCTATGTTGCCTAGTGAGAGGTAACAAATGAGACTGATAGGCTGTATGAGCCATGAGAAATATCTGCATTACTACTATCATGTTTATACTATCAATTGACTTGATGGCATTATGTCACTTGGTAACAAGTGTTTTGCTGAACTAAGGGTTTGAATACCCATGATCTTGAATCAAAATGATGAGATGATTAGGGATTGATATCCTAATGTCAACCAGATGTGAAATGAACTTGATACAAATAAGTACTCTTTATTTATAGCAATTGTTTTAATGGTTTATGTTTGAAAACATGCCTGATGCTAAAAGAATGCCATAATGTACTTAAATAATCAAATATAATGATATCATGTAGAGCCCTGACCATAGATCCATTATTGTCAGAAGTTAAAATGATGGTGAAATAGGTTTTCCTAAGGGAACTCCTGGAGAGCATACTTTTGAGTATGTGGGGGTTATGGACGTGAATATCCTTATGTCCTAATGAGGGAATTGATATGATATGTACATTTAATCTCTCAATCCTTCATTATTTGTATATGTCGGGATGATGTATCACTAATCTCCCGATGATGTTGTTAATGCCACATCGATGTGAGATATAGAAGAAATTCCTCGATGGCAAAGAGAGTACAGCATGCCCCTGTAACTCTAATAGTGAAGTTGCCAGAATACCCTGGAAAGCTTTTATAGAAGAGACACAAGATGTCCTGCATGTTGTACCTCACACTGAATGAGGAAGATGAGGTCATAGGAATCTAGCTCTTCTGATGACCTTTGTATGGTACCGATTGCGATTTCGTAATTGTCAGTTGGAGTATGAGTGGTATGTCTCATCTCCTCAGGGCATAAATATGTTTGAAAAACATAATCAGCCGTGTAGCATAATTGCTTAGGTTGAACTATGAGAAACAATGATTGATGATACATTGTTTATAATGTCCTAGTTGGACAAATAATATACATGTTCTTCATATTCCTTATTGGCAACCCTCCATTTATTCCATCATCTTTCAACCCATATCTCCATACCACTATGTCACCCAAAACCATTAGATGTTTAAAAGGTAAGACCATTGGTTGTTTACATAAGTAAGCACCTTGGATAAACCACCAATGAAGTACTTGATTTGTTCTCTAGAAAGAGTCACCATCTAACCCTAGACATCCCTTGATTAACAACACAAAAAATTCCATTGAGAGTAGGGTAAAACCCACAATCGAACTGTCCATTTAAAACAAGCCATCCATTATCAACAAGTAAGCTCCTTAAGTTAACCATATAAAGGAAACCCTATAAATCACATTATTAGGACCAACATATTACATTAGCCATCATTCCACTTTATTGGAGGAATAAAAATTAGATCTTGACCATTGGGTCAAGTTCATATGTTAAAACCATATATTTTAGTACAGGTTCGACCATTGCATCAAGTGACCCAAGAAACCATTGGTCTATGGCTTAATTGATGCTACATCTATATGATTAACTCACCATAGGTTGTGGAGACCTGATCCACTATCATTAGTGACCATTAAGTCACCATAGTTTGTTATATTAGCACTATATTCATTAATCGACACCAAATATTAGGCTAATGTCATCATTGATTGATAACATTATTAAGGTACTTAATGGTTGATCATTAAACTTCTAATTGGTCCAAAACCTGACCTAAGGGGGTGCACATAGTTTGTCACCATCATCTGACACCTTTGATCTCGACCATCAATTATGATGAAGACAACACCATAGGTTGTTGCAATGGTACCATCATCGGGTCATGGGTTTATAGAAGAAATCAACATTAAACCCTAAAATTGACTATTGGTTGATCGGTGCTTAGCACCATAGGTTGACAAACCAACATGATCCAAGTCATATTATACCTTAGGAATACGTACACATGATCACAGGTTCATCTAGAACTGAAATCAGAATAGGGAACATTGTAAAAATTGAAATCCAAGTCAAGCATAACTTGTTAGTGCATGAATCATCATTTTCAAGCAAGAACATGAGCTAGCAAGCTTATGGTAAGCAATAAACGTGGAGCAAGTTATAAAACTTTCCTCTAATGAGAAGATGAAACCCCAAACAGAATAAATCTTGAGCAGGTAGGGTATAAAATCCTAGAATAAGCTATGAATTCGTCCATCTAGCACCTTTCTTATCAAATGAGCAAACCCTAAGCATAAGGAGCAAGAAAGGTAGGGTTTTAGAGCTTTAGAGCAATTTATACCATGGAACAGCAAGGTTAAGAGCTGGAGAAAGCTAGGAGGAAGGATAAAAAATAAATAAATGGAGGAAAGAAGGGAATTCTTACTCTTTTAGGTCAAGATCACTAGAAGGAAGCTTTTTCAACCCTAAAATGAAGTCAATTGCAACCCTAGATCCTTTTTTCAAGAAGATCCCCACTTTCTTCTTCCTTGGACAGAAAAATTCACAGACGCGTAGAGGGAGAATGAGGTTGGGAGAAGGAGGTAAGTGGTGGAGAGAAAATGGCTCATTTTGGTGCTTGGGGATAAGTATATGAAACTTTAAGATAAAGAAAAAGAAAAAGTTGAAGTTCTAGTATCTATCCATGTGTCCATGGCCTTAATTTATTAAGAATATACAAGAACACACACAAGCAGATCCCCCACCATGTGTATACACCTTCTTATATTTCCTTTTTCGAATTTCCCAACCAATCGAATAATTCATTAGTTGATAGCTACTAAAGGTAGCTCATCCGTGAAGGGGTAAACCCTAAAATACCCTTGGAGAAAACACCTTCAAACCAAGGTTTAAATAGGAACCCCATGGCTAAAAAATCTCAATAATTATTAGATAATATCCAAGGAACATAATGAAAGTGATAAATTGCAAAGAAAACCTCTCAATTGGGTAAATTACATAAAAGTCCAAAATGTGCATAAAATTGCATATCTTGCTCAAACAGTGTCCAAATTGGACCAAATTTGAAACTTAAGCTTGTCTTATGATTTAAAATCATATCACAAGGTTATATTAGGGTTATAAGAATTCAATTATTATAATTAATCTTGTTGAACTCATTAAGAAAGTTTAGGGGTCTTACAACTATAAACCCCTAATAGGGATTTCGCCCCCGAAATCCAAGGTAAACAAAGATGGGTAATTCCTTTGCACCTCATCCTATTACCTTCACATGGTTACTTACATATCATGGTAATGTCACATCATTCATACATATCTCCTCTTGGGTCAGCACAAAACCCCCCACATAAGAAGACATTCTCAATATGGAATGTAGAAACTTGTTGTGTCATCTATACAACTCTAGTAGTAACTTTCAACTTTAAATTCTAGCTATCATCCTGAAATTATATCTATTGTATCAACACATTTCTCAAAAGTCATACTTGCTAGATTTTTACCAATCATGTCATGTGTCCCACACCATTCCTTGAAGCATAGAAAAAGGCAATGTATCCATCCTTTTTTTATACACTAACACTAGAACTCTTGTTAGTTCTTTTTCAGCATCAAAAGAAATGATGACGCTGGAACCTATCATTCCATACACGGAAACATCATTCCTAGTCAACCTTGTTAGGGGTGAAACAACAACTCTATCTTCATCTTACTAGGATTTACACAACCTACTTAAAAGACATATCATGATCCCATAAAGAAATTTAATCAAACCCATCTCACTCTTGTTCAACTTGTCTCATAGCTATTGCTGCTTCGGCAACCCTAAGGTTTTTGAATAAATATTGTTCATATTTTTTACCATATTTGAAATACTTTGACATGTCATCATTCAAAGCTTGATATAACTTGTATGACATGACTGGAACACTTTGTTCCTCCTATTTCTAAATTCTATTTGTACATTGGTTAGTCTAAAGGACATAACTCTAAACTCATCATGGTCATGTGAATTATGTCATCCAATCTAAGTCTTATGCATTGATATTTGATCATAGGTTTATCTTAAAGGAATATAGTATCACATATCTATTAACCAACAAACCATCTATCCTTGATAGTGGTCTTGCCCAACTATCACTGAACCATACAAAACATTATAGAATCACTTTTGTTTTTCCTTCCAAACAACATTTAGAGGGTCATCATCAACTCTCTCTCTCTCCTTCTAAGGGAGAGGAACACTTGGAATGTTCATTTAATAAACATATCCAACCTTCACATATTTCTCATATTGTTGATACATCTTGGATACTAGGATTCATTACCTTGGTATCCACCTCATGTGATATAAGGAACTCACATCCTTAGATCATCTACTTTTACCAACATAGCAAATATCAAGATATATAAGAGGAGTCTTCCTAATTATTGGAAGGCTCAAAAGAAAAATCATCACAAACTTTATGAATTTGGAACCATAGTCCAAACAACCTTATGCTATAATAATCTATCCACCCTCATGTTTACAATGAATCCACATGTACCAAGTGGCAATGATCCACTTGAAAGCTGTGCCCTAGAAGGGAAAGACTCAAAGGCAAACGTACTTCCCACATCATAGCAGCATTGTTCAGGGGTCACTAGTAAAAAGGTAACCAATTCTATTTTCATTATGCATATTACAACTTCTTATGTATCGTTTTACCTTTTTCATTTTTGGTTCCTTGCCATTAGCATAGGAATCGTCATGATTAACATATATCATTACTCATTCCTTGATGACTATTTATCACACTTAGGTATGTTCTCTTATTTTATTATGTTTTTCAACCACTTATCAACATGTAAATCATCATATTCCACATTTTCTTCATCAAAAATGGATCATCTGCCTTCATTTTTTCACATGCTATGCTTATTTTACATTAACACTTTCTTACACACATAGATTGGTCTGATATTAACTCAGGTTCCACCTTATTCCTTTGTCATTGTTCCCATCTATTTTCTCATTTTGTACTTGTTGTAGGAGTTCTTTCCATCTTATGTGGATTTCATACCTTGCTTCCCTTTATAAGCATAGACTTATCTATCTTTTATTTTATTATATTCTTGAATCACATCTTCAAAAACTCCTCTTTTTCTAATTTGTATTAGATTCCATGGTGTTGTATCTTTCTCTTATAGTTACCAAACATTCAAGTTTTAATAGATAATGATGCAATTCTCATCTTATTTAAGGTAGGATTGAGATATTCACACTATGATTTCTTATTCATTATGCTCTTTAGATTGTTTCAAAATGACTACTTGATCAGAGTAATCAGAAAGATAGCAATCTAAAAGTTCCATACTTACCTTTCTTCAATAATTGAATACCTATCTAGAGCATCCAAGTACTGAGATTAGGCAGTATGCACCATGTTTTTGTGTCACATTCCTAACTTAGACATCATCCTAGTCTTAAGTCCTAGTGTCCCTGTAGACTTCGTGAACCTAAATCTCTAATACCAACTTGTGAGAACCCGTTACACTAAACGACATTACTCAAAACATAAAACACAATCAATCACCAATTAATTACATACCCAAAAATATGGGTAAATTAAAGCCAATTTCAACGTCAGCACCTGTTCAAAAACATTTGCATAAGAGCCCAAAATATTTCTTATATCCATTCTATGACAAGAATTTGATACAAATTGTTCTATCGTCTTAGCCACCACATATATACATAGGAGAAAAATATTCATATATTCCACACAAACAAGCATTAATATGCTAACAAAAGTATGATTTGTTTGAAACATCATATGCAAACTTTTTCTTGCCCGGACGTGAGAGTACAAGGACGACTCTAGAACACACTAGACATATAATCAACTTTCTCATAGATTCATTACTATAGCTCCTCTTTGTTTCCACACGGTTGTTTTCATCACTTCAAATTACCTAAAAGGATGTGGCAAACCACAAGGGTGAGACCCATGTCCCAGCAAGAGATATAACCTCCAACAACAATGATTGATTACAACATTTTTAAATAATTAAACAATTAAGTGGTTTAATCAAATATAACAAATAAGCTCAGTAGCACTGATGATTAATAAAATGCATTAAGGAGTAGATTATAACAATCATCATTAGCCAGACTGTCATCCTTTATCTTGTTGACAATATAAGCAATTCAGTAGCATATGCATATCTAGCATCATGAAAAAGTCCAGTAACATAGAATTTCTATCATTATAAAAAAGTTTAGCCACATAAGCATAGCTAACAACATTAGCATGTCTAATAGGTTGAACATATCAACATCATAAAAAGAGCTAACAACATAAGCACAATTACCTGTATAAGCATGATTAGCATTATATGCATCTCTAGTTACAAACATGGCTAGCATGATAAACATAACTAACAACATGAGATAGCTAGCATCATGATTATAATCAATAGTAGAAGTACAATAATCAACATAATAATGTCTATTGTATGTACGCATCTACAATCTTAAGCATATCCACAACATAAGCATATCTACTATCTCTTAATTTCACTAAGCATCATCTTTATGTAAAGAGAACAAACAAGGGTTATCATCCAATGTGAAGTGTCGTGTATAACCCTAAACAAATATGCTATACAGCTGTATTACATCTTTTATTATGCCCTGAGGAATTTGAGGATACCACTCAAAATTCAGCTGACCACTGCTAAGTCGAAATCAGTTTCATACAAGACCTAGGAAGAGTTAGGCACCTAAGACATTCTCCGCCCTCGGTCAGTACGGGTCCCCCACAGTGACACATAAGGTCAAGCTACTAATAGCCTAGTCCATCCTTGGTATAGGTCACGACACTAGTGAAAGGAGGTGGGTATGCATACCCAACCATCTGAGGTACAACCGCAGTTGTTCTTCAATCTTGTCACATATATAATCACTAAGACACGATAGCAGTTATACTCAATAACATGAAATGTATGAGGCATGACCATAGCCAACCTCCACAATCTGCATTGTGGATGACAAGGATATCCTCAACTTGCCACCCCCACATACTAAACAGTATGCGCTCTAAGTTTCCCTTAGGAATACTCATTTCACCATTTGGGAAATTCTGACACTCAGATGGATCTATGGCATAGGGCACTATATGATTATAGTTTCACTTGATTAGTTATGCCAATTGGGTAAATTAAGGTTGCATCAAACAAGTGGACATACAAACCCTAATGCACTTCTAACAAGCACATAAATATCAAAACTTCAAAAGATATAAAATGTGTGAAACATAATTTCTCATATCATCATCACATGGTACTATTCACTTGCCATTCATGAGACCACACTAGTCATCATACTATCACAAGATATAAATCCTTTTCACAATATCACAGGGTATCAACCCTTATCAACACAAGAGGATTACACCTCATTCAGGGCTCAACCATGCCCAAAGGTCATTAAGACCATCATACTATCATAGGATATAAATCCTTTTCACAGTATAATAGGGTATCAACCCTTATCAACACAAGAGGATTACACCTCATTCAGGGCTCAACCATGCCCAAAGATCATTAAGACAATCATACTATTCCCTACAAGATCATCATTATCTTTCCATGCCTTATAACAAGGCTCAACAACATCACTTACATATTATACACTAGATCAGCACAATATTGCATTAATGAGCCAGGAGATATTCATAAACAATCATAGCAGGGTTATATTAACATTAAGAACATTCCTTTATTACATCAACATGCAAGGAATCTAGATATGATTAACACTCATCATATTCATAATGCACATGTTTAGTATAAGAAAGTATGAACCATGTGGCTATGATAACCACCAATTAACACATTAAGGTTATGATCGTGTTAAGGTGGTTATTCCACCATCATTCCATCATATAAGAATGTTAAACATGAATACTCATCTTTATCTATTCGCATTAGAGTTAGGTTCAACATGATAAATTATATCAATGTTATTAATCAACACTTATACCCAAATCCTAACTCACAACATCCCCATTGGATCATGGATGCATAAGGTGAAGCTAAACCATCACATTCCATACTATTCTCAAGTATGAACCCACACATAAATCAAGGTGTAACCATCGGGTTATAGCATACTAGGGTTTTAACAACAGTAACAGAGTATTCCATGATTGTATTAGTCATTCAATGACTATTCATACCCAATTACCATATTTAGTTATATTAAATCTAGGTATAACAAGATATACCTCATTAGGGTTACATATCAACACGACATGATTATCATTCCTTCTATTCATATGAGTGAATAGGTAAGACTACCTTATTAAGGGTAACCCTCCATTTATTCCATCATCTTTCAACCCATATCTCCATACCACTATGTCACCCAGAACCATTGGATGTTTAAAAGGTAAGACCATTGGTTGTTTACATAAGTAAACACCTTGGATAAACCACCAATGAAGTACTTGATTTGTTCTCTAGAAAGATTCACCATCTAACCCTAGACATCCCTTAATTAACAACACAAAAAGTTCCATTGAGAGTAGGGTAAAACCAATAATCAAACTGTTCATTTAAAACAAGCCATCCATTGTCAACAAGTAAGCTCCTTAAGTTGACCATTAAAAGGAAACCTTATAAATCACATTATTAGGACCAATATATTACATCAGCCATAATTCCACTTTATTGGAAGAATAAACATTAGATCTTGACCATTGGGTCAAGTTCATATGTTAAAACCATCAATTTTAGTAAAGGCCCGACCATTGCATCAAGTGACCCAAGAAACCATAGGTCTAAGGCTTAATTGATGCTACAACTATATGATTAACTCACCATAGGTTGTGGAAACCTGATTTACCACTACAAAAAAATGGTCTTTAACTACAAAAAAAATTGTAGTCAAAACCCCATTTTTGTAGCTAAAGGCTTTAACTACATATTTCTTTACATATACAAATTATAGTATATGCTCGTATAGCTAAAGCCATTAACTATATTTTTTAAATGTGTAGTTAGATAATCATTTCACTACAAATTCATATGTAGTCAGAAGCATAGCTAGATATTGTCCTTACATATTTAAATGTAAGTGTAATTATAGCTAAATGTATGACTACAATTGTATATATAGTCAGTATATAGCAAAAAGATGAAGTTAATACATTTTATATGTAGTTAATGTGTAGGGAAAGGCAGCATTTATATATATATATATATATATATATATATATGTACATGTGTGTGTAGTTGGATTATGCATCTAGCTACATATGTAGTATTATTTATTACACAAACTTATAAGCATAGTTAGATAAAAAGATGAAGATTATTCATATATTGCGTAATTTGTTAGTATAGAAGCTCTTTTAGTAACAAAATTATAGTACTTAGACCCATTTATGCTCATTATGCCAACAATCTCACATTCATTTATACTGAAACTTCAAATGTACTTGAGGAGGACGTATACCTTTCCCCTATTACACAATGTGTTAAAAGAAAAGTATATACATATATTAGTGATTCAATGAGGCCTAGACACAACTTGACAAAAGAGTATGTATCTTTCTTGTCCAGTTTTGGCATCCTTATCATCTTCTCCTTTGTTCAATGAGTTGGCAATTGGCTGGGTACTTGTTGTTGCACCATCATGAAGAAGAACGTGTATTGGATAAAAATTTACAGGCTTGGGTCTCATCTTTTGAAGGAGATATAATGCAACGATTATCATTGCACTAGATAGAACTTGAGTCTCATATTCTGAAGGAAATATTGCTGCTCAAAGCGGCTTACTCCAAAGAGACATACATCTTTACTTTTGATGCGTATAATGTAGCCTCAGCGTGGTAACCATTGAAATTCACATGATTGACTTCAAAGGAAGGAAGGAATGATCCAGCTGTCCAAAAGTGACCATGCAAAAGAAGGATCAACCTGTAAAAACTATCAGATTGTTATGATCTCCAAAAAAAATGACAATAAAGCATTATCTTGCATAAAAGGGGAATATAAATAAAAGGACCCACAAGATATCTACATTGAAGTGCCCAAGAGATGGAGAACATCATGGGAGCCTGCTACACACTTGGTAAATGTAGATCAAGAAAACCTAGACCAGGGGATGCATTATTCCAGATGATTCAAAAACCTGCAAAACATCCAGCGTGGAGGCCGAATAGAGAATGATACTATGACCATACTATTTGCCAAAGAAAACTAATAAGAGACTTATTAAAAGGGCTATGTGGAACATTTATAACTCTTTGTTAATACTAAAGACAATAAATGCATGCGACCTATCATTTAAAATTGAATTTGTGCCCCCCTTCTAGATACGATTTTACAATATCGATCCCACTCAACTACAGATTTGATGAATCTCTTGAACGCATTGCACGCAAGGTAGGTAAGATCCTGGAGACTAAAAGCACCTTTTGGAGTAGTGCACAAAAGGCAAAAATCATCATAAGCATCAACAAAACTCTCAAGACATATAACAAAGTGCAAGACATGCAAGGGAGAATTAAATAAGTGGACCTGAGATATGAAGGACTACATTCAGTTGTAGTTGTGGAACATCCTTCTATTCTAGAAAGGAGCTTATGCGTTCAACATCCTTCTTAAGGTAGTTGCTTGTCCAAATGATCCTAGAAAAGATATAGCTTGTGATTACTATAGTGTGTGTCCATATAAAAAATAAATACAGGGACACAACCAATAGGTTTCATACAATGGATATGTCATGGGGGATAGGGATGGAATTGGATAGAAATATGTGAGCCATGCATCCATGTGGTGAGCCACAAATTCAATTCATTAAAGAGGAAAACTAGGTGGCAGCAACTTTAGGCTTTAGCTGCCATGTATCCCAGCTTTAATTTGCTCCCAGGACACCACCCACCATCACAAATGGAAAAGAATTTTCCCTATCTACAAATTTTTCACACTAAATAGTTCAATAGTGAAGTCTTGAATGTAAAAGAATTAGCATTTGATCTTAGCTGTCTCCAAGATGTCATAAATGTAAATACATATAGTCAAATTAGTTGCATACCTTTACCATAAAAATCCCAGTCATTCTATAGAAGCTTCCACATTGGCAGTAAGTTCAAAGACAAATCATGTAAGATTATGTATGCAACATGAACAACATCTTTAGCACACCACACAACAATCAAAATGACAACAATTTGAGCCCAAGAAGGATCTACATATATCGACATGTTGTCTAGAAACAAGGACTTTCAATTGCTTATGGAAGAATGAGTTTTGAAGATAACTTTGCTTGGAATGGATAGAAGCACAATTTCTAAAAGCATGCAAAGTTGTTGACTCTTTATAGGTCAGTTGGATAGTGATATAATCATAGAAACACTGCACAAACACATGATGAAAACAAAATGAATGCTTCACAAAATGAATTAAAGATGTGACAATAATCCAACAGGAGATGGAGTAATTCATATAAGATAAATCTTAGGAGTTCAAGAAATAGGGAGAGAAACTAGCTGCATTCAAATAAGATAAATCTTAGGAATTTCAACTTCCTTCGAAGCCAGAGTTACTCCCACAATAGTCCAGTTGATATGCTAGTGCATGGTAGCTTCGAATGAATATAGGTATTACAAAGGTCCTACAAATGTACCATGTTGAACTCAATCTATAATTCACGAAATATTGACAAGATAGTGAATAATAAATGCCATGTGGAATAGAGATATTACAAAAGATTTGCTTCTTTACTTATACACAGATTAAAACAACACACTTAGACTTATTTTATACATGATGGCAACAAGTATCCAAGATGCAAACAAACACCCACTAGACAAATTGTGTTCACTTAAAAGTGTCAAGGTGAGCCTTGAGGTATAATAGAGGTTAGGAATTTGAGGGTTCTCACCCAAATATCATGCACTCACCTAGCCCATGGGCACTTTTTTGGCCAAAAGAGAGTTCTCTATGACTCAGAAGAAGCTTTCAAAGCCCCAATCACCATTTAAAGAATATATTGATAGCTTTTCATCATTGTAGCATACGTAGTTTAAGTCAGCTGCTTGCACATGTAAGGGGGAGCCACAAAGGGAGTAACCTAGGTTGCTACCAAACCCCTTCTTAACACTACGGAAGCCAACCTATAAGGAGATTCTTGCAAAATACATACCTGGTATATTACCCATTATTTACTAGGTTAGCTAGTCTTAATGTTTTCCTCATTGCTATCCTTTATTTACAAGAATTTGAAAATGTAGACAAGATAGTGATGGAGGTAGTGTGAGAAAGCTTCGTTCCATATCTAGGAAGGGCTTCTCGCTTGGCGCTCTCCTCGCCATGGCAGGGGGGATGCTTACACCCCCTTCTACTGCTACGACCTTCGTTCCTACTTCCCTCACCCCTTCCACCTCCAATCCCTCCACCACCCCCTCAACCCCACCCCACCCCCTTCTTCCTCTGCTCCTTTGACCTGGGCAAACCCCCCTTCTTCCTATACTCCTTTGCCTGATGGAGAGGCCATGGCGGGGGATGGCTGGGGCAGAATGGGCTCCTCTGCCCCGTCCTCTACCTCTCCAGGCTCTAAAGCTTCTGGGTCACATGTCGGTGAATCTGCTAGTCCATCGTCAGTGGTGTGGTCAGATCCAAGTGTTGATGTTACAAAAGGCAGATCTTGGGCAGGTACCCTCTTGAGGCCTCTGGAAGTCAAGTAAAATCTCAAACCTGTCTCTCTTCCAGATGATCTGCGATGCCCAGAGTACAAAGATGACGATGATAGACCCTGGATGAAGTTTACAGAGCCGGTGGTCGTGGCCATGGACTCTTTCCACAAACACTCCATCATCGTGCAGGTGCTGCGTAACTTGGCAGTGAGGGAGCAGTTGTATGGCTGGATGGTGAGGTCATGGAAACCAAAAGGGGAGCTTCAGCTATCGCCTCTTGTTGGGGGTCTTTTCCTCACAAGATTCGCCAATGAAAGGGATATGAACACGGCCTTGGAGCAAGGACTGTGGTTCTTCGACAAGAAGTTTGTGCTGACCAGGAAGTGGACACCGGAAGCCGACATCTGTAGAGCTGCCCTCACAATGATGCATGTTTGGATTACGCTTCCCGACGTCGGACAACACTGGACTAGGCGGGCCATTACCATCATTGGATACGGCATCGGGATTCTGAAGGTGATTGATGTCGTTCCCAATGGAAGATACCCTGGAGTTGTTCATCTCTGCATCAAGATATCTGCCGAGAAGAAACCTCCCCCAACGATCATAGTTGAGATGGCTAATAGCTCGGTGCTAGAGATCAAGGTCATATATGACGCCCTCCCCGACAAGTGCGAGAGTTGTATGGTCTTCGGCCATTCTACGGGATGTTGCCCAGGTGATCGAATCACACTGGCAGATGTCCCTATGGTGAGTGAAGGGAGGGATACCTCTAGAGAACCAAACAATGCTAGGAGGAGATGGCGGAGAAGCAAGGTGAGAAGGAATGCTGGAGGGCACAACAAGTCTAGGCCAGTGATGACTACTACCTCCCTTGAGGAGGTTGGCCTTTCAACAGCTACTACTGAGACCAGGGTGGTGGTTGGCCCTGCCTTCACGGGGTCTAAGGAGGTTGCTTCTGATGTGGGGCAGGTTAATGATGATATGCCCCAATTGGCTGATGAGGTTGATGTTGAAAAGGTGGTCTAGGTTATGCCTTCCCCAAATGGGGGCATTGACCAGGCCTTCACAATAGTCAGGAATGGTGCAAGATCACCCCCCATAGCAGAGGTGGTAACAACACAGATGGCATCCACAGTGGAGCAGTCAACTAGTTCTCTGCATTGGATGGATTGGAGATGGATATTGAACAGATAATTGAGGCTGTGAGGTTCAAAGCATCGCCTAGGAAGACAAGGAGAGGAGGAGCAACCCTGGGCCGGGGGGGGGGTCTAGTAGGAAGTCATAATGTGCATCCTCGCATGGAATGTGTGGGGTGCATCTCTACCGGAGAAGCAGAGAAGGTTGAGATAGATCATCATCGACAACCAGGTGACCCTTGTTGTTTGCTTGGAGACTAAGATCAGGCGGAATGTGGCTGAGAGGGTCAGTGGTCTCTTCCCTACTAGCTGGAGAGCAGCTTCAAATCTAGAATAGGTGGAAGGCGGACAGATTGCTATTGCGTGGAACCCCCTGGTCTGGGATGTATAGGTTATTTTCGCTATGGATCAGCTTGTCACGGACAGCTGCATCAACCAAGGTGGACTTCACATTGTCCTGTCTACTATCTATGGACATAATTTGGAGGTGTGTAGGAGAAGATTATGGGAGACACTTGCTAATGATAACTAAAGGGGGTTGCCACATATCTTTATTGGTGATTTCAACCACATTAGGAAAGCTAATGAGAAGGTGGGTGGCCTCCCTGTTCCATCCTCTTGCTTGGTGAGATTCAATGACTCTATCACTGCAGCCAGTTTGATTGAGTTGAATCTGAATGGTGGGTTCATTACTTGGCAGAACAAAAGAGTTATTAAAAGAAGGATAGCCAGTCATCTGGACCGTGTGATTGTCAATAGTGAATGGCTGGACATTTTTCCTATGTCCAACATTACACTTGGTGAACATCCTAACAGTGACCATGCCATTTTGGTGGTTCGACTGAACAATGAGGCAAACAAGGCGAAGCCTTTTCATTTTTACAACTGGTGGTTGGATTGGCCATGGTGTGAGCATACCATCAAGGAGGTGTGGTCTAAAGAGGTAAAGGGGAACACGTTGTATATTGTTGCTGAGAAGTTAAAAAGAGTGAAGGCGGCTCTTAAGGCCTTGGCAAGAGGGTTGTATGATATCCGCAATATGGTCTTTCTTGCTAGGACCAATTACAATAAAGTTGCCGAGAACCTTAGATTTAATCCTATGCAAGAGCAAGCCATTCTCGAGGAGGAGAGGGCGGCACAGAAGCTACGTCAGATTGAAAAAGTTGAAGAGATCTCTTTCTGGTAGAGAAGCAGACAGAAATGGATTCATGATGGAGATAGAAACACCAAGACATACCACACCACGGTGAAAAGGAATGTTATGAGGGACTCCATTCATACACTGACAAGAGCTGATGGTTCAGCCACAACTTCACCTACTGAAGTCGGCGTTGAAGCTGCAAATTTTTATGAAACTCTGTATAACAAATCTGATTCTGAGATTCGACCGGCTTGCACCCTCCCGGTGGCTAGGTTCACTCCTGATATGAATCGTTGCATGTGTGGCCCTACCACAAAGATTGAGATTACAGAAGCACTCTTCTCCATCGGCTCTTCTAAAGCCCCCGATCTCGATGGTTTCAACGCAAAGTTTTTCCAAGCCATGTGGAACACCATAAAAGATGACATTTGCAGAGCCGTCAGGTGGTTCCTTGTGGGTGGGAACATGGTCGGAAGCATCAACCATTCCTTTCTGAGGCTTATTCCTAAGAAACAAATGGTTAACTCGATGGATGACTTAAGGCCAATTGCTTGTTGCTCGGTCTTATACAAAATTATCTCCAAACTACTGGCAAGAAGGCTGAAGGTGATACTACCAGATATCATATCTCCTAACCAGTCAGCTTTCATCAAGGGACGGTCAATATCGGATATCACCATCCTTGCTTTAGAGTTCAAAGTGAAGAACACCTCCCGTAAAGCCTGTGTGAAAATCGACCTGGCCAAAGCATATGACAACGTCCAGTGGGATATCCTGTGGGATATTCTACACGACATAGGATTCTCGGACATATGGATTCGTTTGATGAGGGAGTGTGTTACAACTACTTCCTTCTCTATGTTAATTAATGGTTGCCCCTTTGGATATTTCACTACTGCAAATGGCCTTAGACAGGGGGACCCTCTCCCCTGTGTTGTTCACGCTTGTCATGGAGTCGTTTTCCAATATTATGGAGGACACTACCCAGAGAGGGGATATAACCACCTACCATCGGGGTGGGGTGAAAGTTATGGCGCACATGATCTTCACTGATGATATTTTGATCTTCCTTGCTGCTAACCTTCGTAACTTCAGGAATTTTAAGAAGATCATGGTTGGGTTTCGCAGGCTGATGGGTCTCTTTATGAGCACACTCAAATCAAGGGTGTTTCTGTCTAGGTCTTGTGACAGTAGGCGAGGTTGTCTCAAGGAAACCATTGGCCTGGACGAGGGTACCTTCCCAACAAGATATCTGGGGATACCTCTCAGCGGCGGCAAGGCTACAGGTGTTGACTACAGATCTTGTATTGATAATGTTAGAGACACTATGGCGAAGTGGAATGGGGTAAATTTTTTTGTTGCAGGTAGATTGGTTCTAGTTAGAATAGTTCTTGCGGGTAAGATCCATTTTTGGTGCAGCAGGCTGAGATCCCGAGCTTTATTCTTAACCAGTTTGATAGCATATGTGGGTCCTTCATTTGGGGTGGAACGTTTCTTTCTGTTTCTTGGTCAACCATAGCTAGAGGTTTTAAGGAGGGAGGGATGAATGTTCCTAATGTTGTTGACATCACCGAAGCTACGACGCTGGCTAGGATTGACCGTTTCCTCAGGTGCAATGGTTCTTGCTGGAGCAAATGGATGCACGATAGATACGGTGATGTGCCTCGCTCTAGCAATGTCAATGCGTCAAGAGTGTGGAGGGAAATGTTTTGTGGGTGGCTGTTTGTCTGTGATTTGTTGGTTTGCTTGCCGCGAGCGCAATAGTAGATTACATGGGAAGAAACACATGAACACGCTTGAGCTTTTTGAAAATATTGTACATAACTTAGGTAGGGCGATTGAATCCAGACCTATGTTTGGGGCTAACTTGGACATCATGGTCCATAGACAATGGGGTTTTGTTGAGTGAACCATGTACAGTATACGAGATTTTGATGTACTCCCTATACTTTTGAGTTTATAGTAATATTTTACCTTCTCCAAAAAATAATTTGAATATGCAAATTATTAATCATTCACCTGCAAAGGATAGGAAATTTAACATGAAGCCCTGGAAATGTATCATCTTATCAATTCACCAAGACAAAATATTATATGAACCATCATTTTGGTTTAAGACAACGCTGTCATAGATATATGATAAAAATTGTTGGATTTTGCCAGTTTTCTTATACTGAAATAATGGATGTGCCAACATGTTCTATGCATGATTAAGGCATCTATAACAGTATGAAAAAATATTCTAGGTAAATGATCAGTCAAGAACATACCAAACTTTTAACCGAAAACAAATGGAAGATAGCTTATGGCTTTGTTTTGGAGGGTATCTGACTGTTATCTATAATATGGAATTGCCAGGAGGGAGTTCAAGATATGTTAGACTAGAAAAATCATAATCTAGAGTTTGTAGTTGAATACAAAAAACCAAATGTAACTTCAATGATTTAAAAAGCTAGTGTTAACTATTACATGTAAATGACTGATTTATACCAGTAAAAACTAGTAAATTTTCTCACCAATAGTTTCTATAAGAATAAATTAGTGTATGTATCCATTGACAAATTCTTGATATCTATAAACAACACAAATGTAATTTAGATTATTATAAAAACATCATAAATAGCCCCATTCCCCTACCAAGCCAAACTCACACACAACATTCAGTGAAGGATAAACTAGGGACTTGTCAACAATAAATTCCTAGACCGATATGTTTCGACTAGATTTTATAAATGGAACCAACCAGAAGTGGAACACATCACGTGAGCGGTGCAAACTGATAAAAAATTGTATAGATAATAACAAGAGAAAACAAATTGTTGTGAGATGACTTTTTATGGTCTTGTGGAAAAAGATGAATACTCCATGGGGAAAAAAGAAAAATGTCAATATGTAAATAAAACATTAAGAGACCGCCAAAGAAAACACTTAGCTAATAAAAAAAACATTGTGAGGTCATTTCAAAACACATCAACAGAGCAAGGGACAATTGGACTGCCAAGTGGGTTGCACCCATGTCACTGGCTCTTCTTACTGCATTCCTACTGAAGGTGATTTACAAAGTGTTGTGTAATGGATAAAATTACCTGTGTGCTCATGAGAAATTAGGTAGTGCAATAAATAAAATCCTTCAAGGTACTGAAATCAACCAAACTAACTTATTCTCTTTCTAGGAGAGTGATTATTATTAATGCCTATTTTTATCACCAATGGATAGGCAGCAACAGATGGGAAGAGTGAAAGGGATTCTTGTTATATTGGGATACCAGCTCCTATTCTAATTGTCCTTTTTTAGTCTGCCTTGACGTATATAAGAATATTATGTAGATTCCTAAAGCTTGCAAATACGGTTATTTGGTGGAGTTGGTTTTTGTTCCACTAATGCAAAGGACCTCTTCGGCTGATTTAGGGATTGTCACAGCAGACAAAATAGAATTGAAGCAAGCAAAGCTACCACAAAGATTGTCAGATGAAAAAAAATTACTCATAGGATGCTTAGTACATGTTCGAACACCTTTATGTAAACTGATAAGAAGATCCAGGTTAGAAAATACCTCAGTGGATGGTGGGTCAACCGCAAATGCAGGATTTGGTTCGGCCGGGGCTTCAGAAGCATTGTGGATCACCTTTTTAGCCAAGTTTTTGAAAATTTTAAAAACTCGCTTGGGATTCTCCTGATGAGAGTAGACGTGGGAAAGCTGATCCCACATAGCCTTGGCATCATGAAGGCATAGAAGTGATTGTCTAATCTGGGGCTTTGTACTGTTGAGGATCCAAGACATTACGTCGGAGTCATTCTTGGACCATTGTGCATAGCTTTGTCTGGTTTTGTCATCCGCATCAGCAGTAGGAACAACAAGAGGCTCAGTCGTAAGATGGTGATACTGACCTTGTGCTTTGACATATAGAACAAATGACGCCAACCAAAAATGATAGTTGGAGCCACCGTTGAGCTTCAGCGTGTGACACACACAGAGTGGGGAGGCTCAGATAAGGCCATGGCAGAGGCAGTAGTTGACGCAGCAGCAGAGTAGATCAGAGACCCACAAAGGGGCAGATAACAGCAACAAGGATTTGACGAGTCAGATCAGAAAACCCATATAGGGCAGAATATGCATATATAGAGAGAAACCTACGCCGTCATGAGGAAAGCTCAATGTTCCTTCATGAGGCGTAGGTAGAGAAGATGGTGAGATGAAAGACTCTCAACTTAGACAGCCAGTGGATGTTCAAACTTGGATACATAGATCACCTGGACGTAGAGGAAGAGGAGAGGTAAAAACCAGTATTAGCCAGATCAGGGATGGGGAGAGGAGGAGCCAAAGGGGAGGAGGCTTGAAGGGTGGAGGTTGTCGGGGGGGTTGGCGGTGGGACAAAGGAGGATGGGGAGGGGAGGCAGCATCGGGATAGGAGGGGTGGGTGGCGGTTGGAGGGTGGGGCGGAGAGTAGGGAAGGGCTGGGGGTGATGGCTAAAGGAGGGGAGGGGAGGGATCTGCGGTGGGGGGCTAGTTTTCTTACGTCACTGTGGATGGGTGGGTGGGGAAAAAGAGACCTGCTCTTGATACCATCTAGAGGGGAATGGATTTGTTTATTAAGTGAGTAAAACATGTTACAAGATAGTCTCTAATATAGCTACTGAGAGTAGATACATAAGTACAAGTGGGAAATATGGGACAAAAAGTAAAATAGTAAACCAACAAGTAAATAACACAGTAACACAGTATATCTATAATGACAATACCAAGGATGATGTTACGGATTGGCAAAGTTAATATAAACAAAGAAAACACTAATACATATTGAGGTGTGATGAAGCATATACATTTTATGAGGTCTACTACAGCCAACTTATGTTCATAAGTACATGACTTGTCATTTGAATTATAGCAAAACCATCCATACAATTAATTATTGATCCTTGATTAAGGCTTTAATCAATTAAAACAATCCAATTCACATTTTATAATATGAAAGACATACAATTAAAGCTATTGTAGTCACTACAAGAGATATGTAATTTATAGAATTTTAAATTGACTATCACAAAATGTGCTTGATGATCTATTCAGGTTGAAGGGCTTAAAAATACTATGGGATCTGGATACATTCATTAATAAACTTGAATTTACATGGCTCGATTAATGGGATGTTGATGCAAATGATCAACAATGACTATTTACTTCTAGAGGTTTAGATGTATCTTAATTTAAATATGAAATATATGATGTAGATCATTCAACTAGGCATGGATGGTTGTGACCATTTTGGAATTAACAGGGTGATTGTCTATAGGGTCCGTGCTCTGACATTTGGATCATATGATTATGGATCTTGTCTGGAAACTTTCCAAATTATTGATTATGAATTCTAAGAATTTTATTACCAAATGATCTAAGTGTAATCATTTATTTGACTTTCTAGGTCAGTCCTGAGTCAATATTGGTGTATGAGAGTTGACTAGTTTGTTATGTCATCTTCATAACTAGGCATGTATATGGTGGCCAGATAACTTTTTGAAAATTCTTCATTTTTGAAATCAAGAAATTTAGTTCTTTTTTATCATGAGCCAAGATAACAGTAGGGAATTTCTATCAAATTTCTAGAGTTACTATAATTGAATTCGTTGAACCCCTTCTTAGACATTTTATTGAGATGGAGATCCTATAATTACTAAATTGCATGGCCTTGTAAACAGATATGTAGAGGATGACCACTTGAGCCTTTCCAATTCAAATTAACCACAAAAGTCTTCTATCTAGATGTATTAGGTAAATATAGCAGTTAACTTACCTGCAAAATTTACTATTTATATCTCCAATATGAAAACATACCTTAGAAGGATGCTAGGATGATAGAGTTTTCAGATTCTGAACCACTGATGGTGTTCTCTCTGTGGATATTCTCTTCTACATTTTGATGTGATGACTCTTAGTCGCTACATTAGCATTTGACTGACATTGTTTGCTCTCTCTTTATCCCAGACTGATCCAAAAACACTTGACACTAAAACCATAACAAATCCACAACAACAAAATGCAGGTTTTAGCAAGCATAGTATAATGAACACATCAGTTCTTGACCAGGTTTGAGAACATACTTAGACACTCTAGGAAACCCTAGAAAAAGTACATGTAACAGTGAATGAACTAGCTTAATATCAATAAGGAGCATCAAAAGAAAAGGAAGTTGAGGACCTCTCTGTGTTCTCTGTAAGATTTTCTTCGACGCCTCCTGTGCCCACCAAACAGTTTCTTATAGGTACATTTACCTCTATGTTCTAGAGGAGTACAAGAGGCCCTTGTAGTTGTGACTTCCATGTTGGCTATGTTCTATTCAGCTAAAATTACACCAGCTCTAGTGGTTGAATCTTAGAGAGGAGCACAAGAGTTTGTTCTCTATTTATAAGATGATACTGAAAAGCATTGATTCCTTTTGCAAAAGCTATATTCATTTGTTTTCTAGAGTTGCAGGGGGAAAATGGAAATGCAGGAAATTTTGTTCTGCACTCGATCTGATAACCAGAGTTATAGATAATAGAAGTTGGAAACTAACTGTAACATGATAGTAGGAAAGTATGGCATGAGAATGCATATATGTTAATCGAGCATTTGTCACCTGAAAGTACTTGTATAATGAAGGGAGAAAGGAAAACTCTTAGTCACACAAATAAATTGGGGCAAGCTCATCATGACACCCAATGTTCCCAAACCAAGTGGACGTAAATTGTACTGTAAATCATATTAGAGCATATTCCAGCCGATGTTCTAGCCTTAAGATTGGATCTCAGTACCTATGTCCACAAAAACTTATAGCAATATATATACAGAGAATGCTACTGCATAATAATGACATGGCTATCATAAGAAAATTAGAGGATGGAAATTTATTCAAGGACGTATAAAAAACCCATTGAACAATTGTCATGTTTCATTGTCTTGTTTCAATACAGTAGTGAGGTTAGAATTAAGAAACCAAGAAGATATTGATGATAATCTAGTTACACGATTAGTTAATAACATGTATAAGAAAGAATAAACCAACATTATATACTTACAAGCATCACCTTGAATAAGTTACTATATTGAACAATTTAGTGGGTCTTCAATATTCATGGATGTGTACCTGATGAATTGGTTATCCCTGCTTCAACTTGCATTGCTCTGTCAATTACTTCCCTTTTATTGTTTACCCTGCTCCCACACTGAAGAGAACAATCTTGTTTACCCTGCTCCCATGCCAAAGAAAAGAGAAGCCTCCAGCTCAAAAAAATCTCCATTCAGCTGCAAATTGCCTTGATGTAAAGTTCCCTCCAACAGTTGGCACACCCATGTTGCCCACGTAAAGCTTCCTCCAATAGTTTCTAGTGGCAAGAAAACAATGAATATGAACCAGGATTATGGAGCCAAACATTACAACATTAAAGGAATGAATAATTATTATCTACAGCATAAAAACAAAAATTCAGTAGTTCTAAGCTATAAAAAACTATTAACTATTACAAAAGGAGAAGCAAAAGAACCCAAATTCACATCACCTTAGTAAGAATCCCACTTCAAAACCACAACAAGCATAATCAAGACCTCATCATCACGTATGCAAGAGATACAATCTCCTCATCCTCATGAGCTGAAAAAAAATAGAACGAAGTAGACAAGATAATTTTGACTTTTTAACAATAAGTAAAGCTACTTAGAATGAACCACATAAACTTCAACAAGATAAGAATAAAACACATGTCATGCAGTAATAAAGATAAAAGTAACACATTTTGTATGAGTTACAGACCATCCTTCTTGAAGGACGTCTTAGAGTTTAGTAAAATAGGAAAGTTATTGATCCTTGTTTCAGTAAAACAATGATAAAGAACATAATAGGGAATACCCTTGTCTGTTGAAAGTGTTAGACTGATAGTATTTGATTCACGACCTTGATTCAACTCCACAACTAGAATATATGGTTGCTTAACACCAACTAGAATATAAGTGCACCTCTGAACACTCACGATCTTATTTGGGACCGTGGCTTACAAAAATTGGACAGTTCCTCACAATATCAAGGGCAAGCTAACAGCTAGTATCAAATGGGGAAATCTAAACCAAGGAAAATCCAGACTCAGTATGAGATCAATGACCAGATCATGTAACAATCACCAAACATAATGATCACCTATAATGATAAACATGAGCATACTAATTTCTTGTTGGTTCACCTGCTGGATCTAGCATTAGAGTATAAGAGCTTATCAAAAATATGCACGTGAACAGTACCTATGCAGCATCAGGATCGTAGCTAATTTGCACCAATAGACATCGTATATAGGCTGGATAATGAATAGCCTACAAATAGGCCCATCTTACATTATTAGAGAAGAGAACTGCATGAGCAGGCTTGGGATTTTCATCTTAGAGAAACATAAAGAAGTCATAGTTGTACATATATGATTATGAATAAGATCATTATGAGTCAATTCAGATGCTGAAAAGAGTAAAGAAAAGTAAAACTAGTTTCCTGAGTATTTAGTATCATCGTAATGCCCTGAAATATATACTAAATTTTTAGAAATCAAAGTGAACCTATGAAAGTGTGAGGAAGCAGCAACTTAGTCAAACAGAACTTAGCAAATTGTGAGATTGTATCAAAATCAAAGCAAGCACAACTTCGTATGGGACAAGACTTTTTCTATGTTATTCAGTTGGTATTCCTGAATATAGGTTCCAGTATACAATTTCACAGTGTTCCTCACAGTTGCAGTCCAAAACGCCAAGGGATAGATAGATAGTGACCGATCAAATCAAAGAAACAGGTGAACAAAGATAGTGAGAATGGAAACTGGATTCCAAAGAACCCTAGATTAGGGAAAGGAGGATGAATTGGAAGGAAATAGCAGGATCGACAAAGCAAATAGCAGACTCGGGGGAAGGAAGAAACAGTGTCAAACTCGATGAGGCCACGATGGTCGGTGCTCTGCCTAGAAATTTCCATCAGATCTTTTCACTGGTTCCTGGAATAGGGGATGTGAGTGTGGCCTTCCCCTTAGGACATTGTGTCTCACTCACCTTGACGTACCTTCTGTAGAGGAGGAGGACACATAGCTGGTGAGAATTGACTTCTCCCCTTTCTGATATCCTCGTAGGGCTGCATTGCTCGGACCACTTCTCCTCCCATCCACAGGGCCAGTTGCTAAAAGAGGGAAATAGATAGGGTGAGATTGAGGAGAAGAGGGTGATTGGGAAAGAGGGCGATCAGATCAAGGGTTTTGGAGGGATAATAGAGTGAGAAGGAAAGAGCAATGTGGGTGGTGGCACTTTCAAAGTGGGAAGACGGAGTACACGGATGATGGAGAATTATTGGGGAGCAACACGCGATAAAGTTGAACTTTTGGGGTGTAATTTGTTTTTGAAACATGTTAGTTATTTGGGGAGAGGGGCATAGGGAATAAAAAATGTAGTCAGTCCTAATATGTAGTCATTTTTGTAGTTACTAGTACTAACTATAAATGTTTTATTTACATTTTTATAGTTTGTAAAGAAAATGGTTTTAACTATAAATACAACACATGTAGTTGTTCTAAGTGTAGCTAAATCAATTATTTTTTGTAGTGTACTATAATTAGTGACCATTAAGTCACCATAGGTTGTTAGATTAGCACTATATTCATTAATCAACATCAAATATTAAGCTAATGTCATCATTGATTGATAACATTATTAGGGTACTTAATGGTTGATCATTAAACTTCTACTTGATCCAAAACCTGACCTAAGGGGGTGACCATAGGTTGTCACCATCATCTGACACCTTTGATCTCAACCATTAGTTATCATGAAGACAACACCATAGGGTTGTTGCAATGGTACCATCATGGGGTCATGGGTTTATAGCAGAAATCAGCATTAAACCCTAAAATTGACCATTGGTTGATAGGTGCTTAGCATCATATATCACTGGTACAGAAATGGCTTATAACGTCACATTTAAAGGCATCAGTTGTATCCAACAAACCGATGCCTAATCCCTACAACTTCGGCTAAATACACAAACCAACATCTATATGTGAAGTCCGAGCAGACATGGGTATCACTTTCTATTTAGCGTCGGTTGCACAATAAGAAACTGACACCTAAAATTGCCCGCCAAATCCAATTTTTCCAGTGCAAAAAATTACCTAAAAAATTTCACAAACGGCGTCAGTTGTTGACCAAGAAACCGATGACTAAAGGTTTTTCATGAGACAGAAATCGGGTCCATTTTTGTCGTCATTTTTCATACAATAATCGATGCCGATGTGAGTTCGTGTGTTGCCCCGCGAAAATTTTTACCCCCAAAATTGCCCAATTGGCGTCGGTTTCCGATGGCAACCAACGACTGTGGTCGTAATTCAAGAACTTTTTTTGTGGACATATGTAGATAAACGTCAGTTTTTCTAGTTGAAACTGACGACTATGATTGAACATAGGTGTCAGTTTTTTTGTTGTGACTGATGCCTATTGTTTTAAGCATCGGTTATTGATAATAACTGACATCTATAGTTAACTTAGTAGCCCCCATGCGAACCAAACTCGTCCCCTTTCTCTATTTCATTCCCGATTAGTTTAGGGTCTGATGATTTCTCTCTGTCTCTGATCTCTCTATCGTCGTTGCCGCCTACCGTCACTGCCACCTATTGCTCCACCGCTGGTGCTCGCCTAATGCTCTACCACCACTACTATTCACCTACCGCAATGCTACCTGCCGCTGCTTCTATCTACTGCTTCACCGCCGGTGCTCGCCTACTGCTATGCCACTGCTATTGCTCGCATGCCGCACTGCCACCTGCCGCCGTCGCTTCCACGACAGGTACCTTTCTCCATGTCGGCCTGCTCCTCTTCTTCCTCCTCTTCTTCCTCTGACAGTCTTTAATTTGATAGAGATTCTCTGATGTTTATATTTCTTACGATAATGGTTATATAATCCATAATAGTTTGTTTTAATAGGTTCATTCCTCTTATTTTGAAAGTGCTCATGCCAGTTCTTGAAGTCGTATATTCCCTGATTGAGTTCTCATAAGATCGATTTAGTGTCATGTTCATCAACAATTCAATTGAATGGTTATCTAGTCCTACTTATTAGAGCTTTGTCTATTTCTTCTTTTAAAGTATAGTTCTAAATTGTATTATTTTTTACAAATTATAGTGTTTTTCTTTCATGCTTAGGTTGTAATACTTTTTCTCAAAAATACAAAAAAGGAAGAGTTTTTGCTTACAAAAAAAGAACTTTAGGTCAAACGATCATAGACATCATTTTCTTAAAGTATAATGATTGTCTAGTATTTTTTCAATGATCACTTCCATTATGGGTCTATCCAATACAACTTATTTTAAACTTGAAATCAGTAGTAATGTGAACTCCTATATCAATAACATATATTATTATGGCCATGCCCAAAGCTAAAATATGGGTCTTTTATTTCTAAAATGATTATGTGAACTCCTAAATCAGTAACATATATTATTCAGTGTGCACCCAAATACCTTGTGAATCATGTATGCACCCTAAGGTGATTAAATGCCTAAATCTTGACTTGAAATATGACCTAGTATGTATGTTGATATATGAAGCTCTAGTTAAAACTTTAAGATTGACCCCTAATTAATACATTATAAAAGAATTGAATCGTGCATTTGTGTTGTTGCAGGTGTTGTTGACTTGTTGTTGATTTGCATATATTTCTTCTTCAGCCTTCAAATGAGGTGTAATATTCTCACTCTCCCAATGTGCCATTAGGCTTTATTTTGATTCAAATCTTTGATATATGGAATCATGGTTTATTTAATATTTAGTATTTACTTTCAAGCATGATTAAATGATGGTACACAAAAATTAGGATATGAATGATGAAACTAGGATTGTAGGTATAAGAATGACAACATGCATGTATTTGTTGGCCTAGAAACCCGTCCAAGATTTACTCATTAGGAGTAAATCTTAGATAGTCCCCGGTTTGGGACTGTTCTTGAACACTTAATCTCACTTAGGATGTAAGTGTATAATGTTTATTGGGTTTTCAAGAAAATTTCAGTAGCATTTCCCTATTTGTTCTCTAAGTACATATGTACTTGGAGAACAGCTGTTACGACCCCACCTCCTGATAACCCCCAATTAAGGGAGACCGAGAGGTCGAAGCCGCACCCATGACTTCCGGATCAAAGGTTCGGCAATTAACCAAGAATAATTATCAAATTTTAACATACTATACTGAAAGTTGTAAGAAAATAAATTTTTGCATACCTTTTGAAAACTTGGATCTCTAAACTTCTATCCACACCGATACTAATCTATCTAATCCTCCTTTGCACTTTAATTCTCATTTCGTATCACATGTGCCACTTTACTGTTTGTTCTTTTCATTGTACCTAAAACGCCGACAAACAAAACGTCGGTCAGCCATAGTTGGTATGTGGGGGAAACAAATAAACATGCAACTATTGTAACAATGTAATCATTCAATTAATCATTTATCAACCAATATTACGTTTAAAGTCAAACTACTCAATCCATACCTATCCACAACTCTGTGTTGACCCTGTAAGGACTTATATGGTACCCCTATAAAGGTGACTTGATGGACCTACCCTCAAGGCAGCCGAAGTCATTCATGACATGATGGACCTACCCTCTAGGTAGCCATGTACTAGGTCAGCCATTATGACACAGAGGGGACCAGGATCTGAGCTAGTAGGCACATATCTTATGTGATAATTGTAGTCACTTTATAGTTGCAAGAAATAAATAAACATCCAATAGTTTAGTTGCATTCAATGTGATTAAACATCCGAGAATCCATCAGGAAACTAAATCAGTTATTCATAATCATAACCACATACCTTATGCCATCGCAAAACCATGCAGATCTAACATGTACTTTAAGAGTGTATCCAAACATCCAGGAAACCAAGCATATAATCAACAGTATCTGAAACATGCATACTACATAAGTGTCACCATGTATTTGCATTACATTACTCAGATCTAGATGAGATCCTAAACTAGGATTTAGGGTTATTTCTTGTTTGGACTAAGGATTAGGGTTAATAAACCAAATTCCATCATATTATGGTTTCTAAGATTTATGCATATTAGATGAAACCCTAATTGTCAATTTAAGCACATTAGATCACATTACTAATCATAGTAGATGTCCACGTTGATTTCAAAACCCTAAATCCATATGTACACTATTATTGATCTTCATTATCAAAGATTATTCATTTTACATGTCTAGATCAGGTATTATCTTAACCTTAACAAAAATATTTAACTAAGCATCAGATTAATGTAAATCTAAGTTTTCCTTTACATTAAACACATCTAAGCATGTATTGCACATACTTTTAGAACAGGAATCATATTTAGGTTCTAATAATATTTTATTTCTATTCCTCTCATTTTTCTGAGCAAGTTTCATATATAACTTGTCTACATCCGATCATCCTAGCATTTTCTATAATTCTCGCAAGTTATATCATTAATCAGCCAATAGGGAAATGCCAAGTCAGCAATTATTACCTTTTATTAGTTGACCGAGAGAAAGAACGAAAGGACTGATGTGCCCTTGCGCGTCACACATACCTCGAGGGCATATCTGTCATTTGTTTGTAATCTTCCCTTACCCCGCGTCGGGCCTCTTGCTGCCCTACGCGGCTGGGCGATCCCGCCTCCGCCGACGCCGTGGCAAGGCCATCTTCGGCGCCCTCACCTCCTTCTCAAACTACAGGTGTCGGCTGCTAGGTCCCTTCATCGTTGCCATTCCAAAGCTCTCGTCTGCCTCCCTGCGGGATGCTCTCCTCAGATTGCCGCAAGCACTGCAGCCAGTGCTGCCGGCAGGTGGCGTCGTCCTGCAGAGCACGCCAAGACTCCTCTCGTCCTCCTGCTCCGACGGGGTTCAGCTACAGCCCGATCTCCCTTCCTTCCCCTTCATCCCAGGTGCCCAGCACCAACTTCCAAGGTCCAAACACCGTCTGACGCACAGTTGTGCTTCCGTGCGCACATGCCGCGTCGAAGATGTCGCATCTATCGTCCCCTCGCCATCTCCCAGGCATCATCCCGAGAAGCTGACATCGCCCTCCTCATCCTCATCACATGCCACCTCCTCACAGCCACCACCCCAACACGTATGAGATTGGGAGCACCACTGTAGATGTAGATGTAGACGATGCATCACTTGCTGACTCCGCTCTAGTTCATCATGAACTGGAGATGGGAGGAAGGCGTTGTCGTGGGTGGCGCTCTAAGTGACTTCAGGGTATCCGGCTTTGCGGAAGAGATGGCTGAGGACGATCGCAGCTCCATGAGAAGCCCTGCCGTTCTGGTGTTTCTCTAGGGATCAATGACGGTATAGGCAACAGATGAGGGTGGCCTGCTTGGGATCATTGTGATGACCCTAGGATATTTATATATATACTAGAAGGAAGTTTAGGGTTAGGGAGAGGACGGCAAAGAGGAAAAGAGGGTTATGGCCGAAAGCTTTGGTTTCCTTGTTCATGCATCCTGTAGACACACAAATATATATATATATATATATATATATATATATATATATATATATATATGTTTTCTCGTGTGCTCCCTCTCTCGTTTCTCCTAGAGGTATTTTAAAATATGTTCTTCCTTTCTCAAAGATATTCCCTCAAAAACAATTTTGGAAGGATTATATTTGTCCTCCAAGAAAAACTTAGTTTTTATTTTGTTAACCATAAGTCACGAAAGGAAACTCCTTTCTTATTAAAAAGATTGGTTTTGGCAACAAAAGTCCATAAAGGGAAACACATATTCACATGATGTACATTGAATGATTTGATCTTTAAACCATTAGGAAGGATTTCATTACTCAAAATCTAGATTAATCTTTTCTCTTTTCATTCTTCATTAATTCCAAGTATATTAAAGATAAACTGAAATATTCATGTTTGATGTCGCAAACATGGTGTTGCCAAACATTCTGATTCTAAGAATGACTAGATAATTATCCTTTTAAGTATCTTATATCGAAAGTCATTACTGGGTATTTAAGCATGAATTCCTTTTATCCTTTTTTTTATCTTTTTCCATTATTTGGACTTTTCCTCTTTTCTTCTCTTTTATATCCATTAATGGATTAATTTAATAATAGGAATCACGAAATTCCTATCCAAAGGGATATTTGAAAAGAAATCCATCCTTTGAAGCAAAGCATACAACTTTTTTAATTAAGTCCAAATTTATAAAATGAATACATTTCAATTATGAAAACATATGCAAAATAGAGGTTGTAACATCCTTCCCCTCTTATAAGAATTTTGTCCTCAAAATTCCAACAAGCAAACAAACAATTCAGGATAAGACTTTTCCATGTCCATCATTGGCCCCTATGTGGCTTTACTGTACTCATGGCGCTTCCACAGAACCTTTATCATCACATATTCTTTTCTCTGAGTTCTTTCATCCCGGCGTCTATAAACTGCACAGGTGACTCAGGCCATGTCAGCCTCCCTTAGGGCTCACTAGGTTCATTTCTCAGCACATGGTCGGGGTACCTCACATAGTGCTCTAAACTGGACACATGGAACTTATCACACATTACTTTATCCTAAGGGGTAAGGTCAACCTAACCTTCTCCACCCATCCATCTCTAATGGACCCATGTATCGGGGACTCAGCGCTCTTAATTATAACTTAGAGGGGTCGGATTTTCATGTCACATTTTCTCCCACAGTAACTTGTATGTCAGTCTACTTTGCATCTGCTCACGACTCTCATCGTCTTTAGGCTCCTTTCAGCCCTTGCACAATCAAAGTGACTTCATCTACATGCACTGTGGTCCCTTTTCTAACCATCATGTGGTCCTTTTCTAACCATCATGTGGTCCTTTCACCAACATCACCTTACTGAAGTGGTGACCGACACAACCTCCCTTACAGAGCTTCTTATAAAACCCGATACTGGCTATGGTGGTCGTTGTCACATATTTCATAGGACAATAACTGTCTCTAGATATCACCCTGAACGAGCACACATCCCCTCATCAGACCATTTAGTCTGGATCATACTAACCATGGTTAGGGGTGATAAACTATACTATCATTGAGTTCTTCATGTACCTACTTCCACCCTTTGGAATTGAACTTTTAGGTCAAACTCAAGAACCTTTGAACTCGCTTCATAGTGTAGTTGAACCATCTCTTCCATGGGTAGTTCAACCAGATCTGTCCCTTGATAGAACTCTTTCTTTCTCATGTTATCTAGGTAAGGCGACCTACCATAACCCTCCTTGGCCCAGGGAAGACCTATCACCACATCCATAGTGCTGAGCTCCCATTCCCTCTCAGGGACTCTTTTGTCCTCTATATCGATACATTGGGTTACTGGAGTTCGTCCTTTACCTCCTCGCTTGCATGGCCATATACCCCATGCAACTTAATCTAAGCATCCAAAGTGCTATTTCCATTTACCACGGTGTATGGTGATCTTTAACCATGATTTCCTGTATGTCATGATTCTTTCAAGATCGATTCCTTCGAAACCCTAAACCATTCTTGTCAGGGTTTCATCACCTTCTTTTCCAAAGAAGTGCACTTGAGGTTCTACCACCATCCTTTCATTGCATCCAGGACTTGACTGGCTAGCCAAACAACCATAACTTTTCAATGTACCTTGTTACATCTGAGTGTTATCCAAACACATCTCCTTTTTGAACTTAAGGTTAGCCAATCAACCCTTTCTAGCTTCTGGTCAAACAAGTCAGATGTATCTAAACCAGAGCATCCATTACCACTTCACATCCTTAGGTATTAGGTAACATTACACTTCCATGCATTTCACTTATCATGTCACCTCAAACTATATGTTTATCTTCATAAGAACACTCTTTGATTCCATCATCATGGTGATCAAACTCAACCTGGTATAACTTGTAAGTTTCACATAGTTCATGATAAAAAAAAACATCCTCATAAGGGGACTACCTCATTCCTCTTAGTATTTACAAACCATCCATGTATCATTCACTTTACCAGGGTAGATATCTTCTCTATCCCCATTTCTCGTGGCAACGTTCCAACCTACATCATCTCTTATCCTTGGTGTATGACATGCATAATGTACTATCTCTTACCCCCATAACAAGAGGAAATAAGCATTTGGCTGCAGTCCAAATACAGAGTTCTTCCTGTTCTAAGAGTAGAGATGGCACATCCCACCTTGCCAGTACACCTTTAAATCTAAGTTGCAACGTGCCACATATGTCCCTTCATTACAAACATCATGATATCAAACTAGTCTTGAACCTACTGAGGTTTATATCCTTGGTCATCTCCTCTAGGTCTATAGGGTACCGACTCTTTTGGGGTCATCCCTCTTCCCTCCTGCATCAAGAGAGTGCCCTACTCATCTTCCCTTTGGGTCCCATGAGTTCATGAAGGTGATCAATCTCCTAACCCATGGCCCTCAGACAATGATAGATGTTACCTCCCGACCCTATGGTCATGTGCAACTGGGGAATTAGGCAACTCCTACTTTCTTCGGTCTTATCCCTACCTGACCCTAGGATAGACTTAGGATTCTCCATTACAGAACATGTTCACTTAGAACCTTACCCAAGTCTTCATCATCTCTCTTTCTGCATTCATGGGCTGGATTTCATCCTTTCATAGGGATCATGGCAACCTGCCTACCTTGGTCAAGCCCCATATCGGTTACCTCTATGGTAACACATTCACATGCAATAGAGATGGATATCTATGGGTCTATAGATTCAATCTCATACTATGCACCTTTCACTTAGCTTCTCAAGATCCTATGAGACCTCTTTAGGTTACCTTAACCCAACAAAACTGATATACACCCTACCAAAGGGGTCCCTCTCCCAGGATGGGAGGAAAACTATCTCTTGACAACAAGGTCACAAAAGCTCTTAGGTCTAGGGTTTACCTCCACATGAGCCTACTTAACCCTAGCAGGCTATTAAGGCACAAGCAGATCACCTACTATACCATGCTAGGTCATACTTATTCTCTTTCCTCGATGTTGGATCAAGATCATACTTTCCTTTATCATCAACCTAGCTGTGAGGGGTTCATCAAACACACCTTAAACTTAAGGGGCTTCGCTTTTCATCTATACATGAGAAGTACCATACCCGCTTCTATAGGAACTCAACTTCTCATCATGAGCCTTAGGTACACCACTTCCCCTCTTAGGCCTAGGAACCCTAGGTTCACTTTTAGGTGTCCAAATGCATGCTCTGCCTCTTAACTACGAACCAAGCATGCAAAAGGCATGACATGCACTCCTTGCCATCCTTCAACTTGACCAACACTTAGAGTTGGGTCCTCCTTAAGGACAACCAACAAGGTACAAGGCCCGTTACTAAACCCTTCTAGGTCTAAGGAACTCTTCTTCCTACCTCAGAAGGTAAACACCCATACCGTAGGCACATATGTACCAGAATCTTCATCCTTCCTCTAGGTTTGGTCCCTCTAAAGACAACCAAGGTATCATCAACTTTCAGGGATCGATCATGAGGCAACCACTATCATCCATTGTTCAGGGTTTTAGGCTTCCAACCTTCTTGCTGGGTTTCCTACTCTTTCTAGAGCTAACCCACATCCAACCTCACCATTAGAGGTCCTTTCTTTATGAAGGATCATCCTCAAAAGCATGCTCTACGTGGGTGAAGCCTAGGTTCGAACTTATGGTTGCTCAAGATCATCCATAACCCTTTATGCTCCATCATAATTCCTTATCTAGGGTCTCATACTGTCAGCACTATGACGTGCCCTAGGTTCCAGCTATACCCTACTTGTACAAGCCCATAGGGTTTCTAAGGTCCTTCACTAACATCATCATCTAAGGAGCTATCCTTTACCCTAACATGCACTACCCTTCCCAGGGTTGGGTTGCCAAAGGTGCTAGGTCACCCATGGATCCCAAAGGCATGTCCTTTTAAACACCTGGTCCAACTCATCTCTCTCTAACCTTCACTTAGGGTTAGGGTTAGCATCATCCTCCGAGGATGTGCCAGGTCTCTACTTGAAATGGAGATCTTTATCTCCAACACTAACTTATCCTCCTGTCAATAAGGTCTAGCCTCAGGATTCTTCTGAGGACATGACAACTTATGTCATACAACCTAACCTTGTATCTATTATTTATTTTGCGCTTAATCTAATAATCTTATGTCCATGACATCTTATTTACATGCCTTTCATTAATTTAGTGGAGGATTCCTTAAACCTTATTAACCTTACCCATACCTCAAGAGGGTGAGGAGAAGAAAGAAAACCCTAATCCTTTAGGTCCTTATCAGAATTTTGTGATGAGAAGGGATGAATAAGATGAGAAGTCCTAAAGGTATCTTATTTCGATTCATACCCTAAGACTTTGGCCAGGCAGTCACACAGATCCGGGAGTCCTCGTATTCCGACTAGCGGTGCGGAGGAAAATCTTGCCAGCCCCCGGTCGTGATCCTTTTCTAGACACCTCCGTCTTTCGGATACTCCTCTAATAACTCCCTTAGGTTCTATGGAGTTTGTAAAATTTAATAATTATTAATGGTTAACTGGGGAACCTACACTTTAATACCAAATTTTATGACCCCGCCTCCCGATAACCCCAATTAAGGGAGACCGAGAGGTCGAAGCCGCACCCATGACTTCCGGATCAAAGGTTCGGCAATTAACCAAGAATAATTATCAAATTTTAACATACTATACTGAAAGCTGTAAGAAAATAAATTTTTGCATACCTTTTGAAAACTTGGATCTCTAAACTTCTATCCACACCGATACTAATCTATCTAATCCTCCTTTGCACTTTAATTCTCATTTAGTATCACATGTGCCACTTTACTGTTTGTTCTTTTCATTGTGCCTAAAACGCCGACAAACAAAACGTCGGTCATCCATAGCTGGTATGAGGGGGAAACAAATAAACATGCAACTATTGTAACAATGTAATCATTCAATTAATCATTTATCAACCAATATTACGTTTTAAGCCAAACTACTCAATCCATACCTATCCACAACTCTATGTTGTCCCTATAAGGACTTATATGGTACCCCTATAAAGGTGACTTGATGGACCTACCCTCTAGGCAGCCAAAGTCATTCATGACCTGATGGACCTACCCTCTAGGTAGCCATGTACTAGGTCAGCCATTACGACACAGAGGGGACCAAGATATGAGCTAGTAGGCACATATCTTATGTGATAATCGTAGTCACTTTATAGTTGCAAGAAATAAATAAACATCCAACAGTTTAGTTGCATTCAATGCGATTAAACATCTGAGAATCCATCGGGAAACTAAAGTGGTTATTCATAATCGTAACCACATACCTTATGCCATCGCAAAACCATGCAGATCTAACATGTACTTTAAGAGTGTATCCAAACATCCAGGCAACCAAGCATATAATCAACAGTATCTGAAACATGCATACTACATATGTGTCACCATGTATTCGCATTACATTACTCAGATATAGATGAGATCCTAACCTAGGATTTAGGGTTATTTCTTGTTTGGACTAAGGATTAGGGTTAATAAACCAAATTCCATCATATTATGGTTTCTAAGATTTATGCATATTAGATGAAACCCTAATTGTCAATTTAAGCACATTAGATCACATTACTAATCATAGTAGATGTCCACGTTGATTTCAAAATCCTAAATCCATATGTACGCGATTATTAATCTTCATTATCAAAGATTATTCATTTTACATGTCTAGATCAGGTATTAGCTTAACCTTAACGAACATATTTAACTAAGCATCAGATTAAGGTAAATCTAAGTTTTCCTTTACATTAAACACATCTAAACATGTATTGCACATACTTTTAGAACAGGAAGCATATTCAGGTTCTAATAATATTTTATTTCTATTCCTCTCATTTTTCTGAGCAAGTTTCATATATAACTTCTCTACATCCGATCATCCTAGCATTTTCTATAATTCTCGCAAGTTATATCATTAATCAGCCAATAGGGAAACGCCAAGTCAGCAATTATTACCTTTTATTAGTTGATCGAGAGAAAGAACGAAAGGACTGATGTGCCCTTGCGCGTCACGCATACCTCGAGGGGCATATCTGTCATTTGTCTATAATCTTCCCTTACCCCGTGTCGGGCCTCTTGTTGCCCTATGCAGCTGGGCGATCCCGCCTCCGCCGACGTTGTGGCAAGGCCATCTTCGGCGCACTCACCTCCTTCTCAAACTACAGGTGTCGGCTGCTAGGTCCCTTCATCGTTGCCATTCCAAAGCTCTCGTCTGCCTCCCTGCGGGATTCTCTCCTCAGATTGCCGCAAGCGCTGCAGCCAGTGTTGCCGACAGTGGCGTCGTTCTGCAGAGCACGCCAAGACTCCTCTCGTCCTCCTGCTCCGACGGGGTTCGGCTACACCCCGATCTCCCTTCCTTCCCCTTCATCCCAGGTGCCCAGCACCAACTTCCAAGGTCCAAACACCCTCTGACGCATAACTGTGCTTCCGTGCGCACATGTCGCGTCGAAGATGTTGCATCCGTCGTCCCCTCGCCATCTCCCAGGCATCATCCCGAGAAGCTGACATCGCCCTCCTCATCCTCATCACATGCCACCTCCTCACAGCCACCACCCCAACCCGTATGAGATTGGGAGCACCACTGTAGATGCAGATGCAGACGATGCATCACTTGCTGACTCCGCTCTAGTTCATCATGAACTGGAGATGGGAGGAAGGCGTTGTCGTGGGCGGCGCTCTAAGTGACTTCAGGGTATCCGGCTTTGCGGAAGAGATGGCTGAGGACGATCGCAGCTCCATGAGAAGCCCTTCCGTTCTGGTGTTTCTCTAGGGATCAATGACGGTATAGGCAACAGATGAGGGTGGTCTGTCTGGGATCATTGTGATGACCCTAGGATATTTATATATATACTAGAAGGAAGTTTAGGGTTAGGGAGAGGACGGAAAAGAGGAAAAGAGGGTTATGGCCGAAAGCTTTGGTTTCCTTCTTCATGCATCATGTAGACACACAAATATATATATATATATATATATATATATATATATATATATATATATATATATATATATATATATATATATATATATTCTCGTGTGCTCCCTCTCTCATTTCTGCTAGAGGTATTTTAAAATATGTTCTTCCTTTCTCAAAGATATTCCCTCAAAAACAATTTTGGAAGGATTATATTTATCCTCCAAGAAAAACTTAGTTTTTATTTTGTTAACCATAAGTCACGAAAGGAAACTCCTTTCTTATTAAAAAGATTGGTTTTGGCAACAAAAGTCCATGAAGGGAAACACATATTCACATGATGTACATTGAATGATTTGATCTTAAACCATTAGGAAGGATTTCATTACTCAAAATCTAGATTAATCTTTTCTCTTTTCGTTCTTCATTAATTCCAAGTATATTAAAGATAAACTGAAATATTCATGTTTGATGTCGCAAACATGGTGTTGCCAAACATTCTGTTTCTAAGAATGACTAGATAATTATCCTTTTAAGTATCTTATATCGAAAGTCATTACTGGGTATTTAAGCATGAATTCCTTTTATCCTTTTTTTATCTTTTTCCATTATTTGGACTTTTCCTCTTTTCTTCTCTTTTATATCCATTAATGGATTAACTTAATTATAGGAATCACGAAATTCCTATCCAAAGGGATATTTGAAAAGAAATCCATTCTTTGAAGCAAAGCATACAACTTTTTTAATTAAGTCCAAATTTATAAAATGAATACATTTCACTTATGAAAACATATGCAAAATAGAGGTTGTAACAACAGCGGCGAAATACTGCCGAAATTTTCTTGAAAACCCAATACACATTATACACTTACTAATGAGATTAGGTGTTCAAGAATGGGATAGGTGGTACACATTTATTATATATAAGACCTTAAACCCTAAACTTTTAACCATAAACCATAATCTTTTAACCCTAGACCCTAATCTTTTAACCCTAAACCCTAATATATACTTGTTTTCTCTTTGATCATAGAATGGATAGATCATAGATGTCCATTCCAAATTGCTGCACCCCAGAGTTTATTTCTAGTCTTGATCAATTTATTAGATTTTCCGAGGAACATAGGAAACAACCTAGAGATAGGTTCTACTGTCCATGTAGGCATTGCGGTAACAACTTGAAAGTCAGCACTGGTTACGAAATCAAAAGTCATGTCATGTGCAACGGGATTATACAAGGCTATACAGAATGGCACTGGCATGGAGAGATTTCAAACCTAATATCAGTGGATGTCGATAACAGTTCTTGTGTGGAAGAAGAAATTGTCTTCGATGACGTAGATGTGAACGAACCAGTTCTAGTAGACATTGTTGATGCGATGCTGGATAGTTGTGGGGTAGAGCACACTGATCCACCTCCCATGTTTAGAAACATTGTGCATGATGCTGAGATACCATTATACATAGGTTGTACTAAGTTTATGAAGCTTAGTGTTGTGTTGAGATTTTATAAGATGAAAGCTAACAATAGATGGAGCGACAAAAGCTTCACGTCATTGTTGTCTTTGTTGAAATAAATTCTTCCTGAAGGAAACAAGCTGCCAATCTCAACATACCGGTTAAAGAAATTGTTGTGCCTAATGGGAATGGAGGCCAAGAAGATACACGCATGCCTGAATGATTGTGTATTATTTCAAAAGGACTATGTGGATTTGAAAGATTTTCCAAAATGTGGTGCATCAAGGTATAAATTGACGACTTGGGGGGAGTCCAAATCTGGTTCTCTTGCCAAGGTGATGTGGTATCTACCTATAATATCACGGTTTCAATGCTTGTTTGCCAATCCGATAGATGCGGGGAATTTGAGGTGGCATGCAGATGTTTAGAAAAATAATGATGGGATCCTACGACATGCCTCTGATTCCCCACAATGGAAGAAGATTGATTTATTGTACCCTAAATTTGGTGAAGAAGTCATGAATCTAAGACTTGGGCTTTATATATATGGGATGAATCCATATGGGACATTGAGCAGCCAACATAGCATTTGGCCAGTTATGGTTGTTATATACAATCTTCCTCCCTGGTTGTGTATGAAAAATAAGTATGTTATGTTTTCGTTGTTGATATCGGGCCCTAAACAACCTGGTAATGATATCGACGTTTATCTTGAACCTCTGATTGATGACTTAAAGAAACTCTGGGGTGAAGATGTGATGACCTATGATGCTTCACGAAGAGAGACATTTCGTTTGCACACTATGATGTTTTGCACTGTTAATCACTTTCTAGCAGATGGGAATTTGTCTGGATATTGTGTCAAAGGATCTAAAGTGTGTCCTATATGTGAAGAGAACATTGATACAATACGACTAAAACATAGAGGCAAGACCGTATATCTTGGTCATTGAAGGTTTCTTCCAAAATTCCATTTGTATCGTGGGTTGCACAAAGCATTCAATGGACAGATTGAGGAACAGAGTGCACCTAAACCTATACCAGGGGAGGTTGTTTATGAAAGAGTAAAAGACTTTACCAATGAATTTGGTAAGAGATCACAATGTACCATGGCCACACGGAGTGACAAATCTTTATTCAAGAAGAATTCAATATTTTAGGATCTTCTTTATTGTAGTTCTTTGGTAGTCAGGCATTGTATCGATGTCATGCACCTTGACAAAAGTGTTTGTGATAGTGTCATTGGTACTCTATTAAATATACCAAGTAAGACTAAAGATGGGAAAAAATCTAGAATGGACCTACGTGAAATGGGAATAAGGACAAAACTAACATAAGTAGTTAGTACCGATCGGAGAACATACTTACCTCCCGCTTGTTACACATTGTGTATAAAGGAGAAGAAAGATTTTTGTGAATGATTGGTAAATGTTAAGGTGCCACATGGTTACTCATCCAACATCCGTAGATAGGTATCAATGAAAGATCTGAAGTTGATAGGTCTTAAATCTCATGATTGTCACACTCTAATGCAACAAATATTGCATGTGGTAATTCAATCTGTATTGTTGAAGAATGTAAGGTTTGCATCATTAGACCTTGTTTCTTTTTCAACAGTCTGTGCAGCAAAGGTATTCACCTTGATACTCTCGATAAATTGCAAAGAGAAGTGGTTGTTACTGTAACATCCCTTACCTGGGTTATGCCTTAACCCTAGATGTTTTTCTTAATGAAGTTAATTATATGCTTGCTCTTATTTCTTGAAAAGTAATTAAGGTTCAAGGGGAACTTATGTTTCAATTTTAGTCCTTTTCGAATAATGTTGAAACATTGTTTTGCTTTTTTTGGGCTAAAATGCAAATTACCCAAGTTGAGGGGTTAAATTGCAAATGTTACATGATAAGATGTTCCTCATGTGTTGAAGCATTAGGATAATGAAGATGATGTAGAGGTAAGGATTTTGGTAGCCTGAGTACCAAGAAAGAGCTGAAAAAGCAATGTTTGTGCATTAAAACCTAGTTTTGGTGTAATGTGCAATTTACCCAAAACCTAGGGTTCAATATGCAAATTACCACTTCAAAATAGTCCCAAATGTTTCTTGGCATCATGTAGAAAAAATAAAATGAGGGGGGCGCCTCATTTGGATCACTTTGGAGGAGAGAGAATCTTGATATTAAAATAATCAAGATTTAAGCATAAATTGGAACTTTACTTCAATTTAAAGCAAAAATAAATATATTAATTGAAGATCCCTTCAACATAAAGGAGAGGGATTATTTTGCAAAAGCATGGATGACCATGTGCCTTGCAAAGGCACGAAAATATCCCAAGCAAGTGGATAACCCACTCACATTATTAAAAGAAAAAGAAATATCCACTAACTTATGGATATTATTATTATAAGGGTTAAGGTACTTAATTTGTTTTCCTTTAATTCATGGATAATTGAGTGGAATATGAGGAAAAGGGTATAACCTCGTAACCAAGGAAGGGAAGGGGGAAAGTGGCAATGAAATGGAGGATATAATCCCTACTTTCTCTCTCTTAAATGAATTTTCAATAAAATTCATATATATGCTCCTTTATCCATGAGTTGAAAGGGAATTTCGAATCCACTTTCACTTCTTACTTGAAAAAATGACAAAGGGAGCTTGGAGCAACAGGAGAACGACCCCCAGCCTATTGGTAAGCTTCTTGACCTTCGTTTACCTTGATTCCATGGTGGAAATCGAAAATCAATGCATGATTTCTTCATATCTCGATCCCATCTTCAATTCTAACCATTCCTTTTCACTCAAAGCTCGAGGATGAGTCTTGGGATAGTGAAAGGAGTTGCATCCACCATTGTTGACGTGAGCTTGAAGATTTGAAGCTCAATTGGAGGTGGGTTTTATAACTTGAACCCTTGAACTTTGTTATTGATTCTATATCTTTATCAATTGTTGATTCCTTCATTATTCCCAAAATTTTATTTGAATGATTGGTGAAATCACCATGGAAATTACAGCAAGTTTCGTGGGTTTGTATCTTGAAGATGATGATTTCATCTTAAGCACACACATCGACATGGGAAACCGGTTTTCAAAACCGATTGAGTTAATTCGGTTACAAAACTGAATGGATATTCAAGACTGAATGGGTAATTGCTCTCAAGATCAAATGGGTAATTGATCTTAAGACCAGTTGGAGATACTTTCTGATGTAGTTGTACGTTGATCCAATGGTCCTAATGGATTGGTTGAAGGAAACCCTAGATGCCCAAACAGTTTCAAAACCATTTGGTGTTGAAATGCCAAAACCGAATGGAGATCTAAAGTGATCAAATCATTTGGAGATTTAAGGTGATGATTGATTCATTGATCCAATGGTTGATAATAATGATTATCAATGATAGGTACAAAGGTTCAAATACTAAAGTACCTAGATGATCAGTACCTTTAGAATGGTTAACCCTAAAAGCTTATGAAAGCATTTTCTCAATACACTATGTCAACCATAGTTGTACATATTTGATTGAAAGGTTGATGTAACCTAATCAAGTTGAGTGGATGATAGAAAGGAATTCATACATGAGTATTAATTATGAAGAATATGTGATTAGGGTATGATCCTTAGTAAAGAGATCATGAAACCCTAATCGAGTGGGTTAATAAGCCATAATCCTAAAAGTTGGCCAATCCTGAGTGAAACTCTAGTCTAGAGTAATGATGTAACCCTAATTTAGGGTGATGATATAAGAAACCCTAATTATGGGTAATGCAAGATGAAACCCTAATTGGGATAAATAGTAAACCCTAATTATGGGTAGTTGAATGGAAACCCTAATTAGGATGAATAGAAAACCCTAATTGTGGATAATTGAATTTAAACCCTAATTGAGGGTGATGTCATGTGAAACCCTAATTGAGGGTGATGCCATGTGAAACCCTATGCAATGGTATGATGAGGAGCCCTAATACAGGGTGAAGGTATGTGAAACTCAAATTTTGATTTATAATAAGTGAAGCCCTAATCTTAGGCAATATGATGATAAACCATAACCCTAATAAGAGAACCCTAATGATAAAGTAGTGGGTATTACCTTATAAAGATGAAACATCTCAAATGGTTGATCATAGGCAACTTTATAGTAAGCAATGCCTTAACCTGAAATGAGTCCATATCATAGAAGATAGTTGGACCATTCTTGTGTGTGACCTATGCACTTCATGGTAAAAGTGATAGGTTAGTGGATGAAAGCATTAAGATGGGAAATACCTTAATCCAAGATAAGTTGATAACTCAAGTAAGTTGGAAGTGATGAGGAAAGTGATACATCAAGATATGATTGATATCACTTTTAGCATCCCAAGGTTGATAAGCATTGATGTACCTCAAATCCAATATACTTGGATAGGAAACACATGAAGTATGTTATGTAAATTGTTACAATGAATTGTAATGAGTTTGATATACTTTGATAAGAATAGGCTATTATACCTTGAGAATGGGGTTAAGCTAAACTAATGAGTATGATGTAATCATACCATGATAAGGATGAGAAATTAACTCATACCTTGTATTTATAATCATTTAATGATAAATGTTAAAAGTAATAAACATGATTGAATACTCGAGATGTTAATGGATGCTCCTAGAGGTGTGGAGCAATAGGTTGATTTGATAAATATGAAATCCTAATTAGTGTGAGATGGGAAATCCTAACCCTAAATTTGGTAATGGGACATGAGAAACCCTAATGTGACATGAATAGTAAGCCCTAACTCTATTGAGGGAATAGTGGTGTTACTATTGTATTACTTGAGGTGATATGTTATTGTTGCCTAGTAAGAGGTGACAAGATGTGTAATGGCCTTGTGAGCCATATGATTAGATGTTTCCTAGTGATAGGTGACAAGATGTTTAATGGCCTTCTGAGCCATATGATTAGATGTTGCCTAGTGAGAGGTGACAAGATATTTTATGGGCCTTATGAGCCATGAGAATAATTCTGGCATAGTGAAAGGTACCAAGATGATTATAAAAGTTTATTGTAAGAAATGATAATGTTTTAATAAACATAATAAAAGGAACAATTGTATTCAATAAAGAATGTGAAAAGCTATGAAGGCTAACCTCAGGGTTCAGAGCCTAGAGAAGGATGTGATGATCAATGATGAGTTAAAGGAATTTATATCCCATGATCTGTGTAATCAGGATTGGTAGAGTCCAATACCTGGCTGTGTAATCAGGATTGGTTAAAGTCCAATACCTGGCAAAGGCATGAAGCCTATAATCAGGAGTGGTTAGAGTCCACTGCCTAGGTGTGTAATCAGGATTGGTTAGATTCCAATACCTGGCAGAGGCATGAAGCATGTAATCAGGAGTGGTTAGAGTCCACTGCCAAGTTGTGTAATCAGGATTGGTTAAAGTCCAATACTTGGCAGAGGCATGAAGCCTGTAATCAGGAGTGGTTAGAGTCCACTGTTTGGCTGTGTAATCAGGAGTGGTTAGAGTCCACTGCCTGGCTGTGTAATCAGGATTGGTTAAAGTCCAATAACTGGCAGCGGCATGAAGCCTGTAATCAAGAGTGGTTAGAGTCCATTGCCTGGCTATGTAATCAGGATTGGTAGATTCCAATGCTTGGCGGTGTAATCAGGAATGGTTAAAGTCCAATACCTGGAAGAGGCATGAAGCTTATAACCAAGGGATTGGCATAGTCCAATGCCTAGATAGAATATGATGATGTATACTCTTATGTTCTGAATAATTCAATATTTGTTTAGCAAATTGGCTAAGGCCAATAGATGAAAACAAGAATGAATCATGGGTGACATATTAGGATAATAAGGAAAAGCTTGAGATGTTGAAATGATATGGTAGATAAATGATATACATGTTCTTTATATTCCTTATTAAGAGGATAGATGATTTATTGTTCTATCATAAGTAGTTGCAATGCTTTAAAAGATGAGAATGCTTTAAACTGCTTATCCTCTACCTAGTTTTATATCAATAAATTGCAATAATAATGTTTTTGGTGGAGATTTATATCTCTCGCTAGGGCAGTTATAATTGTCTCACCCTCGTGGGATCCAACATTTTTTAGGTGGACAAGCACAGAGGAGACTGAGAATATCTTGCAGAGGAAGACCATCAATAGCAGCAAGGATAGCAGTGACAGCTCAGGTTGAGTGTACTGTCTGTCGTGTCTTGTAGATAGAATTCCTATGTGTCGTCTCTGTACTCTCAGGTCCTCAGAGTTAGTAGTTAGTTCTTTTAATGTATCGATTTGAGATTTTGGCTTGATTCCTTGAGATTTTGAGTTGCTTAAGTATAATTTTGACAAAGTAATTGTTGTATATAATTCTCGAGAAGAGATAGTACATGTGATATGCTTATGAACCAGGATGTAGATGATATACATTGGTTCTTGATAAAAGATTTTTCCTGTGTATGGACCTCTTTGCAAAAGGTTTACATTTTTAGTGATTTTTGTTAATCCACTGCTAATGATACACTTCTGCATTAGTTAATCTTGTTTTTATGAGTTGGATGCAACAATTTAGTGGTATCAGAGCTCTAGGTTCACTGAGTCTATAGAGACATAAGACTAAGGTGTCGAGTCTATTCTAAGTGTACCCCAGTGTATCTTATAGTGCCTTCTGTTTATGCAGAAGAAGATATATAACTCCAAGATGTCTGGAGAACACGAGGAACATGTTGTTGAGAGCAATGTTGCTGCAATAGTGGGAGGTGCAAGGTATCAGGCAAGGGAGGAACCAGTGCCTGAAAATCTCCATGTTGATGAAGTCATGAGAGGAAACCCAGATGTTCATAATCTTTTTGGGCAACTCATGACTACAATAAAGTATATGTCAGACCGGATGCCAGCACCATCACCTAGGGCACCAATTTCCAATGAGGGATATGGGTCTGGTAAGACCTTTGAACGACTACGTCGTGTAGGAGCCATAGAATATGCTGGGACATCTGACCCAACAGATGTTGATCTCTGGCTCACTGAATTAGAAAAGGCTTTTAAGATCCTTAGTATCCCGGATGCTGACAAAGTTAAACATGTTGTGTACCTTTTGAAGGGTAGTGTTGGACATTGGTGGGTTATAGAAGAAATAAAAAGGAATGATGAAGGGGTTGGATGGGAGGAATTCCGTTGAGAATTCAGTAATAAGTATTTTCCAAGGACTTATTTATATGAAAATATCTCACAGTTTGAGAAGATACGACAGGGAGCCATGTCAATAAGTGAATATGAGGTTAAGTTCATGGAACTTTTATGATTTTATCCTCAGATGGCTGCTACTGAGGAGGAAAAGATTCGACTTTTTGAGAAAGGATTGAATGTAGAAATGTCTATTCCAGCATCTTCCCTAGAAAGTAGAGAGAGGTTTGCCACATTTTTGGAGTCAATTTGAAGGATAGAAGGGTCTATGACAAAGAAACATGAGACAGACCTTAAAAGGAAGTCTAAACAGTCACAGGAACCAGGAATTGGTGGTACAAAACAATCAAAGATTTCAGTAGTACTGACTCAACCACAATATAGTGCACCTAAGCAGTAGTCACCTAAAAAGCTTCGAGCTTGCTATATATGTGGACAGAGAGGACATCTGAGGTGGCAATGTCCAAATAGAAAGTGATGGGATGACCCAACATACAAGACACTAGATAACTGGTAGAAGGTAGACTTGTAAAGATAGAAATTTCTATTTTGAATTATCTTATGTTCCCTAGTATAAGAAAGGTAGTTGTTATTTAGTTTATCTGTATAATCCTTTGAGGATATGAGGAAGAGATAAGTAGAATGAAAACTTGTATTCAGTTTAATATTCATTTATATGTTTTGAAATTTCTCTTTCTTCATTAAGGAAGGGAAAAGATGAAAAAGGAACTCAGAGAAACTCTAAGATATTAAGTATGTCAAATTTAATGAGATGAAAACATAAAATAAAATAAATACATACTACCTAATTTCAGTTCTTGAATACCCTGGCCAGGTATTCATTTATTGAAGGCAAGGTAAGTATGACATACCTAGATTGTTATCTTTCTGATTACTCTGATCAAGTAATCATTCTGAAACAATCCAAAGAAACTTAATCAAGAAGGAGATGTGGCATGGATATTTCTACCACATTCTAATTGATATATGAAGGGATTTGATTTAATTATAAATCAACTTATAAACAAAAATGAAGATGAGAATATGATGTGTTGTTAACACATGTGTTAGATAACAAGGTAAGGGATTCTGGTATCTGAGAAATATCAGGCTATTTTATTATGGTTATCTGGAATGGTTAACTGTGGAATCAGTCTAGTTACTTAATGTAGCATGGACATCATATGTTAGGGGTTTATGCTTTGCATAAACATAACATTGATGAGAATGAACTATTTGAAGGAATAATTGTAAAATTATTGCAAGAAAAGTTTATCAAATTAAATTAACAAATAACCTCGATCTAAATAAGAAAAGTGTTACCTAACACAGAATTAACTCCACAGTCAACAATGAAAGGATAGTGGAGTATGTGTCCTATATGTTTGATTCTTGAGAATTTTGTGCAGAAGAACTTTTTATTGATCAAAGTTCTATGGTGTCTCCATAACAATGAGATGTTATGTGGAGACTTGATGATACAAAAAATGAATAATATATGTCTCCTTTTTATCTGGGATTTCGGAGACAAAATCCTTGTTAGGGGTTTATGATTTGTAACATCCCTGACATGGGTTATGCCTTAACCCTAGATGTTTTGCTTAATAAAGTTAATTATATTCTTGCTCTTATTTCTTGAAAAGTAATTAAGGTTCAAGGGGAACTTATGTTTCAATTTTAGTCCTTTTCGAATAATGTTGAAACATTGTTTTGCTTGTTTTGGGCTAAAATGCAAATTACCCAAGTTGAGGGGTTAAAATGCAAAAGTTACATGATAAGATCTTCCTCATGTGTTGAAGCATCAATAGAATGAAGATGATGTAGAGGTAAGGCTTGTGGTAGCCTGAGTACCAAGAAAGAGCTGAAAAAGCAATGTTTGTGCATTAAAACCTAGTTTTGGTGTAATGTGCAATTTACCCAAAACCTAGGGTTCAATATGCAAATTACCACTTCAAAATAGTCCCTAATGTTTATTGGCATCATGTAGAGAAAATAAAATGAGGTGGGCGCCTCATTTGGATCACTTTGGAGGAGAGAGAATCTTGATATTAAAATAATCAAGATTTAAGCATAAATTGGAACTTTACTTCAATTTAAAGCAAAAATAAATATTTTAATTGAAGATCCCTTCAACGGAAAGGAGAGGTATGATTTTGCAAAAGAATGGACGACCATGTTCCTTGCAAAGGCACGAAAATATCTCAAGCAAGTGGATAACCCACTCACATTATTAAAAGAAAAAGAAATATCCACTAACATGGATATTATTATTATAAGGGTTAAGGTGCTTAATTTTTTTTCCTTTAATTCATGGATAATTGAGTGGAATATGAGGCAAAGGGGATAGCCTCGTAACCAGGGAAGGCAAGGGGGAAAGTGGCAAGGAAATGGAGGAGATAATCCCTACTTTCTCTCTCTTAAATGAATTTTCAATAAAATTCATATATATGCTCCTTTATCCATGAGTTGAAAGGGAATTTCGAATCCACTTTCACTTCTTACTTTCAAAAGGAGGACCAAGGGAGCTTGGATCAATAGGAGGACGACCCCCAACCCGTTGGTAAGCTTCTTGACCTTCGTTTACCTTGATTCCATGGTGGAAATCGAAAATCAATGCATGATTTCTTCATATCTCGATCCCATCTTCAACTCTAACCATTCCTTTTCACTCAAAGCTCGAGGATGAGCCTTGGGATAGTGAAAGGAGTTGCATCCACCATTGTTGATGTGAGCTTGAATCTTTGAATCTCAATTGGAGGTGGGTTTTATAACTTGAACCCTTGAACTTTGTTATTGATTCTATATCTTTATCAATTGTTGATTCCTTCATTTTTCCCGAAATTTTATTTGAATGATTGGTGAAATCACCATGGAAATTACAGCAAGTTTCATGGGTTTGTATCTTGAAGATGATGATGTCATCTTAAGCACACACCTCAACATGGGCAACCGATTTTCAAAACCGATTGAGTTAATTCGGTTACAAAACCGAATGGATAATTGATTTCAAGACCGAATGGGTAATTGCTCTCAAGATCAAATGGGTAATTGATCTTCAGACCAGTTGGAGATACTTGCTTATGTATTTGTACGTTGATCCAATGGTCCTAATTGATTGGTTGAAGGAAACCCTAGATGCCCAAACAGTTTCAAAACCATTTGGTGTTGAAATGCCAAAACTGAATGGAGATCTAAAGTGATCAAATCATTTGGAGATTTAAGGTGATGATTGATCCATTGATCCAATGGTTGATAATAATGATTATCAATGATAGGTACAAAGGTTGAAATCCTAAAGTACCTAGATGATCAGTACCTTTAGAATGGTTAACCTTAAAAGCTTATGAAAGCAATGTCTCAATACACTATGTCAACCATAGTTGTACATATTTGATTGAAAGGTTGATGTAACCTAATCAAGTTGAGTGGATGATAGAAAGGAATTCATACATGAGTATTAATTATGAAGAATATGTTATTAGGGTATGATCCTTAGTAAAGAGATCATGAAACCCTAATCGAGTGGGTTAATAAGCCATAATCCTAAAAGTTGGGCAATCTTGAGTGAAACCCTTGTCTAGTATAATGATGTAACCCTAATTTAGAGTGATGATATAAGAAACCCTAATTATGGGTAATGGAAGATGAAACCCTAATTGGGATAAATAGTAAACCCTAATTATGGGTAATTGAATGGAAACCCTAATTAGGATGAATAGCAAACCCTAATTGTGGATAATTGAATTTAAACCCTAATTGAGGGTGATGTCATGTGAAACCCTAATTGAGGGTGATGCCATGTGAAACCCTATGCAATGGTATGATGAGGAGCCCTAATACAGGGTGATGGTATGTGAAACTCAAATTTTGAGTTATAATAAGTCAAGCCCTAATCTTAGGCAATACGATGATAAACCATAACCCTAATAAGAGAACCCTAATGATAAAATAATGGGTATTACCTTATAAAGATGAAACATCTCAAATGGTTGATCATAGGCAACTTTATAGTAAGCAATGCCTTAACCTGAAATGAGTCCATATCATAGAAGATAGTTGGACCATTCTTGTGTGTGACCTATGCACTTAATGGTAAAAGTGATAGGTTAGTGGATGAAAGCATTAAGATGGGAAATACCTTAATCCAAGATAAGTTGATCACTCAAGTAAGTTGGAAGTGATGAGGAAAGTGATACATCAAGATATGATTGATATCACTTTTAGCATCCCAAGGTTGATAAGCATTGATGTACCTCAAATCCAATATACTTGGATAGGAAACACATGAAGTATGTTATGTAAATTGTTATAATGAATTGTAATGAGTTTGATATACTTTGATAAGAATAGGCTAATATACCTTGAGAATGGGGTTAAGCTAAACTAATGAGTATGATGTAATCATACCATGATAAGGATGAGAAATGAACTCATACCTTGTATTGATAATCATTTAATGATAAATGTTAAAAGTAATAAACATGATTGAATACGTGAGATGTTATTGGATGCTCCTAGAGGTGTGGAGCAATATATTAAGGTTGATTTGATAAATATGAAATCCTAATTAATGTGAGATGGGAAACCCTAACCCTAAATTGGGTAATGGGACATGAGAAACCCTAATGTGACATGAATAGTAAGCCCTAACCCTATTGATGGAATAGTGGTGTTACTATTGTATTACATGAGGTGATATGTTATTGTTGCCTAGTAAGAGGTGACAAGATGTGTAATGGCCTTGTGAGCCATATGATTAGATGTTGCCTAGTGATAGGTGATAAGATGTTTAATGGCCTTGTGAGCCATATGATTAGATGTTGCCTAGTGAGAGGTGACAAGATATTTGATGGGCCTTAATGAGACATGAGAACAATTCTGGCATAGTGAAAGCTACCAAGATGATTATAAAAGTTTATTGTAAGAAATGATAATGTTTTAATAAACTTAATGAAAGGAACAATTGTATTCAATAAAGAATGTGAAAAGCTATGAAGGCTAACCTCAGGGTTCAGAGCCTAGAGAAGGATGTGATGACCAATGATGAGTTAAAGGAATTTATGTCCCATGATCTGTGTAATTAGGATTGGTAGAGTCCAATGCTTGGTTGTGTAATCAGGATTGGTTAAAGTCCAATACCTGGCAGAGGCATGAAGCCTGTAATCAGGAGTGGTTAGAGTCCACTGTCTGGTTGTGTAATTAGGATTGGTTAAAGTCCAATACCTGGCAGAGGCATGAATCTTGTAATCAGGAGTGGTTAGAGTCCACTACCTGGTTGTGTAATCAGGATTGGTTAAAGTCCAATACCTGGCAGAGGCATGAAGCCTGTAATCAGGAGTGGTTAGAGTCCACTGCCTGGTTGTGTAATCAGGAGTGGTTAGAGTCCACTGCCTGGATGTGTAATCAGGATTGGTTAAAGTCCAATACATGGCAGAGGCATGAAGCTTGTAATCAGGAGTGGTTAGAGTCCACTGCCTGGCTGTGTAATCAGGATTGGTAGAGTCTGATGCCTGGCGGTGTAATCAGGATTGGTTAAAGTCCAATACCTGGCAGAGGCATGAAGCCTATAACCAAGGGATTGGCATAGTCCAATGCCTAGATAGAATATGATGATGTATACTCTTATGTCTGGAATAATTCAATATTTGTTTAGTAGATTGGCTAAGGCCAATAGATGAAAACAAGAATGAATCATGGGTGACATATTAGGATAATAAGGAAAAGCTTGAGATGTTGAAATGATATGGTAGATAAATGATATACATGTTCTTCCTATTCTTTATTAAGAGGATAGATGATTTATTGTTCTATCATAAATAGTTGTAATGCTTTAGAAGATGAGAATGCTTTAAACTGCTTATCTTCTGCCTAGTTTTATATTAATAAACTACAATAATAATGTTTTTGGCAGAAAGTTATATCTCTCATTGGGGCAATTACAATTGTCTCACCCCCGTGGGATCTCACATTTTTTAGGTGGACAAGCATGGAGGAGACTGAGAATATCTTGCAGAGGAAGACTATCAATAGCAGTAAGGACAGCAGTGACAACTCAGGTTGAGTGTACTGTCTGTCATGTCTTGTAGAAAGAAGTCCTATGTGTTGTCTCTATACTCTCAGGTCCTCGGAGTTAGTAGTTAGTTCTTTTAATGTATCGATCTGAGATTTTGGCTTGATGCCTTGAGATTTTGAGTTGCTTAAGTATAATTCTGACAAAGTAATTGTTGTATATAATTCTCGAGAAGAGATAGTACATGTGATATGCTTATGAACCAGGATGTAGATGATATACATTGGTTCTTGATAAAAGAGTTTTCCTATGTATGGACCTCTTTGCAAAAGGCTTAAATTTTTAGTGATTTTTGTTAATCTGTTGCGAATGATACGCTTCCGCATTAGTTAATCTTGTTTTTATGAGTTGGATGCAACAGTTACCCTATGTCAGCTTGAGATGTATTTTCCTCCTTCGTTCTTTGATATCCTGGTACATCTTGTTGTCCACTTGTCTAGGGAAGTGAAAATGTTGGGACCAGTTTTCTTGCATTGGATGTATCCCTTTGAACGATACATGAGTGTTTTTAAAGGTGATGCTCGAAACCGTTATCGACCTAAAGGGAGTATTATTGAGGGTTATGTGGCAAGTGAGGTTATGGGTTTTTGCAATGACTTTCTGAGTGGTAATGCCGCTCCTATTAAAGACAAGAATATTGAGGAGCATTTTGGAAAAGGAATTTTGGGATCACAGATGAAAGTAATCAGCTGTGAGCAGTTGGAACAAGGTCACTTGTATATTTTACACAACATCGACAAAGTGAGTGTTTATATCGAGGAACATACCAATTTCATCAAGAGACAATATCCTCGAGCCAAATCAATGTGGTTTTCTAGAGAGCATAACAAGACATTTATTAAGTGGTTTGAAGATAAAGTCTTACATCAACTATCTCAAACACCAGATAATCTTGCTAAAACTATCAAATGTCTCGCTTTTAAACCAAAATTGTATGTTATGTCTTATGAAGGGTTTGACATAAATGGATTCTCATATTACACAAAGTGTTAAGATGATAAGAGTGTCATCCAAAACAGTGGGGTCACCCTTCAAGCTTCTTCATTGTTTTTTGCAAGTGCAAAGGATAAGATGCCACGTGAAGCTAAAATGTCATATTACGTTGTCATGGAAGACATATGGGAGTTTGACTACGTAGATTTCAGAATTTTATTCTTTAAATGTAATTGGGTTGATAACAACAAAGGAGTTATAGTTGATGAATTGGGTTTCACATTAGTGAACTTTGAAAATATTGGCGAGAAGGGTGAACCATTCATATTGACATCACAGGAGAAACAAGTATTTTATATCGATGATCCTGTAAATGATAAATGGTCGGTTGTTCTTCATGGTAAAAGACAGTTCATTGAAGATCCTATAGATGAAGAAGAGTATTATGATAAGTATGACGACTCCAGTCCATTCTCAGTTGGGTTGCCAACACCACCAAATATTGTAGCTAATGATGACTTGTATGTGCGCGGAGATCACAATGAAGGATTTTTAATTGATAAAAGATCACAATATTAAAGGCATGCATGTTTATATTTTTGTAAGTGTTTTATTTTTCTAAATGTGAACTTTACAATGTTTTATTATCTTCTAGTTATGTCAAAATGCCAAATGTTTGATTTTTTAATGACACTTTCAGATGGTTGAGCATGAGCATGATGACCGTGATGATGATTACCGTGAGGGTCAGGATATCAATGCGCCGCCTCACAATGTAAGTTTTAAAAATATATCCTATATTTCTATCTATATGTACATTTATAGTTATATCCTATAAGTGTGTTTATTTTTTCAAATTTTAGGTTGATGATGTACCCCCTGAAGAACTTGAGGCACTTGATGAGCAACAAAAAAAATTGAAAAAGTGAGGGGCATCACTATGATGAACAAGTTACTACAGCAAAGGGGCAATGGACCCAAACTGGCTGTGGATTTTGATCATGTAGGAAATCTAGTTGGAGTGAACCACAACTTGTTTGTTTCATATCTTGGGGTTCTTACTCGTAGCCATTGTAGTCCTAATTTTGAATCTTGGCATAATGTTCCTAAGGGGAAGAAAGACTTAGTATCGAAGGAACTATGTGTGAGTTATTATTATTTGCAATTCTATTTTGTAGATTACTAATTTTTAGGATACTGGTTAATAGCAATTCTAGTTGTAGAGTATATTTGTACTGGATGAAAAGTTGCATCGTAAATGTGTGATGCAACATTGTGGGAGGGTCCTAAGGGACTATAGGACAAATATCACCTGAGATTACATATGAGATGCTAAGAAGAGGAAGAACCCAGCCACTGAGCAATGGAACTACATGGACCCCAATGACTGGGAGGAGTTTGTTACCAAAAAAAACTGATGAATTCAAGGTATTAAGTGCCACTCCCAATTTAATTAATATGTGTTCTTATGTATTCACCTATTCAAGATTAACTTTTAGTGTTACTAACCAAATCAATGTGCTTACTAACAAGGCTATCAGCAATGCTCAAAAAGTAAGGCGTGCACTAAATGTGCATGACCACACGATGGGTCCAAAAGGCTATGCAGGCGTTCGCTAAAGACTACAGGTTGAGTCTGCTACTCAGTCTGCTGCTACTCAAGAGTCCTCTACTATTGGTCCCGCACCTCTACCTCGACATGCTATGTGGATCGATGGGAGGCAAAACAAGAAAGGAGATATAACCAAGCCCACAACTACTGAATTGGCTACAAAAAGGGTAAAATTCAACTCTTGGAGAAATTGATATTGATTATTGTTATGTTTATTTACCAATTTCTATTGATAGCGATTAGCGGAAGCTTCACGAGCAGAGGAAGGAAGGCAAGTTCATCCCTGAGGGCACAAGGGATGAATTGACAGTTGCTTTGGGTAAGCTAGAGCATCCTGGATGTGTTAGGGGTGCAGGCACTGGTGTGGGCATAAAAGCATTCTTTGGGCAATCACAGCGCAAACCTGTCCCAAAAGCAGGATTATCAAATGTTGAGGTAACATGTTCTTTTTTTAGAATGTTATAGCAAAAGGGAATTCAATAATAAAAAGCTAGCATTTTTTTTGTCCATGTATAGGTAGATGAGTTAATTAATAAGAGAGACGAGGAAGCACTTGATAAGAGACTCCATGAAGCAATTAGCAAGTGGCAAGCATCTTAGACTGCCACTCAGACAGTACCTGTGGCGTGCTGCTCTTCTCCTATAGAGGTGGTTGAGAGTAATCTTGTAGACCCACCACCTAGAACGTATGTTGTAAGCATTTTTATGACATAGTAGCTAGTATTTTCAAGATGATATATTTATGTATATATGTATATAAGATTCTTTACGTGAATTTGTTGTGGTTGAAGCCATGTCATCTACAAAGTCAAGAATATATCATTGCAGAGGCTGAGGCTTACTCACCCCTTCCAGGGTACATGTTTCATGGGACTCCAGTACCATATGGTGTGATTCGTGTGAGCCTGATACATGTACTCCCCAATTGGAGGGATCTTCCATTGCCATATGCCCACCCAGATTCTGAAACGCTTGGTGAGGCAGAAGGTGGAGTGATATTGTGGCCCAAAGTGGATGTCGTCTATACTAATATTGTATGGTAAATTTACATTATGTTAATATTTTAGTGTGTATATACGAGTCAATTGATCTGAAATTATATATGCAGGTCAAAAGGAGGACACCTCCTACATCTCGGCCTCTACCTCCACCTCCTAAAGTACCAAGTTGGCTTCCAAGGGACCTACATGCCTCGTTAGGTCCTAATTGTAGGGGTATTGCAGTATGGATAGGTGAACATGATCCAAATTGCCCTATAAATGTTTCTATTCTAGAGGATGTTGCAGGTCAATCATACGATAACAAGCTATTTATAAAAGATATTTTGGATTTGTTTCGTTATGATTGGTTGAATACATCTATAATAGAGCTATGGATATGGTGAGATGTTATTTATACATCCATATACTTTGTTTTATATACGGTGATCCAGTTTCTTATATATTAATGCATATGTAATACATGTTTTGCAGACACTTACACACGATATGTACAAATTTTTCATTTTCCCATGTGGGATTTTTGGTTCCATCTTTTATTAGTCTTCTAGATAAAGACCCTTATTCATCTACTTCATATAGTTGTGCTACTTTTAAATATTTTGGTAAAAAAAGAAGATGGTGATAATAGCTCCATTAAATATCGAGTAAGTTTACTTTGCCTATAATTTGGGCTTAAGAAAATTACATTTCTATTGTGGATTTTGAGTTATTAATTTTTAACTTTCTTACCTATAGTGGTAGGCATTGGGAGTTACTAGTTATAGTCCCCAATACGTTCATTGTCTATTATCTAGATCCTGCGGGGAATGAATTGAATACATTATATGGACACACAATGAAAAGGCCATTATTTCTGTGAGAAATATTTCATATTTTTATATTCATTAACATCTGTTATTACATTACTATTTAATTATGCAATTTAATGTGTTACATTAACATGTAGGGCTTTACATGAGTTCAAAAGAGCTAGAGGAAAGGTCCCCAAGAAAAAGAATCAACCACTAATTTGGGAGAATGTGAAAGTAATTTCCCGACTCCAATGTATATATTATTTATGTGAACTGTGCTTATTTGTATTTTTGAATATTTTGTATGTTTCAATTTATAGTGTGCTACACAAGATGATGGATGGGCATGTGCATACTATATAATGTGATTTATGGACCTAATCATCAAACATGCCACAATGGAAATCGATACTATACATCAGGTATTATATATAGTCTCATGAGATAATATGAAATAGATCAATCTTATTATACATTATTAATTATATATATACGTCATTCTCTTTGCAGGTGTTTAAAACTAACTTGACTACAGGTGGAAAGTTATTAGATGTACATACTCCCTATACGAGGGAAGAATTAGATGATCTAAGAGAAGAATGGGAAAAAGCCCTACAAGTAGTGGGAATTTTTAAATATGATTGGGATAGTGATGGTGATAATGACGATGATGAATGAAGAATGATATTTCTAAACTTTGTTCTCATAATTATTTTTGAGTGAATGTGAAGATGATCAATACATGAATATTTCTACATGTGTCTGAATGTGAAAAGAGATGAAATGAATGAAACTGTAGGTTGTTAAATGTGTGTGAAAATGGAGGAAATTTGAAATGGAACTATTGGTTTCTACATGTGTGTGATGAAAAATAATATGAATTAAATGTGCTTGTACATGTGTGTGATCATAAATTGTTGTCCATCTTGTTAATTTTGTAGGTTTGTGGCATGTTGGCTATTATCAATGGATGTCGTAAACCTACAGTTTAGAACTGAACTGTAGGTTCTGCATCCTGCTGACCAGCCATACAGCAGGCCTGCAAACTGATAAGGAAAAAATCATAAAACAGGCATCAGTTATTAGTATAAAACTGACAACAAAGACATACAACGTCAGTTATTAGCAAAAAAATGACGTGGTGCCCTTACTGGCACATTTTATTGGTGGCGGTAAGGGTTATATAGTGTCGGTTTTTGTGAAATGTCGACGTCTTTGACCTGGATATAGTGTCGGGTTTATTAAATAACCAACGCCTATAGTGCCCTTGCTGGCGCATTTTTGGTGGCAGGAAGGGTTATGGCGTCAGTGTTAAAACCGACGTTGAAGGTTTCACCTTTTAGCGGCGCCCACTTGGGTGTCACTTTGAAACCGACACTAAAGGCCTTAAATAACTGACACTAAAGGTCAGTTTTGTACTAATTATAGGTTATCAAACCAATCTGATCCAAGTCATATTTTATCTGAGGAATAGCGTACACATGATCACAGTTTCATCTAGAACTAAAATAAGAACAGGGAACATTATAAAAATCGAAATCCAAGTCAAGCGTAGCTTTTTAGTGCATGGATCATCATTTTCAAGCAAGAACATGAGCTAGCAAGCTTATGGTAAGCAGTAAACATGAAGCAAGTTTTAAAACTTGCCTCTTATGAGAAGGTGAAACCCCACACAGAAGAAAACTCGAGCAGGTAGGATATAAAATCCAAAAATAAGTTATGAATTCGTCCATCTAGCACCTTTCTTCATCAAATGAGCAAACCCTAAGCATAAGGAGCAAGAAAGATAGGGTTTTAAAGCTTTAGAGAAATTTCTACCAATGAACAGCAAGGTTCTGACCTGGAGAAAGGTAGGATGAAGGATAACAAAGAAATAAATGGAGGAAAGAAGGGAATTCTTACTCTTTTAGGTCAAGATCACTAGAAGGAAGCTTTCTCAACCCTAAAATGAAGTCAATTGCAACCCTAGATCCTTTTTCCAAGAAGGTCCCCACTTTCTTCTTCCTTGGACACGAAAATTCACAGAATCATAGAGGGAGAACGAGGTTGGGAGAAGGAGGGAAGTGGTGGAGAGAAAATGGCTCATTTTGGTACTTGGGGATAAGTATATGAAACTTTAAGATAAAGAAAAAGAAAAAGTTGAAGTTCTAGTATCTATCCAAGTGTCCATGCCATTAATTTATTAAGAATATACAAGCAAAAACACAATTAGCTACCCCACCATGTGTATAGACCTTATTATCTTTCCTTTTTTGAATTTCCCAACCAATCAAATATATCATTGGTTGATAGCTACAAAAGGTAGCTCCTCCGTGAAGGGGTATACCCTAAAATACCCTTAGAGAAAACACCTTCAAACCAAGGTTTAAATAGGCTCCCCATGGCTCAAAAAGCTCAAGAATGATGAGAGAATATACAAGGAACATAATGAAAGTGATAAATTGCAAAGAAAACCTCTCAATTGGTTAAATTAAAGAAAAGTCCAAAATGTGCATAAAATTGCATAACTTGCTCAAACAATGTCCAAATTGGACCAAATTTGAAACTTAAGCTTGTATTATGATTTCAAAGCATATCACAAGATTATATTAGGGTTATAAGAATTCCATTATGATAATTAAGCTTGTTCAACTCATTAATAAAGTTTAGGGACCTTACACTCATGATGCTAGATATGCATATGCTACTGAATTGCTTATATTGTAAACAAGATAAAGGACGATAGTCTGGATAGTGATGATAGTTATTATCTTCTCCTTTATGTATTTTTTTAATCATTAGTACTATTGAGCTTATTTGTTATATCTGATTAAACTATTTAACTATTTAATTACTTTAAAATGTTGTAATCAATAAACGTTGTTGGAGGTTATATCTCTTACTGGGACATGGGTCTCACCCTTGTGGCTCACCACATTTTTTTAGGTAATCTCAAGTGATGAAAACAAACATGTGGTAGCAAAGAGGAGCTATAGTAATGAATCTTTGAGAAATTTGATTAGATGTCTAGTGTGTCCTAGAGTCATCCATGTACTCTCAGGTCCGGGCAGGAAAAGTTTGTATATGGTGTTTCAAATGAATTGTAATTTTATTAGCATGTTAATGTTTTTTGTGTGGCATATAAAAATATTTTTCTCCTGTTTATATATGTTGTGTCCAATGTGATATAACAATTTGTATCAAATTCTTGGCATAGTATGGATATAAGAAAGATGTTGGGCTCTTATGCAAATATTTCTAAGCGGGTGCTGACGTTGAAATCGGTTTTAATTTACCCATATTTTTGGGTATGTGATTAATTAGTGATTGATTGTGCTTTATGTTTTGAGTAATCTTGTTTAGTGTAATGGTTTTTCATAGGTACACCGTCTATCTCATAGAAGTGTGATGGTGGGTGTGTGGGTCTTCTTCCGTAGGGTGCACACTCATTGTGTTGGCTTATGGGTTGGACTTAACTAGGGAACCTTGATAGGATCAAGTACCTAGGGGCACACAGATGCATCATGGCAAGGATTTGTGCATGATAATCTATCAAAGAGTTGCATATGATGCAATTGGGAAAAGTTGCGTACCTTAGTATTTGGTCTTTGATGCCAGCATTGGCTGGGCATTGATCCAATTATTTTGGATCTTGGCTCACTAGAAGGTTATACACTGCAATCTTCTGAGTTGATAGTGATGGCTATCAATTTGAATAAAATAGTGGGAGCATAATTAATTAAAAGCCTAAATAATCTCTTTTATCAAATATTTACAAATCAAAATGTTTTGGACTAAATGCAAACTTTTTCTTTTGTAGCAATCAAATGGCAAACAACACTCACACTCTCTCATTGCGATCGGTCCTTGAGAAGGAAAAACTTATCGGAACCAACTTTTAAAACTGGTTTAGGACGCTAAGAATTGGTCTCACGTATGAGCGTAAGCTCTATGTCCTTGAAACATCAGAGCCAGCGGAACCTGCCTCAAATGTGTCCAATGCTGAAAAGGATGCTTACAAGAAGCACCTTGATGATTTCGTGGATGTCAAGTGTCTGATGTTGTACTCAATGAACTATGAGTTGTAAGAGCAGCATGAGAACATGAATGTCATGGAGATGGTAACACATCTCAAGAACATGTATCAGCATCAAGCAAGACAGGAGAGATATGATGTCTCTAAGGCTTGGTTCAGGAGAAAGATGAAAGAGGTAGACTCAGTTGGCACCCATATACTCACATTGATTAGGTACATGGAAAGCCTATCCAAGTTGGGATTTCCCCTAGGTCAAGAGTTGGCCACTGATGTGATTCTGCAATTGTTGCTTGAATCATATAGTCATTTTGTCATGAACTACAACATGAACAATCTTGAAAAGTTGTTGTCAAAATTGTTGGGCATGTTGAGGGCAACTGAAGCATAGATGAAGAAAGACAAGCCCAAGTATGTGATGATGATCAATAGGACAAAGGGAAAGTCAAAAGGCAAAGGCAAGGCTAAGAAAGGTTCTAAAGCTGAGAAGAAGCCAAGGTCATCCGTGTTCAAAGCTAAAGGTGGGATCTCCAAAGAAGGCAGTTCTCACCATTGTCTCTAGGCTGGACATTGGAAAAGAAATTGTCCTCTCTACCTAGAGGAACTGAGGAAGAAGAAGCAGGGGATAGAGCTTTCCACTTCAGGTATATACGTTATTGAGATAAACTTAAATACTTCTTCATCATGGGTACTGGATACCGGATGTGGATTTCACATATGTTCAAATATGCAAAATCTGATAAGAAGAAAGCCTTTACGAAAGAGCCAAGTCGAGCTGCGGGTTGCTAATGGAGCAAGAGTTTCTACCATCGCAGTTGGAGTTATTAGTTTATCTTTGCCTACGGGCCTTGTAATAGAATTAGACAATTGCTATTATGTACCTACCATTAATAGAAATATTGTTTCTATATCTTATATGGACAAGAGTGGATTTGAATTTCACATTAAGAATGGAATGATTTCTATTTCTAAAGATGAGATCTTTTATGGCATTGCCCCTATGTCTTATGGTATCTACTTGTTAGAACTTGAGACTAGCATACAAAACTTAAATGCTAAAAGGCTAAAACTTGACAACTCAAACAAAACATACTTATGGCATTGTCGTCTTAGGCACATAAATGAGAAGTGCATATCTAGACTCCATAAGGATGGTTATCTAGACTCTTTTGATTTTGAATCATTAGAGACATGTAAAGCTTGCTTATTAGGGAAGATGACCAAGACTCCTTTCACTGGACACAGTGAGAGAGCCAGTGATCTGCTAGGGCTCATATATACTGATGTATGTGGACCTTTTAGATCAAATGATAGTGGAGGCTATCAATACTTCATTACCTTCACGGATGACCTCGGTAGGTATGGCTATGTATATCTTATCAAAAACAAGTTAGAAACTCTTGAAATGTTCAAGACTTTCATGAATGAAGTAGAGAAGCAACTTGGTAAGAGTATCAAAGAACTTTGTTTAGATTGAGGTGGCGAATACTTAAACCACGAGTTTGAGGAATTTCTGGGAGACCGTGTTATTGTATCACAATGGACTCCACCTGGTACACCACAACATAATGGTGTGTCAGAAAGAAGGAATCGTACATTATTAGACATGGTACGATCAATGATGAATTCAGATGAACTTCCAATATCGTTCTGGGAATATGTTCTTGAAACGGTAGCGTTTACACTTAACCGTATACCTTCCAAATTGGTTCAAAAGACACCATATTGGATATGGAATTGGAATCGTCCCAATTTGTCTATGTTAAAGATTTGGGGATGTGAAGCTTATTTTAGGAGACAATTTCCTAAAAAGCTTGAACCCAAATCTAAAAAATGCTATTTTGTTGGATACCCCAAGGAAACTTAGGGATACTACTACACACCAACTGACAACAAAGTGTTTGTTGCTAGGACTTCTTTATTTCTTGAAAAGGAATTTATTTCTAAAGGAATCAGTGGGAGGAATGTAGAGCTTGAAGAAGTTTGAGATCAACAAGAAAGCAGAGAACCCAAGGAGGTACATAAGGAACATGAAGACTCACAAACCATTATGGAATTTCAAGTTCCAAATGTAACATAGGAACCTCATAGGTCTAGTAGGACATGACTTGAGCTTGAGAGATTTGGATTTCTCATGACTCAAGACAGTAACGAATTGGGCATAGAAGATGACCCAACCTCCTATCTAGAAGCTACTAAGGGACCAAAATCTGAGAAATGGCTCGAAGCCATGATATCTGAGATGGAATCCATGTACACAGACAAGGTATGGACCTTGGTGGATCCACCCAAAGGGGTAAAACCCATAGGGTGCAATTGGGTCTTCAAGAAGAAGACTGACATGGTTGTAAATGTTCAAACCTATAAAGGTAGATTGGTTGCAGAAGGATTTCATCAAATTCAAGGTGTTGATTATGATGAGACCTTCTCACCAGTTTCCATAGTTAAATCCATCAGGATCATGCTTGCCATTGAAGCTTATCATGACTATTGGCAGATGGATGTTAAAAAAACATTCCTTAATGGGAATTTACTCAAGGATGTTTATATGACACAACCTGAGGGTTTTATCAATCCAAAAGAAGCCAATAAAGTATGTAAGCTACAAAGGTCAATCTATGGATTGAAGCAAGCATCTCAGAGCTAGAATCTACATTTTTATGAAGTAGTCAAAAAGTTTGGCTTTAGTCAAAATGAAGATGAACCTTATGTTTAAAAAAGGGTTAGTGGGAGCACATTTGTATTTCTCATATTGTATGTAGATGGCATACTATTGATGGGAAATGACATCCCTACTCTGCTAACAGTAAAATCTTGGTTGGGGCAGACCTTCTCTATGAAGGATTTAGGCAAAGCATCCTATATACTAGGAATCAAGATCTATAGAGATAGATCTAGAAGGCTTATAGTCCTAATCCAGAGCACATACATTTATAAGGTGCTAAAGAGGTTTAGCATGGAGGGTTCTAAGAGAGGTAACTTGCCCATGTCCCATGGGGTTACGATCTCTAAAGCCCAACATCCTAGTTCATGTGATGAACGAGCACACATGAGTAAGATTCCATATGCATCAACAATTGGATCTATCATGTATGCAGTTTTATGTACTCATCCTGATGTGTCATATGCTTTGAGCATAGTGAGCCAGTATCAGTCAGATCCATATGAATGTCACTGGACATCTGTAAAGAACATCCTAAAGTACTTGAGAAGGACTAAGGATCAATTCTTGGTACACTATGGTGAGGAAGAGCTCGTGGTAAAGGGTTACATCGATTCTAGCTTCCAAACTGACAAAGACAACTATAGATCGCAATATGGATTTGTGTTTTGTATGAACAACGGAGCTGTGAGTTGGAAGAGTTCCAAGCAAGAGACAGTTGTGGATTCTACAACAGAGGCCGAACAATTGTCGCATCTAATGCTACAAAGGAAGTTGGGTGGATCAAAAAGTTCATTTCTGAACTTGGAGTGGTTCAAAGATGTGTGAACCAAGATCGCACCAATGTTCCAAACATATTCTATGGTAGTTCCACCTCATACAAGAGATCATACAGCAAGGAGATGTGAATATTTGTAGAGTACCTATAGAAAGCAAAGTGGATGACCCGCTCGCAAAAGCACTTTCACAGAAAAAACATGACGGACATGTTCAATCCCTTAGATTGAGATTCATGAGTGATTGGGTATAAGCGCAAGTGGGAATATGTTGGTATGTATGCCCATAGAGACAATCATTTGATGATTTTAATGGGATACTATGTAAACGATTTGTAATACTACATTGATCATATCAATAAAGGCAAGTTTCCAATATATATGTTTGTGTTTTATATTGTGAGATGACCACAAAACTTATAGATGTCTACAAAATAATATACTCAATGACATATGTCTTCAGGTTGATGACCTGAGCAGTGAGATCATACGTATGCTAAGAGTATGTATTCTTGTTTTGTCCCTAATCGGTTATTAGTGTGGAAGTATCCATAGACATCAATAACACATAAGATTAGAATGTATGTTGGTTGATGGAAGAATCTCATTATCCATGATATCGAGATATCAAACCAAATACATAGATACCTATTAGAGAATAGTGTATCGGACAGACCCACCTTGAGAGTGACACATGGATACCATGATTTGTAGTTAGAGTTAGATATCATAGTGATGGTGGTGATTGTGGTTCTTAGACCTAAAGTTACTACACTTATCACATGTCATTCGATGTACTTTGACATCATCCATTGTGGTCCTGAATAAGGATTGTCATAAAGATGGTGTTTGGGTGCACTGTGACACATGGGGATGAGTGTGAGTGATGTAGTTGGAATTTGTCCTTCCTACGGGAGTTTGGTATTCTGGCCACTTGATAAGTGAGACTGATAAATGCATGGCCATGCTGATGTGAGTCAATATGTGATATTGAGCTTACATATATCTCAGATAGTCTGCTCTAGTATAAGGAACATGGATTGAACGTTGAAGATGATAACAATTCCATGACCCGAGTTCAATCTGGATATCAGTGACAAAGGAACTATACATGTCACTGTTATACCAGTCATGAATGATAGGTTAAGTTGTTCTCCAACTTCTCCAATTACTTGTGTGGCAATGAAGTCTTACTAGATACCAATCATTGCTTGTGAAATCATAATATAATTACGGATATCACTGCCAACATAATTTGGAGCCTACCGGGTCACACGCATAGGATGTGTTGGAATAGGAGTATAATTGTGGACTTGATTGAAATTGTTTCAAATCACATTGATTACTGAAATGTTTATGTAATCCATTAGAATAATATTGGAATATATTAAAATTTTTGAGCCAATTAATTGGAGTGACTGGCTCTAAGTGTAAGTGGGAGTATGTTGATATATATGCCCACAGAGCCATCCTGAGCAATTGCATGGAGTTGGATATTAATTAATCAATTCATATGATTATTTGGTTAATTTATTAATTCCAAAATATTCTAATTAACCCATGAGCATTTTAATTAATGCATTATTTCTATTTAATAATGGGTTTAGGAAACCCTACCTCCTTTTGTCTCCTATTTAAAGGGGCTTGACGGCCGATATCTATATAAGATATTGAGAGAGGCTTTTCAGTTTATGCTCATGTATGTAAACCCTAGTTGTCACCATCCTCAGGAGAGAAAGTAGAGAACCATGACGCTAGCACATTGCCACACAGAGGCTACTCATTCCCTGTTGGCTTAGGAAGCATGACATGGAGTTCCAATCCATCTGCGTGGATGAAGTAGAGATGCAGACAATGAGATGTCTACATTCAGAGGACATCAACAACCATCCATACGCGCTACGAGTGGAATACACCACTGCACGAAAGGAGCGCCTCTGTATCTTCCCATGACTCACTCAGTAAATGGGAGAGAAGTATCGTCCGTGTAGGCCAGCAACGTTGCACACCATTGTGTAGCAGGACATCGTCGGACTTGCTCCGCGATAAGGTATATCCCGTGAACACTCTTTCTAAATATTCTATTGTTGATGAGATCCTATTTCAGGTTGCGTGGAAATTTATTTATTTTACTTCTATTGTGCATGATTTCTCCAAAAAAAACCCAACAAAGATGTGGTAGGAGTTTTTCCCATGTTACTCAAGCACCTGCCTACATTGGTCAAGCATCTACCCTGAAAATTGTTCATGCACCTCCTCCACCATAGGCATCTTCTCAAATTTCTCATGTGTAATTGTGAAATGAGGAGTATGATTGCCTTCTCCAAGTTTTCTGATATTATGGGGATTCTCCCGTCCACAACAACATGATCACATTTGCCTCTTCCAATTGGCAGGTTGAGGATTCTCCTACTATTGGTCCTTCTACCCACCTCATCACTATTTATCAAGGTAACTTTGTGGTGTCTATGGTTGCTACCAGTTCTAGTTGGATTGTAGACTCGTGTGCCTCACAACTTATGACCGGTATGCCTCATCTTCTAACCACATCTGATTCCTTTATTTCTTACTTCTCTATCACTATGAGGGATGGATTGGTTAAACAAGTAACTCGGTGTGGCACTATTCTTATTTCTTCTAAAATCAATTTAACTAATGTCAACTTTGTTCTAAACTTTCCATACAATCAAATGTTTGTAGCAAAAATTGTTGATTTCCTTGGATGTTTTGTAACCTTTGGTCCGTTTGACATTATTTTATATTAGGAATTTGATGAGATTATACAGGATGTAATCTATGGTGATATCTACTAGTTCTCTACCCCACCCACTAGTCCACTACAAGCCCTTCTTATCTCCACACCACTTCAGTTGTGTCTACATTTAGACAAGCTTAAACTATTACATAGTTCTTTATCTTCATGTTCTTTTATTCCTTGTAATGTTTGTCAGATATGAAAACACCATCTTGTGTGCTTTCCAGTCTGTATTTATAAACAATCATCTTGTATGCTTGATTTAGTGCATAATGATGTTTGTGGTCCATTCAGGATTACTATATACAATGTCTATAGATACTTCCTTTTGTTTTTGGATGATTTCTCTAGAATGACATGATTTTATTTGCTTTCAACTCGTGATGCAGTTTTTACAGTGATTCTTGAGTATTACAAGTAGGTTTCATTTCAATTTTCAAATTCTATTAAGATTCTTTGAACTGGTAGTGCCCTCAAATATATCCAAAAGGTTGTCAAATCTTTTTGTCTTGGCGTAGGGATGATTCATCAATGCTTGTGTGCATATTCTCCACAAAAAATGGCATCGATGAGCATAAAAATTGCCTTTTACAAAACATTGCACGCTCTCTTATCACTCATATCATCGTGTGTTCTTCCTAGCTCGTATATGTAAACAATCATCTTGTATATTTGATTTAGTTGATAGTGATATATGTGGTCCATTCTAGACTACTAGTTATAATGGCTATAGATACTTTATTTCAATTGTGGATTATTTCTCTAGAATGACATTGCTATATTTACTTCGCACTCATGATGGAGTTTCTACACTAATTCACGAGTTTTACAAGTTGATTTCAATTCAATTTTCAACTTTAGATTGTTTGAACTAACAACGCCCTCAAATATACCCAAAAGGTTGTCTCCTCTTTTTTCTATGACATAGAGATGATTCATCAATGCTCATGCGCACACACTACACAACAAAACGACATTGTTGAGCATAAAAATTGTCATTTACTTGACATTACATGCTCTCTACTAACTCATGCCAACTCACCTAATGTAGCATCCCTGACCTGGGTTATGCTTTAACCCTAGGTGTTTTGCTTAAGAAAGGTAATTATATGCTTAATATTATCTTTTGAAAAGTAATTAAGGCTCAAGAGGAACTTATATTTCAATTTTGGTCCATTTTGAATAATGTTGAAAGTAATGTTTTACTTGCTTTGGACTAAAGTGCAAATTACCCAAGTTGAGGGGTTAAATTGAAAATTGTGCATGATAATATGTTCCTCATGTGTTGAATCATCATATGAATGAAGATGATGTAGAGGTATGGCTTGTGATAGCCTGAGCACCAAGAAAGAGTTGATAAAGCTATGTTTGTGCATTAAAACCTAGTTTTGGTGTAATGTGCAATTTACCCAAAACCCAGGGTTCAATATGCAATTTACCATTTCCATAAGGTCCATAATATTCATGGCATCTTATAGAGGCAAGAAAATGAGAGGGGCATCTCATTTGAGCTACTTTGGAGGGGAGAGAATCTTGATATTAAAATAATAAAGATTTAAGTATAAATGGAACTTTACTTCAAATTAATGCAAAAATAAATACATTAATTGAAGGCCCTTCAACCAAAAACGATATGGTTGGATTTTTTCAAGTGTGAAGACCTTTTTTCCTTTGATAGGCCATGAAAAGATCTAACTTGAGTGGAGAACAACTCACATTAAGTTAATGGAAAGTAATATCCACTAAAAATGGGATATTAATATAATATGATTAAGGTGCTTAATTTCTTTTCCCTTAATTCTTGGATAATGGAAGGGAGTTTGGAGATAATGAAGATAGCTTTGCATGCACGGAATTGAGGAGGAAGATGTGGGCTCTGATCTCCAAACTACGATATAAACACGATTTAAACTTAGCGGAAGCGATTCGATTAGCAGCGGAATACCAAAAATCAGCGGAAATTAAAACTTTTTTAGATAAAGCATTGAAACCATAAAACTTCCTTCATAAAAGGAGATAAACTGTTTACATCTCAGATAATTACTTCTTGAGTAATTATATACAACATGATACAAAATCTCAAGAACTCATAACAAAAATCTATGACCAAAAGACTCCAAGACCTGAGAGTACATAGGACACATAGGACTGACTCTAACTACACCACATGGCAGGCTAAATCTCCACCTGAGATTTTACTGCTGCCCCTGGTACTGCTGCTGCTGGGACTGGTCACTTGTAGACCTGTTCCTCCGTCCTCGACGTCCACCTAAAAAGTTGAAGTCTACGGGGTGAGACAATTTTACATAATTGTCCCAGCGAGAGTTATAACTCTCCACCAGAAGCTTTATTATAGCACCTCAAAGAATAACATAAGCAGTAAAAGCTTCAAAGTATTCAACATCAGATTTAAAAGTAAGAATGAGTTCAACAGTTATGAAACATGAAGACATTTGCACTATACAGTGTAACATCAATCAATCAACTCGTAGTTATCTCTAACAGGTATGCTACGCAGTGGATTATGTTTTTCAAACATTACTTTTATGCCCTGTGGAGATGAGGTTTACCACTCATACTCCAACCAATCACTGCTAAGTGCCTCGGTATCATACTAGGTCATCGAAAGAGCCGGATTCTCATGACCTTCACCTTCCTCAGTCAGTAAGAGGATTACTTGTAGGACATCTCGTGCCTCTACTATAATAGCTTACCAGGGTAATCTGGTCCTTCGCTATTTTAGAGTTACAGTGGTGTTCTGTACTCTCTTCGTCATCAGGAGATTTCATGTTTATCTTCCACTGATACGGATATTTGTGCTTTCTTCGTCATCAGGAGGTTTCATGTTTACCATCCACTGATACGGTATGGGATTGTAGTGAAGGATTGACGGATTACACATCTACATCAAACACCTACACTAGGATGTAAGGTTCTATACATCCATATACCCCACATACTCAAAAGTATGTGATCCAGGAGTTCCCTTAGGAAACCTATTTCACCATCATTTGATCTCTGACAATGATGGATCTATGATCAGGGCTCTACATTACACTTCATTAGTTAGGTATATTCAGTATTCTTTTAACATCATACATTGTTCTTCAAACAATAACATTAGCATAACAGCTATGAAATGAGAATACTAAATGTAACAAGCCTAACTCTCATCAATCATCATTTCTCAATACATTCATCACAAGTCATCTCTAAAGCATGACCTTGATGGTATTTATGGCTCTCACAGCCCATTTAATTCATAGGTTGCCATTGACAAGGCATCAAGATATTTTACTATTCATAAAGCTAACAACATGCTTTCAATGAATATAGCATCATCATCCATACCTGGATATGATCATCTTCATATCAGAACCTGCAAGGTTAATTCAACTGATAAAAGCAATTCAAATCAAGAATTATACTTTCCACTCTTGCCATAAGAGCTAAGTTCCCTGATTCTCATCAATTAGGGTTTACTATTCACATTACATGCCATCACCCTAGAATTAGGGTTTATTATTCACATTATGGTAAAATGAACTCATAACATCATCATGTATGAGGAACATCATCAATGATGCTCTCAGATAAGATTAAGATTCATCAATTATCATAAATAGGGTTTTCATGATCTCACATAGGTGGATCATACCCTAATCATGTACATTCATATATATTGAAGGTATTTTACTTGTATTTCAACCATAATTGGGATTTTCTCTCTCCTCTTGCTCATAGGTGATGATTACATCCCTCTAGATTGGGTTAGGTCTAATTAACATTGATAAGCCTAGCCAAGTCATCACCATTGTAACCATTGGGGTTTGCATGATAAAAAGGGGTTACCTACTTGAATCCATAAAGGGTATTTTGGTAAAGTTCACCATTGATCATAACATGGGTTAATATACTAACCACTTGACCCTTAATGTCCCTAGGTATCATTAGGGTTTAGGTTGAACAACCATCAAGCCATCTAAGCCTTCAAGGCATTAGGCAGACTTATCCTTAAAAGTCCCCAATAGGTTTCACACCTTCAACCTTCAAAAGATCCTGAGATCATTTAAGGTTGTAGACCGTTTAGCTGTGGTTGACTTCAAGACCGCATGACACTCAAGACCGTTTACCCTTAAACGAACTTGAGGTCGTTTGCCCAAGATTGGGTGAAGACCGTTTAGTCATAGTTTGACTTCTGAAGTCGTTTGAGCTCATTCGGACCTGAAGTCGTTTGAACTCATTCGGTCCCGAAGTCATATGAACTCATTCGGTCCTGAAGTCGTATGAACTCATTCGGTCCTGAAGTCGTATGGTCCTAAAAGCTCAAGATCGCATGGACCTCCAAGGTGATTCAAAGGGTAAACTCGATTAGGGTTTCGTATGTTGAAGCCTTCAATTGGTCTCAAGCTTGCTAACCACTTATCAATTGAGACAATTAGGATTAGCCTTAACAAATTGGTCACTCAATTGATCCTCAATTGATATCCAAATAGGGTTGGAGTTGGTTCAATTAAGGTCTATAAACATTCAACCATCAACACTCAACAATATGAATCAAATCGAAGTTGATCCCATCAATTGACCTCCAATCGGGCTCAAACTTGGCCCAAACGGTCTTGGGATCGTTTGGATAAACTCCAAACGGTCTTGAGACCGTTTTCCCAAGAATTCATCAAAATCTAAGTTGATTTGATAGGGGTTGAACCTTAATTAAGTCACAAATCAGCAATTTGATTATTTCAATAACCCACTGTAATTGGGCCCTCAACTGATCAAATTACCTTAACCCTAGACCTCCAAACGGTCTTGGGTTGACACCAAACGGTCTTGAGACCGTTTGGATGAGTTCCAAACGGTCTTGAGACCGTTTTCCCATCCATCCTTTGGACTCTAGTGAAAATTCATCAAGGTTTGATCTATTGAGTTGATCATCACATCAATACTTAATTGCAATATGATTTGGTACCTTTAGACCTTCAATTGGTCAACTATACTTGACCCCAGACCTCTAAACGGTCTTGGGTGATCCCCAAATGGTCTTGAGACCGTTTGGATGATTCCCTAAATGGTCTTGAGACCGTTTGGGCTAATCAACCCAAAATCACTAATTAACTCATTGGAATTTCAGCACTGATTTCAATTAGGATTTGCCCTATTAATCAACCTTCAACTCATAACTCGTTTGGAATTAATCCATTAAATTTGGTGAGTCATTAATCAAAATCATTATGAACAGTAATCCCAAACGGTCAATGCTTGTTCAACCATCTTAAACGGTCTTGAGACCGTTTTCCCAAAAAGGGCAATTTAAACAGATTGAAAATCAAAACTTAATTCAATTGGATTTTCTAATTGATTTGCTTATATCTCACGATTCCTTTGGAGTTAACCCCTCAAATTTTTGTGGGTGATTAACCTACATAATTATAAACAAGATTCCCATACGGTCGTCGTTTGGTCAATGCGATCAAACGGTCTTGAAGGCCGTTTGCCTTCATACGACCCTGAAACCGCTTGCCCACCAAATGGTTGTGTAAACCGTATGGGCAATTGGTGGAGGTCGTTTGGTAAAGTGGAAATCCGTGGATAAGCATAGGAATTAACGCCCTTATCTTCTACCTCAAGAACAGTAGCAGTTCTTCATGATTTCTCTTGCAAGGATGCAAGGGAAGATAGGGAAGAAGAAGAACTAGCAACTATATGCATAGAAAAAGATGTATAATCAAAGCATAAGGTTTAGAGTTATAAAACCCACCTAAAGATTGTTCCTTGAGCTCCAAACTTTCAAGCTCCAAGCCTTTAATGGCTTCTTTGAGCTCCACAGGTCGGCCAAGGTGTATTCTCCAAGGAAAGTTGAAAAGGAATGGCTAGAAAGATAAAGCTAGGTGAGCTAGCCATGAATTCAACCTTGAAAACGAGTTTCCTCCATGACTTCAAGCAAAAGGGATGATCCAAACTTACCTAGGACCCTTGGTCGTCCTTCTCTTCTCCAGAGATTATCCTTAGTTGGTTTTGAGCAAGGGGAAAAGAAATGAAAAGAAGAGGATCGTTCCCTTGCTAAGTGGGGAAGGTAGTATATATACTTAGGTGAAATTTCAACATAAGAACATATGCTTTCCTCATTTCTCATCTAAGTCCTTCCTTTCTTCTTTGCACGTCCCCACATCTTATTTCTAAGGACAAACTCCTTCTAAGGTCAAGAATTGAAGGCAAAGAGGATCAACCCATCACTAAAGCATACACATAAAAGGGCTATTATACATACACCTTGATTATTCAATCACAAAGGTGTTCTTTATTATATGATTATTCAAATGAAGTGACCTTTTCATCATTTCTCTTATAAATGATGCCAAGAGTCATAAAAGATATTTTATATGATGTATTTTACAAGTTGCACCCCTTAAATTGGGTAAATTGCACTTTACACCAATTTAGGGTTTTCAAGTACAGGGGTTGCTTCCACAGCTGCACCTTGGTGCTCAAGCTTGGGAAATCCCTCAAACTTCATCATAAACATCCTCATGATGTCTCAACATCAGAGGAACATCTCAACATGTGCAATTTGCAAGTTAATCCCTTAACTGGGTAATTTTCACATAGATCCCTGTATTACAAAACAATGCTACAACTTTATATATAAAGGAGCAAAATTAAAATATATGTTTCTGAGGAACTTAATTACATGCCCAAAGTTAATCACAAGGATTTAATTACATATTTAGGCAAAACACCTAGGGTTAGTTCATAACCCAGGTCAGGGATGTTATAGAAGAGGTGGCACAATGTTTTGAATTAAAGGATTTATATGAGGCATTTTCTCTCTCATTGATTTTCTTATAAAAGACCTTTTACCACTCAAACCAAAGACTTTTTCGGATCCACTTCTTTCCTTTGCTTGCAAAAGCGTTCAAGGAAGCTAGTAGAAGCAGGAAGACGACCCTAAAACTGTTGGTAAGCTTGTTGACCTTCATTCATATTGATTTCGTGGTGGAAATCATAAATCAATGCATGATTCCTTCATATCTCGATCCCATCTTCACTTCCAACCATCCCTTTTCACTCAAAAGCTTGAGGAACGATCCTTGTGGTGTGGAAAAGCTTCTTCCACCATTTTTTACGTGAAGCTCCAAGTTTTGAAGCTCAATTGAAGGCGGGTTATATAACTTGAACCCCTTTACATTGTTATTCAATAATTAATCTTGCAATTTCGTTGATTCCTTCATCATCTTGATTAATTATTGGTTGAAATTGGTACGTCTGTGAAATAAAAAGTACTAAGAACTATAGGGACGAAGGTAGATGATGATGACATCATCTTGGACACATTTTTTTCCCAAATAAATTGTACTTCATTCGGTTTCAACAAGTTTCTCATTCGGTTTCAACCAAACCGTTTGAAAGCAAACAGTTTCATCAAACCGTTTGAAGCCAAATGGTTTCAAACTATTTGGGAGGGTTGACTAAGGTTGACCATTTGGAGAATTTTATGCTTATATTAATGGTTGATGACCCATAAAATTTGATGGATTAATTCCAAAGGGTTCATCAGTTGAAGGTTAATCAATTAGCAACCCCTAATTGGATTAAGTGATGAAATTCAATTTGGTTAATTTAGATTTTTGGGTGATTGAGCCCAAACGGTCTCAAGACCGTTTTGAGGTCACCCAAATGGTCTCAAGACCGTTTGGGGGTCACCCAAGACCGTTTGGAGGTCTAGGGTTAAGTATGGATGAGTGATTGAAGGTCCAAAGGTACCAAATTGAAATGCAATTAAGTGTTGATTTGATGATCAAACTAATGATCTAAACCTTAATGAAATTTCACAAAATACAAGGATAGGATGAGTAAAACGGTCTCAAGACCATTTGGAGGTCATCCAAACGACCTCAAGACTGTTTGGGGTCTAGTCATATCAAAAATTTGATGATGATTCATTAGTTGCAATGGAATCAATTCCACAATGTTGAGCATTGATGGCTATTTGATTCAAAGCCCTAATTGAAGGTTTCTTGAGTTGAAATCCTAGATCAATTGGGTTCAAAACCCTAATTGATGGTCTAATTGAAGGTTGATTCAATAGTTCAAGTAATAAAGAAATCACGGACTCAATTGATAATTGGTTCATCCATTGAAATTATGAATCGTGTAGGTGTTGAAAGGACTTTTTGGTCCATGTAGTTTTGAGATGGTTTGGACCAAACGGTCTTAAGACCGTTTGAGCCCAAATGGTCTCAAGCCCATTTGAGTCCAAACGGTCTCAAGACCGTTTGGGACCAAACGATCCCAAACCGTTTGGAGACCTAAGCTCATGTAGTTTCAACACTTTCTAGCTCATGCGGTTTCAAGCCAGTGATTGCTTAAACGGTTTCAAGGCAAAGTGCCCAAACGGTTTCAAACCGTTTGAACCTTGGGAACCCAAGACCGTTTGAGGTCTAAGTAGGCAAGACCGTTTGAGGTTCAAAAGGGTTAATCTAATTGGATATCTAATTTAATTGAAGATTCAATTGGTCAATGCATTTGAGTACTCATGTGATTGAAGGCTCAATTGATCAAATCTTCTGAACATCCTAGAAGAGGATGAGAGAGAGAGATTTGTACATGTAAGATAATCATGTAGCAATTAAACCCAACACATTCAAAATAAATGTGATGAACAATTAGGGTATGATCCTTGGTGAAGAGATCATGAAACCCTAATTGAGTTAATTGATAAATTCAAACCCTAAATTAGGGCAATTCTGAATGAAACCCTAATCTAGGAAGTTAATGTGATGTGAAATTAGGGTAATGACATGGGTAGCCCTAATTCATGGTATTTTAATTTAAAACCCTAATTGGGATGAATAGTAAACCCTAATCGTGGGTTATTGAATATAAACCCTAATCCAGGGTGATGTGATGTGAATAGTAAACCCTAATTCTAAATAGGGTGAAGTTGCATGAAACCCTAATCCTGGATAATGAAATGATGCATTATTGTTCCTAATTGAATAAAGGGGGATGAGTAACCCTGATTGCTAATGGGAAACCCAAACCCTGGTATGGTAATAGTGGTGTTACCCTGAAATAGAATGGAATCGAAATATGATTGATATATCTGTATCATGTGTGCTAACCATGCAGGTATTCTGAGATGATTTACATAGCCATGTATGAGCTATGATGTTTTATTATTAAAATTATTTATTGGGCCTTGTGTGCCATAATATTCCTTGTTGCCTGGTAAGAGGTGACGAGAGTTAATGGGCCTCAAGTGCCAGATAAGATGCTGGTGTAGCAAGTGTCATGATTACCTTGGTCAGATGACTTGATGGTGATGATTACCTGAAATAGTGGTAACAGTGCTCAGTGATGAGCTGAGGGTTTGAATACCCAGAACCATATGTTATGTGAGGGACTGAGATCCCAATGTCTTTTAGAGACTGAAAAGTAATTGATATATACAGTACATGTTTCTTTATAGCAATTGTCTTAATAAGTTATGTTTGCAAACTTGACTGATGCTAAAAGAATATGATAATGTACCTAATTAATCAAGTGAAATCTATTCATGTAGTGCTCTGACCATAGATCCATCATCGTCAGAAGCAGATGATGGTGAAACAGGTTTTCTTACGAGATTTCCTGGAGTTCGCATATTATTGAATATGTGGGGGTCGATGGCCGAAAATATCCTTACGTCCTTATGAGGGAATTGATGGAAGGTAAACATTAAACCTCTCAATCCTTCATGCTTCCAGGATGGATGTATCACTAATCTCCCGATGATATTAATGTCAGATCGATGGAGGTAAACATGAAATCTCTCGATTACGAAGAGAGTACAGCCACCACTATAACTCTATAGCTAGATGCCACTATACCCTGGCAAGCTATGTAAGCAGAGACACAAGATGTCCTACATGTAATCTCGCACTGACCGAGATGTGGGAAGTCATGGAAGTCGGCTCTTCCATTTGACTTTGTATGGTACCAATATTGACTTCGCAGTGATTAGTTGGAGTATGAGCGATATACCTCATCTCCTCAGAGCTTAAGAATGTTTGAAAAATATAATCAATCGTGTAGCGTATTTGCATAATATTGAAATACGAGAACTATTGGTTGATGTTAACTTTCTTATCATGTTCTTAATACATAAATGTTATTTATGTCCTTGAATTCCTTATTGAATAAGAGACATGCTGCCTTGACAAGTTATAGCTGAAATACTTGAATAGAAATGTTGCTCTAACCTGCATAGATAGTAATTATCTGCTATTGAAATATGTTATCTCACTGCTCTATTTATTTCTATCAAACTGCAATAACAATGTTACGGTGGAGAGTTATATCTCTCGTTGGGGCAATTTTTATAATTGTCTCACCCCCATGGGATTCAACATTTTTAGGTAGATGCAGACAAAGAGGCAGAACCTCTGTAGCAGAGGAAGAGCAGTAACAGCAACATCAAGGACAACAGTAACATACCAGGTGGGGATACTGATAGTTAGGATTTGTACATAAAGTCCTATGTGTCGTCTTTGTACTCTCAGGTCCTAGGGGTCAGTAGATAGTATTTTTATAATCATCCTGAGATTTTGGTTGGATAATACTTGGAATGTCCAACGTGGACCAGTATGTAAATATACTTCTATGGTTCTTGTTTAAATAATCTTTGGTAATGGATCTTTTTATAAAAAGGTTTTAATTTTTAGTGATTTTCAGTAATTCCACTGCTAACGAAATGCTTCCGCATTAGTTTAGTTTAGTTAATCTGGTTTTGTGAATCGGACGCCACAAGTTTAGTAAGTAAAGTTCCATTTATGCTTAAATCTTGATTATTTTAATATCAAGATTCTCTCTCCTCCAAAGTAGCTCAAATGAGATGCCCCTCTCATTTTCTTGCCTCTAAAAGATGCCATGAATATTAAGGACCTTATTGAAATGGTAAATTGCATATTGAACCCTGGGTTTTGGGTAAATTGCACATTACACCAAAACTAGGTTTTAATGCACAAACATAGCTTTATCAGCTCTTTCTTGGTGCTTAGGCTATCACAAGCCATACCTCTGCATCATCTTCATTCCTATGATGCTTCAACACATGAGGAACATATTATCATGCACAATTTGCAATTTAACCCCTCAACTTGGGTAATTTTCACTTTAGTCCAAAGCAAGTAAAACATTACTTTCAACATTATTCAAAATGGACCAAATTTGAAATATAAGTTCCTCTTGATCCTTAATTACTTTTCAAAAGATAATATTAAGCATATATTTAACTTTCTTAAGCAAAACACCTAGGGTTAAAGCATAACCCAGGTCAGGGATGTTACACCTAAACACTTTTGGTCTCATGTAGTACTCACTCTCCAACTCACCTAAACAATTGTTACTTATTACCCCCCCCCCCGAGAGGGCAATGCGTCTCTACAGGTGACGCATTGCTCTCTTTGGGAGTAATATATATCATGTCGTATGCATGCAAGATGTGTTACTTCTAGTAGGACAATATGTCCCCATGCAAGATTCCTTGATTTTTATTTAATATTTTTTGTAGTTCTAACTATTATTTGTTTATTATTTGTGTGTATAATAACATCATATATCTTATTTGTACATTAGAAAGTAGTTGACTTGTATTTTTGAATATTTGAATAAAACCAAACACACCTAAGGGTCGGAGAAGTGTTATCGCAACAAGTAGTTTGTGATTGTTGGTCATATTAGATAATAAGAAAATGATCTAAAAATACTAGATACCAATTAATATTAAATCAAAATATGAACCACATGAAGAAAAAATAATATAATGTGTTATTGCATTTGACTCAATATATAATCCAGCGGTTCATAAAATGGTCATCTTTGATGTAAAAATGTATCTATCTCTGGATGTGATATAGCTAACTGTATTTTAACATTTGAATTAATCGGCATGACTTTTTGTTGAGTATGATCTCAATACCAACTAAGTAGCTCAAGAAGTTCCTCATACATTTAGAACATGCCCTTTAGTAACTGCCACTAAAACTTTGCTTATTCTTTCGTCACTATAATTCCTAACTTGTTACACAATAAGTGTGGCACGTCATTCCAGTCATGTTTTAGTAGAGTTTGATGAACCATTTTCCCATCTTGACACTTTTGCAGTCATTATATGAATAATTCTACTGACATGTAAAATATTTATATTCTTTGGTGAGCCATCTATGAAGATATCAAAGATATGTTAAATGTCCATGTGTGGATTTGGAAGGCTGATTTCGGCCAACATATATAGGGGAGAAATATGTCTCCAATGGGATGCTTTTCCCCACATGGTGCCCGACCATTGCCCCCAACGGCTACATAGCCATTGGGGGGAAATGATCGGGTGTGACGTGGAGGCAATACATCCCGCATGGGGATGCATTGTTGAGGCAATGTGTCCTTGGTCAAGGTGCATTGGCCCTACTACAAGGCAATACGTCTCTCATTTTGACACATTGTATCAAATGAAGATAATATGTCATGGGTCAGGATGTATTGTTCTATGGAGAAGTTAACCATCCCAGCAGTGGACACATCGCTCACTACAGAGGCAATATGTCTCAGAGTCGGACGTATTGACCCCACATCAGAAGAATACATCTCAGTTGAAGACTTATTGCTCCTAAAGAGAACAATGTGTCACCCGCGCAGACGCATTTCCCTCACAGGGGGTAATACATCAAAGCTAGGACATATTGGCAAAAGCTAGGACATATTGGCCTACAAATATGCCATATTGGAAATTAAAATTCGAACCATGCCATTTTGGTATTAAAAATAGCAAAATGTATTACTTAGCTCTTTTGGCCTTCGATATCCCAGAGTTTGTTTGGATTGATAACATTGTTCATATCCATGTTTCCACGTTGTTTTTCCTGTCACAGGTGACATCCTCCTTTTCCACTTCCATTACTACATGATTGCATTAATTTATTAAAACCAATTTTTCGTAATTCCTAGCTACACCATATTCTACATTTATAAACAACTATTCCTTCTAAGTTTCATCACACTGAATCTATACCCCTATAAAAAATGAGCAAATGTACAAATAATATTCCAGCTGCTTTCTTTTTAGATATTATACAACCAAAAACTTTTTCACTCGGTTGCTTTATTCGTCACCAACTAATTGACCGTGTGAAATGTCTACCATGCAGTGCACACGGAAAGGCATAATTAGCAGGGTATATAAATACAGATAGCTTGCTTGCTATTCCATATATGTGTGTGGTACGGGTTAGTTAGTAGATAAGTTTCAAGATAATAATAATAACTCTAAGAAAAGTAAGCTAGACAGTTCTCTTTTCTGGTTACTTGATGTTCTAAATAGCTGTAATAGATAAATTTGAAGAGAAAATATCACTAATATCGTCACGTCGGCTCTATTGTTTCTACTATATTACTTTATGTTGCATATATTATGCCGGCATGTGTACTACAAAACAACAAGCTCAGGAAAAGGAACACATATAATTTTAGTGTTGATATGCTATACGTTGGGGGGAATTAACTGATAGTTGACCAAGTTATTTTTATTAACAGTTGTACATAAATTACGGTAAGTATATATGTAAGTACCTCATAAAAGGAACAAGAACGTATGTGGTGTGTACATTTATCATATTTGTTTTTATTTACCAGTTTGTGAGTAAATTATTGTGATTATATATTAGCCCTCAACATATACATGTAATTTCATTAATGACAAATGTGTGATCTTACTTTTTTTGCATTATGTAACATGTTTATTTGTTCATTATGAGATCTTAATTTTTTTAGTGTTGACTTTTTATATGTGATCTGACATTTTTATGTGATCTGACTTTGTTCATTTGTTTAATTATGATTTTATAAATGGCATCTGACCAGGAGCACAGTGATCACGAGTGTGAGGATGTTGAGCATCCTTACCAGGGTGATGATGGTTCTCTCCCTCCAAAACGTAAGAAAGTTAGAGGGATAAATGTGATGAAAGATACCATAAATAGGCAAGGGAGGAAGGGCGTTGTTGAATTTAATGAAGCAGGCATGCCACTTACTAAAGATCTTATCAGCTATTGTGGGATCCTAGCTCGAAGAAAAGTATCTCTCCTTGTTGAGGATTGTAGACAAGCGAGTACGGTCCACAAAGACCTCATCTGGAGGGAGTTAGAAGTGAGATAAAAGAAGTTATGTTCTTATAATATTTTTTCTATTCTATCTTTTAAATTTTCTAAATGCACTGAATGTTGTACCTTTTTAGGGTAGGAATGAACTCGATGTAAATCTGCATCGCAAATACTTTATACAACTTGTTGGGAGAAGACATAGAGATTGGCAGACAATCCTCACAAGAGACTATGTCTTTGGAGACAAGAAGGAACCCTGGCTTAAATAGAACTATATTAATCAAGAAGACTGGAAGGAGTTTGTTCAGTATGGAGAATCAGATGCATTCTAGGTATTGAAATCAATTACATTTCTATTATTTTTTATGGTGCTTCACAATATCACTTGTACGAATCGATCAGGTCGTTCACGATGCTCAAAAAGAGAGGCGTGACAAGAATGTGCACAACCACCGCTTGGGTTCAGATGCTTATTGGAAATGACGCCAGATGAGAGAGCTTCTACAATGAGAGAAAGAACTACATCTACAACAAGAGAAAGCGGAAGATGGAGATCAAGGACAATATCAAAGGCAACAACAAGGGCCTTCTACTTCTACTCCTTCTACTGTCAAGTCTTCTTGTACTTTTGGATGGGTGCCTCGCTATGTTGAGTGGATAGATGCGAGGAAAAACAAAACTGAAGAAATATCATTCCAAGAAACACAGGAGGCGGCAAATAAAATGGTAAATTTCTTGGTTTCACTATAATTGACCGTGTTCCTTTTTCTTTAAATTTTTTTAGTGATTAGTCCATTTTTTATGATAATTAGTTGGAGTTGGTTATCCAACCAAAGGAGGAAAAGTTCACCCCTCAGGACACACACGATGAATTGACGGTTGCTCCAGGAATAAAGAGCATCTTGGACGTGTTAGGGTGATGGAGCTAGGTATGGGATAAAATCTTTTTTGACGGATCCTAGCAAAAGCACAAACAACCCAATAAAGTGGAAGTAGATGCAGAGTACGTGCAAAGAATTGTAGATGCAACCTTGGAGAAATATATAGCTTCTCAGGTGACATAGAAACCAACTTCTTCAGTAGTCACCTAACTGGTTCATCGCTTGCCCACAAAGTTTATCAGGAGTAGTCCTCCAGACTCGTAAGACATAGTTGGGGTACAATTCAATTCAAGTCCATTTATATTACCTTGTGATAAAATAATCTTTCAAGTCAATATTTATCTATGTCAAATTTAATTATGTGTTTCATTAAAACGTAGAAGGCCAGAAGATGTCGTCTTGTCATCGATGTTCCAGCAGATAACTTTGTGGAAGATGCTGACACTGATAACGCCAAAGTGGTTCATAGTATTCCTCTTCCCGTTGATCAGTGTTGTGTGGGAGCCATATGTGTCTTTCCATAAATGAGTGAGATACCTCTCCCATATGAGCACCCAGATGCCACCACAATCAGAGAGGTAAAAGGAAACTTTACTGGGTGGCCCAAATGACTCCTTAAATTTGTTCGTGTATGACAAATATATATTGAAACTTATATAAAATATTTGATAGATGATATTAGCTAAGAAGCCCCCTAAAGTTCTGAAGCCTCTGCCCCCTCATTTTATTACACAAGAGTTGTTTGACTCCTTGGGCCCTCACTATCAGATGTTGACATGATGGTTAGACACTATAGATCAAACATATACCATTGTGATCAACCTTGAAGAGGATATGGTAGGTGTACAATGGGAAACTGCTATAGTATTGACAGATATTTCTGAAGTATTTAAATATGATTGGCTGAACATAACAGTGATAGAACTTTAGATACAGTGAGAATATTGTGTCATATGTGAAAATTGTTAAATTATTTCCTACATATAAATTGAGTATTGGTTATATAATATATTTCAGTCATTTGTATTACGTGGCTCGCAACTTCACAATAGTAAATGTGAGATTTCTAATGCCATCATTGATTAGCAATGTAGAGAGATATCTAAGTGTCGTCAAAGAATATGTGACTACTTTGATGTAGTATGTTGGTGCTTCCAAGAACGTCATCTTAGCTCCCTTCAACGTTAAATAAGCTTTTTGATTTTGTTGTTTATATGTCTAACCTATATTGAATACAATTTTGTTGTGAGATTTAATTTTGTATTTTATTTGCCTTTTGTTCACTCAAAAGTATACACTAACAATTGTTAGTGATTGTTCCCGAGACTTGGAGGGTGTATGTCTTTAATCCTTTGGGTGAAAAATTGTCACCAAATGTGGGACACCCAATGAAATTGGCATTTCATACACAAGTATAGTTTCTCAATTCCCATTCTCTTTGTTAGTTTTTGTGTCACTGATGACAATTTAATAACGCAATATATATATATATGTCAATTTAACTTAAAGGGGTGTGAAAGCATTCTGTGATGGTGGAGGGAACGTAGACAAGAAATAGAAATCAATAACTTGGGCGAGTGTTGATGTATAGTCTTATCATTGCAATTGCATAATATATGACCAACTCTACTTGACTATATTTTATTAATATAATTGTAAATCTATAGGACCCTATATAAAAAAATGGTTGGGCATGCGCATATTACTTAATGTTGTATATGCAGGTGATTGTTAATCACAGGAAACAAATCAAATGTATAGTGAATGTAAGTTAGTAGTCTTGGTTAATGAAGTAGTTTCATTACAAACAATCAAATCTAATTACAAGTCTCATTCTCTTTGTAGTTTTTTGAGAAGATGGAACCCTATACATTGGAGCAACTGAATGACCTACGCGAGTAGTGGGCAACCTGCTTCATCAAAATTGTGCATTTGAATTAAAATTTGACAGTTAATTGATATTTTTTGGTAGTTTGAACTTTGATGTCATTTTTATATGTATTTTGTGAGTGTGAATTGAATGTTGTTAACATTGTGACTTAAAATCTGAGAACGCAACTAATGTTGATATGTATTTTTTGAATGTGAATTGAATGTTAAGTGCTATGTGTGTGTGAATTTGAATGTGATATATGAGGAAAAGAATGATGTTTATTTGTGCATATATGTATGAATTTGAAGTGTGACTGAGATGAAAATAATTGAGTTGTGATTTCATGGATTTGTGTGCGATTTTTGGAAAAAGAATGATATGATGTGGCATGTATAATTTTATATTTTTCTTACAGGTGTGATGGCCTGTTGTTAAGCTGCAATGCTTGTAGAGAGCCTGTTGTTTTTTAAAACTTTTAGTTCTGAAAAATAGCAGGTTCTAGATAGGCTAGCAGGATGGACAGCAGGACTACATGCCTATTATATTAAAAAAACCTACACATTTATCGTCGATTATTTGTGAATAACCGACTTCAGGTGAATAAAAGACTATATATATTCTCCATCGGTAATATACAAAAAATCAATGGTATACACCCAAAATTTCATTATTTTCTCACTGATAAAACTGACATCAAGTAATTTGACGTCACTTTTTGTCATCATATAACCAACGAGGAAATGTTAGAGTTGAACACAAGACTGTCGCCCGCCGCGAGTTACATTGTCAGTTCTTCTCTAATAAAGAATCGCTAAGATAAATCTTACTTCGTTGGTTCTCTCAACTGACGAAAAACGTTTGAGTTTTACCGCCACCCACTTGATTTTCAGTTCAGAACTGATGTGGATAGAGAAAAATAACCAATGATATATCCTCTTTCTGCAGTAGTGACAGTACAAATAAAGGGAACCAGTTGATAATTAATCTAATTGTTCTCTTCTAGTAGTTTATATTAAAATTATCAAAATTATTGATTATATATTAATCGTCAAAAGACACAAGCTTATGAAGAAATAAGGTACATGTAACTTTAATAGTGACATACTATATATTTAGAAGATGTCAGCTGGCAGTCGAGTTGTTCTATTTTAGATTTTTTTTTGAAAGGGGATGGGAAGCTCTATTATTGGGGGCCCCCATAGTCTATTAACTTGATAAATCAAGGTTTACAAGAAGAGAAAAGTTCAAAGGAAAAGATTGAGTGAAACAAAAGCTATCTACCTGGTCACTATGTGCAGAGTTGGCCACCTGATGGGCAACCCTATTACACATACGACTGACATGACTTAAGCTACAAAAAGAGAACAGAAGTTGTAAGGAAATAATGTCTTCGGCAATGACTCCTAGATAGTCCCTTCACATCTTCTTTCTAGTGCATGCATGGACAACCTCCAAGGAGTCTGTCTCTACCTCCACTCGGTCATGACCCTCCTTCCTTGCCCATAGTAACGCTGCTCGCACTACTAGAGATTCAGTGATGGTGACGTCCTCCCTCGAGTTTACTTTTTCCCCCATAACTCCCACCAGCCTACCCATGCCATCTCTGGCTTCCACCCCAATCCCTGCCCTCCCATCCTCCCCTACTGAGACATCCCCATTCAATTTTATCCTATTCCATGCTGGCTTCTTCCAAAAGCTATGTCCCCTGCTGATTGGCACCGTGTCATCACCCCCGTCTCTCCCCTGTTGGATGTCGTCACCCCCTCCCCTCTGCTGGACTTCAGTATCCCCATCATCCCTCCTATGGGCACTGTCACCCCCGTATCTCCCATGTTAGTCTTCATTTCCCCCGTCTCCCCTCATCTGGACGTCGTCACCCCCTGCTCGCTGCTACTGGACGTTGCTTCCCCAGACGACGCCTCCTCCCTTTTGGCCATGACGCTTGCCACCACACCTCACCATCGTTAACGCACCCCAGAAAAGGTAGCCATTGTGGACATCATTGCTCTGGAACGTCCTCATGCACCTAGCCCTCCAAACCGTCCACATGGCAGCAACTATGATTTCAGTCTCTTGCATGGATGTCCTCTCTAATGTTGAACCCATAGACGAGCTAATGTCCTCATCCTTAGTTTCTTCCACCCAAGCTTGCACCTCTCTCGATGTCTAGTCCCATACTTCAACGACATTTGGACAACAGAAGAGCATATGGGGTATAGACTCTTTCTCTATCCCACATAACATACATGTGTCGTCATCCAAGCAATGTCAATCAAAGAGGCATCCTCTAGTCGCTAGGCACCCCGTACATATCCTCCAAAGGAAGTGGGCTGTTTTGCGGCTCCAACCAACATGCCATATTCTTTTACACAGCGTGTCGCTTTGTCTGGAAGTATAGTTCCTAGTTTCCTCTTTTCCCAGCTATCCCAACCAGTAAGCAGAACGGACCGAGTACTCCCCATCTCTTGAGGGCCACCACATCCATGTGTCCCTGGTCCTCCTCAAACTAAGTTGTATGCAACATATCCTTTTTGCATGGTTGTTCGAGAAATATTCTCAAACTCTAACCTCATCCCATTGAGAACCATCCTTTGTCATGAGCTCACAGACAATGTTGTAATATGGACCATCCTCCCGTATGTAACATGCAAGCGTGTCATCCTCCCTAGGCAACCAGTTGTCATTCCTAATATTCACATCAGCCTCGTCTCCCACTCTCCATTGTACCCCTTCCTTTAGGAGGGCCTTCGCCCCCCATAGACTCCTCCTTGTGTAGCTGGGGTCATGACCCCGTCTGGCTTCCCAAATGGACATCCTTGGGAAATATCTGGCTTTAGGAACTCTTGACACAAGTGCATCTGGGTTGTTGACCATCCTCCAAAGTTGTCTCGCTAAGAGGGCTTGATTAAAGGTCTGAAAATCCCTGAAACCAAGCCCCCCTGCCGCTTTGGTCTGCACATTCTGTCCCAGCTCATCCATGAAAGTTTCCTCTCTTTGTCCTTTACTCTCCACCAGAATCTAGTCACCATCCTCTGGATCTCAGCTATGGTACCCGGCGGCAACTGGAAAATGCTCATGATGTATGTGGGAATGGATTGGGCAACCGCTTTGATAAGAACCTCCCTCCCTGCTTTAGACAGCAGCTTTTCCGACCATCCATGAAGCTTTCTCCAAATCCTTTCTCTAATGAAGATGAACACCTATTTTTTAGACCTTCCCATGGTTTTCGGGAGGCCTAAGTAACTGGCATGTCTGTCCACCTCTCTCACACCCAAGAGATGCCTCAACTCCTCTTGTTTGTCCGCCTCTTTCCCTTTGCTGAAAACAACCTCTGTCTTGGAAAAATTAATCTTTTGACCCGATGCATGTTCATATTGGCTGATGATCTTAGCTATCTTCAGGCATTCTACAGTGGTTGATCTAGAAAAAAGAATTATATCATCTGCAAAGAACAGATGTGAGATACAAGGCACACCCCTACTCAGCTTTATACCATGTAGGAGGGTGTCTCAGGCAGCAGTGGAAAGTAAGGTAGAAAAAGCTTCATCACACAAAATGAAAAGGTAGAGGGAGAGAGGGTCACCCTGGTGAAGACCACGTGCTGGCTTTGTGCTATTGGTCCTATCTTCATTAATGGCAAAATTGTGCTGGACGGACGTGATACATTCTTGGACTTTACTTCTCCATTTCAACCCAAAACCCATCTTTTCCATCACAACATTTAGAAAACTCCACTCCACCCTGTCATATACTTTGGACATGTCCAACTTCAGAGTGAGGTTGCCTTTTACCTTTCCCTTATCTCTCTCTTCATAGAGTGGAACACTTCATAAGCTATTAGGGCGTTGTCTGTGATCATTCTCCCCAGGACAAAGGCGCTTTGATTTTTAGAAACAATGTTGTTGATAAGGGGTTTTAATCGGTTCGTCAGCACCTTAGAGGCAATCTTGTACACCACATTACAGAGACTAATAGGTCTGCATTCTCCTACTATTTTAGGCCTCTCTATCTTTGGGATAATCACAACAAGCATGTCATTTACAACCCCTATGCTTCTTTCTCCTTTCCACCATCCTTTGATGTAGCTCACCACATCCTTTCCCACAATCCCCCAATAGTTTTGGTAGAACATAGCCTTCATTCCATCTGGACCTGGATCTTTATTTGGGTGCATCTATTTCAGTGTTGTCCATATCTCCTCATCACTGATATCTCTTTCCAACTCCACCCACTGTGACTCTATGATCATCTCCCACAGCCCCTTTGGTGCCTCTGCAAATCCTGTAGGGTTACTAGTATGAAACAATTGTGTAAAGTAACTCAGAACGATTCCCATGATCTCACCCTCCTGTGATCTCATGACTCCTTGCTCATCCTATAAGTAGTCAATCTGGTTCCTCCACCTCCTATTTGTAACTTTTTGGTGGAAATACACAGTATTATGGTCTCCCTCTTTTAGTTCCTTTATATGTGCCCAGGCAGCCCAGTACTCCTCATTCTTCTGTAGCCAGTATTGAAGCTCCTTTGATTTTTCCTCCGTCATATCAAGGTTTATTTTGTCTGGAGGGAGAGATTGCAGCCCCTTTAGTTTGTTTTCCAAATCTTTAACTTTCCTTCTCCTTTCCCCAAACTTTTCCGCAGCCCACTCTTTTAGTTTTTCTTTGCATTTCAAGAGCTTTGTGTTCAACTCCCTTCCTTCAGCAGAATCCCAAGCCTCCTTAATGGTTTTAGTACAGCTCTCTTCACCCACCCACATTGGCTCAAAACATGAAGTGCCCTTCCTTTTTCTTTCTATTGTTGTCCCTAATGTTTTCCTTCAAGATGATAGGTGCATGATCAGACTCGTAGATGGGAAGATGGAACACCTTGCAATAGCTGAAGATATTCCTCCATTCAAGCTCAGGGAGGAATCTATCGAAACTCTCTTGAACCAGAGTTGTTTCAGTCAGCCCCCGTTTCCAAGTGAAAATGTTTCCTTCAAAACCAACATCTAGCAGCTCGCAATCATCTATGGCATCATAGAAATTCTGCATAAACTTTTCCTCTTTAGGGGGTCCCCCTTTCTTCTCAGAATTTGACACGATCTCATTGAAGTCACCGAAAAAGATGATCGAGTCCTCTGCCTCCTCTTTAATCTTCCTCATCAGCCCCCAAGTTTTTACTTTGCTTGCCTGGTCCGCCCACCCATAAATCCAAACAGCTCTCCACTTTATGTTATTGATGTCATCCTTGACCAAGGTTGTCACATGCCTGTGGGAGTAGCTAAGAATCTCCACCTTTGCCTCCTTCCACAAAAATCCTAGACCACCTGCCCTCCCCTCACTTGATATGCACAAACCATCAGTAAAACCACAGCTCCTTTTGACATCTTCTAACTTTTTATCTGCAATCATAGTTTCCATGATAAAAACTATGTCTGGGCGCTCTCTCCATACCCAAGACCGGAGAGCCTTACACGTGTCAGGGTCGCCCAACCCCTGACAGTTCCAGCTGAAAATTTTCATTGTCCTTCGCAGGATTGGACTCCGCCAATCTCCGCTACTTGAGTAGTGACGACCCCAATTCTTCCTACTACATCCTCACTATTCCTCCTAGATCTTCTCTCCCACTACTTGCGATGGTATTTCATCAAGGTCCATGTCACAGACCTCTACACCTCTCCCCCTCTTTCCTATTGTTTTCTCCCACACCGCCTCTACTTATGGGATGCCCAGTCTTGCCCCCTACTCATCTTGTAGATCCATGGTTGATGTTTCTTTTTCCCCTTGTTTGGTTTGTTTCCCTATTTCACCTTTGACCCGACTTCTTTCTTTCTTTGTGCCCTAGTGATGACTCTCTTTGCTCCTTTACTTTGGGTTGTGTTGTCTTCCTCATAGTGATTTGATCTTTGATGTTTTGTACTCTCATGAACAAGGTCCTCTTCTTCCACAGGTTGGGTCTAGTAATTAGTTCCCTTTGTGCAGACGTCACCCACATCCTTTTCCTTCCAACTCTGCTCACCATGTAAGAATGACGACGCACTGTTTCCCTCCTCAGGCCACTGTTGGCTATGTCACGGGTGTCCTCTATGGCTGAAGACAGTGTCATCCTCCATCTCCAGTGGCTCCTCCTCCAGAGCTACCTCATTGATGTGCTCTCGTCCCTTAAACGCTAGCAATTCCTTCTTTGAGTAGCGTAATGCAACCCTCCCCCATGTCGTCCCCCGTGTTGCCTCTCGGACGATCTGATGTGACGCCTTCAAGACACCCTCCTCATACGACGCGTCTCCTCTCACTTTGCCCATTCTAATTGCTTTCGACGTCTCTCCCTCCTGCGTCTTCAGGCCCACCTTCCCCTTGCCTAGAGAAACGTCCCTCCTTCCGCCTGCCTTGCCCCCCCTGCTGCCGTTCCATCCCCCCATCATCCCCTTGATGTCAAATAGGTCAGAGACCCGGCTCCCTATACCATCATCATCCCCAACCCTACCCGGATCCCCCATAATGCCCTCCCCTCCACCGTCCTTCTACCCATCATGACCATCACCCCCATTGTGTCATCCTCCCTCTCCTCCTAACCCCCCACCGACACTGTTGTTATCCCCCTCCTCCTCCATCCTGCTCGACTTTCCTGAACCCCCTTTCGCCTTAAATGTTAGCTTCCTACGAGCCACACCTCTGCCGCCTCCTCTCTCATTTTCATGTCGACATTGCTTCCATGGGGATGCCCTCATCCAGATGCCCCATAGGTGTTGTTTCTCCCCTCCCTCTTCGAAGTTATGACAATCACGATAAACATGCCCCAGCATGCCGCAATTGTAGCAAAACATCGCCAGGCATTCATATTTTATCTCAACATCTACGATGTTCCCACTCATAACCCTAAGGCATAGAGTCCTCCTCAAGGGTCGAGAAAAATCCAGCAACACACAGACACAGATTGAGGAGTCCCAACCCATCGCGTCTCTATCTGTCGCAATAACATTGCCAATGTGTCAAGCAATCTCACAAACTGTCTTCTCCGCCCTATACCCCATAGGTAAGCCATAGAGGCGCACCCAAAAAGGCGTTCGATTGATGATCAGGTGTCCCGGTTGCTCCTCCATGTCAACCTCCTTGAATAGTAGTAAACGTCAGTCAAAATTCCACGGGGCGTCATCAACAACACATTGCTTGTCCCTCCAGTGTGAGAATTGCATCATGAAGGTGTCACCCTCTAGCTTCTTGAAATCTACCATCTCACGCAGACTCCATGCTTGAGATAAGGTTCTTTCCATGGCCTTGAAGTTGAAACTACGATCAGTGAGAAGACGTCCCACCAACGCCAGTTCTGTATGGTCCTCCTCCTCGTCGCCGCTGCCTATTGGATTGACGTCAATAGGTTCCTCTTCGTCATCCTTCAACCGTAGCCCTGCACAACAATCCGCCAGCTCCGTCGCCATGGAGACGGGACCCAAAGCACAACCACACGCTTGAACCTGCAAGGGAAAAAGCTAATCTAAGGGGGTGGATGTCCACTGCTTGCGAAACCCTAATCGCCAGAGCGAGAGGGCGCAAGGGGACGGGTTAAACCAGCACATTTGTTATTCTGTTTTAGATGGTTTTATACAATTTATGATAAATGGATATCTAACTAGATTACAAAAATGAATGTATGTGGTGTGTGTGTCTTTTGTACCAACTTATTTGCTAGCTTTTTACAACCTTGTTTGATTGGAACACCTTGCTAAAGAATTATGTTTCTTAATTCCCAACGGCTACCATGTTTGTTTGAAATACTTTGTTTAAACTTTTCCTTTACATTTTATGTTTCGATAATATGGTGGTTGTCGTTAACTGGTTTACTGATTTTAATTATTTAATTATCTTTCAGAATTCAGTTGTGTAAGACTTCCAACTGCCTATTGTCATTTTTGTGTTTTTTTCCCATAAATTTACTGTTATAATATTTTACATAATAGATTATTTTATTTGAATAGTACGTTCTTAGCACATATCTTTTGCTCGTGAAAAAAAAGTGTCATTTGTTTACTCCAAGTGGCCAGAGCCTCAGAGCTGCAGTCCCTTGATAATCAATGGTGTCGTATCATAATACGAATTCAGCCACTATTAGTGTAGCAGGTTAAAGTGTATGATAGCTACGGTTGTTTGATCCAAGACCATACAGGCACAGCTATCTTATTGTTGAAGCTTTGGTACAAGTATGGATGTACATCTTAGTGAATATACTAGTAATGAAATTGGATTTGGTTGACTCAGTTATGCAGATTTGGTTGTAACACACTACGAGTCCAAGCGTGACGGCCCGTGCACTATATAGGCGTATCTCTTACAGAACGCCTATACTATCCTGCCCAAGCCGAGGTAAGAACACAAATACTAAACTGATACATCCTTATCCTGGATGGATCATTTAAAATAATATTCTATCATATTTCTTAATGAACTATAGTGTAATTTAGAAGACCTGCTGTTGTTTCATAAACAAGGAGAGAGCCAACATTTTTGTGGTGCAGTGATGCTTAGGGGTATTCATCTAGATGGATTGGTGATCATATAGTAAAGCCAAACCATTACTTCCTAAGGGGCATTTAAATTTCTGTTTCCATACCTTGTATTCTTTGATGTATGACCTCTGATGTTGTAAGGAGTGGGATCCTAGAGGGAACCACTCCCTACTAGAAATAAAAAGACAACATTTCTTGAACTAAACACCATATAAAGTTCTTCAACAAGGGATGATAACTAATTCATTCAACATGTATGTATCATAACACAAAAAGTAGCAGCGGACGAGAAATTATATAACTATTACAAAGCTTGATATCTTTATACATCACTACACCACATATGGGTGAGTCAAAGGAAACTATATTAAACAAATAAGGATCCAGCTGAGGGTCATCTAACCACCTCTTTCACGTCTCCCAAAATCTCAGCTACAAAGATTATTGCCCAAATCCACCTTGTTATCCTCTCCTTCATCTAAACCTGAGGTTGGAAGCATACCCCACAAAAGGAGAAGAAAAAGAAGTATCCGCAAAGGCCAGTATGTGCATACTAAATAGGAAATTGAGTAATATATGGCAATAAGGACATCAAATATAAAATCTTCCCATAGAAGAGTAACGTACTACCCAAAATGCTCAAAAGATATGAACATAAATAAAAGAGATAGATAGAAGCAAATAATAATAAGGCATACATGTGTAACATTGGTGAAAAAACCAGAATCATATATCGTGTTGGTAGGAAATACACATTTACCATAAATATAGGGTGAGTAGGAAATGATACGCATCTGCTGAATGTGGGGTGAGCTAGAAACAATACTCATCTACTCGAGTAGGAATTTTAACATATGTCCCTGTATATAAGTATGATGGAATTTTAACATCTGCATTCACATATGTGGGAATTTTAACATCCATATGAAAAGCACATTCAACATTATACTAGTAGTCACCACATGATGCATATCCAAAAGATAAACAAGAATATAAGAGAATAGGAAAGATGAGAACATCCATCCAAAAATATCCATCACATAATATGCCATATACATCAAATACCTTGGTGGGAAAAGAAGCGCATATCATCAAATAAATCCAACATGCACAAAGCATATGAAAAAGAGTCTAAGAGAATACTCGTGATCACAAGATCAATATCAAATAAGGTAGTTCACAAGAATCATGATTTTCAAAAGAAAAGACATTGTGTATAGGCTATTGTCTGTAGGACCAAGAGAAAGAAAATATAGGTTAATTGCTCAACATAGAATAATAGGAGATGCAAAAAGTACCTCTCTTTAGATTCTACTCTATCTAAAGCCAAGTCTAGGTCCAAACCTAGGCCTCCAAAGAACCTATTAAGGATATATATATATATTTTAGATCAACTTCACATTGAGTATACAAACCCTAATAATCACCTTTTTCCTTTTGTGTGAATTAGCTTATGTAAACCATGCCACATTTTAGATTACCATTTTCTGAGTCCAAAACATATTTTATTATATATTTAGTTATGAATTTTACAAACTATCACTTATTTAGATTAATCCATTAAAATGACATACTTTCATCATCAGATTTATGAAACAAAACTAACACCATTCGAAATCCCTTGTTTTTATGAATCCAATGACTATTTATATGTAATTTTTGGATAAGTAGATAATTAGTTATGAATTTTCCAAAATTGACAAATCAGATAACCCCACGTAAGTGGTTTGCATTGAGAGAGGAAAATAAAGAGAGGGGCCCACATGACTTGGCCCAATCATAGTCGGCCAAGTCACCGGTCAACTCTTGTGTGACTTTGACTGAAGGAAAAAGACGGGAGTCGCGAAAAGACGAAAACACCCTCGGCCAAAAAAAACAAAGAAACAAGGGCATGGGAGAGTAGAACAAAGAATTTGCTTGAGGATTTCTTCCCCTTCCTCTGAGATGTACCATGTCTGCATGGAAGAAGGTTGTAGGCTGAAAAAATTTGGGTGATTTCCCAAATCATGACCAAGCTTAAAACCAAAGGTACCAGAAGAAAGCCAAGCACAAACCAGATTCGTACCTACCTTCAATTCGACTAGAGAAGCACTATGGAGAGAGAGGGAGGTTTCGCAATCTCAGATACAAATTGTTCTCTTCGGAAGCTTAACTCACAATCTCAGATGAAATTGGATGGAGATAATCGTCGTACGCGGGCTAGGGAATACCTGGGTACAAGTATTTATAGGCAAAGTTGAGGGAAAATCCAAGAGGGATTGGGACCAACCTTGCTTGGAGAGCAAGGTTTGGGGCTTTTCCAAACTCTCCACAAAAACCCAAAACTAGAGGATCAATAGATGAGGAATTCTTTTTGGAGTCCAACAGTGAAGAAATCATCGAAAAAGACAAAGAATCGAGAGAGATATCCATTTCCGAAAATCACCAGAATGTGGCATGTACTCCCACTCCGACCTGAGCTAGGAGATGATCCCACATCCATTGGATCACAGATCCAACGGTCCAGATCAAGTGTGTGATTATAATAGCATGACATTTAATTTTTATTCCAATTATGATTTGGACTATAGTGTCATATTTAATTATTTATCTTTTTCTCTCTCTTCATTTGAGGGTGCAAATGAATCCTAAATTGGATGAAATTTGACATTCAACCTATTTATGATATGAAGAATCTGAATATGTAATTATATTTTCTTTTTGAGAACTTTTATGTGTTGAATAAATCAAATCTTATTTTCTCTTTCCTCCTTCATTAATGATTATAAGATCCTCCAAAATTAATGAAACTTCACCCATAAGTCATATTTAATGTTTTGAATACAAATTTTCCATCAATTTCACATGTTGGAGTTGTTTGAGTATTTATTTAATATTTTGAAGGTTCTACACACTTTCTCTCTCCTAATTACACCTTTTAAGCAAACTTTCTCCAAATTGGATGAAAACTAACCCAAAGGCTATATTTATTATGTAGATTTAGAATCCAAGATTATTTTCCTTTTTTGGAGTCATTTATTATTTTATTGGATATTTTGGGGAAAACTTAGATCTTCTCTTTCCCAAATAAATCAAATTAATTATTATTATGTGAATAGTGTGGGACTTGACTCACAAGACAATTGGGACCCAAGGAACATGATTCTTAACTTAGATTCCACTTTTGGGATTCCTTTTAATGAATTATGTCATAATTAATATTTGAGCCTATTATCCTCACATTTATCATCATTATTACTTTTATCCATATAATTATGTTCAAAACTTCACCTAAATATTTATGTGGAATTATTAAGCTTGAATTATCATGTATTCCCCTTGTGACACTTTTTATGTTCCATTATTGGTCTAAATCTAATGTGAGAATATTGGGTTACATTAGGATGATTTGTTCGTGCATTATCTCATTAGGGTTATACTAAACCTTGTTTGGCTAAGTCCAAAAGGCAAAACTTCCAGGATAGGGTTTGAGATCTGGTATGTTACAACACACCACCCCTTAAAGGGATTTCATCCTCAAAATCAAAACATCCACATGCAAGAATGCAACTTATTCACCACCCCTTAAAGGATTCATCTTATTAAGTCAAAACTATTTTTTAGGTACAAAGGGTTCTACTATACTTCCTTACATCCAACTACATAAGAATCATGCAAAAAGAAAAAATAACTTGTAAAGACTAACTATGGAACTATGGGTTAACTTGTTCTTGTCCTTGGTCATCCTCATGAACCTCTTCTGTATCCAAATCATAAACTCTTCCAGCTCTTCTTTCCACAGGTATTTTACCATTATTTCCATAATTTTTGCCATTATTCTGAGGAGGTGCTTATTGTTGAGTTGGTGCTTGTCCTTTACTAAGATGGGGGAAGTAAGGGCGGACATGTCAAAGTTCATTACAATGATGACATATTGGTAAACTATCCTTCTTCCGTGAAACATGGTCCTCAGAACAACAATCACCATCAGGGTTCTTCCTCTTGTGATTTTTTTCTTTGTGGGACAGGAATCCAGGGTGTGGTTCCACATATAAGGCCTTATCCACCATATGTTGAAAGGCTAAGGGTAGTTGTAGAATATAAGCACGACCCACACTGTAGTTAAGTCCTTGAAGGAATAGGTCAGCCCTGCGATCTTCACTCAAACCAACTGCATAACGTTCCAACAGCAGAAACTTTTGTATAAAAGTGAAACAGATAGGGAACCATGCTTCAAACTATAGAACTCAGCTTCCTTTTTCTTTAGAGCAGTGGTGCAAATGTACTTCCCATGAAAGAGTACTAAGAACTACTCCCAGGTCATGGTTGGGATGTCACGAGTCCTTGCAATTCTATTCCACCAAACTCTAGTTGGTCCATCAAGTACATAAGCAGCAAATCTGACCTTCTGGTGTGGAGGACATGCCATACCATCAAAAGTCCTCTTAAGAGATAACACCAAATCATCAGATATGTCAACCATCTCTAGCTCTCCTTCACCCTTGAAGTAGGGTGGTTGCATCTTCATGAATTCCATGATTTAGTATTCCTTAGGTTTGTCGGACACATGTGGGTTATTTAATTTCCCTACCATTGATGTGGAGAGAAGCTATCTCAACATGGTCAACTCTTGTTCAGGAGTGATAAATATTCCCAAATTAGTAGTAGTAGAGACTGGGGTTTCTTGTCCTACTAATGGTCTACTTCCTATTGGAGGAGTTCCTTGTGTCACTAGAGTAGTAAAGGGTGGATCCATCCTTGGAATCCCAAACCTAGGGTTCTGGGGTGTCTCGTAATAATATTGGTTGACAATAGTCGAATTATATTCAACCATGGGATTTTCCCTACACAAGGCAAGGTACTAGGTATAAGAAACCTAAGATAAAGGTAAACATCCTAAGGGACATAGGATTGAAATAGTTAGATAACCAACTACTAGTGGATCTGATACCATGTTGTAAGGAGTGTGATCCCAGAGGGGGACCACTCCCTACTAGAAATAAAAAGGAAACATCCCTTGAACCAAACACCATATAAAAATTTTCAACAAGGGATGATAACCAATTCATTCAACATCTATGTATCATAACACAAAAAGTAGCAGCAGAACAGAATTATCCAACTATTACAAAGCTTGACATCTTTATACATCACTACACCACATATGGGTGAGTCAAAGGAAAACTATCTTAAACAAATAAGGATCCAGCTGAGGGTCATCTAACCACCTCTTTCACATCTACCAAAAGCTCAACTACAAAGATTGTTGCCCAAGTCCACCTTGATATCCTCTCCTTGATTTAAACCTAGGGTTGGAAGCATACCCCACAAAAGGAGAATAAAAAGAAACATCAGTAAAGGCTGGTGTGTGCATACTAAATTGGAAATTGAGCAATATATGGAAATAAGGACATCAAATATAAAATCTTCACATAGAAGAGTAAGGTACTACCCAAAACAGGCATAAAAGATATGAACACCAATAAAAGAGACAGATAGAAGCAAATAATAATAAGGCATACATGTGTAACATTGGTGACAAAACCAGAATAATATATCATGTTGGTAGGAAATACACATCTACCATAAATGTAGGGTGAGTAGGAAATGAAAAACATCTACTCGAATGTGGGGTGCACAGGAAATGATACACATCTTCTCAAGCAGGAATTTTAACATCTTCTCATGTATATAAGTATGCAGTTATTTTAACATTTGCATTCACATTTGTGGGAATTTTAACTTCCACATGAGAAGCACATTCAACATTATACTAGTAGTCACCACATGATGCATATCCAAAAGATAAACAAGAATATAAGAGAATAGGAAAGATGAGAACATCCATCCAAAAATATCCATCACATAATGTGTCTTATATATTATAAGGAGTGCGGGATCACTCCCCTACTAAAAATTTGAAGAATAAAACACTCATTCCAAACACACTCAAAGGTATGCTAGAATAGGTGCAAAATTTTCAAACTTCAATAAATGGTATTCAAAACAACCAAAGCATGGCAGTGGGATAAAAATAATGACTATATTCAATTTTCACAAAAGATTACAAAAGTATATCATAATATCCCAAAAGGGTTTAAATGTATGATACAACATAAGGATCTAAGTAGTAGGAATTCTAAACCATAACAACTTTTCTCCAAGCTTTAACTCATTAAGCTAGACCAAAACTTCATGCCTTATCATCCAAGTCATTCACCTAGGGTTGGAAGCATACCCCAATAAGAAGAGAAAATAGATGACATTAGCAAAGGCTGGTATGTGCATACTAAATTGGAAATTGAGCAATATATGGAATAAAGGACATCAAATATAAAAGGCTTCCCATAGAAAGGATAAGGACCACCCAAATGGGTATCAAGAGAAAAGGAATTGAAATCATATGATAACAAAAGAATACTTTCCATTAATAAAATATAAAGATTGTGCCACACAAGCACATGTAAAGAATTAGGGCACACACCCCATATCATCAACTTGCATGCATGTGAGATAAACATAGCCCTAGAACAATATAAACACAATGGAGGCCAAGTCTCATAAAATTGAAACCAAATAGAGAAAGGAATATTGCCACTCTCCCAAATCTATAAAACATGGGCCAAGAATCACACATCTTGCATTGGGTATGAGGTTCCTTTCCATCACAAAAGAGTAGGAAATATCAGATCTCCTCGGTGAGAAATAACACATCTTCCATAAAAACCAATGCAATTACTTTAATCTAGTTATACCAAATCACATGGCATGTTAAATATAGAGGCAAGTAGAAAGTATAGTCAGAATATATAAACTAGTCACCACATAAGTGACCAACATATACATCCACCTCATAAGTGGACAAAATACATCACGTCATTTTTCATAGTTCCATCATGAACAAAGCATAATATAAGATTTCAAAAGAATATCCATGATCACATGATCAATATCAATAAGGTAGTTCACATGAACCATGATTTTCAAAAAAAAGACATTGTGTATAGGCTAATGTCCATAGGGCAAAGAGAATGAATAAGCATAGGTGAATTGCTCAACATAGAAGAATAGGGGATACATCATACCTCAACTTCAGAGTCTAAACGGTCCAAGTCAGTCCTAGATCCAAGCCTAGTCCACCAAAGAACCTCTAGGGAAGGTGGAAAGGTCCAATAAATAGGGTTCCCAAGCTTAAAGAGGTTGGTTTCTCCAACAAAGCTCCTATCTCGAGCAAAAAGCACCTTCTCCACTTTAGAGGTGAAAAACCCTAACAAAAGAACACGGAGATGAGGTGTTTATGGATTCTAGGTGGGGTTTCACCATGGAAGGCCATGGTTCTAACCTGGAAGAAGGTGGAAGGAAGACTAAGAACATGAAATTAGGGAAGGAAAGGAGGATACTTACTAGTTTTGGTCAAAATCACCAAAGAGGATCCTAAGAAATCCTAAATAGAGAAATTTAGAACCCTAGGAGCCTTCTTCACCAAGGTAGGCACCTCCTTTTACCTTGGTACAACACCTTCATTGAAAAATATAGTAGGAATTATGCTTTAAGCTAGATGAAATAAAGGAGAGTAAGATTTTTTGAATTGGGAGTTGGGAAGGGGTAGATATGGCTATATAAAGAAAGAGGCCAAGTATGAGGTGTCTATGAGACTTTCCATGTGTCATGTATAAGGGTTTCCATGGAAATTCAAGCCTTTATGGATAAGGAAGAATTCAAGCATGATGTGTCAAGTTACTTTTCATGTATCCAATGATAAGGGTGCATATGGACACACAAACCTTTATGAAGAAGTCAAGCATGAGGTATCCATGGAGCTTTCCATGTGTCCTTAGGCTAAGGCTTCATGGCATGAAGACAAATCGTAGAGACTTCTTGTATATACAAGGTCGGTCCTAAAATCCCATGGAGACTTTTAAGCCATCTCCACTATCCTTCAAACAAAGAAATAACCCCATTGGTTGATAGCTTTTAAAGATAAGTTCATTTATGAAGAGGGTAATCCCTATAATCACTTGGAAAGTAACACCTTCAAACCAAGGTGCAACTAGGTGCCCCATGGTTCAAAAACTCGAGAATGGTAAGGGAATATATAAATATTATAATGTATCTAACAGTTTACAAAGAAAACATCTGAATTGGGTAAATTGTATAAAAGTCCAAAATGTGCATATAATTGCATAACTTGTACAAACAACATCCAAATTGGACCAAACTTCATCCACAAGTTATCTTTGATGTGTTCAATATTATTTTGCCATTATTTCCATATTTTTAAGTTATATAATCACATTATTCATTACTTATGCCTTTTACTCATTTTCTCTCTCCTAAACTTATCCTAATATTTCAAGGTTGTCCAAATTAGATGAAATTTGACATGTCGGATAATTTTGATATGTAGATTTCGAATTTGATGTTTGTTTCCACTTTTGATACTTATTTTTATGAGATATGTCATATGGCCCATTAACGGCCCATTATCTAAATTATTCATCCAATTAAGTTTCTTTTCTTCATATTACCACCAAAATGAGTTATGTGGCAAATTTTATGTATCCATTATAAACCTAAGATTAATGTTAGAATATTAGGTTACATGAATGTGATATATACATGCATTAGCTCATTGGGGTTATAATAAGCATCTATTTAGGTCTAAGCTTCAAGCTTGTTTGGCTAATTCCAAAATGTCAACTTCTAGGGTAGGGTCTGATATCTATTATGTTACAGCACACCACCCCTTAAAGGGATTTCATCCTCAAATAAAAACATCCACATATAAGAAAACAACTTATTCACCACCCCTTAAAGGATTCATCTTATTAAGTCAAAACTATTCTTTAGGTACAATAGGTTTAACTACACTACCTAACATCCAACTACATAAGTATCATACAAAAAAAAACATAACTTGTAAAGACTAACTATGAACTATGGGTTAACTTGCTCGTATCCATCCTCAAACAAGTCTTTAAACCTGGGAGACTAGTTCAACATATTAGGGTCCCTAAAGATAAATCATATATATGTCTAAGGCCACTATTTCCTAAAAGCATGCTATTTTGAACAATTCATGTCAGCTCAGGCCAGGCCGGTATTATATGGATTCAGGAGTCCTCGTAAACCAAGCCAGACGTGGAGAGGAAAATCTTTCCAGCCCCCGAACCCTGATCCTTTCTAGACACATTTGCTTTCAACTTCATGTCTTAGTAACTTCCTAAAGGCCAAGCTAAACAACCTCAAGTTACTATGGTTACTTATGCATCTTTGACTTGTAAGTATTTTAAGGATCTATTCATCATTATTCTAATGTAAAATTATATGATCCTAAATCAAACCTTCATCATCTACTGATCAACTCTAGGGAAAACATGTCACTTGAAGGTAAGGCAAGGATTCTAACTAGGAAGACAAAATTGAAATAGTCAAATTCTGACTACTATGGGCTCAGATACCATGTTGTAAGGAGTGCGGGATCACCCCCTTACTAAAAATTTGAAGATAAAACATCCATTCCAAACACACTCAAAGGTATCCTAGAATAGGTGCAAAATTTTCAAACTTCAATAAATGGTATTCAAAACAACCAAAGAATAGCAGTGGAATAAAAATAATGACTATATTCAATTTTCACAAAAGATTACAAAAGTACATCATAATATCCCATAAGGGTTTACATGTATGATACAACATAAGGATCTAAGTAGCATTAATTATAAACCATAACAACTTTGTTTACAAGCTTTAACTCCTTAATCTAGTCCAAAATTTCATGCCTTATCATCCAAGTCCTTCACCTAGGGTTGGAAGCATACCCTAAAAAGAAGAGAAAATAGATGACATCAGCAAAGGCTGGTATGTGCATACTAAATAGGAAATTGAGCAATATATGGAATAAAGGACATCAAATATAAAAGGTTTCCCATATAAAGATAAGGACCACCCAAATGGGTATCAAGAGAAAAGGAATTGAAACCATATGATAACAAAAGAATACTTTCCATTAATAAAACATAAAGATTGTGCCACACAAGCACATGTAAAGAATTAGTGTGCACACCCCATATCATCAACATGCATGCATGTGAGATAAACATATCCCTAGAGAAATAAAACACAAAGGAGGCCAAGTCTCATAAACTTGAAATCTAATAGAGAAAGGAATACTACCAAACTCCCAAATATATGAAACATGGGTCAAGAATCACACATCTTTCCCTTGGTATGAGGTTCCTTTCCATCCCAAAAGAGCAGGAAATATCACATCTGCTCGATAGGAAATAACACATCTTCCATAAAAACCAATGCAATTACACTAATCTAGTTCTACTGAATCACATGGCATGTTAAATTTAGAGGCAAGTAGAAAGTATAGTCATAATATATAAACTAGTCACCACATAAGTGACCAACATATACATCCACCTCATAAGTGGGCAAAAGACATCATATGTCATCTTTTAGAGTTCCATCTTGAACAAAGCATAACATAAGAGTTCAAAAGAATATCCATGATCACATGATCAATATCAAATAAGGTAGTTCACATGAACCATGATTTTCAAAAGAAAATACATTGTGTATAGGGTAATGTCCATAGGACAAAGAGAATGAATAAGCATAGGTGAATTGCTCAACATAGAAGAATAGGGGATACATCATACCTCAACTTCAGAGTCTAAATAGTCTAATTCAGTCCGAGATCCAATCCTAGGCCTCCAAAGAACCTCTAGGGAAGGTGGAAAGGTCCATTAAGTAAGGTTCCCAAGCTTAGAGAGGTTGGTTTCTCCAACAAAGCTCCTATCTCGAGCAAAAAGCACCTTCTCCACTTTAGAGGTGAAAAACTCTAACTAAAGAACATGGAGAGGAGGTGTTTATGGGTTCTAGGTGGGGTTTCACCATTGAAAGCCATGGTTCTGACCTGGAAGAAGGTGGAAGAAAGGATAACAACATGAAAATAGGGAAGGAAAGGAGGATACTTACTAGTTTTGGTCAAAATCACTGAGGAAGAGCTTAAGAAATCCTAAATAGAGAAATTTGGAACCCTACGAGCCTTCTTCACCAAGGTAGGCACCACCTTTTACCTTGGGATGGCAAATTTGTGGAAAAATAGAGTATGAATGATTCTCTAAGCTATAGCAAATAAAGGAGAGCAAGAGTTTTCTAATTGGGAGTTGGGAAGGGGTAGATATGGCTATATAAAGAAAGAGGTCAAGTATGAGGTGTCAATGAGACTTTCCATGTGTCATGTATAAGGGTGTCCATGGACATGCAAGCCTTTATGGATAAGGAAGAGTTCAAGCATGAGGTGTCAATTTACTTTCCATGTATCCAATGCTAAGTGTGCCTATAGACATGCAAACCTTTATGTATAAGGAAGAAGTCAAGCATGAGGTGTCCATGGAGCTTTCCATGTGTCCTTAGGCTAAGGCTTCATGGCCATACAAGAGGACAGCTCATAGTGACTTCTTGTATATACAAGGTCGGTCTTAAAAGCCCGTGGAGACTTCTAGGCCATCCCTACAGTCCTTCAAACAAAGAAATAACCCCATTGGTTGATAGCTTTTAAAGATAAGCTCATTTATAAAGAGGGTAATCCCTATAATGCCCTTGGAAAGTAACACCTTCAAACCCAGGTGAAACTAGATGCCCCATGGTTGAAAAACACGAGAATGGTAAGGAAATATCTAAATATTATAATTCATGTGACAATTTACATAGAAAATCTCCGAATTGGGTAAATTGCACAAAAGTCCAAAATGTGCATATAATTGCATAACTTGCACAGACAGCATCCAAATTGGACCAAACTTCATCCACAAGTTATATTTGATGTATTCAATATAAATTTACTATTATTTACATATTTTGAAGTTAAATAATCACATTATTCATTACTTATGCCTTTTACTTATTTTCTCTCTCCTAAACTTATCCTAATATTTCAAGGTTGTCCAAATTAGATGAAATTTGACATGTCGGCTAATTTTGATATGTAGATTTCGAATTTGAAGTTTGTTTACACTTTTGAGACTTCTTTTTATGAGATATGTCATATGGTCCATTAACAGCCCATTATCTAAATTATTCATCCAATTAAGTTTCTTATCTTCATATTACCACCAAAATAAGTTATGTGGCATATTTTACGTATCCATTATAAACTTAAGATTAATGTTAGAACATTAGGTTACATTAAGGTAATCTATGCTTGCATTATCTCATTGCGGTTATACTAAACATCTATTTAGGTCAAACCTTCAACCTTGTTTGGCTAAGTCCAAAATGTCAACTTCTAGGGTAGGGAGATCTATTATGTTACAGCACACCACCCCTTAAAGGGATTTCATCCTCAAAATCAAAACATCCACATATAAGAAAACAACTTATTCACCACCCCTTAAAGGATTCATCTTATTAAGTCGAAACTATTATTTAGGTACAAAAGGTTCAACTACACTTCCTTAACCAACTACATAAGCATCATGTAAAAAAAAGGAAACATAACTTGTAAAGACTAACTATAAACTATGGGTTAGCTTACTCTTGTCCATCCTCAAACAAGTCTTTACACCTGGGAGACTAATTCAACATATTAGGGTCCCTAAAGTTAAATCGTATAGATGTATAAGGCTACTATTGCCTAAAAGCATGCTATTTTGAATAATTCATGTCAGCTCAGGCCAGGCTAGTATCATATGGATTTGGGAGTCCTCATAAACGAAGCTAGTGGTGTGGAGGAAAATCTTACCAGCCCCCGAACCCTGATCCTCTCAAGACACCTTTGCTTTCAACTTCATGTCCTAGTAGATGCCTAAAGGCCAAGCTAAACAACCTCAAGTTACTATGGTTCCTTATGCATCTTTTACTTGTAAGTATTTTGAGGATCTATTCATCGTTATTCTAATGTAAACTATATGATCCTAAATCAACCCTTCATCATCTATTGATCAACTCTAGGGCAAACAAATCACCTAAAGGTAATGCAAGAATTCTAACCAGGGAGAAAAAAATTAAATAGTCAGATTCCAACTACTATGGGATATGATACCATGTTGTAAGGAGTGCAGGATCACCCCCTACTAAAATTTTGAAGAATAAAACATCCATTCCAAACACACTCAAAGGTATGCTAGTATAGGTGCAAAAATTTCAAACTTCAATAAATGGTATTCAAAACAACCAAAGTATAGCAGCGGAATAAAAATAATGACTATATTCAATTTTCACAAAAGATTACAAAAGTACATCATAATATCCCATGAGGGTTTACATGTATGATACAACATAAGGATCTAAGTAGCGGGAATTCTAAACCATAACAACTTTGTCTCCAAGCTTTAACTCCTTAAGCTAGTCCAAAACTTCATGTCGTATCATCCAAGTCCTTCACCTAGGGTTTGTAGCATACCCCAACAAGAAGAGAAAATAGATGACATCAGCAAAGGTTGGTATGTGCATACTAAATAGGAAATTGAGCAATATATAAAATACAGGACATTAAATATAAAAGGCTTCCCATAGAAAGGATAAGGACCACCCAAATGGGTATCAAGAGAAAAAGAATTGAAATCATATGATAAGAAAAGAATACTTTCCATTAATAAAACATAAAGATTGTGCCACACACGCACATGTAAAGAATTAGGGCACACACCCCATATCATCAACCTACACGCATGTGAGATAAACATATCCCTAGAACAATATAAACACAAAGGCGGCCAAGTATCATAAACTTGAAACCTGGTGGAGAAAGGAATACTACCAATCTCCCAAATATATAAAACATAGGCCAAGAATTACACATCTTTCCCTGAGTATGAGGTTCTTTCCATCCCAAAAGAGTAGGAAATATCACATCTGCTTGGCAGGAAATAACACATCTGCCATAAAAACCAATGCAATTACACTACTCTAGTGCAACTAAATCACATGGCATGTTAAATGTAGAGGCAAGTAGAAAGTATAGTCAAAATATATAAACTAGTAACCACATAAGTGGCCAACATATACATCCACCTCATAAGTGGGAAAAAGACATCACATGTCATCTTTTAGAGTTCTATCATGAACAAAGCATAAGATAAGAGTTCAAAAGAATATCCATGATCAAATGATCAATATCAAATAAGGTAGTTCACATGAACCATGATTTTTAAAAGAAAATACATTGTGTATAGGCTGATGTCCATAGGACAAAGAGAATAAATAAGCATAGGTGAATTGCTCATCATAGAAGAATAGGTGATACATCATACCTCAACTTCAGAGTCTAAACAGTCCAAGTCAGTCCTAGATCCAAAACTAGGCCTCCAAAGAACCTCTAGGGAATGTGGACAGGTCCAATAAGTAAGGTTCTTAAGCTTAGAGAGGTTTGTTTCTAAAACAAAGCTCCTATCTCTACCAAAAAAACACCTTCTTACTTTAGAGGTGAAAAACCCTAACAAAAGAACATGTAGATGAGGTGTTTATGGGTTCTAGGTGGGTTTTCACCATGGAAGGCCATCGTTCTAACCTGGAAGAAGGTGGAAGGAAGACTAAAAACGTGAAAATAGGGAAGGAAAGGAGGATACTTACTATTTTTGGTCAAAATCACCAAGGAGGAGCTTAAAAATCTTAAATAGAGAAATTTGGAACCCTAGGAGCCTTCTTCACCAAGGTAGGCAACTTCTTTTACCTTGGCATAGAACCTTCATGGCAAAATAGAGTAGGAATGATTCCTAGGATAGAGGAAATAAAGGAGAGAAAGACTTTTTGAATTGGGAGTTGGGAAGGGGTAGATATGGCTATATAAAGAAAGAAGTCAAGTATGAGGTGACTATGAGACTTTCCATGTGTCATGTATAAGGGTGTCCATTAACATGCAAGCCTTTATGGATAAGGAAGAAGTCAAGCATAAGGTGTCAAGTTAATTTCCATGTATACAATTCTAAGGGTGTCTATGGACATGCAAACCTTTATGTATAAGGAAGAAGTCAAGCATAAGGTGTCCATGGACCTTTCAATGTATCCTTAGGCTAAGGCTTCATGGCCATGCAAGAGGATAGATCATAGAGACTTATTGTATATCCAAGGTCAGTCCTAAAATCCCATGGAGACTTCTAGGCCATCCCCACCGTTCTTCAAACAAAGAAATAACCCCATTGGTTGATAGCTTTAAAAGATAAGCTCATTCATAAAGAGGGCAATCCCTATAATGCCCTTGGAAAGTAACACCTTCAAACCAAGGTGCAACAAGGTGCCCTGATGGAGCTTCCACTTACGTGGAGTTACGTGCACCACTAAAAATCCTAAAGATGATAAGTCACTAACGTAAGAATAACAAAAAATGACGATAATTAGCATAATAAAAACTACAAATATCCAAATTAAAGGCACAATATGCCTCCTTGCCTTTTGTAGCCTCCCATTGTGTCCCAATTTTAATTCTAAATAGAAGATTATCTACAGAGTGAACTAGTGGAGTGAAGATGGGAGATGGTATGTACTCTGGCTTCATGAAAGTAATAAGAGCCCAGTTGTTATGGGTTGCATTTATACATGTGTCGGGCATTCACTAGAACTAGTGTTTGGGCACAGTTCACCACACTCGCCTCTGTAAAAATTCCATATTCCACATGGGATCTACATAAATTTAGTAAAGATGTCAGACAAATATTACCAATCTCCATGTTGGAGTTCCTCAAATCGTGGGAATTTGTGGAAGCGTGCTCGCCATACTAAACTTTTCCCTTTTCTAAGGGGATTTTAGCCACTAGCCTTCTTTGTCCCCGTTGGATTTTCCTAGTCTGAGATGAACCTCCAATTTTGACATATTTTCTAAATTGTGTTAGGAGAGAAGAAAAGAGTGTTTCTAGACAGATCGAACAACTTGAGATGCAAGTCAAGATTATTCCTTCTCCTGGTTTTTTTTCTTAATGCAAAGGAAAAGTTATTTTCTAGGTTTTATAGAAGTGAACATATTACAATCTAACAAATCATATTGGGTATATATCTAAAAAGTGAATCACGGAAAGGAAAAATGGTGTACAATTTTTGCTTAACCCTTATGCATTGAGTCCAACTGAATGAATGGAGTCACTAAAAATTGGATGAACAGGTAGAATAATAGGAGAAAATATGGAGGGAGAAAATAGGTAACAGTCCTATGCACGTTAGGAGGCTGATTGAATCTCATTTATTGGTGCCAACAACACAACAACAAAGTGTTAAAACATGCATGGTGATATTTCATAAATATGTTGTCTTCCCAACTAATACAATCGCAATTGGTTATAGGAAGCTTATCATTCTCTCTTTGATTTGTATGTATAGGTAGTTAAGGGTAAGAGCATGATTGATAGCGTTGAACTTCACAAGATCATTATAAGCAGCATTGTAGAGAATTTTCTTTCTTAATTTTATCTGCACAATGTGCGTAGCAGGGATGAAGCATCCACTTTAGAAGTTAGAACCTTAGGGATTCAAAACCTTCTAACTACAACTAAAAAGAATTCGAGTGGAGTTGTAGTCTGTTAGTTTTATTGTATTGCATTCTTGGCCATCGGTATTAATTGTTTATCCTGATTAAGTGTTGGCTTTACTGTCATCGATGTCACTTGGACTTTCTACTTTCATTGTTGTCATTCTCTCCTTAGCTAAGTCTTTCTTGTGTACGAGCCCTTGTTTTCTTAGCCCTTATGTGGACAAGAAACCATTTTTCACATAGTAAAACAATCTTTATTGTGTTGAAAAATTGGTTCTGATTGCTCGCCTATTCACTGGCATCAAGTCGTAAATTAACGTAACATGCTTGTTAAGGTTACATGCTCTGACATCATTAAACTCACACAACTCATTTTCATACATCAACCATTAGACAGGCAGACAAGCAGCCAAAGTGCATTGTGGATGACTTTGATTCAGCCTTGACTTTGCTAAACAACCAAAATTTAGAAGAAGAAAAATGATTGTCATGCTACTAGACATGGTTAATTATGCTTATTTGTAATCCTGATTAATAACTCAAATCTTATTTATTTTTTATAAGCACCACAAAGGCAATATTTCATAGTTACTAAAGGTTATTTATTTTGAAATTCAAAGTCAATTGGCCAACAAAAGAATCCCAAATCATCTTATTTTTTATTTATTACTGAGTTTGATAACAGATGTTAGGAAAACAGTTCGTTACTTTTATAGCTATTTGCATAAATATCTTCAGTCTGACTTTTAGGATACAAAATCAGGATGGAATGGTTTTTATACAATCTTTTGAAGAATGTATAGATTATAATTAAAAGAACAAAGTCTAATTATAAAGTTGTATGTATATAGACGATAACCTAGATTTATATAAAAACTAAAGATGATCTATTTGGCAATAAGGAATCAGAAATATAATACATTCGAGTTGAACAATAAAAATATAGTTATCATACTAAATAAGCTTACATTCTGTACAGCTTACAACAGATATTATTCTCAATTACTGTAGTAGACAGAAATCTTGTGTTTATATACACATATAGTTGGTTTTTCGACGAGCATTCTTCTATGCTTCGCAAATCAAGATGCTAAGGAATCTTCAACACACGCACCAGGAAGAGGGAGTCGAATAAAAACAATTAGTTGTCATAAAACCACTGTCGCCGTTCCATTGTGTTCTCACCATGACCTCCATTGCTCCGTAAACTCCCTACGTACCTCCCTCCTATCTCTCCCATCCCTCTTTCTTCACAGTAGGGAAAGGTGAGGAAAGAGGAAGGATGAGAGGAAATTTGTCAGGGATAATGGGAGGGGAGGAGAGTTGCAACATGGGTGAGGTGCAACTAGGTAAACAAATAAGTGTTCGGAGAAGATGATATACTAAGCAACTTCGATACTTTTTAACCAGAAAGCCTGATCAAAAGAATTAAATTTAATTACGGTGATTGAAGTAGATATGATATATCTATCAACTATACGCACTTGAAGGTCATAGTAGTTTCTATTGTCTGGAATTCATCTGAGGTCAAAACTATGGTTTGGACCCTAATATATTCAGGCTTTCAACTATTGGAAAAACGAACCCTGCAGTGCATGATATGATAACTACAAAATATCAAATTTTACAAGCTACGACACAGATTACTGTTAAAAGCAATTTCATTCTCTAGCAATTGATGATGCAGGCTAACAAGGAATACAGCATTACATGGATCTTTTCTTGTAAATGTCTTGAGCTGTTGCATTGGAAACAACCGATTGATATATCTGATAGTCGTATGGTAGATTCGTCAGAGAACTAGCAGCATAAATTAAAGCAGTCACGATTAGTACAAAGAGATACAACAGATGACTCACTCCTACCACTTGCCATGATCCTGTACCAATCTAACTGCTTCACCGCAGGTCAATACTATCACAGTACCACTAGACTATAAATTAACCCCAAACAGGTTACAACGTTCAGTAACTAATCTACAGAGCTACCCCCAAGTCAGCACCACAAATGGAGCAGTGTATGAAGCAATTATTTGTGGTGGTGCTGCTGTTGTAGTTGTCACCGCCACTGTTCATGTCATCACCATCATCCGTCATTGTCATCACATCAACACTTATTGCTGATCAAACGCCGGTATATACGTAATAACTTGTAGTTAATGTTTAACCCTGGGTCCCTGAGGACCCTGACCACCATCTAGAAACTGTTATTCTTCGTCCTCTGTATCTTCGTTATACTCATTTGTTTTTTGGTAGACCCACCCATCATCAATCTTGCCATTGCCTTCTGTTTCTTCACTATCAGCCTGACCTCTAGCAAGCCATTGTTTCCCGACATTCAGATTTGGAACAGCTAATTCTTTTCTTAGAACCGTTGTTGCAGATTTTAAATAATGTTTGCTGCTTTTGTAAGTTCCATTAATTGCAACTTTTGTGACAAAATCATCCTGATCATGAACATTCAACCCATTTCCAAACATAGCAGTTGAAGCATGCTTGTGACTTTCAACAAAGTAAGGGCTGGAGTGTTCCTTTCTCAAATGAAGGTTCAACTTGTATTCATGGATGTAGTCTTTGCCACATCCTTTATAGGGGCAAACATATGGACGACTGGATGATCCAGACCCTTGATTGGATGCGGGAGAACTATGCATGATATGATGCTTCTCAATAGATAGAGCATGTTTCGCTGTATTCATCATTGAGATCTGCTTATCACAGTAACAATATATGCACGTGATGGTTAAGTATTCATAGTGAGAAGCATATAGCATTATTGTTAGCTATAATTCTGGCATAATGCCCTCTGACATACTTAAGAAGAAACATTTACAGCACATGACAAAAAAATGGATTCAGCAAGGAAAGAAATAAAACACGACTACACTAAGAGGTTACAAGAAAATATTACGGAAATATCTTAAATCGAGATCCCCAGAAAAAAATTGACCAAGCAAGCAGTAGAACAGAAAACACAGGACTAATCATTTGGCATATTTACAAGATTATATTGTATTATAATTGTTCAATATTTAAAGGCGTGATAATAATTACTCTATACAGCCGGAGAAAGATAACACAGTAACAGGCTGATCACATAGAAAGCAAGTAAATGAATAAAAAACCAGAATGGTAATAAAAAAACTTTACTAGGTTCAAAAAATTACTGCCTAATAGCACTAAACAATAACAGCACATAGCATTACAATGATGTGGGTACATATAAGATTGAGATCATAGTTGCTAAGACGGCCAGGCGCCAGGCGTTTCTAGGCATTTTGCCTTCTTTTATGAAAAATGATGATTTTTTATATTTACATTCATATTTTCGTATATGTAAATATTAAATAATGACATTATTACATAGTATTCTGTAGAATTTAGGCTAAATGACGCCTAACATGACCTAAACTAGAACTGATTGGCCCTAATTTGAACTCATTTGATCCAAATTTAATCAAATTTGACCTGGTTTGCCATAATTTGGCCTAAACCATAACTAATTTTGTATAAATAACCTTATCAGACCCAATTTCTCTATAATGTTCATAAATTCACCTAAATGAAACCAAATTTGGTCAAATTAGTCCTAATCTTCCCAAGCTAGAACTATCTCACCCAAATCATACTTGTTTTTGCCAAATTTGACCTAATGTGCCCAAATTTGACATGATTTCGCCTAAATAAAACCTAATCTTGCATGTTATGAGCCAATCAGACCTAACTTCCCCAAATTTTCCCTATCTTGATCTAAACAAGATCTAATTTGGCCAAATCAGACCTAATCTCACCAAATCAGACCCATTTCCCCAAAATTAGACTTGTTTTCCCCGAATCAGACTTAATCTGCTTAAAGTTTACTTAGTTTGGCCTAAAACCAAACCTAATTTTGCATAACACGACCTAATCAAACCTAACTAGCCTTAATTTTCCCTATATCTATCTAAATGAGGCCTTAAAGGATCAAATTAGACCTAATTCCCTCAAATCAGGCATGTTTTTCCCAAGACCTAATTTACCCTGATTTTACCACATGGGATAAATCAGACCCATTTCAACCATAAAATGACTTTTAACTCGATCAAATATAGACCTAATTTATGCTAAATTAGCCTTGAAGTGGTTAAATTTGGGCCTAAAAGGCCTTAGGCGGCCACTTAGGTCATCAAGGGGGTTGGGCGCCCAGTTTGAGGCGGGCTGCCTTAAGCCTAGGTGGGCGCCTTGATAACTAAGTTTGAGATTCATGTTATGTTAGCTATTGTGTCACCAACACTTGTCATCGTTGTTGTATTGAAGACGAGGGAAAATGGGGCTCACACCAAACCACCACAGGAGTCAGGGCAAGATGACCGGTGTTGACCAATGGGTGATGGTACCTACGTCCAGATCCAACAAAGGCCAATACCGGCAGGCCATGACAGTCATTGACAATCATCGACTTATCATATTTGTAAATAGTAGCTACTGATTATAGAAGGAGAAACTGCCATACTTTTACGAGCATACCATGAGCTGTTGTCATGGCATACCGATTATACACTGAAGTGGACTGCTAATTAAAGATTCAAAGCCTTTAAATAAGGCTTTCAATCTTTGTCCAAACAGAGGTGAGTTCAAGAACAAACAAAGACCTTCATTCTATTTTCAACTATTCTAACTTGCTCTATGTTTAGCGTGACATATGATCGTTTCTGACAGGTGTAGGGACCCTCTTAAAAGGTTCAACTGGATACATTGATCCATGTGATTCGTCCATTATCATTTATTAGTTTGTCTTCTTCGGTCCCAACATTTCAACTCTCAATTTGCAAAAATAAGTGCCATTGGAAGTAAATATTTTAATCTCAACATTTCATTGATCCAACAAGGTTATTGTTCAATTGGACATCTATTGAAAGTAAAATGAATTGATTCTCATAATGAGTTTCATTCTATCCTGGATCAAGAGAATCTCGTGTCAATAGAGCCATCTTCACATGATCGCAAGATCTATGCGGCAAATCACAGAACTGCAACATTAACTTCAGCATTACGCCAATTTAAAGGTGCACTCAGCAGAATTGAACGTGCACGGAAGAAAATGTCCTATTTCAAACTGTTTCATGGCCACAGAAAAAGAAAATTTGACAAATTTTGATGGAAATTTCGACAGAAATATTGGCAGCTCATTTTGACGACCAAATCATTGAATTATTTAATAATGTGAAACAGTTTAGTGCGCTCAATGTGTTTAGTGCAGATCTTGCCAGTCAGAATGGATTCCCGAATAAAATGACAATCTACTTCAATGTGTTTAGTGCACTCATGATAAACAGGATTATTCGCAATGAAGATAGCAGCTTTATTATCACAGTGCATAGGTATAGCAGAAGAAGAGTCAACCCCGAACTCTTTTAACAGAGAGCGCACCCACAACAATTCACAGGCAGTATGGGCCATGGCCCTATATTCAGCTTCAGCACTGGACCTGGCCACAACATTTTGTTTTTTACTCCTCCAGGTAACAAGATTTCCTCCAACATACGTACAATACCCAGAAGTAGATTTTCTGTCAACTCTGCTACCTGCATAATCAGAATCAGAGTACCCTGCAAGAGAACAGTGTCCATGCTTCCTGTAGTGAAGTCCCTTGCCAGGAGACTTCTTCAAATATCGTAGAATCTGACAAAGAGCATCCCAATGACACTGTCTAGGTTTATCAAGGTATCTGCTAAGAAGACCCACTGCAGTAGAAATGTCAGCTCTAGTGACAGTCAAATAAATGAGTTTACCAATCAGCCTCCTGTACTTTTTATGATCAGCAAACAGAGGAGAAGAATCATCATCCCAATTTACATTGGGATCTAGAGGAATATCAGCAGGTCTCGCCCCCAGCATACCAGTCTCCTGCAGTATGTCTAGGACATATTTTCTCTGAGACAACACAAGAGCATTAGAATTTCTAGAAACTTCTATGCCCAGAAAATATCTAAGTTTGCCCAAATCTTTAGTAGCAAAATGCTTGCCCAGATGAGATTTAGTAGCCTGAATACCAAGAGAATCACTGCCAGATATGATAATATCATCAACATAGACAATCAGAATAATAATACTAGTTGAAGTCTTCTTGGTAAACACAGAATGATCCACCTGAGATCGCAGAAAACCAAAATCAATCAAAATTTTGCTCAATTTATCAAACCAAGCCCGGGGACTCTGCTTAAGCCCATAAATAGACTTCTTTAACCTGCACACTTTGTGAGACTCCCCCTGAGCAACAAACCCAGGAGGTTGCTCCATATAGACCTCTTCTTGTAAATCACCATACAAGAAGGCATTTTTCACATCTAGTTGCAACAGAGGCCAGTCAAGATTAACAGCAACAGACAGAAGAATTCTGACAGAATTAAGGCGAGCAACAGGAGAGAAGGTCTCAAAATAATCAATACCATATGTCTGGGTGTAGCCTTTAGCAACTAAGCGTGCCTTGAGCCTTTCAACAGTGCCGTCAGGTTGATATTTCACAGCATACACCCATCTGCAACCGACAGGTTTACACTGAGGAGGAGGATCCACCAACTCCCAAGTATCTCGTTCAGCAAGAGCTAACATCTCCTCCTTCATAGCAGACAACCATCCAGTACTCTGTAGAGCATCCTGGACATTCTTTAGAATAGCAACAGCAGATAAGGCATAAACAAAATTGCTAGAATGAACATTCAGATGATCAGTAGAAACAAACTGAGCAATACTGTGTGATGTGCAGGAACGAGTACCCTTTCTAAGAGCAATGGGTAAATGAAGATCAGAATGTACCTCAGGTGTAGCAGAACCTTCTAGAGGTGAAGATTGGTTTTCATGGGGGGTTTCTCGAGTAGAAGGCACTCTGTTCCTGCGTTGATAAACTATAAGAGGAGGCTTATCAGCCTCAGTAGTGACTTTGTCAGTAGTGTCAGGCACACATTCAGAAGTAACAGGAAGAGGTGAAGCAATAAGATCAGACTGTAAACTGTCACCACGAGCCGAATAGTAAGGAGTATCTTCAAAGAAAACTACATCACTGCTAGTAAACCATTTCCTCGCAGTAGGACTGTAACACCGATATCCCTTCTGGGTACGAGAATATCCCAAAAACATGCACTTCTCAGCCCGAGGAGACAGTTTATCAGAAGTAGGTCCAACCAACCGTACAAAACAAGTACATCCAAAGATCCGAGGAGGCACAGTAAATAGTTGAATATCGGGTTGAAGAACCTGAATAGGTATTTTGTTTCCAATCACAGATGATGGCATGCGATTTATCAGAAAGCAAGCAGTCAATATAGCCTCAGGCCAAAACGAGCGAGGAACATGTGCATGCATCATAATAGTTCTAGCAACCTCTAACACATGTCTATTTTTACGCTCAGCCACACCATTTTGTTGGGGTGTATTAGCACAGGAGGTCTGATGTATTGTACCCACAGATTTACAAAAAACATCTACATCTTTTTTAACAAATTCCAGTGCATTATCAGTACGAAAAATTTTGACAGGCATAGCATATTGAGTTTTTATTTCAGCAAAGAAGAACTTGATAACAGACAAAACTTCGGACCTACTTTTCATCATAAACAACCAAGTAGTCCGTGAAAAGTCATCAATAAACAGAATAAAATACTTATGACCAGATAAGCTAGGCACATGACACGGTCCCCATACATCAGAATGCACTATATCAAATATATTTTTACTGCTAATTTGACTGCGTCTATGATAAACAGCTCTAGTATGTTTTCCAAGTTGACATGACTCGCACTGAAAACGACAAATGCCAAGATCAGACACTAAATATCGAAGCTTCTCAGATGAGGGATGGCCCAGCCGGTAGTGCCACTGTAATGCAGAAACTGAGGTAGATAATGCAGGAGTCACAGATGCTTTAGCTGCTTTGGGCAAATGATCCAGATAGAAGAGTCCATCAGCACCTTCATACCCCCCACCAATCTTCATCCTCGTGCGAAGGTCCTGAAAAACACAAGAACCAGGAATAAAAGTCAGACTACACTGTAAGCTCCGCAATATCTTGCTAACAGACAACAGATTCAAGGGAAATCGCGGCACATATAAGGCAGATTTCAGCAAAAAATCAGAAGCAATATCCCCTACTCCAGATACTGCAGACTTGGAACCATCAGCCAACATGACAGAAGAGGGTCTAGCAGGTTTAAATAATTTGTGAAACAGTGATCTATTCCCAGAAATATGCGAAGAGGCACCGGAGTCGATGACCCACTTAGTATTACCAGGAGTAGAAGAAGAGCTCAGGAAGGCAGTGTCATAACCAGAATAAGTGGCGGCATGAGCTCCACTAGTCGAAGCTTGAGACGACGCACCAGCTCGCTCAAGAAGAAGACGTTCCACCTCAGCACGGATGTAGTCAGCAGTCGCACCCGAGGAGGCAGAATCAGTAGGCTGAGTCGTTTCCTCTGAAGCAGTAGTAGTGGAGTCAGCAGCTGCATTGGCCCACGCCGGCTTACCATATTTCTCCCAGCATTTCTCTTCAATATGGTTGGACCGGCCACAGAAGGTACAAAGGCGCTGTCCTGACTGAGGACGTGCACCAGCAGTAGGGGCAGTAGAAGAGGCTCCACGACCAGGAGCAGCCCGTCCGCGTCCTCCACCCAGGGGAGGACGGCTCTCAGTAAAACGACCACGGCTACGACCCCGGCCACGACCAGAAGCGGCAGCAAGGGCCGAAGAGTCTCCAACATCAGTAGTCAGAGAAGAGGAAGACGAAGGCAAACGCTGAAGGCGTTTGTAGGCACTCTGTAGTGACGGCAGAGGGTCACTGGCTAAGATCTGGTCCACAACTCCAGCATATGACTCGGGCAATCCACAGAGAAACTGGACCAACTGAAGCTCCCGGCGCTGACGCTGCATAGTAGCCAGGTCCGTGGAGAGAGGGTGATAGGATTCCAGTTCACCCCATAATCCAGTGAAGTCAAAGAAGTAATCCGCAATGTCTGTCCCCGTGAACTGTAGACGTCCCAGCTGCTTGGTGATGTCAAACACCTTCTTGGGGTTCTGACTATGCGAGTAAGTACCGGCGAGCTGATACCACATCTGCTTCGCCGTAGGCAGGTGAAGAAGTGTGACGCTAATCTTCTCAATGCTGTTGTTGAGAATCCAGGTCATCACGGTGGAGTCATCACGAACCCAGTCGTCATACGCCTTCACATCTTTAGCATCTGCGTCCTCTGCGGGTGCTGCCGGACCCGCACGGATAAGATGTGAGTACTTGCCCTGGGATCTGGCATAGATCGTAATGGAGCAGACCCAGTGTGGATAGTTGCGCCCATCAAGCTTCACAGTGGTAACCTGACGGCGGAAGTCATCATGCGAGGACGCCATGGGAGCAGAAGGCACAGTCACGAGCAGGCAGGAGACGGGCTACACCGTCAGACAGGCACAGTAGGCACAAAGAACACGGAGAAGACCTCTCACATACGGTCTACGCCGAAGCGCAGAACAGAGCCCGGCGACACAAAGGTCTACACGGGCAGGCAGGCACAGGACCGAAAAATGGTCTACGTCAGTTCAAGCCACCGGACCTTCACGTAGCCAACTGCCCGGTGGCAAACAGCCGCGGAGGCACACGAGCCCCCTGCGGCGGAGAGGAGGACCGGCCTTGGAGGCTGGCCCGGCGCCCGCCGGCTGCTGCCCGCCCGGAATCATGAAAGAATCTGTGATGGAAAGGCATAAGAGAGATGACATTAGACAATTCATGGAAACTCGCAAAGGGTTTGGTCCTTCTACTTATGAAGCAGGGGGTGGATCTAGTGTACCTCAAGCCACAAGAAGTCAAATCTTGAGCCCTACAATGGAGAATTTCAGATCCCGTAGCATGAAATTCACGTCTTCTGAGCCTACTTTCCGCAGGAAGGATGCAAAACAGAAAACAATAACTGGCATTTGGAAAAATGCCAAAGAGATTGTAGGTCAAGCTATTGGAAAATTTATTTTTGCACATGGTATTGCTCCCAATGTGGCGTCTGGCCCATATATGCAACACATGATTGATGTATGTGCACAACATGGAAAGGGAACTGAGGCCCCAACTCCACATGAGTTGATGAACAAGTACTTACCTGTTGAGAAGAAGGAAATAGACGAGTGGATAGATGAGCAGAGAAAAAAGACTTGGCCTATCTTCGGTGTTACTCTGATGTGTGATGGTTGGACAAGTGGCACAAAGCGGCAAATTATAAATTTTCTAGCATTTAATGAGGGAGTGACATACTTTCTAAAGTCTGTTGATGCATCTGCACATATCAAGGACCACAAATATCTTGCCAAGTTAATGGAGAGTGTAATTGCAGATATAGGAAAAGAGCTTGTGGTTCAGATTGTGACGGACAATGGTGGCAATTTCAAGAAAGCTGGTAAACTTCTTGAAGATTCTAAAACATATTCTCTTTATTGGACTCCTTGTGCAGCACATTCTGTTGATCTGATTCTTAAAGACTTTGGAAAAACTACTTTATTCAATGAAGTAATGGTTAGTGCGAGGAGGGTCACCAACTTCATATATAACCGCTCTTTTCATCTAGCAATGATGAGAAGCAAGGAGTACTGTGATGGAGATTTGGTATGTCCTGGAATTACTCGCTTTGCTAGTAATTTCATTGCAATGCAAAGTATAAAGGATAAGAAACAAGGACTTCTTAGGATGTTTATATCTGAACAATGGGCTCGTCATCCAGATAGTAAATCTGAGCAGGCAACAACAGTAAGGAAAATTCTTAATGATGACAATTTTTGGAGAAGGCTATCAAGGTGTTTGAAGATAATGAGCCCACTTGTGCATGTTCTCCGAATGGTGGATGGCGACAAAAAAGCCACCTTGCCTTATGTCTACGAGGCTATGTGCATGATGAGAGAACGTGTAGAGGAGGCAGCGGGACCAAAAGTAAGTAAACAATTCCTCGAATCAATTGATAAGAGATGGAAGAAAATGCTTAGTCATCCCCTTCACAAAGCTGGTAAAGATTTTGAAATAACTTTCAAGTTACAAATTACATTATAAATTTGACTATTTTGTCTTATCACTCACTTCAATTATTTTCCGTACCCAGCTTATTACCTCAATCCTAGGTTCCAATACGGTCTTGATCTAGGGCTGAAAGCTGACCTACAAATGGCGGTACATACAGTGATTGACAAGTACAGCGGCAATGACAGCAACAAGGCATTGCTAGCTGTGGCGCAAGTAAGTTATAACTTAATAATTTACTATGAAGTATTAATAAGAATAACTTGATCATATAGCATATCTTGACCTATAAATTTATGTGTATATATACTTGAACAGATGAAGAGATTTAGGGAAGCACAAGGCGTCTTTGGGATGAAAGGTGTTGTATATGCAAGGGATAAGATGGCACCTGGTATTCGAAGTTACATACTTAGTACTTATATTCTTATTACAGACCTATGAAGTATCATATATGGTTATTAACTTTATATATTCTTTCATATGCAGCTGAATGGTGGGTCGAATATGGAATTGATTGTGAAGAGTTAAGAAGTATAGCTATTAAAGTGTTGTCCCAAACGGCTGCTGCAGGGGGGTGCGAGAGAAATTGGAGCACCTTTAACTTAATTCATACAAAAAGAAGGAACAAGCTAGGGGCAAAACGATTGCACACTTTGGTATATGTGCATTACAACATAAGGTTGAAAGAAAAATATCTTCATGAAAGATTCAGCAAGCCAACTAAAGACTTCATGACTGAAGATCCATTGGATTGGGCTTACATTTATCATGACAGAGACGATGATGATGATCCCATGCAGGCTTGGTTGAATGAGGAAATTGATACTCCTGTTTTAGATGTAGGTAGATCAGGTGGTGACCCTGATCCTACAATTGCAAGTCAGATGGGTATTAATGTAGAACAATATAATCAAGAAGAGGGAATTCAAGCAAACTCTGCAATCAACCGACTTGAGAAAGATCTGGATGATCCTGGTGATTTCTTTGGCCCTCTACCTGTAGATGAAAGTGAAGCATCCTCAGGGTCAACCATACCATCTGGTGGAGGATACATTGATAAGTCTACATCTGGTGATTCTTCTACTACTACTCCATCAGATGGATCACACATCAGAGGACGAACTCCGCCACCTCCAAGTCCTCCTCCTCTGTTGATTTATCAAGGTTTAAAAGGACTGGAAAAGAAGCAAATCTTCCTCCTAGGCCTGCATCTACAAAACAATACCAAAGAAAAGGAAAGGATAACTCTAGCCAGCCACAACCACAGCCTGAGCAACAACAAAAATTGCCATGCTTGCCCCCACCACAGACTTATGTTCCTTATGGCTATGATCAAAGTTATGGTTATGATTCTTATGATCCTTATGGACAATATAGTTATGGACAACAAGGACAAGTTCAAGTGCCAAAACAACCACCCGTTGATAACTTAACTGAATCTATGGGATCTTGGCATATTAGTGGTCCTAGTACTGGCAATGTAGAAGGATCTAGTATCATGGATGATTTATTCGGAATGGGCAGTGGTGGATATAGCGTTGCACCTACTCATTATCAAATTCCAGAGCAGAACACTGATATTGGTAGTGTCTTTGGTTATTGTGGGAGTGGTCATTATACTTCTAGTGGATCCCATGGGACCAGTATTCAAAGCACAGCACATTATCCATTTAATAGCTCTATGGTGAATCCAACTAATGATAATGAAAGATCTCAAGGGCAGACCTATGATCCTTTTATTCTCTCTAGTCATGAGCCCTCCCGCACAAATTCTGAACACGAAAGATCATCTACACCTTTGTCACATGATTCTGAGTCTCTTCCTAGATCAAAATCATATACAGCTGTTGATCTTTCTTCTTATGCTCGATTTGGATGTCTTGCGGACCTTTCTGATTCCGATTTTGCGACATTTGTAGCTGACTATGAGCTAAACCACAAAGAAAATATAACATGGATGCAATATGCTTTAAGAGTGGATAACCAGATAGCTGGCTCTAGGCATATTGGTCAATATGAAGAGCATGCAAGACATTCGGCATGGTATTAGTCTTAGTTGGCACTCATCAGACTCGACTCAAGTGGGTACTTCAGTTTGTATTATTGGTATTTTTGTTAAATTGCTTAGTTGCTTTCTACTTGTGTTATGATAGTACTTGTAACTTGTAAGTTGTAATTTGTAATCTTTTAATTTGTCTATTTGTCATAAACCTATATATCTTGAAGAAATCCCTAGTTGCGCAACTTGCACTTGCATCACAGACTGGTATGTATAGAGTTATAGACCTATAAGTTATAGTTAAATGTAAACATAGTGTTTTTAAGCTAGATTTGATGAAATCTATCAATTTTCATCACAAATTCAGTATTTTTTTGCTTAATTTTTGTCGAAGTTGCGTCGAAGTTTGGTTGTAAAAATCCTCGACATTTCCTCGACATTTCACAAACTTCCATGTCCACACCTGTCGAAGTGGCCTCAAAGTCGAAGTCCTGTTCCATGATCCTAATTATAATTTCCACTAAGTTATATGTGAATATATATTTGACAATGTGTATAAACTACATTGGATACATTTTTTGCATCTTTACAGTCGCACAAAAGTCAATCTCGGTGATGAAACTAGATTGGGTCAAAATTGGTGATGAAACTACAATGGTGACAAAGTTTGCCTTAGAAAAGTGGAAAGTCTAGCATGGAGAGGGCACGCTCACGAACTCCCACGATTTGAGGAACTCCAATATGGAGAATTGCCAAAAATTTGACTGACACATGTACTAAAATGGGGGAATCCCATGTGAAATATGGGAATTCCGCATAGGGTGTCGCAAATTTCCATAATTTGTGGCGGTGAGCCATATACTAGTTGGGTTTCTCCTCTACCTAATGAATGCTTAGAACGCCTATAAATACACCCCATAACAACTAGCCTCTTAATGCTTTCATGAAGCCAAAGAATATACTATCTCCCATTTTCTCTCAACCCATCCACTCCATAGAGAATCTTTTATTTAGAATCACAATCGGGACACACTAGGAGGCTACAAAAATGTAAGGAGGCATATCATGCCTTCGACCGGGATATTTTGTAGTTTTCCTTATGCAAATTATCATGATTTTTTGTTGTTCTAATGCTGACTATGTTCTACTCAACTTAAGTGGCTTATCTGTGTTGAGCGTACAACAAATCCATACCAACTTTCAACTTTATAAATCCTGATACTCAACTTCGGGATCACAAGCCCACAAATTAATTATGATAACTTGGTCATTCGTTGAGAGAGACGGCGGTAGGTTGATAAAGAGTTTAGTCATATGCCAGATAAGTGATATCAAACTGAAGAAGAATGAAGTTGAAAAAAATGTATTATAAAAGATGCTAGAGAACTTCCATAACTCGCTTTGAATTAGTTCCTTCTGTATGGTCTTCCCAGAGTAATCTGATATGAGGTTCTGAATCTTCTCAATTGGCATAACTTGCTTTGAATTAATATAATATATCATCTTTATAGTGGACATACGGCCGTTGCCAAGGGGTATACTCAAGCCATAAATTGTGATTGTGCAGTGTTGTCGACAGGTATACAGACGTATTCAGCTTATCCATCAATCCTGAATGATCTAGAAGGGGGTGAATAGAGCTTTATGATAATTTTAATCAAATTAAATTACTCAACTTGAAGAGCAGAAATATAAAGTAAAAGAGGCAACCACAAAAGGACACAGAGATTTGAAATGGTTCCGTCTAAGACGTCAGTCCACTACCTGGTTGTCACCAACCAGGATTTGCAAAATATGTATTTTATTCCTTTTGTATATCGATACACAATACACAAAATTTATCAGTGTCTTCTGTGGCGCAAGACTAACCCTCCTTTTCAGCTCAAGGAGAACTACCACCTTTGACTGGCCACGGAAGGTAACCCACTTGGAGAGAATCACAATTCACCTCCACCAACTTGGTTGCAGCCTTCAACCTTGAAGTAGCACCAAGAGAGCTTCACCACAGCCTTCTTCCTTGAAGTAGTGAGAAGCAGCACACCATAGCACAAGAACAAGAGAGGAATAAGGAGATTACAATGCTCTTTTCACAAGATGTACAATATAGCACAATGGACAAGTTATGATGATCTTCTTCCACAAAGTTTATGGCAAGGTTGTATCGGGTGGAGAGGACACTCAAGCTCATGCTAGGACTTAGTCTAGATTGATGGCAATATGAAGTATAGGGACTAAGCACTTTGGGAAAGAGGGCTAGCATGCTCAAGCGTATGTCAATGTATATACAACTGTTGCTCAATTGATGTGTCTAAGTGTCCTAAGACCACTACTATTTATAAGAATGGTTCACAAGTGGCTAGGATGATCGCTAATTAATTTTCAGTCCAGAACGCTCCTCGGTCAAGATTTATTTAGATCGGTCATTGTCTCAGTCGAACTTTTATTTCGATCGAGAATTTTCTGAGTGTGAAAACGCAGTAACGACTATATCCTGGTCAAAAATCAAAAGATGTCCCAATGACTCTGTCGATCGAGAAAAATTTCGACCGAAGGTGTTTCCGGCCGACAATAAGTTCGACCAAGAAGGACTATGTTCAAGAATATGCAAATTATGTGAGGTCCTATAGAAGACTTATTTGAAACCTATAAATCCTAAGGTCTTTATGTGAGGTAGGATAGGGTTTTGGGTAGGTTTTGAAAGATCATCACTTGTCCTTACATCATGTATATCAAGTTGTACAAAAAGCACAAGAATACATAAATACATGGTACAACTTGATTTGCAAGTATCTAAATATATATATTTGCAAGGTATATGTAGTTGGATCTTGACTTAGTTCGTTGATCACCTGAAATGCTTAATACACATGTAAGTAATATAATTTGGAAAATATTTGCATCATCGAAATATGAAATGAGTGTGGCACGTCCAAAAAGCCAGCAAATCCAACACTAGCATTTGTCTCCAACAATGATACAACAAATAAAAAGTATTGCAATTTCCATTTTCAAACCGATATCCTAATTCCTAATTATGATTTCCACTAAATTATATGTGAAGAAATATCTGATAATATGTATATAAACGACATTGGGTACATTTTTGCATTTTTAAAGTCTATGAAATTCAAATTGGTGATGAAACTAGATTAGGTTGACCGGCGTGGAAATGTAACAATAGAATAGACGGTGATCTTTTATAGGTGCTTGCAAAAGTCCCATAAAGTACTAGACAAGATTGCTATCCTCTCAATTTACTAGAAAAAATAAAAATGACCCAGCAAGTGTAGCACGGGTGGTTGAGCATGGTAGATCTTCCTCAAGGGAGGTCGGGTTTGAGCCACCCATAGCGCACTTTATTTACCAACCTTGCGATCATCCAAGCTTTGGCACGCTATTTGAGGGTGGGCTAATGTCTCTTCTAACTCAAATAAGAAAACATAACAGTGCCAAAATGGGAGTTGGCATAGAATCTAGAATCGCTAACGAGTTTAGTTGAGACTGAGGAGCAAAATTTGCTAAATTTGGCAAAATACCATTCAAAAAATTATTTTGGTGCCACCGTGTATGAAATTGTGAATCAACTTTCGCCAGACATTTCAAATATTAGCAAATTTGGGCAGAATCGGTAGATGACTGATACAAATACTTATTTTTTAATGTGAAATCTATTGTTTTTGCTTGTAAGGATAAGGGGAAGCAGGGGAATTCGGCAATTGGGGCTCAAGTCGGCCTAATCTAAGCTATGTTTTATATTTTCTACCCTTTTTTGTCACGTACATCCCCTCTATCTTGATTAAATTTTGTTTTAACACTATAAAATTGGATGGCAAACATCTCTCCTTAACCCTAAATCTACTTCCAAATATTTAAGCCTAATGATATCTACTCATACATCTTCAACTTTACCGTTCACATCTACACCATAATCACAACATATACCTAAATACTCCATTAAATACTAGTATTATCTAGCTCTTTGTAATTTTTGATAGTAGTATATTAAGTGACAAATAAGCAAGGGATTTTGACACAACAGTGTCTAGTATGTCGAAGGACAAGAAAGGCTCCCACACCTTGAAGAGTTCTAAGTAAAGAAGCGATTCGAAGGACAAGTAAAGATTCCAACACCTTGGAGAGTTGTACGTAAAGAAACGATCGAAGGACAAGTAGAGGTCCCCACACCTCGGAGAGGTGTGGGTAAAGAAGCGAGTCTCACTGCATCCTTTTTTGGATGTATTAAAAAATGCACAAGGGCAACATTTTTTTTGATAGAAGTAGATAAAGAAGAAAGATCAAAACAAAAGGAATAGGGTGAGATCAATATTGGCTCTTTGACAGAAAAGTCTTTGAGATAGTGGATACCATGATTTGCAGATAGTAGATACTATGATTTGCAGATAGTTGATATAGCATGCCTATAGGAAACTAAGTGGACACTGGAATGGTGTAGATAGAAAGGAGATACATGATATAAAATCTAATATACATTTATTAAAAATGGAGAGATGGCAAGGGATTTATTGTCGATAAGAAGTTAAAGGATGATGCTATCGTGATCACAAGGATGGGTGATACTTTGATAGAATCATAGCTATTAAGCTTGTTCTTGTAGGGGGATGTTAATACTATTGGTGCTTATGCCAAACTTGGCCTTAGAGAGGATTTTTGACATACCATGGAGTTGCAAAGGAATATTGATAGAGGAGAATATCATATTGGAAGGAATTTAACTAGCAATGTGAGGATTAGCCATGTTGGTTATGAGAGAGTTCATGGTGGTTTTGGATATGGTTATATGGATGGAGACAAAATGTTAGATTGCAAATTCATCTATGATACGAGTTTGGCAAACACTCATTTCAAGAAAACATTCTCATCTAATTACTTTCAAGAGTAAGCGCAATTGTAGCCAAATTGATTTCGTCGTTACGAGGTGGCTGGACCGAAAAGTATGCAAGGATTGCAAAATGATCATTGGAGAAGAAGTCACAGTTGACATAGGTTGGTGGTTTTGATTTTTAACATGAAGATCAAAGAAAGGAAGCATGATGGAAACCAACACATAAGAATCAAGTGGTGGAATTTTAGAGGGCTATGATAAACATATCAAGAAGGGCACTTGGAACTTGGATTTTGATGTTAACATTATGTGGCATAATACGAGCTCCTACATAAAAAGAACCGCCAAGAAAGGTTAAGAGGAATTCTAAAGGTTGTGGGCCTCCACAGAAAGAGACTAGGTGGTGGAATGATAAAGTACAGAATGTCATTAAACTCGAAAGAAATATTTATAGCAGTTTGTTCAAATATCAAGGTGGTGCAACTTTTCAGAGACACAAGCTAATAAAGAAACAAATGCATTGGAATCTAATGGATTTATGAAAAATAATAGAAAAACAAAGTATATGAGCTGCAATTTCAGCCAGCCTAAGATTGCGAATGGTGGTGCCAAGATGGATGGAGTAGATTTACCAAAATATGATAAGTTTCATGACTAGGGTTCTAGTATTTAAATGGGTGTTGATGTTCAAGATGATGCTTGTCACATTATCACATCATAATGGTTGAAACGGAGGAGTGGAATTGTAGTATGTGTCTAGCAGTGCTCTCCTGTGCGGTTCAGCCCTCTCTCCAAACTGCATATACGGTCGTTTTTTAGGTGATACGTGTATTCTTTATCAATCATCTTGTTTAATTAATAGTTAAACTACTTATATACAGACACACATATCCATATATGCATATAGATATATATATATATATAACATATTGTACAACTATATTCATATGTTGATTGTTTAGTATATCAGTGGTATTTTTAACGCATTAAATATATAATGTGATGCTGATATATAATGAATTTATTAAAAAAAATCCGAATTTGCATATACATATGCAGTATCCTATCGAGTGCATGCCGCATATGGCTCTCCAGGACATTGGTGACCAGAACAACCCATCCATATTAAAAGGTAGGTTCTATGAAACAGATATGCGGGAGTGAACGTTGGGTGGTGAAAAAGCAAGGTCTCAATGAATGTGGCCAAAACGTATATGCTAAGACAGAAGTGTGGGAGGCAAGGAAAGATTGCTTGAGAATTTACTATATAAGGAACAGAGTTGGGGTGGCCAGGACAAGTTATGTGAAGGTCGTCTAAGATAATACGGACATGTACAACACAAACGAACAAATGCACTAATTCGAATCAGTGTTGTTAAAAGATTTAGTTTTATGTTATTTATCTTGTGTTGTTTCATCTCTCATCTTTTATCCCATATTGATGAACTATGTTTTTACCTACTCATATCCTATACAAGGAGAGGGTCTATGTGTGTATTCATTATCTCAATAATTAACTCCTTTTTTAATCACATGGTATCATAGCGGTACGATCACCCCTAAGCCTCTCTAACCCTTATGCTTCCCTCCCCTCCCACCTAGCCTCCGCCCTCCTTCCCCTGCCCGCCGCCCAGCCTTCCCCGCTCCACCAACACATCTCCTTGTCGCTCGCCACTCCACCTCGATCTCCCTGGAACCCGTCGCTCATTACCATCGAGTTGCCGCTCCAACCCCCCCAGCCGCACAGCCACCCGCCACCTTTCCTCTTTCTATCCAAGCCACCCGCCGATCACTCGTTCATCCCACACACCCTCTTCATCCCGCACGGCCACCCTTACCACGCCATCCACCACCAGCTCTCCTTGCTACCACCCGACAACCACCACCACAGCACTTGCCAACCATCCACACCCCTGATCCCCTTGTCACCATTTGCCCACCAACCATCCTTACTGTCATCCACCAACCTTGAATGATTGTTGACTCACTATTGATCCCACCGCCCCAAGCTACTTCTAGTATAAGAACACCTCTAACTCGGTTCGGCTTTCGTTTTCAAGAGGGATGTGTTCCCTTTCTTTTACCTTCTTCACATGTCGGTCTAAGTTGACGTTGTGGCATTGGTTCCTTAATCAATTTTTTACTGCCCATGATTTGGGTTTTTTTAACTCAATTGCTAGTATTTGGGGTGATGCTTCACGCCTCTCTAACTGGACTACTGCTCTACCACATCTTTCTAGTAACTTGTGTGGACTGAGCACGAACTGGATTCCATCATGGCCTCTAATGTACGTTAAGAACTCTGTGTGACCATAGTAAAATTGGATGATTCTAATTACCATACGTGGTCGGCTTCTTTTGAGTTGTACGTCAAGGTCCAAGGTCGATACTCTCACCTTATTACTATTGCACCTGCTTCTCCAGCCCAGAGATGAAAATATAAAGCAATCTCATGACTTGCGGATCAAGGACGACTAGGGAGTGATGACATGGATGGTCAACAGTACAGAAGTAAAATAAGTCAATCCCTTCTAAGACTCTGGACTGCTAAGGCCATGTGGGATCAGGTTATCTCATGTTTATTATACATCAACAAAACCCTAAAAAGGTGTTTGAAGTGTTTAAACATCTAGCTAACAAGAATTCTTTGATGATACCTCAATTGAGGATTATTATAACCAATGTTGTTTGCTATGGGATCAGTTTGAAGTTTACAATCCTTTGACAACTGACATTACTGAAATCCAAAGACAGCAAAATGAACTGCAACTAGTATAATTCCTCGTTCTGGACTACATGCTTCCTTTGTGGGAGTGTGGATCAGATATTGTCCAGTGAACCTTTACCCAAACTACCAGGTCTTCTAAAACAGGTCCGACAACTCTCGTCTATCTCGACTTCCCTTATTGGTTCCTCTCAGGTGTCAGCTCTTGCAGTACGTTCTGGTGAATCTGGATGTGACAGAGGTCGTGGTCGGGGTATAGGACGTGGTCGTTTTGGTCCATCTGGACCTAGACGTGGCCAGCCCCCTTCCAATCCAGAGTGGGGTCAACCACCCATTGGACCTAGCAACAGTCCCCTATTGGATCAAGCCATTGCAACTCTTGTGGGCAAAATAACCACAATGAAGATCGTTAATGGGTGAAACACGGTTATCCCAACACAAGCTAATTAGGTGTCTACCGACTACACCGGGGAAGAACCAGCCCAAACCTCCACTGCTCCACAGCTTCTGCAGATAGGTTCGAGCTAAATTTGAAAAGAAAAAAAATCAAGAACGACTCCCTCTGCGACAACAGCTACATGTCTGAATGGTAATTCTACTTTCTTAGCATCGACTCCTTATGGTATAAACAAATGAGTCATCTACGCTGGTGTTTTTACTCATATTCTGGCAATTCTAAACTTTTTTCCAGATATGACTACTATTTCTACTATTCCGCTTGTCACTGTTGTTGATGGCACTCAAGCCTGAGTACATGGGGTTGGTAATATTTGAACGACAACAACTTTTTGCTCAGATATGCGTTATATTTTCCTCAATTTCCTCAAAATCTCCTTTCTGTTAGTAAAACAATCAAACAACCTCAATGTTCTATTACTTTTGATCATGATGGATGTGTCTTTCAGGATATCCGCACGAGAATGAGGATTGGTTCGAGCCATAATGGACCAGACAGCTTATACTATCTTGATGCTCCACAGACTGTTGTGTTGCTCTCTTCATCTATTTCTGGACTTTAGTGCATGGTTGTAAAAATGTGCCTCGGGGCTTTAGAGGCGTACGCCACGAGGCTTAAGCCTCAATCTATCAGTCAGAGGAGTGGGCCTCAGTTTGTGAGAGGCGTGTCGAGGTGTTGAGGCGTTTGTGAGGCGTAAGCCTCAGACTCTATCTAAAAAAAGACTATTATCCTATTTTGGGCTTAACAGGAAAGCCACCAAACTAACTCAAAATTGTATACATGTATGTGCATATCTATGAATATCTATGTATGTGTATGTTTATGTTTGTTGGCTACTATAGATATGCTACCTACTATATCATTATACGTTTAATGTACACACATACTCTTGTGTGTGTATGCGCATGTGTATACTTATAACTATGTTTGTATGTGTTAGAATAATAAGTATTTACCATACATTATTCTTTTATTCTATTCCTTTGTATATTTCGGATTAGTCCCATTGTGTAATTGGGTTATTGGCCACCGCCCAAGTCCATATATAGGAGTGCCCTGTTAATACAAACTTAAGTTGCTTTGCCTCATATTCTCATCTTGTTAACATGGTATCAGAGCAGGTGGTACCCTAATATTCCCATACAAACTTAAGTTGCTTTGCCTCATATTCTCATCTTGTTAACATGGTATCAGAGCAGGTGGTACCCTAATATTCCCCGAAGAGAGACAACCAGCGGCCAAGGAACGAGGTATCCGATACCGATGCCGTTTCGACAACCTGGAAATAGGTATTTACCGGTATACCGACAAAAATATCTACAGATGCAATTCTGGCTGTTTCGACACCAAAATGAATGAATTAAATCATGAAATTTTATAGGTGTAATCTCCACACCTAAATGCATCATTTTATGCTATAAAGTTTCATAATGGGTATGTGGGGGTGGGGTGTTTATCATGTGGGAGATAGGGAACCTGTCCGATTTTCTGGGGATTTCGATAAAGGATTTCGATGACAAAATGTAGGAATCAAGATTTGGAATTTTACTAGCACAATCCATAAACATAAATACATACACTTATGCAATAATATCGAATTTACACACAGTAATAGCATACCAACTTACTAACTCATCAGTTGTATGTCGAGTTACACACTAATTCTCTGTACAGTATTGAGTTGATATGGTTAACATATTACTCCCATGACATATGCATTATGTAAGGTTGGTTGTATGAAGTTACGTGTTGCTCATACAGGTCATGTGCATCACTATATAAGTGTGTAATACTCATTTGTATTATGTTCACATTACTCTTTAGTAGAACATCTTCTACTAAACATAAATAAGTAACTAATTATAATAGTATTTATTGTAATAGTACTAGTGATTATATAAATTGCATGATAATAGTAATTAATAGTGTTGTAATTAGGTAGATCTAGTGATAATATTGTAGCTCTACATAATTTACTTATAGATATATGTATAGTACACATCAAGCATATCAAAATTGGAGTAATACTAGGTTTAGGTGGTAGAAAACCCTTTTTTAGGTGAAAGTGGATGAAGAAAGTAGGAAAAAGAGATGGAGAGGTTGCAAATGGTAGAAAATGAAAGAGATTAGTTAGGCTTACTTTGATTTGGGTTAATTTTAGCTCATATCACCAAAAATCACCCAAATGCACATTCTTTTCTCCTCCCAAGAAGCAACAGCAGTCATTCAAGCAACAAAAGGTATACTGTCGATTTTGGTCGGTCTAGTGATGTCCGTAGTGCATTTTCCACTGAAACCATCGATATGTGGCGATATTGGCGATATACATGTTAGCATTGCCGATATTTGCAAGCCTATTGATACGCATGCATGTTTCCATGACCGACGACGTCGGTATCGGTATTTCGATCGAAATACCACTGGTATCGACAATAGCTCATTCCTTGCCAGCGGCAACGGCGTCCAGTCCGACTTCTCTTCTTCTCCGCGGTGGAAGTCATCTCCACCGTCGTTGTATCTTATTGTACGCTGTGGAAATCATCTCCATCGTCATGTTTGTCTTCCTCACAGTGGTAGAAATCATCTCCATCACCCGGATCATCATCCCTGTCGTGGTGGAAGTCGTCTCCATCACCCGGATCATTCGATTCATCATCCCTATCGTGGTGGAAGTCATTTCCACCTGAATCATCTAAATCGTCATCTCTATCGTGGTGGGAGTCATCTCCATTACCCGGATCATCTTTGTCATCATCTGAATCATCTTCTTCATAAGGGTCATGCATATCATCATCTCTCTTTCTCTTCCTCCAGATCTATATTGAGGAGGATTTCTTTCTAGAAGAGGAGTCATCCTTGAAGCTAGGATGAAACGTTTCTAACATTTTTCCCTAAATATACCCCGACGACGCAAAACACGACGTGTTTCACTCTCAATACGCCATGTGACTTCGTGAGGCAGTGCGGGTTTTCATCCAGTTCGCAAGTTACATGTTGTGTTGATATCCAACACGTCATGTTGACGGAAGGTTGGTTTACGCCTTCACGACATGTCAGATTTCTAAACGAGGTGTCGGCGAGAATTTGCTCCTCATTTCCGGTATTCTTACACGTCGTGTAATATTCCTACATGTTGTATCAATAGTATGTTGTCATCATGCCTGAGAAGAAAGTAGTGGCTCCTCTCCTCGTCCGTGATCAAGTCATCACCACTCAAAAACTCAATGAGAAGAATTTCAATTATAGATTTGCACAGTCAAAGATTTGGTTCAAAGGACAAGGAAAGTATAATCACCTCAAAGAAGATCCTTTTAAAGATGACACTCTAGAACAATGGGAGCAAAATGATGCAAATCTTTTGTCTATTATGTGGAACTCCATGTAGGCGCATGTCGCAGATCTAACCAGCCACTTTGAGAGATGTAAAGATGGTCGTGATCATCTCAATCTTATGTATGAATCAAATATCTCACGAATGTACGAGATGACTGTGGAGATATATAATCATCAGTAGGACGATAAGTCTCTAACTCAAACACTTTGGAGAAGTAACTCGCATCACCAACGATCTTCATTTTTTACTTCCAGTGACTGTGGATCTCAAAGATCCAGAAATAGAGAGATCAGATGGTTGTAATCAAATTCATAGTTGACCTTCGATGTGAGTATGAAGGAGTCGCAATCAAATCCTTAATGAATTTGAACTTCGTAAATTGATTGAATCATATCAGCGAATCTCTCGTGCTTTCATAGATCCAGTTCCACACACCTCTTTTGATAAATCCGCTATGGTTTCTGCCACAAATGGTCATACCAACACTGGTTTTGCCACTCGTGGACGAGGACGAGAAGCACAAGGAGGTCAAGGAGGCAGACCTCCTAGAGGACGAGGCCACCCAAAATGCATCCATTGTGGGAAGATGGTGCACTACAAAGAAACTAGCTATGAGTTTCATGGGTATCCTCGACGAACCTCATCCGCATATATTGAAGACACTCTGGGAGATACCACCCGCCAGATTCAAGTGACTGATGATGAATACACTCAATTCTGCCAGTACAAAGCATCCCAACAAGTCTCATCATTTGTTGCAGCAATGGCTTCCTTTGTCCAACATCCTAGAGATTCTACTGCATGAATATCTCAAGCTTCTTATGCGGGTTTGTCTTCTTGGGTTCTTAACTCGGGTGCAACAAATCACTAAACAAATACAAGCAACCTTATATCTAACCTATCCACAAGCAGATCACCTCTACCACCAATCACCATTGTCAATGGTTCTAAAGTGTTTGTACAAGGCACAGGAATTATCAAACCCTTACCTACCGTCACACTACCATCAGCCTTGTTTGTTCTTGAACTTCCCTTTAACTTACTTTCCATAAGCAAGTTAAGTCGTTCTCTTCAAGCCTCGATTACATTTAACCCTGATGATGTTGTACAGGACCATCGGACAAAGAAGGTGATTGGTGATGGGTATGAATTTGCAGGTCTCTACTATCTTGGTCCGACTTGCAAAGCGTGTGTAGCAGCTACTCCTCTTCATATTCATAGTCAGCTTGGACACATGTATCTAGACAAACTTAGGGTCCTTCATCCTCAGCTATCTAGTCTTGGTAAATTATAGTGTGAGTCATGTTAGTTAGGAAAGCATCATCGATCCACCATTAAGTCCAAGGATCAGATGAGTGCTAAGTCAAAGTTCAAGATTATTCATTCTAATGTTTGGGGACTGTGTCGAGTTCCTTCAAAACTTGGTAATAAGTATTTTCTTTCCTTCATTGATGACTTTTCTAGAGTCATATGGTTGTGTTTGATGAAAGGCCATTCAAAAATTTTATCTATAATGCAAAAATTTTACAATGAAATTGAAACCCAATTTTCTTAGCGAATTCATATTCTTTGAAAGGATAATGCCAAAGAGTATTTAAGTCATGCTCTTAATTAGTCATTGTTTTCAAAAGGGATTGTTTACCGATCCTCTTGTCCACACACACCTCAACAAGATGGGGTGTGGTCGAATAGAAGCACCGTCATATTATTGAAAAAGCTCATACTCTTCTTTTACATATGACAGTTCTGAAGGAATTTTGGGGTGATGTTGTCCTACTGCCATATATCACATTAACAGCATGCCTTCGTCCACCTTAAACAATCGCATACCATTCCAACTCCTTTGTCTACACCATCCCATTTATAGTGTCTATCCGATAATATTTGGGTGTGTTTTTTTGTTCACAATTTGGGACTGGTCGTGATAAACTCAGCCGAAAGGCTACCAAAAGTGTGTCTTGGTTACTCTAGGACTCAAAAGGAATCATGTACTCTTCATCCTATTTCCAGCTTTGTTTCGTATGACGCTTATCTCCTTCATACAAAGCATTTATCTCATCCATATCTGATATCATTGTTCCTAGTTCTGAACTTGTGGCTATGGGTCACCCCGGTTGGCGTCTTGCTATGGAAGATGGGATGAAATGCTCTACGGCAAAATCACACATGGAGTCTTGTCCCTACTCCAAAAGACAAGGTTGTTGTTGGCTGCCAAGTACGGCCTAGTGGTGTTGTTGACCGCCTCAAGGCTAGACTAGTAGCCAAGGGATATACTCAAGTATATGGAGAAGACTACCTCAAGACTTTTTCCCCAGTGGCTAAAATGTCATTTGTTCGACTTTTTGTTTCATTGGCTGCTCATTTTATTGGCATGTGCATCAACTTGATATTAAGAATGCTTTTCTCCATGGTGACTTGACAGAGGAAATTTATAGAGAGCAACCTCCTGGGTTCGTTGCTCAAGGGGAGTCTCATTTTGTTTGTAGGCTTCATAACTCACTCTATAGGCTCAAACAGTCGCCACGAACATGGTTTAGCAAGTTCAGTCATGCACTTTTAGAGTTTTGTCTTCTACGATCTGATTTTTTATCATTTGGTATTCTATCAGCGAGGGTCCTCAGGCGTTGTCCTCCTTATTGTGTATGTGGATGATATTGTCATCACTATAGATAATCAATATGGTATTCCACGGCACAAACAGTTTCTTCTAGGATTCCAAATCATTTTCTTCTAGGATTCCAAACAAAAGATTTGGAATCAACTCTATCTCCGGTTTGGCTAGATGATACCCCTCTTCATGTTCCTGCTGAACCAGTACCTCCTAAACATGTTGCTCCAGTTCCTCTTAAGATTTACCAAAGACGCTACAAGACTGCAAGTCCCTCCAACCAATCCTCCATCTTCGTAGGCAGATCACTGACACAAATCAGGTATATTCTTACCTGGAGACTCCGATTAGCATACAAAAAGGGGTGCCTCTTGCACTTTACACCCTATCAGCAATTTTCTGTTCTAATGCTAATCTTGGTTCAAGTTTTGCCAATTTTACTTCTACTCTTTCCACTATATTGTCTCAAAAACTGTGGTTGAAGCCCTGACACATCATGTCTAGCGTTGTGCCATGGAGGTGGAAATAGAAGCTCTTCATACACAACATACGTGGGACTTGGTGGATGCCCCTGCTCATGTTTCTCCTGTAGGCTGTCGCTAGATCTTTATTGTTAAGTGTTAGGTATCAACTTGATGGCACGGTTGAACACGTTAAGGCTCGTCTTGTTGTTAAGACTAAATAGAGACTTATGGATTGGATTACTTTGAGGCTTTTTCGCATGTTTCCCGTCTTAGGTCTGTTCATATTCTTATTTATGTTGTTGTCAATAAGATTTGGCCTCTTTTTTGACTCAACATCAAATATGCTTTCTTGTATGGCGATCTGCATGAAATGTAATACGGAGCAACCTCTCGAACTTTTTGTTGAGAGGGAGTGTTCTAAAGTGTGCGCCTAAATCATTTATGGACTGAACAGAGCCCGAAAGTGTGGTTTGATAAGTTAGATCTTTGCTAAATTTGACTTTAAACGCTCACATTCAGATCATTTTGTATTTGTGTAAATAACTATTGTACTGTCGGAATAGTTATTTTGATTGTGTATGTGGATGATATCATCCTTTTTGGGAGTGACCATCAGGGTATTCAGGCTACCAAGGAATATTTACGCAAACACTTTATTACTAAAGATCTAGGAAAATTGTGCTACTTTTTGAAAATTGAAGTATCACAGTCTTCTAGAGTATGTCTATCTTAGCGCAAGTATGTCCTTGATATACTACAAGAAACAGGCATGTTGGGTGTCAAGCCAGTCAGCACACCTCTGGATCCCAATACTAATCGGGATGATGATTCTTCTCCTTCATATCCTGATACTAAGCAACACAGAAGACTTTTGGGTAAGTTCATTTACATGACAGTTACACAAGCAGATATTACATCAGTTGTTTGACTTGTCGGTAGGCATCTTGATAAACCTCGACAATGTCATTGGGACGTTGTGTGCCACATTCTCAAATACCTAACAAGCTCTCTAGAAAAGGGACTTCTATACGAGAAAAATAAGCACTGCAAAATTGTTGGATTTTCTAGCTCTGACTATATCGGCGGCTAGGTTGATCGTAAATTTACCTCACCGTACTACACCTTTGTAGGTGGTAACCTTGTCACTTGGAGAAGCAAGAAGCAAATTGTTTTTGCTAGATCCAGTGTTGAAGTTGAGTATCGAGCCATGGCTCATATACTTGTGAGTTGATGTTGGTTCAAGGCTTATTAAAGGAGTTTGGAATCTGTGATTCTAAGGCCATGCCTACGTATTGTGACAATAAAGCCTCTATCTTCATTACAAGTATTCCCACATTCCATGAGCATACCAAGCACATTGAGGTAGATCGTCACTTCGTTAGAGAGTCTATTCTCTCCAAGCGCGTATCTACTCCATACATCAGGACTGAAGATTAGCCTGCATACATCTTAACAAAATGACTGCCAAAGACAAGGTTCATCTCTATGGTGACAAGCTAGGCATGCATGATATCCATGCTCCAGCTTGAGGGGGAGTGTAATATATTTACTTTACGTTATTTACTTTGTGCTCTTTAGTCTATTATCTTTTATCCCGTATAGATGAAGTCTGTTTTTACTGACTTCTCCTATCCTATATAAGGAGAAGGTTTATGCTTGTATTCATTGTCTCAATAATAAACTCCTTTTCCAATCACAAATGATATTGAGTCGAGCACAATAAAAGGAAGAGGTAAGCCTAGATTAACATGGGAAGAGCTTATACGGAGAGATATTGAATCTTCACATCTTGATGCAAATATGACATGTAACATAATTGATTTGAAAAAGAAGGATCCAAGACATGGTTGAGATGGAGGCTTAGATGACTATATTCTCATTAGTAGTAGAATTTAGCTTACAATGGAAGATATTGTACTAGTTAGCAATACAAACACAAACTCATTGCGAAAATATATCTATTGTAACTTGCTAATCATATATTTGGTATGCATTTTACTTGTTGCACAACCCATGCAACATGCATAAGATGGATATAGTACATATGCAATGCAATCCGTAAAGGCGGATTTGCATAGAAGACAGATGTGGTTCTAAGACAAGCCCGATTAGAGCTTATTGGGTCCAATTGGCCTATTAGTTTAGTATTCATTGACTTAGGAATTTTAGTCTTTATTTCATTACGGATCTCTTTAATTTAAGATTTCAGTTTCCTATTGTCTTAATTACTTGCGGGTCAAGTAACTTAGTCCTATATAAGCAACCATTGGGGCTTATGTCCAAGCAGTTGAATTTGAAGATTTTATTTTGATTTGCAATTTGCAATCTTATAACTCACTTGTTCTTCTCCCATATCAATGCTACATAAATTGGTATCATAGCCAAACCCTACTACCCTAGGATACAGTTCCTCCTCATCTCTCTCCCTCCACCTTCGTCTTCTTCCCCTTATTTTCTTCCCAGGACTTCCCCCCTCCCTTCTGATGTAGTTTTTTTCTTTCTCCACACTAGTTTCCCCTTTGTCTTTTGTTTCTAGCAGTGCCTGCTCCCTCCCTAACCTCCTGCTCTCCCCCCGACATACCCTAACAACATGCCACCAAGCTACCAAAACAATCAGTCGCCGCCTAACACAGCCGCAAGTGCCACCCATGCGCTACGAACCCAACAACGAGAAGATGCTCCAGTCTGCGGCTCTGCACCTGAGCGGTTTCCAGAAACTTTCAACATTCCTCTACTAACCATAACCCCCACTCACAATTCCCCTAACACAGCCGTAAGTGCCACCCATGCGCTACGAACCCAACAACGAGAAGATGCTCCAGTTTGCGGCTCTGCACCTGAGCGGTTTCCAGAAACTTTCAACATTCCTCTACTAACCATAACCCCCACTCACAATTCCCCTAACCCCCCTCCACTGCCCCAGCTTCCTCATGCAAGTCCCTCAACCGTCGCTCTGAACCCAAACCCCTCAACTTTCTCCTCTCCCCTCCCTGTAATTGCACACAACAGCCATTGTCGCCGCCACAGTGGCCACCCAGCACTTCCCACCCCTAGCCTCCCCCACGTTGTGTCTTCTCTCTGCCATCCATGTAGCCCCTTGTATTCTAGTTCTCCTCCCACCACCAATCCAGCACCCAACGCACGGTCTTCCCTGTCCCAATCCTACCACCCTGCAGCCCCTTTGACACTTTTACACCCAACAGTCATGGAACAAGACTTCGACTTCGAGTCGACTTCCACAGGTGTGGAGGTCAAAGTTTGTAGAAACATCGAGGAAAACTTCAAGGATTTTACAACCAAACTCTGAGTCATCTTTTACAAAAATTAAGCTAAAAATAGCGCTTTCCTGATGAAAATTGATAGATTTCATCAAATCTAGCTTAAAGTTTAAATATATGTGTAGCCATCCATACATGTTTACATATGTAGAAAAGCAGTCACATGCAAATGGACAAGGCACTGCCTTAATATCAGCTTCGACAGGCATGGATGTGGAAGTTTGTGGAAAATGTAAGGAAACTTTGAGGAAGTTGTGGACTAACACTTTGACACAAAATAAGCTAAACGATAGTGGGATTGTCAGGGAATTGGCATAAAACATCTTATTTTGGTAAACTTTCTATAATGTTATATATGAAATGTTTAGAACTTAAATATGTTCCATATATGTGGTGTTTTGTATCTACAGAAATCCCAATTGGATCACATTCCAGAATTAAAAATATGAGTTTATTTCCAAATACTTCCAATTTGTAAAGAGGGGAAAAAGTAAGAGAGATGATATGGTATTAGGTCTAACCAAATTTTGCAAAACTTGTGGAAATCTAGTAGAAGAATAAACTTATAATTCCTCTCTAGTTAGAAACCAAGGAAATGGTTATCTCAATGTCAAAAATGGTTTCCTAGAGGTTTCTTTATGCCTTTACTATGTGTGCAACAATAATAACTACAAAGATCATCAAGAAGATGGGAGGTTTTGAGCTAGCTGGGTCGATTTCATCACCAACTATGTTGAATTCATTGACACATGTCAACAAGTAGGCAACCAATAGGGCATGGAAGTTTACCATGTTTCGACATCAACAGACGTAGACATATGTAACATTGAGGATTTATCGCCAGATGTCGAGGATGTTTAGTACCATGCCAACAGCAACATTTGTCACCCAACCGTCTCCACAAAGCACCCCATAGCCCCTGCATCGTTATGTTGTACCACCATCATCAACAGCAACCCCAACAGTGAGTAAACCTATATCAAAACCGAACCGAACCGGAAACCAGTCACTCTACCGGTTCGGTTCCCTCCCAAAGCCGGAAATGAAGTCTGACCGGCATCAAACCGGTGAACCGACCGATTGAGTCGGTGAACCGGAGAACCGGTCCGGTTTTAGCCCAACCGGTCGGTCCTCTCACTTAGCAAATTAATGTATTGTTGCGGCCATTTTTGTTATTTAATTTTGAACACTACATAAATGTTGGTATATGTATGTCCAAGAATAGAAGAATATTTGCTACTTGGTTTGTTTATCAAGTTATTATGAGAAGTTGAGCTATTGTTCATGTTTCATAACTTTTGCAAGGATATTTTCCATGAGTATCAAAGACATTTTTATATTTTTAATATTGTTAGTGACGTCATGCTAATGTCACCGGTTGAACCGAGAACTTAAGGCCTCACCGGTTCGCTGACCGCTTCAGTTCTGACAACCTTGACCTGTACCCTCCAATTTTTATACCCAAAGTGTTATGGTGATTGCACAAACGTCAGCTACTACGTTGATGCACTTAGCACCGCCATTGACCAACTTGCTCCAACTTTGGAGGGCATTCAATGTTGCGTGGAAGATATTCTACAACACCAAGCCCACTATGATGAAGCGCTCGAGGCTCTTTGCGGGTGTATAGAGGTGAACTGCGACAACAATGGCCCTAATCACGCTCCCAACCAATACAACCAGAATGGTCATCAAAATGAAATCGTTGGATGTCCACGGTGAACCACGCCAAGGTCATGCTTGACTAGCTAAATTGCGTAAACAAATACTTTTGAGTTGTACATGACATTTGGTGAAGCAACCAAAGCCTTGGTCGTTGGTTCCAAGTTTCATGGTGTCGCCTTAGCTTGGTGGAACCAACAACAAGAAAATCTCCTTGACACCTAGATTGAACTACATACTTTGATTGTGAAACGATTTCAACCTGGGGACTACAAGCAACGGGCTTACTTGGCGTATCAAGATCTAAAATGGGATAATGAAATTGTTGCTAACTACATCAGGAAGTCCAAAAGTTGTGCAACCGATAAGAAGTTAGGATGATGACATTGTGGCAGTTGTTAACTTCCACCAAGAACTTCAAGATGATAGTTGATTGTCTGGTTGTCAGGCATTTTACTTTTTCAGACGATGCTATCTAAAGTGCAGACAGGATTGAGGAAAAGATTCAACGTCATCCCAGATTGTGGGTAACCAAGTGGAAACTATGTCAAGGAATGGCAACTACTACAACATCGCATGTAGAAGGAGAATCCTCTAAGTTGGTCTTCACCAAGCTTATCCAGTGTTTCTCATGTCATGTGTATGGACACTAACATAGTTCCAACCATTGTATGTGTCGTTTAATGACTAGAACAACCAATACAAAAACTGAAGACGACCTAGAGTATGAGCATGTGCTTCTTGCTTTAGAGCCTAGTAACGTGAAGAAGATGAAGAAACATCCGGTACCCCGCATTGCAAAATCAAGTCACTATGGCTAAACAAAGCCCCGCTCCTAAGATCGGCTACATACCGCATTGTTCCACTCATTTGTGGAGGTTTGTGATGGCATGTTCATTCCGGCAATTGGTGAATGATCTTCAACCAGCATCATCTCTTCTTTTGTTTTTCGGAATGGGGTTACAGTTGGAGCCACACCCTAAGTTGTACCGCATATAGTGGGTTGACCACACCTCCCAGTATGTGACCTAATGTTGTAGAATCTCATTCTCATTTCACAATGTCTACATCGAAATTGTCCTATATGATTTGCTCAACATGAACAGTTCTCAAATCTTACTTGGTCGTCAATGGCAGTTTGACCATTGGTCACAACATAATGCTTTCCATAACACGTATTCTTTCAGACTCGGCAATCCTTGATAGTCATTCAGATGGACATCATACCACCTCAACCAATTGGGTTGAGTACTAAGAGAAATGCCTCGTATCAACGCATTGGCGAGGGGAATCACTGGTCTCGCCCCCGCTTCAGCGGCGGTTCACGCTTCAAAAGGAGGGGGAGATGGATCCAAGCCGTAAAGGCAAATTTGCTCAAAAGACGAGTACGGATCCAAAACCAAGTCAATTAGAGCGTATTGGGCACAATTTGGCCTTTTGTTTAGTGTTTATTGACTTAGGAATTTTAGGCTTTATTTATTTACGTATTTCTATAATTTAGGATTTTAGTTTCCTATTGTTTTAATTACTTGTGATTCAAGTAACTTTGACACATATAAGCTAGCCCTAAGGCTTATGTCGTTTGAATTTGAAGGCTAATTCTGATTTGCAATTTGCAAATATATTCCTCTTCTTCTCCCATAGCAGTGCTACATCACTATGATTATCCCAATGCTTATGAAATTGAGACATTGTGTGTAGAGGGGGTGTGATAATTGCATATTAAAATCATGTTGTAATAAATGATGGTCATAAAACATGGTGTTGCATTGGAGTTGTTGGTGGTGTAGGATATGTTGACTTTACTAGGTGTGAAAGTGGAAAATGTGGAAACGTTAAGGAAGTTTAGACACAAACTTCAATTGATTTTGATGCTATTTTTTTAAGAAATTGATGCAAACTTGAAGGAAACTTCGATTGAAAACTTCTACTTATACTATAACTCTTATCTTACATGTGTCAATTTAACATTAAATCACGATTCACGACTCTCTAGCCCTAGGTAGGTTGATAATTCAATGTTCACCTGTAGTTGCAAGGGTCAAATGTGCAATATAAATATACAAATATAGTTCAGCGTATGTCCTCCACACAATATGTAATTAAATAGTAGTTACAACACCTTCTTTAACAAAGAGTAGCAGCCAGCAAACATGGGAATTGATATTAGAAGTTGTGAAGAGGGTTGGAGACATCGCTTATGCCTTATATAGCCTTTTTGGCACTAGTTAAGATTAATATTATGGGCCTTATCAACTTCACCCCAACATCACCAACTTTGGGGAAACATCGACAACTTCGAGGATGTTGGGACAAAAACACACTATGAATTCCAACTATCTCGACAAGGGGTAAACTTCGGTCCAAAGCTAGGACCAAGTCAACAAAGTGGTGGCGCGACATCTCTTAGGCCCAAAGTTCAAAACTTCGGTGAAGTTTAGTTCCATGGTTGTTACCCAAGTTCCTTCATAGCCATTTAGTCAAATGCCCAAGTCACGTATTGCGTTTGAAGAAGAGCAAGAGAAAGCACTGGAGAAGCTCCTCTTTAAATTCGATGTGATGCATATAGAGACCTACACCTAGGTTTATAGAAATTATATGACATGGGAACAATATGTCAATCACATCAAGTAGCTAATGCATGAATGAAAATTGTTCGTGAAAGGATCAGCCACCATATCACTCATGCTACCCAAGTTTTCTTCTTTCATTTAAATCACTTAGTATCTAAATAAATGATGTATATTATACATTGTATCTAGTAGATTAAATCTCTAATAATAGTAATGTATGTACTTTGTCTTCCTTTAGACTTGACTTTGTCTTCACTCATAGATAATACATGAAGGAACCCTCCCCCAATTATATTCAAAGTATGACATTATTGCATAAATAAATGTGTGAATCGACTAAGGATTATCCTTGCACAATTTAGAAACTTAATTCCTTCATTTTATTGCTGAAATCCATCATCAAAATTCCCAATAAACGGCTTAGTTTCCTTCCCACCTCACAAAACAAGGACCTCCCACCCACATATCGTGTATAACATACTATTGCATAAATCAGAGTATTATTGTATTAAAGTCTACATATTACACATTAAATATTTCATGTCTTCCATCCCTCATACGGCGCAGAAATAAACAATTCTGTCAATATACCGATGAATACCTATTCCACATTGTTGAAGCGGTATTCATATCATATGGTCTCGCCTTTGTCTTTAAAAAAAAACTAGCATGGTGTGGCTTAATGACGATTGTTGCAAACTTTAATAATTAATAGTAACATGAATCAGCAAGGTACAGGTAAGAATTCACCTTCTCATGGTTTGCCTTAATGTGAGCTTGAAGTTTATAGTCATGTGCAAAGCGTTTCCCACAACCTTCATAAGGGCAAAGGTGGTAGTTTTCTTGGGTGTGTGTTCTCATATGAGCTCGTAAGTTGAAGTCCAAAGAAAAAGCCTGTACATGACTGTTAGTTAAATATATGAATTCATAGCATAGTGGTGCTTGAATTGCAATCTAGTGCTGTAATATAGTCTGACTGATGTCCAAATTAAGCACCTTACCACAGCCTTCATGAGGGCATATATAATCTCTCTGGCCCGTGTGAATTAGAAAATGCCTTTTCAGTTTTGAACTGTCCAAGAATTTCTGCATATGAAAAACAAATACAAAAATGTCATAGAGTACATAGATCATCCTCCCCCGTAAACCCTGTCTGTTGTGGGAATCATTTACACAATCAAAAGCATGCTAAATTAATTATGAGCCGGTATACAGGTAAGTTGCAGAACAATAGAAGTTCAATCCATCAATAAAATCGAAATTTAAGGTTCATAGTACTAATCCATAGGGATCTATACCAGACCTGGCATTTTAAAGCAGCAGTGTGAACTGGAGCATTCAACCAGAGAAATATTCTTCCATTTTTTTTTTGGTAAGTCATTTTCTTAGTTGGCAAGTGTTCTTCCATATATTATATCAAAGATCAAATGGAAATCAGATCGCCTATGTACCAAGCAGTAAACAGTTCGTCAATCAATTTATATACATTTATAATCAAGCTGTATTATAGATAATGGGGGAAAAAGCATGCAAAGAGAGATATGGTGAACAGGGTAGTAATTGACAGAGGTAGTTCTTCTCGATGTGATCACAAAGATGAGCCTTTATAGAAAAGAGATCTTAAAAGTTAAGTATAATTAGGGTGGGATTTTAGGGATAAACGGAAACTCAACCACAGGGAGTCGATTTTGGCCCAAAATTCTCTCTGTCTCTTAACCGATTGCCGAGCCTCGACAACCGACATAGATACAAAATTATGTGGAACGTGAGTTCACCTTCCGAAAGGAGGAAGTAGAATAGTGTTGCACTTTCCATGCCTTCGTAACTTGTAACAACTAACAAGGATGCCTTCAAAAATTCCAAATAAACAAAAGAAAAATAGAGCAGGATTTTGCCTATAACATATCTCCATGTTCTCTGTTTCGGCTTGCTCCAACTCAAGGATGGAGTTGGGGGGCAGAAAAAAAAATAATTAAGCAGGTATTCATGTATACGTAAATATATGTATATGTACATTAGTATTTAATATATATACCAGTCCGATATTTAACATGAATGGTTTGGTAGCATATTGGATCAGTAGGCCTTGTAGGCCCTGGTGGTGCTGGTTAGAATCCCCTCTGCCACATTTTTGATAAAATTCCTAATAACTCCTAAAATGTGTAGATATTGTGTTCACTATATAAAAGAGTTATTCAAATGTAATAGTATATGTGATTGAAATAGCCTCGTGGAATAGCAAAGGTTGTGTAGTGATTCTTACACTAGTGGTTGTGGGTTCAATTCCCAGCTACTATTAATTTTTTGATATTTTAGTACATTTTTGAGTTTCGATAGCCCCCCCAACCATAAATGTTTGGACCCGTCCCTGCTCCAACTAACACTTCACACTTTTGATTCTCTAACTAAACCATGAGGGTAAAAGGAGCAGAGCTTTCAAGTTCTGAGATTGATCTAATAGGGTCTTTCTGGATCAACAAGATAATTGTCAAACCTTCACACAACACAAGCTCTCTACATCAACAAGGACCCTAATTGAAAACAAATGATGACAGCAATATCAGTTATGGACCCATCACAACGTTATTAGTGATAGATTATAAGAATATCCCATGCCACGAATAAAACTTTTTTAATGAACTTGGCAAAAGATAGTTTTTGTAAATACAGATATACATAATCCACCCAGATCATCATTACCAATCTTCTTCCAATGCTGACCACGTGGTCTGTGTCCCATAAACTCATAATCATGACAGTCGATAGAGTTAACAATTACCTTGCCACAACCTTCATAGTGACAAGCATATTGCCTCTCCCCGTGTATGTGAGAATGCTTTCTTAGAGCCCCTGCGTCAATGAAAGTTTTCCCACATCCTTCAAAGCTGCAAAGGAAAAGTATTTCGGTAGTTGGTTCTGGTTCAGGCTCCCGACCTCCTTGGCCTTCCGATTGCTCTTTCAGAGCCTGCAGCACGTCCTCTAAGCATATGAACGAGAGAAACACGTAAACATTAGTTAAATGAAGAAGTACATTTTGCTTTAAGAGATTCAAAAGATTAAATATACTTAAATAAACTCTGGAAGAATGGAAAGCATGACTGAACAAAATAAAATCTGTCATCGGTTATTATATATTTCAAAAATGTGAACCATAAAAGTAATAACAAATATATGGAGAAAGCATATAGGTAAATCCGCCTTTGAGCAATATGCTTGAAATACTGTTGTGCGATGGTTTATAGTTAAGCAGCGTACAGTATGAAAAGTGCGAATTTTCACTTTGCGAACTAACATATCAGTTGCATTGGCCTGACTATACTAGAGACACTAGGAGAGATGCACCGATCACTGCTCGAAATTTGTCCAGTCTAACGGCATTTAGTTGGGGGGGGGGGGGGGGGGGAATATGACTTTGTGCCGCATTCCTCTTTTAACAACAGCGAGAGGGCCAAAAATATCAATGAATGGAAGTGTCATCCCACCTCTGACCCATTTCAGAACACAGCACTTTCCTCCGGTGCAAGCAAGGTCCTGAGGCACCCTGCAAAATCACGATCACCACAGCCTTTGTTGATCACAGCAAACAATGCAATTAAAGACACCTAATCGACTGAGGTTGGCAGGGACCTCAAGTGGAATGATATGTAAATGACGCGAGACACACCATTCCTTGACCCACCGAACGCCACCGGGGTGGCTCTTGCGCTTCCCGAATATACCTTGCTGGTTCCTCTGCAGCTCCATCCTTACTGCCTAACTAAATTGCATTCCCATTTTTCGTCTCCGACAACGGCTGGATAGGATTCGCTAGGGGTTAGGGTTCAAGGGAGATGTTGCTGGTTCTTCAGGTATGTCGTGGCATTCGGCTCCGTCTTCTATTATTTTGCGGGAAACATGAAATTCGTCCGTTCATAAAAAAATTCACTTCGAAACTATCATTTTACAAATAAAGGCTCTAATTGTACCTGTTTCAACTTTTAATAAATAATTAGGATAAATCTGTGTCACGTTTTTGTTATTAGAATACAAAAATATCCACTTATATATTTAGAAAAAACAAAGAAAATGGTGTTTTTTTGGAAAGGTATGACCTTTGTTTAAACCTACTCAAAATGAGTAGAGATCGGTCATTTACAAAATACATCAGCACGGACTCATAGGAGTATTAGGGGCCGTTTGCGTTCAACATTTAACACTACAGGCATTTAATACATAGATTTGGCGCGGTGTGGTGATTCGGCTCCTTGATTAGATAACTCCTGCTCAGTATTACCGTGTCACAGCTCCTGCGCGAGCCTCATCCCCAGAGAAACGTGGTGATCAGGAAAGCTATCCATTTTGACGCTCTTCGTGAATGCAACTTTTAGCTGCTAATTCTAAAAGTATAGTATTTATTAGTACCATCAAATAATTGTGATATTGTAGCCTCTGTATATAAATGCCGCATTTTTAAGTATCTTTCCCAAACTAGGCCTTATACTTTATAAATATGCAGTGCAATTGAGACGCCTATATTACGCTAAACTACCACACCATGGTGTTATGAATTAGCTTCATTAACTTTTGCTACCGAGTTGTTTTGAGGAATGCCATTTGTATACTTGTTGTTTTGTTGATACAATGGCCTTAGTCAGCTTCCCTTTGTTGCTTCGTAAATTTTCAACATGATTAGCGTTTCGTAAATTTTCAACATGATTAGCGTTTTAAGTCTGACTGCCTTCCAATTGTAGTTGCTATATGTCCAACTAACTGCAAATATTTGTGCTAGGTAACAAAAACACTAATCATCTATAATGTGGAAATTTGTATGTGCCTCTTGCCTTTTGGCCTGGCTACGAGTATAATAAGGGGCAACCTTCATCTTGTCTTCCCTGACTATTTTATCTGTTGAGCTTTGTGGCTGATCAATAGGAAAGATATATGTTGTAGAAGCAACATGTTGATCATCCAAATTCCGTATGATTGTTCCACAATGCGTATCCATATCTGATTTCAACGAGTGTGTTATCACTTCATCACCAATTGGGTCTTGCATACAAAAACTTTTGTATATAGATAGGCATAAAAAGTCAAAAGACTAATTTGTAATCTGAAGAAAAAATATATATATAAATATTTCATCCAATTTTATCGGTGCTTTTGAAAATTGAATCGAAATCCCTATATATTATTTCACAGAGACACGAGCATCGGTCTCAGTCAGCTCAATTTTTATCTAATGTGTTCGTCTAACCTACTTAGATCTAGCTCACACAAGACCTTTTTATCCAAAATTTTAACAGGCCTATCAAGGTAGACCCAAAATGAAGAACTCAAATATCCAGTTTCACTATCTATATATGTAAATATAACATTACGTGTATAGCATGTAATTTGAGAGGATACATTAACCATAACATTTTGAGTTACATCTAATCCAAAAATATGTTTGAGTACAAGAACAATAGATCGAAGTACATTTAAGTTATATAAATGAATTTGATATTGAATATATTTAAAATAATATACGACGTAATCTATTCATATATGTTGGATGTATAGTATTTTATTAGATGTCTTTTAAAATCATCTCGACCAAATTATGGATGCACTTTTATAATATATTGTCTTTTCTAATCAGTGATGAGCTAATAAATTCCAAGAATTATTAGATGATTCTTTGTTTTATTTTTGAAAAACTTAGGATATGATTATGATTTTATAAATTTCTAATCAAGACATATCGTTTTCAACAATATGGTTGCAACGAATTGTTAAGTTATAACTTGAGTAGTTTTACAAATAGTACATCTAAGTTGCATGTATCACTTGGTATATTCTTTCTAAATTTTATAATACATATCTACATAAATATATAAAAATATTTTAGTATGTTATTTTACTGATCCCACCAATTCGAAATCCAAATCTATTACACATACCAGTAGGTGACAAGATTTAAACATTATACATGTTAGAACAATGATCGCAATTCATTTAACAAATTAGACATGGATATGTGCATGTCAAAGCTCAGTTTGAAGGCCATGATTTCATATATAAATATAGATATGTATAAAAATAAAGAAGGGTCAACTATAATTTAAGAAAAAAGATAAATATTGTATTAACTTTCTTACCTTTATAAAAATCATCTATATTGCACGACTACTTTATTAGAATATCAGGATTGTTTTGCAAATCAAATAAAATGATAAAACGTTATATATAGCATCTCTGGTAAATGTTTGTGTTTCACATGCTTATGGACAACATGGTTGTACATGCATCTTTGCCAGAATTTAAAAAAAAAAAAACAATCTCAGCAAGTAGCTTACCAATGCTCGATGCACAGAAGTCCAAACTATCCCTTAGGAAACCTTTGGATTAGGGTTGACATTCGGACATGAAAACTCCTTACCCCGATTCTCTTTTTTGACCTCTTGACTAAAAAAATCAGATCATCTTTTACATGCACCAAAGACTAATTTGTTATTAAAAAATGAAAAAAATCCAATTAGATCCTTTCATTGGTTTTCTATGTTGTGTATAATTTTAAATAATAAAAAAACTAATTACACATAAATAGAGCAATTTGTAATCCTAAAAGTATGGGGAAAATACATTTAACCACCTTTGTGAGCTTTCTTATGTAGTACTTGAACACAAAAAGATGCAATCATTATTCTCAAAAGAAAAAAAATATTATGCTAATTTGGAACTAATTTGTTAAAAATATCTTAAAAAATCACATTAGATCCCTCCATGAGTTTTCTTATATAATATTATAATAAGTAAAGATAAAAGTACAGTTTCTACAAGGTGGTCCAGATTATGATTCCAAAAGCAATGAAAAAATACATTTCACCCAATTTGTGGCTTTTCTCATATAATATAGATGAGTCTTCTTATTCAACATATGATTTTGGAAAATAAAGGTAAAGTGTAATTTGCATACATGGGGAGTAATTTGTAACTTTAAAAAAATGAAATGATTTGTATTTTGACCCCTCCACAGACTTTCTTACACAATATATATGAGTCTTCTAATATAGTATATAATTTGAAAAGACAAAGATAAAAGTGTAGTTCGCACTCACTCGGACTAATTTGTAATTATAAAAAACAAGGGAAAATATTATATTTTGACCCCTCTTTGTGCTTTCTTATATAGTATAAGATGAGTTTTCTTATATAGTTTATATTTTTTAAAAGTGAAGACAAAAGTGTAGTTTGCATGCAAGGGGGAGCTTTAAATTACAAAAAAATATGAAATAAATTACGTTTAGGTCCTTCTTGGGGCTTTCTTATATAATATAAATGAATCTTCATATATAGCACATAGTTTTAAAAAGTAAAGACAAAAGTGTAATTTGCGCATGCCGTGACTAATCTGTAATTCAAAAAAATGATAAAAGTTTCATTTCAACCCTGTGTACTTTTTATATAGTATAGACGAGTCTTCTTATATAGTATGTAGTTTTAAAAAGTAAAGATGAAAGTGTCATTTACATACACGAGGACCAATTTATAATTTCAAAAATAATAAAAATTTGCATTAGTATCTTCTATGAGCTTTCTTATGTTTTATGGATGAGTCTTCTTATATACTACATAATTTTAAAAAGTAAAGAAAAAAGTGTGATTTGCACTATGGGGACCAATTTGTAATTCCAAAAAAATTTGTGTGTAGCCCCCTCAATGGGCTTTCTTATATACACAAGTCTTCTTATCTAGTATATATCTATAAAAAGGAAAGACAAAAGTGTTGTTTGCACACATGAGGACTATTTTTGTCTAAAAAAATAATGAAAAGAAAACTGCATCTAGCCCCTCCACATGCTTTCTTATATAATAGACGAGTCTTCATATATAGTATATATTTTAAATAGTAAAGAGAAAAGTGTAGTTTACACCGCAAGGGGACCAAATTTTAATTCTAAAATATGATGGGAAAATTGCATTTAGGACCCCATCTACATGCTTTCTTCTATACTATAGATGAGTCTTCTTATATTGTATATAATTTTAATATGGAAATATAAAAATTTAGTTTTCACATGTGGGGACCAGTTTGTAATTCTAAAAAGTAGTAGAAAAAAATGCATTTTGGCCCCTCCATGAGCTTTCCTATATAGTATAAATGTGTTTTCTAATATTGTATATAATTTTTAAAAGTAAACACAAAAAGGTATAATTTGCACATGCATGGATCAATTTGTAAAAAAATGGAAAATAGCACTTAGCTCCCTTTGTGGATTTTCGTATATATAGTATAGACGAGTCATGTTAAGTAGTATATAATCCTAAAGAATAAAGACAAAAGTGTAGTTTACATGGGGACCAATTTGTAATTCTAGAAATAATGAAAAAAAATCAGTTAGGCCCCTCCATGGACTTTTGTATATGGCATAGATTCTTATATACTATATAATTTTAAGAGTAGAGACAAGAGTATAGTTTGCACATAGGGGGGTCTTGTAATTATAAAAAATAATTAAAATATTATATTAGCCCACTCTACCAACTTTCTTATATATACTAGATTAGTCATGAACTCGTGCAATGCATGGGTCTTTTATAACTTCAAATCCTTTGTGATTATAAACCTCAATGAAGAAAATTTATTAGATGCCCGTATTACAAGAAAGATGCAACATATATATGTTTATTATATATTAGTTAAACATCTTAGGGAAAGATGTTATGCTTGCTTTTTTACAATCCAAGTTATATATGAAAGGATAAAAATACAAACTTCTTCAGTAGCACATCGTTAGTTTGTGTATATCTGATCACATCTACTAATAGTAACAAAATGCATTTTAAAAAATCATAGCATCGATTAAATTATCAACAAAATGTGGCATGAACAATTTTCAACTAAATAATAAGAAAATTATACAGATGAACAAATCATAATCATTAGTTAAATTATCAGCAAAATGCAGATAAAATAGTAAATGCGAAAGTAAGTGTAAGTTGTGAGTGTAGGTAGTTGGCCATGGAACCTTTTGTCTTGACAAAATGACTATCAAAACCAAAAACTACAAAAGTGAACTCTACACCAAATTGTATAGGCATGAAATGATCCAACAACAAAGCTTCAACTGAAATATATGTCAAGATGAATCTGTCATACAATCAACATCCTGACCGAGGGTCTTGTGGTAGGTATTCAAATAGCAATTTGTCTGTATTTTGAACCCAATGTTACATATTTAAAAACTACATCAATCTAAGCATAAATCTAGCCACATACATATAATAAACCAAACAAATGGATATAGTTGAGGTTTCATTTCACAACAATCAAACTTGGAGTGAAAAGGTAATTGAAAATCTATTTATGTCATACATACAAGTTTCTTGATTCACATGAATTGATAGACAAACAGTACAAAGGCTTTCAATGGTAGCAGTGAAACAATAGTCGAGCTAAATCAAAAGGATTACCAAGTTCATTGAAAATGAAACAATTTTTGTAGATAAAAAAAAACTCATAAAGCAAGCCACAATGGCAAAAGGAGCTCCTGAAAGGTTAGCAAAAAAGCATATACATTCAACTAGGAACACATAGGTATGAAACATATTGAGGTCATGATATAATGATATGAAAACACATCCAACAAACTATTCACATAGAAATCATGTAGGAAAAACCAAGTGTGACATGTCACTAAATGCCAAATGTTAAATCAGTACAATAGCAATATTATTGTTAGATGGTTCAAAAAGCTAAGATATAACATAGATAAAATTAGTTCAAACACCACCAATGGCTAACAACTCAATAAACTATTGATCCCATCGAACAAGACTATTTGTTTTCTTGAGTTTTTGAAACTAAGCAAGCAAAAAAGAGGATACTCAAGAAAGGTGTGTGTTAGATGAAATTCGTATATGGATCTTGTCAAACTACAAAAATAGCAATTCCAAATAACATCTAGAGTTTGATTTTGTAGTAAGATGTTCATAGATGAATAACAACTACTATGAATTAAGAAAGTCTATTGGGAATTACCAGAAACCAATTTGCACCTATTATAGATGTCCTTGTGAATAGTCCAAAAAACTAAGTAGAATTAAACACCAATATGTAGTTGCGCAAAACATGATCGTAAAAAAGTAACTCAATATGGATTGTATAATTATGTATACATATACAACAACCATAAATGGATCTTAATAGAATATGAAAATTTGGACAACCTTTCTAGTTGTATGAGATTTAGCTGTCAAGATATACTACATGATATGAAGAGCTCGTCGTTGTGTCTTAGAAGAAAAATGTAGGTAAGAAGAAAATAGAAACTTTGAAAGAAACCTCATTATTATTATTGACTTTAGGTATTATAATTTGATATTAGTTTCCTCAATATTATGATGCAAATTTGGTGGAGTATGTAGTGCTATGAACCAATTATTCAAAGAATGAGTTTTCTTTATGACGTTTTGTTACTTGGTACCACGTGGATATCATGATTATAAAAGTGAAAACCAAAGGTGCAATTTTCTAGGCCATGCAATCGTTTAGAAAGGGGGGGTCCATTCTATTAGCCATTCATCCATCCTCGTTTACTTAATAAAAATATTTTGTTCATGTACTAGAGAAATTTTTGCAAAGACTAGTACATTGTTGAGTCATGCATTATGTGTTCAACAGTGGGCAGTGGACAAAATACAGTTAGTCTAAAATAGTGGAACAGTAAACAACAAAGTTTTCGAAGCAATAACCCTCATTTTTTCTATAATCTTTCCTTCATTCATGATTAGGATAAGTTAACATGATAGGTAAATGTGAAGTACGATAATGGTGACATATGTAGTTCGAAGAGAGATACAAACCAAGTAACGACATTCTATCAAGCAACTAGTAAGATAGCATGGTTGGTTAGGAGGGGGGACTCTTCTAATACAAGCCTCGAATGTATCACAGAGGGGAACAATCTCTGGATGGAATTCCATGTTGAGAAATCACATGTCTCACATTCTCCCCAACCCCGACGTGATATAAATGTGAAGAATAAGGCTAGCAAAATCAATTTAAAATTACGATACAAGAAAGATTCCATCAGCCAATTTGATGATTGGCCATTCCCTTCATCCACTAATCAAGAACATACTTAGACATATAATAGACTTGGCATTCTCTATAATAATAATAGAATAGAAATGAATCCCAATGATTCAAGTATGGATAGTGCACTGATCTCAATAATATAATTTGGACCTCTAGCATCAAATAAAGGGTAGTAGAATATAACGGTGGCAATAAAAACTTTGAGATGAAGATGGTAGAGTGGTGGGCATGATCACAAAAGGCCAGCAAGAGTAGAGTCTGGTGCTTTATTATCTGCAACATCCATAAAGTTTTGGTTGAGATCTGTAGGGACTGTAGAGTTATGGTCCTTGTAAGTTGGGATTAAGCTTGGAGAAACCACAAAATATCAGTATAATAATTATTGATAATTGGAGAGAGTTGGTTATCCCCAATTTAAGCCGTCAGAGGCAATGCATGATATTCAAATTATCATTGATTAAAACTAATTATACTGACACCAAAACTAAAGGCAAGACATCTACAATATATCATCACACTACCAATGAAAAGCTCCATCATAATCTTATCAATAAACTAACTAGAAATCAATGGATTGGACCTAAACTAGTATACTGAAATATAACACTTAAAGATTTAGTATGTTATCGTGCCTCCTAAGTGCTCTATGACTTTCACATTGAAAACATAATTATATAGGATTAACATCAAACATGAATCTCAATCACAATGTAACTATAGAGGTTGGAGTGACTTAGTCTTCCAACTAAAAATGATTATACAAAAATTGATGCATAATTTTTACAACTTTTAAAATCAAATATGAGGTTTGGAGATGCATCTCCTTAATATAACCCCAAAGAAGGTGGATTTATGGCACAACACATAATGCATAATGCTTTTGAGTTTCTAAGTACTTATTACAATTCAGAAAACTCATTTATAATGTGAGTAACCTTTATAATATAGATGAATAGATATACTGAAGTAATTTTCTAGTAAAGTTTAATCAAACTAATACAAATCACCAAGACAAAAAAATGAGTGTGGGGAGCCTCTATTCTTGGATCCTTTTTTCTATTATTCAAGTAAATGATTAGAGAACTAATGATTGGAAATAGAAGAATCAAATGAAATCTCAAATAACTGTATAAACAAAAAAATTATCAAATCATTTCGTGTTTGAAGTCATCTAGGTTTGAAATACACTATTATATGGTCATGAAAATTATCGATACACCATGCAATACCTTTTCTGTGGGAACTATCTTTACATATGACAACTTCTCTATAAAACCTTGAGTCTAAATCAAGACAAGGTGTTGTTCACCAATGATCTAGAAAGCCAATTGTAGATATCCCAAAGAATCATTGAGTTCATCAACTACAAAGTGCATCATAATGTAATAATGACAACTAAATTGATTATCTAAGAGTATAATGCACATTTGTTTTCCATGTGGATCTATATTATCGAATGAAGCAATTTGTAATAGTACACAAAGGTTGATACCTATATATTAAGAATAGATTCACATTCATAAAGGTGGTCATTGACATAGAAGGAAGGACATTATCAGCAACTTTTGAGAATAGAACTCCTTATGCATAAAATTAAATGAATGTAACATCTCAGTAATGAAAAATAAATGATTTATTTAATATGTATCTATAACATCACTTCATTGTCAAATATACTATTTTGGCACATGTTGGACTGATTTGCTATGTAATAAACTACATTTGATCTTCATATGATAACATCAGACATAAGACAACAAATTGTAGCAGTAAGAGAATTATCAAAAAAATATACATTTTCCTATATTATTTGAGTTCCTGAATGTATTATGCAATTAAAAATTCTTTTAGAATATGTCAACAACCAATATCATAATTGAAAAAGGGGTTAATATGAGTAATATCATAGTTAATATATTGATAACAAGCAAATAAAACACATATAATGTAGTGACAACATCCACAATTGTGGATGTTACTAATGAATCGCTTAGTAGGGTCTTCACCTTGTGTCATATTTTTCATTATTCACATCTAGATGTTTCATATTGCATGTATTTTTCAACAAATGATGTTTTATATAAAATGTACTTATGGAGGCTTTTTGCATGTTTTTCAGGTACTTGGAGACTAAATGATTATAGGGGAGAGAGATATTATCCCAGTGTCTCTAACACACATGGAGGAACCCAAGGTGTGATCAAAGTCAGCTCTAATCTGCACCAACTATCTAAGAGTCCAAGTTGAGCAAGGAATGCCATGGATGAAGACCTTGAAGATCAAAATGCTACATGAAAACCCAAAAATGGTCATGGCATCTAACCACAACCATGCTAGTTGAGCAAAAATATATGCATAATAGATTTGAAGCAAGTCAAGCTACCAACAATCGCGACCATTGGAACAACATTGGTGCTCAGAGCCCAGCACGACCGTGTCGCCCAACATGGTCATGGAAACAACCTGTGATGACCTTGATTTTAGGATTTTGATATCCTTTGCAACCAAGGATGCTTGTATATGGTTGAACTCAACATGAGGATCTTGTTATTCTAATAATAATAATTTCACTCGAAAAACATGATTAAAGATATAGTTGATGATGATGACTACTGATTGAATTCAATCATGGTGTGTGTCTTGGTATTCATCAGTTTGAGTATTCATGCAAACAAATGAATTTATATGAGGTTATATATATATTTGGCATTTAGATGTATTTTGGTGTCAATGTCAATATGAAAATATGGATTCCCAAATCTTAAGGAAAGTCAAGTACTTTGTTGATATTGTTATACACTCGGAACTAAGCATACTTGGGAGTATTTATTTGAGTAGGTTATTTTGATCACTAGATTTGGTAGTTGATCACTAGCTCAGTTCATGGGAGAAGCATCCTCGATCTATGTTTCCTTTATATTGGTATTTTACAAGTTATAGACTCATTAATTAGAAGGATAGATAGAGTTATGGTGTAATCCATGGTGAGGTGGCTCTCGTGGTACTTGGTCAGCAGATGCTTGGCTAGATTAGTTGTGATTGTCGACTTTTTCAGATCTAAGAAACCTCCATTGAGAAATATCCTCCAGCGTAGGGAGCAGGAAAATAGAACTCCCTTTATCCCAGTTATAGCACTCAGTCTGATACCCCATGAATTCCTGGCCTCTTGACGGTTCGGTAGGGTACATCATAGTAGGTAGAGGTTGCGTGAGGCTTCCAAGGGGATTCTAAACATGAACACCTAGACCATTGTCTTCCAGCTTGACGTCCTCCTCCTTTCTTCATCAATGTGAACAGTAGTCAATCATGATATGGATTCCCGACATCCCTTCATCACCTCGGTGGTGATGGAACCCCTGATCGGTGACAAGAAGGACTTAGTCAGGAGCAAGCCACTGTGAGGTCCTCCCAGGCCACAACATCGCTCAGAATAGAGAAACCTAGAGAGGTCGCAGCGCCGGAAGCAAGGTGGGGAGCAGGGTGGCTCTGCGAGCAGAACCATGCCTTGGGGATGAGATCTCGTTAGGATCATAGATGAACATGGATTCTGACACCATCACATGGGCTGATGGTGCTACCATCGGATGGAAAGAGAGAAGGTTACTAATAGATTCATAGTTGATTCCTTCCTCTGCGGTAGTGCGTCCATCATGAGAAAAGGATGTGAATCTTCAGAACTTCTTACGAGGCTGCTCCTGAAGCGGGAGATCTTATCGGCAATGCTATGATAGAGTTTTGAGAAGGTGGTCGGTGGAACACGAGAGAGAGGAGGCAGTGCTTCTAGCCACGAAGCTCCTCGCCGTGAACCCAAGATGCAGCGACTCTGCAAAACCGGACGAGGAAATTGGAGCTTATTTGTTGCTTCAGGTGACACTGAGAGGAGGTGACTGAGGCGAAGCTTCCAGGCACATCTGTAGGGGATGCAATGCCCTCTCCTTGGCTCGTGCTCCCCAACGGGAAGGTGCACGGCGGCGGGGGATTCACGCTCAAGTCAGGGCGCTCACAACAAAGTCGCACGAGAATGAGAGCGTGGGCTCGGTCTAGGTAGACCAGCCGCTGGACCGGCCAGCCTGAACCCAGGCATATTTAGAGTGTGACCAGAGGTTGTGGGCAGGCCAGTGTGGACCATTCACAGACCACCACATCAGGTAGTGGGACCTGCCACTCAAGGTAATTCTTTTTGTTTGTGCACAAAAATATACCATATCTCATAAATGTGATTAAAAATAGCTCCCATGGCCAATAATTACCCCAAAAATATCTCCAGACTCAGAAAAATATCCTCCACATTATTGAACCCTTAGATTAGGCTTTTGAAGAACAATTAATGTTGATATATAACATAGATGATGATGCTTCTTTCTAGGGTTTAGTTAATTGGAATAAATAGAAAATGATCGAGATTATATCTGATAAAAATACTCCTGAACCATAGTTCCATATAGAAACAAAACACATGCTCCAATTTGATTATTATGACTTAAAATACTAGACACCATCCTTACATCATATTGACCTAGGTTTGACCAAAACCCTATTTTGGACCTAAAATATCAGTAATAATGGTGAAATTGTATTAATGATGATTAATTTATTATTAATCAGGTCATGGACAAAGTTCTAGATGATCATGGATGTAATTAGGAATCTCTGAACTCAGGTACATGGATATAATTATATGACTAGATTTGCTGGATGTTAAATATATGTACTTGTTTGCTTGTATTTGAAATACATTATTGGATGTAGATGTATGTATATTGACAATTTTCCACCTTGAGCATAAAAGAACATAAACGAGGATAAATGAAATGTAATTACTAGTGGTGCTCATTAAACTCCCTATTAGAGAGGGAGAGTTTTAATGTCGACTAGCACCTCCCTAGAATACACGGTATACAGGGAGATCCTTAGAGTACAAGGTACACGGGGAAGGTCCCACCATTTATGTTTGTGCTAAGTCCACCATAGTAATGCATATTCATTCTAAATGTGGCTAATAACTTGGGATTTCCTGATTTTCCGCCTTTAAGTAACATTTTCTTTCTCTTTCTTCAATTTCGAGTATATTATATGCCATCATAGTATAGCTTTTAATTCCACGTACCAACTTTTGTTGATGATTTGTTTCTTGTATTCTCTAGGTTTAGAGCTAGAATGGGATAAAAGAATAGGATGTGAGCAAGTTGTATAGGTTGTACCTATTATCTAAGATCCTAGTTAGCATACATGTTTAGTCTTGTGTAAAATTCTCTTTCAATATACAATTGTAAATCATGTTGTAATAATGTACATGTTAAATGCTGAGAAATGTTATGGTGTTTGTAATATTGAACGTTCATGTATGCGCATATTGCTTCCGCAATGCACTCTGATACAATTACCTAACATTTTTGGATTTTATCTTCTTGTCTCCATGGGGTTTTGAGAAGGTGAAAATTCGGGGACGTTACAGTTGGTATCAAAGCATGAAAAATAGCTACACCTAACAATTGCTCACCATAAAACATAAAAACCAAATTTCACCTTTCACTTTAAATACTAGAAACTTAGTGAGTTGTTGAACAAGGATTAGGTTCGACTTAGCCTCTAGGTTAGAACCTAGATGTTTGAGAACTAGGTTTAGACAAGTGTCTGAAACCCTTTCCATATAGAGCTCATATGTATTGGGTAGCTACACTAGCCTACATCTTGTTTTCACCATTTCACTAGGTGACAGCACTAGACTATCTATTGTGTGTGGGACACTCGGTTTTTCTGATTTGGTTTTGTTTTCCAATCGGCTCGAGCCCCGACAGTTTTCTCTGACATCTTCTTTCTCGGAGAAAAAATATAAATATTTTATTACATATATGTAAATATAAAAATGTATCCCTCACACTATAGAGTAGTTAGTGTTCATGCAACCTAAGTGTAAAAGGAGTGACATCAGTCTAGAAGAGAGAGTAGTCTAGATTAGATGTCTAGAGCCTTATCAAGATATGTGATACATAGAGTAGATGATAGAACGATAGTTGAAATAAGCATGTAAAATCATATCTAAGTTTGATCTCTGATGTTATAAGTTTCCTTTTAAAGGTTTAAGTTGTATACTTGTTGAGTCTACTTTTGTAGAATTTATGCATAGTCTTGATGGTGAAAATACATTCCTTTTTCTTACTTAAGATGAACTAAGTTAAGATACAGTTGAATATGCATGTGCCTCAAGCTCTTTTACAAAGGAGGACCTCCATTGTTAGGACAAGATACGTGGTAAACTCCAGAGAGAGTGAGACCCACAAGAAGAGGGTCATAGGACCTACCCTACAACATATGAAATATGAGATATATGTGAAATGATGTGTTCTAAGCTAGGTTACTCCTGAGTAGATGAGTTGAGTCCTTACGCATGATTCAAATCTATATGTGAGAATTGGGTGAAAGAAAAGGATGAATAAATGACCCATAAGATAAAGACAATCCTTTGGTTGAATTAGGTCCTAGATGGAGTGACATATTTTGTGAATCTCATCATTAGTTGCAAGTGAGGTATATGAACTCTAGTTATGAGAGTATGATGCTTTGTGCAAAAGATACTCAAAATACATGTTCTCCCTTCTTCTTCTCCTTCTTAATATATGATGATAGAAGCCTCACTTGAGCTATATAGATGATTTATATATGAGAAGTCACTTGTATAAGTTTGATCTCTCTATATTCCCTTCCTATATCATACATGAAATATCTAAGTTGGAAATCATGATAAAATTGGCTTCCCTCTATGTCATGCATGAATGATATAAAATTGAAATCATGAGCTAAAAAAAGGATATCTTTGGCTCATAGATTAATAATCACAAAATGCAGTGTCTAGGATCAATCCTTCTAAATCTAAGCTTCTTCTTGAGGATAACTCGATGAATAGGGTGAAACCCTAATATTTAAGTATGATAATAAAGTCCTTCTCTAATAATGAAATTCTAGTATGATGTGATCCTAAACTGATACAATGGTGTTTAGTGTGTTAACTCTAGTGTACAATGACATAAAATCTTCCTACTCCCTTGCAAAAGTTAGTGGGGTGAAAGATGAGACCTCACATAATATCTTTTCAACCCATATATATAATCAAACCCTAATTCTTAGGGCAACGAGGGATGTAAATCCTAAGATGAAAGTAGGTCAAGTTATGACCAAGACATAAAATGATGCTTCAACTTATATAAGGTGGGGTGGGTACACCCTTCATTCCATAAATCCTAAGATGATACCTTACGGTACATATAGAACTATAAAATCCTTGACACCTAAAAGTGGTAGCCTAAAGGTAGAAGAGACTCCTTGATATCACCTTGAGTATTAGATTAATTGAATTTCGAGGACAAAATTCCTTATAAGGTGGGGTGAATGTGATGATCTTGATTTTAGGATTTTGATATCCTTTGCGACCAAGGATGCTTGTATATGGTTGAACTCAACTTGAGGATCTTGTTATTCTAATAATAATAATTTTACCCAAAAAACATGATTAAAGATATAGTTGATGATGATGACTACTGATTGAATTCAATCATGGTGTGTGTCTTGGTATTCATCAGTTTGAGTATTCATGCAAACAAATGAATTTATATGAGGTTATATATATATTTTGCATTTAGATGTATTTTGGTGTCAATGTCAATATGAAAATATGGATTCCCAAATCTTAAGGAAAGTCAAGTACTTTGTTGATATTGTTATACACTGGGAACTAAGCATACTTGGGAGTATTTATTTGAGTAGGTTATTTTGATCACTGGATTTGGTAGTTGATCACTAGCTCAGTTCATGGGAGAACCATCCTCGATCTATGTTTCCTTTATATTGGTATTTTACAAGTTATCGACTCGTTAATTAGAAGGATAGATAGAGTTATGGTGTAATCCATGGCGAGGCGGCTCTCGTGGTACTTGGTCAGTAGATGCTTGGCTAGATTAGTTGTGATTATCGACTTTTTCAGATCTAAGAAACCTCCATTGAGAAATATCCTCCAGCGTAGGGAGCAAGAAAATAGAACTCCCTTTATCCCAGTTATAGCACTCAGCCTGATACCCCATGAATTCCTGGCCTCTTGATGGATCGGTAGGGTACATCATAGTAGGGAGAGGTTTTGTGAGGCTTCCAGGGGGATTCTGAACATGAACTCCTAGACCATTGTCTTCCAGCTTGATGTCCTCCTCCTTTCTTCATCAATGTGAACAATAGTCGATCCTGATATGGATTCCCGACATCCCTTCATCACCTCGGTGGTGATGGAACCCCTGATCAGAGACAAGGACTTAGTCAGGAGCAAGCCATGCTGAGGTCCTCCCAGGCCACAACATCGCTCAGAATAGAGAAACCTAGAGAGGTCGCAGCGCCGGAAGCAAGGTGGGGAGCAGGGTGGCTCTGCGAGCAGAACCATGCCTTGGGGACGAGATCTCGTTAGGCTCATAGACGAACATGGATTATGACACCATCACATGGGCTGATGGCGCTACCATCAGATGGAAAGAGAGAAGGTTACTAATAGATTCATAGCTAATTCCTTCCTCTGCGGCAGCACGTCCATCGTGAGAAAAGGATGTGAATCTTCAGAACTTCTCACGAGGTTGCTCCTGAAGTGGGAGATCTTGTCTACGACACTGTGATAGAGTTTTGAGAAGGTGGTCAGTGGAACACGAGAGAGAGGAGGCAGTGCTTCCAGCCACAAAGCTCCTCACTGTGAACCCAAGATGCAGCGACGCTACAAAACTGGACGAGGAAATTGGAGATTCTTTATGGCTTCAGGTGACACTAAGAGGAGGTGACTGAGGTGAAGCTTCCAGGCGCATCTATAGGGGATGCAATGCCCTCTCCTTGGCTCGCGCTCCCCAACGGGAAGGTGCACGGTGGCGGGGGATTTACGCTCAAGTCGCGGTGCACACAACAGAGTCGCGTGAGAGGGAGAGCGTGGGCTCGGTCTAGGTAGACCAGCCACTGGACCGGCCAGCCTGGACCCATGCATATTTAGAGTGTGACCAGAGGCTGTGGGCGGGCCAATGTGGACCATTCACAGACCACCACATCAGGCAGTGGGACCCACCACTCAAGGTAATTCTTTTTGTTTGTGCACAAAAATATACCATATCTCATAAATGCGATTAAAAATAGCTCCCATGGCCAATAATTACCCCCAAAAATATCTCCAGACTCAGAAAAATATCCTCTACATTATTGAACCCTTATATTAGGCTTTTGAAGAACAATTAATGTCGATATATAACATAGATGATGATGCTTCTTTCTAGGGTTTAGTTAATTGGAATAAATAGAAAATGATCGAGATTATATCTGATAAAAATACTCCTGAACCATAGTTCCATATAAAACAAAACACATGCTCCAATTTGATTATTATGACTTAAAATACTAGACACCATCCTTACATCATATTGACCTAGGTTTGACCAAAACCCTATTTTGGACCTAAAATATCAGTAATAATGGTGAAATTGTATTAATGATGATTAATTTATTATTAATCAAGTCATAGACAAAGTTCTAGATGATCATGGATGTGATTAGGAATCTCTGAACTCAGGTACGTGGATATAATTATATGACTAGATTTGCTGGATGTTAAATATATGTACTTTCTTGCTTGTATTTGAAATACACTGTTCGATGTAGATGTATGTATATTGACAATTTTCTGCCTTGAGCATAAAAGAACATAAATGAGAATAAATGAAATGTAATTACTAGTGGTGCTCATTAAACTCCCTATTAGAGAGGGAGAGCTTTAATGTTGACTAGCACCTCCCTAGAGTACACGATATACGAGGAGATCCCTAGAGTACAAGGTACACGGGGAAGGGCCCACCATTTATGTTTGTGCTAAGTCCACCATAGTAATGCATATTCATTCTAAATGTGGCTAATAACTTGGGATTACCTGATTTTCTGCCTTTAAGTAATGTTTTCTTTCTCTTTCTTCAATTTTGAGTATATTATATGCCAGCATAGTATAGTTTTTAGTTCCACGTACCAACTTTTGTTGATGATTTTATTTCTCGTATTTTCTAGGTCCAGAGCTGGAATGGGATAAAAGAATAGTCAGTGAGCAAGTTGTATAGGTTGTACCTATTGTCTAAGATCCTAGTTAGCATACATGTTTAGTCTTGTGTAAAATTCTCTTTCAATATACAATTGTAAATCATGTTGTAATATTGTACATGTTGAATGCTGAGAAGTGTTATGGTGTTTGTAATATTGAACGTTCATGTATGCACATATTACTTCTGCAATACACTCTGATACAATTACCTAACATTTTCAGATTTTGTCTTCTCGTCTCCATGGGGTTTTGAGAAGGTGAAAATCCGGGGACGTTACACAACCACCCATGATGACTATTTATAATAGCATGCCCCCACCCACCTCCTCCACCATGGCCGTTGCACCCACCATAATTGTGTTACCCTCATCCAACCATGACCACACTACCTCACCTCCAAAATCCCATTTTATCTAGTTATTTAAGATGGCTTTTGTCCACTAACACAACCATTCTTACGCCTACCCACCACTTTCATGGTACCCATTGGATCATACCACCCACCTAAACCTAATGCTACCCACTATCATTTTACTACTTCAACCCCACTTAATCATACGCTTCCTAGGCCAATATATAAACATCAGTGGCAGTTGGAAGTAGGAGGTTATCTCCCATTAGCATTGAATGTCACCACCTACTGCAAGTGTATCACCCCACTTGTAAAAACATACACAACCTAGAGTTGAAGCATCAATTTCATTCACTTTAAGGGGGGTGTCACAATCATGATATTTATTGCATAAAAATTGAGTTCATATGTAAACCATCATAGGATAAAGATAACAATTATCATTCTCTCTAGTCATCAACATCGCTCACACATAAACTAAATTGAACATGTTCCACACATGAACACCACAGCTTTCTCATAAACTAGAAAAGAAATCTAAATTAGGTATATTTGGCACTCAACAAGGTCCTTTCTTATAAAGATCTTGAACTAGTCCTTGCTCGTCAGATGCCTCTACTCTTCTACTTTTGCTCCTTACATGTGGGCATCGCGCCCCCAAACATTAATAAAACAATGTGTAGGTGGGATTGAGCTTATTAGATCTTAAAGAGAACATTTAAACTAACAATAAACTTTAAACATTAAACATTAAAGAAAAGAAATAATTAGTTTTAGATCATTTCCTTTATATTGACCTATATAAGTATCATTGGGTTTGCACTAAAGTGCCTCTTATCTTATGCACCAAAGTGCCTCTTAGTTTTTCTCCTAGGAGCCTCTTAATGAGGATCTTATATCTAAGAATAACATTCAAGGCGAAAGGCTGTATCAACAAAGGTTGATCAAAGTGTTATGTGGGATTGTTGTCAAAGAATTCATGCATAGATACAAATAAAGGATGATCTTCAATATTACGCCAAGTTTATTTACCAGAATCTATGAAAGAAACTCCAAGGTACCTTCAGTCGTTGAATTTATCTACGTGATGATAAGCACTAGGAACCCTCATTCAATGAACTTATCACTCTTCCTTACAAGGTCAAAGATCACTAGTTGTTGTCAATTGTAGATTTAGGTGAACCACTAGGAACCATATACAACTAAAATGTGTGAGATACAGACTGGTCTCCTAGGATCTCAAAGCTTGAAACACAATAAAGATTCTAATAAGATTTGAAAACCTAACAAAAGGAGCCAAATGCTGCTACAACCTAAACTAAAAGAACTTTACAATAAATTTGGGTAGCTCCTAGGAATTTCCTAATTTAGGAGAAAGTGCGTTCAATGTTCTAAGGATGAATGTCGCTCCGAACCAAATAATCTCTCTATAAGACATTGTGAATGAAATCTTACACATGTTGTGAGGAAAGTATGTCATAGAAATCATCCATGACAGAAGGTTCTATAATGACCCACACATGTAGTATATCCCCAAGCACATGTATATAACAATCCCCTTTACATAGAGATAGAGACACTCAAAACTATCTAGAATGAACCTACTCATCAATAATCGCATAATGAAAGGCCCTTTGGGATAACCCCAGCTACAGAACAACACACACATGCTTAGCCAGATTTAGCACCAGCAACAAGCAATCAACCCAGCATAGAGTCTGAACAAGAACAAATGGCAAGCTCAAACGAAGAGTCCCCCGAGAACATGCCACCGCATCAGACTAATTACCACTCGGGAGACAATAATAGCAACATTTGAGAACATCAATGGGGACACATGTGATGGGATATCACAAGAAGCTATGGATCTTATCATGGTTTGTCAACTCAAGTATGCCTTTAGCGCACTTTTCAAACTTATGCTTGGTTATAGTGGCATGTTTTGTGTTGTTTGGGGTTCTTCTCATGTTGTAGAAATCATCAGAGTTGTGTACAAGATATATGTTCTGGACATTTGTTAATGGATAACAATGTCCAATGTTGGTCATGAAGAACATGTAGAAATATAAATTAAGGAATATGCATCTTTAGCTGCTCGGTCACTCTTTCCTCTTCTCTAGATCCTTTTACAACAATCATGTCCCCAAGGAGTTCATATCTTGTCATGTAATTGTCATCCATCTCATCCCCTAATACTAGTTTGTAAGTTGTCATTATGTATATTTACATGTATCCTCTAATTGCAAGGATTTCTCAGAGATATGGATTTAGAACTAGTACATCATTATGTTGAAAGATGGATGCAAGGTTGTCATCCTAGTGGTAAAATGATAGTGGGTAGCATTAGGTTTAGGTGGGTGGTACGATCCAATGGGTACCATGAAAGTGGTGGGTAGGTTTAAGAATGGTTGTGTTAGTGGACAAAAGCCATGTTAAATAACTAGATAAAATGGGTTTTTGGAAGTGAGGTAGGGTGGTCATGGTTGGATGAGGGTAACACAATTGTGGTGGGTGTAACGGCCATGGTGGAGGTGGGTGGGGGCATGCTATTAGAAATGGTCATCCTGGGTGGTTGTTTCCATGACCATGTTGGGTGACACGGTCATGCTGGGCTCTGAGCACCAATGTTGTTCCGATGGTCGCGATTGTTGGTAGCTTGACTTGCTTCAAATCTACTCTGCATCTATGCTTTTTGCTCAACTAGCATGGTTGTGGTTAGATGCCATGACCATTTTGGGGTTTTCATGTAGCACTTTGATCTTAAAGGTCTTCATCCATTGCATTCCTTGCTCAACTTGGACTCTTGGATAGTTGGTGCAGATTAGAGCTGACTTTGATCACACCTTGGGTTCCTCCATGTGTGTTAGAGACACTGGGATCATCTCTCTCTCCCCTATAATCATTTAGTCTCCAAGTACCTGAAAAACATGCAAAAAGCCTCCATAAGTGCATTTTATATAAAACACCGTTTGTTGAAAAATACATGCAATATGAAACATCTAGATGTGAATAATGAAAAATATGACACAGGGTGAAGACCCTACTAAGCAATTCATTAGTAACATCCACAATTGTGGATGTTGTCACTACATTATATGTGTTTTATTTGCTTGTTAACAATATATTAGCTATGATATTACTCATATTAACCCCATTTTCAATTACGATATTGGCTGTTGACATATTCTAAAAGAATTTTTAATTGCATAATACATTTAGGAACTCAAATAATATAGGAAATTTATATTTTTTGATAATTCTCTTACTGCTACAATTTGTTGTCTTATGTGTGATGTTATCATATGAAGATCAAATGTAGTTTAGTATTTAGCAAATCAGTCCATCATGTGCCAAAATAGTATATTTGACAGTTAAGTGATGTTCCAGATACATATTAAATAAATCATTTATTTTTCATTATCGAGATGTTACATTCATTTAATTTTGTGCATAAGGAGTTCTATTCTCAAAAGTTACTGATAATGTCCTCCCTTCTATGTCAATGACCACCTTTATGAACGTGAATCTATTCTTAATATATAGGTATCAACCTTTGTGTACTGTTACAAATTGCTTCATTCGGTAATATAGATCCACATGGAAAACAAATGTGCATTATACTCTTAGACAATCAATTTAGTTGTCATTATTGCATTATGCTGCACTTTGTAGTTGATGAACTCAATGATTCTTTGGGATATCTACAATTGGCTTTCAAGATCATTGGTGAACAACACCTTGTCTTGATTTGGACTCAAGGTTTTATAGAGAACTTGTCATATGTAAATATAGTTCCCAAGGAAAGGTATTACATGGTGTATCAATAATTTTCATGACCATATAATAGTGTATTTCTAAACTAGATGATTTCAAACACGAAATGATTTGACAATTTTTTTTGTTGATACAGTTATTTGAGATTTCATTTGATTCTTTTGTTTCCAATCATTAGTTCTCTAATCATTTACTTGAATAATAGAAAAAAAGGATCTAAGAATAGAGGCTCCCCACACTCATTTTTCTTGTCTTGGTGATTTGTATTAGTTTAATTAAACTTTACTAGAAAATTACTTAAGTAAATCTATTCATCGATATTATAAAGGTTACTCACATTATAAATGATTTTTCTAAATTGTAATAAGTACTTAGAAACTCAAAAGCATTATGCATTATGTGTTGTGTCATAAATCCACCTCCTTTGGTGTTATATTAAGGAGATGCATCTCCAAACCTCATATTTGATTTTAAAAGTTGCAAAAATTATGCATCAATTTTTGTATAATCATTTTTAGTTGGAAGACTAAGTCACTCCAACCTCTATAGTTACATTGTGATTGAGATTCATGTTTTATTTTAATCCTATATAATTATGTTTTCAATGTCAAAGTGATAGAGCACTTAGGAGGCACGATAACATACTAAATCTTTAAGTGCTATATTTCAGTATACTAGTTTAGGTCCAATCCATTGATTTCTAGTTAGTTTATTGATAAGATTATGATGGAGCTTTTCATTGGTAGTGTGATGATATATTGTAGATGTCTTGCCTTTAGTTTTGGTGTCAGTATAATCAGTTTTAATCAATGATAATTTGAACATCATGCATTGCCTCTGAAGGCTTAAATTGGGGATAACCAACTCTCTCCATTTATCAATAATTCTTATACTGATATTTTGTAGTTTCTGAAAGCTTAATCCCAACTTATAAGGACCATAACTCTATAGTCCCTACAGATCTCAACCAAAACTTTATGGATGTTGCAGATAATAAAGCACCAGACTCTGCTCTTGCTGGCCTTTTGTGATCATGCCCACCACTCTACCATCTTCGTCTCAAAGTTTTTATTGCCACCGTTATATTCTACTACCCTTTATTTGATGCTAGAGGTCCAAATTATATTATTGAGATGAGTGCACTATCCATACTTGAATCATTGGGATTCATTTATGTTCTATTATTATTATAGAGAATGCCAAGTCTATTATATGTCTAAGTATGTTCTTGATTAGTGGATGAAGGGAATGGCCAATCATCAAATTGGCTGATGGAATCTTTCTTGTATCGTAATTTTAAATTGATTTTGCTAGCCTTATTCTTCACATTTATATCACGTCGGGGTTGGGGAGAATGTGAGACATGTGATTGCTCAACATGGAATTCCATATAGAGATTGTTCCCCTCTGTGATACATTCGAGGCTTGTATTAGAAGAGTCCCCCCTCCTAACTGACCATGCTATCTTACTAGTTGCTTGATAGACTGTCATTACTTAGTTTGTATCTCTCTTCGAACTACATATGTCACCATTATCGTACTTCACATTTACCTATCATGTTAACTTATCCTAATCATGAATGAAGGAATGATTATAGAAAAATGAGGGTTATTGCTTCGAAAACTTTGTTGTTTATTGTTCCACTATTTTAGACTAACTGTATTCTGTCCACTGCCCACTGTTGAACACATAATGCATGACTCAACAATGTACTAGTCTTTGCAAAGATTTCTCTAGTACATGAACAAAATATTTTTATTAAGTAAACGAGGATGGATGAATAGCTAATAGAATGGACCCCCCCCTTCTAAACGATTGCATGGCCTAGAAAATTGCACCTTTGGTTTTCACTTTTATAATCATGATATCCACGTGGTACCAAGTAACAAAACGTCATAAAGAAAACTCATTCTTTGAATAATTGGTTCATGGCACTACATACTCCACCAAATTTGAATCATAATATTGAGGAAACTAATATCAAATTATAATACCTAAAGTCAATAATAACAATGAGGTTTCTTTCAAAGTTTCTATTTTCTTCTTACCTACATTTTTCTTCTAAGACACAACGACGAGCTCTTCATATAATGTAGTATATCTTGACAGCTAAATCTCATACAACTAGAAAGGTTGTCTAAATTTTCATATTCTATTAAGATCCATTTATGGTTGTTGTATATGTATACATAATTATACAATCCATATTGAGTTACTTTTTTACGATCATGTTTTGTGCAACTACATATTGGTGTTTAATTATACTTAGTTTTTTGGACTATTCACAAGGGCATCTATAATAGGTACAAATTGGTTTCTGGTAATTCCCAATAGACTTTCTTAATTCATAGTAGTTGTTATTCATCTATGAGCATCTTACTACAAAATCAAACTCTAGATGTTATTTGGAATTGCTATTTTTGTAGTTTGACAAGATCCATATACGAATTTCATTTAACACACACCTTTCTTGAGTATCCTCTTTTTTGCTTGCTTAGTTTCAAAAACTCAAGAAAACAAATAGTCTTGTTCGATGGGATCAATAGTTTATTGAGTTGTTAGCCATTGGTGGTGTTTGAACTAATTTTGTCTATGTTATATCTTAGCTTTTTGAACCATCTAACAATAATATTGCTATTGTACTGATTCAAGATTTGGCATTTAGTGACATGCCACACTTGGTTTTTCCTACATGATTTTTATGTGAATAGTTTGTTGGATGTCTTTTCATCTCATTATATCATGACCCTCAATATGTTTCATACCTATGTGTTCCTAGTTGAATGTATATGCTTTTTTGCTAACCTTTCAGGAGCTCCTTTTGCCATTGTGGCTTGCTTTATGAGTTTTTTTATCTGCAAAGATTGTTTCATTTTGAATGAACTTGGTAATCCTTTTGGTTTAGCTCGACTATTGTTTCACTGCTACCATTGCTGTTTGTCTATCAATTCATGTGAATCAACAAACTTGTATGTATGACATAAATAGATTTTCAATTACCTTTTCACTCCAAGTTTGATTGTTGTGAAATGAAACCTCAACTATATCCATTTGTTTGGTTTATTATATGTATGTGTCTAGATTTATGCTTAGATTGATGTAGTTTTTAAATATGTAACATTGGGTTCAAAATACAGACAAATTGCTATTTGAATACCTACCACAAGACCCTCGGTCAGGATGTTGATTGTATGACAGATTCATCTTGACATATATTTCAGTTGAAGCTTTGTTGTTGGATCATTTCATGCCTATACAATTTGGTGCAGAGTTCACTTTTGTAGTTTTTGGTTTTGATAGTCATTTTGTCAAGACAAAAGGTTCCATGGCCAACTACCTACACTCACAACTTACACTTGCTTTCGCATTTACTATTTCATCTGCATTTTGCTGATAATTTAACTGATGATTATGATTTGTTCATCTGTATAATTTTCTTATTATTTAGTTGAAAATTGTTCATGCCACATTTTTTTGATAAGTTAATCGATGCTATGATGTTTGAAAATGCATTTTGTTACTATTAGCAGATGTGATCAGATATACACAAACTAACGATGTGCAAGTGAAGAAGTTTGTATTTTTATCCTTTCATATACAACTTGGATTGTAAAAAAGCAAACATAACATCTTTCCCTAAGATGTTTAACTAATGTATAATAAACATATATATGTTGCATCTTTCTTGTAATACGGACATCTAATAAATTTTCTTCATTGAGGTTTATAATCACAAAGGATTTGAAGTTATAAAAGACCCATGCATTGCACGAGTTCATGACTAATCTATTATATATAAGAAAGTTGGTGGAGTGGGCTAATATAATCTTTTAATTATTTTTTATAATTACAAGACCCCCCTATGTGCAAACTAGACTCTTGTCTTTACTCTTAAAAATTATATAGTATATAAGAATCTATGCCATATAGAATGGCCTAATTGGTTTTTTTCATTATTTCTAGAATTAAAAATTGGTCCCCATGTAAACTGCACTTTTGTCTTTATTCTTTAGGAGTATATACTACTTAACATGACTCCACTATACTATATATACGAAAATCCACAAAGGGAGCTAAGTGTTATTTTCCATTTTTTTACAAATTGATCCCCACATGTGCAAATTATACCTTTTTGTGTTTACTTTTAAAAATTATATACTATATTAGAAAACACATTTATACTATATAGGAAAGCTCGTGGAGGGGCCAAAATGCATTTTTCTACTACTTTTTATAATTACAAACTGGTCTCCACATGTGAAAACTAAATTTTTATCTTTCCATATTAAAATTATATACAATATAAGAAGACTCATCTATAGTATATAAGAAAGCATGCGGGTGGGGGGCTAAATGCAATTTTCCCATCATATTTTGGAATTAAAATTTGGTCCCCTTGCGGTGTAAACTACACTTTTCTCTTTACTATTTAAAATATATACTATATATGAAGACTCGTCTATTATATAAGAAAGCATGTGGAGGGGGCTAGATGCAGTTTTCTTTTCATTATTTTTTTAGACAAAAATAGTCCTCATGTGTGCAAACTATACTTTTGTCTTTCCTTTTTATAGATATATACTAATATCTAGAGTGATAGTGACTGACTGAACTTAACTAATATCATACATAACTCATGTGGCAATTCTACTCTGATGCATTGACATATTTAGTCCACGTGCTATCCCTTAAAAAATGTGAGTAGAGGAGTGAGCCTACTCGCTTAGTGAATGAGTACTTCAAAGAAATATTTTAAAGCACTTAGATATTTTGAGATATTTTATTTGAGAAATTGGATATAAAGTAGAAAAATAATGAGTTATAAAGGAAATAATCTTTCACAAACAAATAATTGGCAAGATTGCTCTATATTAGTAAGGGGAGTAAAGCAATATTGCACATACTTTTATAATCTCAAAGGTAACTAGCAAGTCATAAATATACAAAGAATAATTGAATAACTACACACACAACATTAGCCTATCATTCATTTTATTATGCCCTGAACCCACATGAGGTGTGCTACAACATGTGAAAGAATGCAACAAACTACGATCTCACTGTACATGGCTTAGAAGCATGCCTGGGTTCCTAAGCCTAGATCTCAAGTAAAACCTCATATCTAGTGGTCCTTGGCACGTTTTCCTCTCGACGACTAATGGGAGCAGCCAAATATCTCATACTCCACCTCTCAACCTGGATACTTGAGCGGGGAGTCAAGCCCTCATGCTAGTTGTGTGTCAGTGGACCTACTGAAGATGTCCACTGATCACCACAACTCATAACTCAGGTACCACTAGAAGCCCCGATTGGTGTTGGATACCAATCATTTAAGGAATCCACCAACACTGGCCTAGACTCCCGCACCCCACAATGATGTGCTTTGGCTTACCACAACCTACGTGAGACCTCCAATTGGGAAGCACATTTTCTCCTCACTGCACAGGCCTCTTGTGAAGGATTCTTTAGTGTTCATGGCATCTAAATGTCTAATTCTCCCTTTAAATTCAACGTTCAATCATCACATCAACATTCCTTAATTTAGCTTTGTAAATAGTTCATTTCATTGATCATCTGTAAAATGTGTTACAAACTGAACTTCTGAACATCACCACATTTCATAGTGAGAAATATTGATATCACAATACTTGATTCTCTCAATACCGTATCCTTATGTTTTCATTTGCCCTGTTCACATATCACATGACTCACATAAGGATTTCATGCATCATAAACATTCACTAAATAAAGATTGCTCTCAACAGTTCACATATAACTAAACATGTATATGAAACCATGTAATAAACTAAACTAGGGTTTTCACACCATTCACTGAAATATCATGCATCGAGAATAACCTTGAACAAATGAATTTATGAATATAAAAGAATCATATCAATTGAATTTCATAATGACTATTTGCAAACTTCCAACTTTCCATTCATTTAAGATTTCACCCTCTTTACGGATAAATCAAGCAAACACTAATAACATCAAATGAAATCCAAGATAGTACCTGACATATATGTACTACACATTCAGATAAAACAATCATTCATAACAAAGAGATTCAAATAGGAAAACTTCTTTATTCAGTTATACAACAAGCTAAAAAAACTTGAATTTCAGTATATTCTTGTAACCTCTACAATTACTTTATAAATCCTCATTTAGATGGATTGTATTCATTTCTAATATTATTTTATCATTTGAAATTCATTACAACAGAGAAATAATCCATTTCATATCATCTTGTTAAAGCTAGATCAAAAAGACAGTTTAGGGTTTGTAGTCGCATACAAAATAATTAAAGATTATTGATGATTTAACTCATTTTCATGCAATATATTGTTTAAAGGAAGTACCCACTCACTCTAAGGTGTGAAAACACCTTAAAAACATAGTCCATATCTAAAATTCTTGAATACATATCAAAACCCTAGCAAAATCACCAATTTTTTCTTCCTTTCAACTCAGAAACCCTGGGAATGGAGATTCGTGGAGAAAGAGTGAGAAAAGCGGAAGATTACAAATCAGAGAAGGGGCGGAATCTTGACACGTGAGAGAAGATTCTTCATGAAATGATATGCTTCATCATATCTCAAATAGTGAAATCCTAGGTCAACATCTTCACCACTTTCCCTTCTCAAAACCCTAGCTCTCCTCTCTCTCTAGAATGAATCATGAATTATTAGATATCCTAATGTTTTGTGTTGATCATATAGAGAAATTGAGGTGCTTGGGTAATTTGCACATTGACCCCTGACAATACTTTCTCTTATTTCATCTATTTTTTCTAGTCATAAAAATATTACTATAATTTGTCTACTGAATAGGTCTCAACTCATCCAAAAATATTAAATATAGCATGATCTCTTAAATGTAATTTCATAGCTCCAGTATAAATTTATATCATTCTGAGCTATTAATAAATAATTAAAATTCAAACACTACACTAATGATTAACACTCTGTCAGCTTGGTCGATCAAAGTATATAGTTTGACCGAGAACCACATTCAAAGAACATCCAAATATTATGAAATTTTGCACTATCATGCATGATTGATTTATCCATATCATATCCAAAATTAAATTAAATCCAAGGTACATAGATAATATGAAAAATCATTTACCACATCGCTAACCTGATCAAATTCCATATTCATGTACTATCAAAATCCTAATTTTGTCGACTAGGGTTTACATTTCTCAAACCCTAATTCTTCAAATTATAAGCATGCTTAGATTTCATCATTAGGTTTGAAAGATCACAAATGAGCTAATATAATTAGTCAGGTTTAAATGATGTTCAATCTAATTAAACATGTAGTCATTCAGGTAAACCCTAGTTTACCAATTAAGCACAAATGTTGTCAAAACAATTTATGTTTTCCTTTTCTTTAAAAATAACTTTGATATCATATGCAACATGCGGGGATAATCCACTCTTTTTCTAGGACCTAGGAGTATCTCAGTGTATTTTTCTTGAAAATATTTATTTATAGATTAATATTGTTGCTTGGAATTTTAATGATAATTTGACTTTGAACTATCACATTTGTAGTTGATCATCGTGACAATGTTTTGGATAGTTAACAACTATGGAAGAGGGGTTAAATATTGAATGAATTATCATTAACACAATTAATAACATGCCTCGGAAGAGGGCTTACAATTATGTTGACGAATATCTAGAATTATAATTTAATCATTCAAATTGGAATAGTAAACATTACAAAGTAGGGTCTTAACCATATTAGAAAAGGGTATTATGCTTTGAAGGGAGTAGTATTATCTAAGGATTCCTAATTTAAAAGGAAACAATGATTTCTTTATAGATATATAGAAATCAATAAAAAGTTCGGTGTGGTGAAATCACTACTCCTCAAGATATCACTAAATTGATTTAAACCAATCTTTGAACTTGCATTCATAATTTTAGTTTTTAGTTTTTATTAATAAACCCAACCTTATCACATGCCTAGCAGATTTGGTTCTTGTTAGTAGTAGTTTGTATCACCCAATTACCAAAACTTGACACTCATAACTCAAAGTCCCAGTATTACTTTAACATATGGACTTGCGTATTACTCATGTAGAAATGTTGTGTCAAGATTTTGGCATTGTTGTTAGCGAATTTGTAATGCTGGCACTATGAGTGCTAGAACTGGCCACTCTAGGCCACAAGTTTTTTTCCTTTCAATCATTACTATTACATATATTTTAGGATTCATTTCCTTTGGTGCTCTATGTTTCTCAATTTGTGGTTTCACTCCATGTACTAGTTTATGGTGCATACCCATTCCACAAATTATTGGGAATCTACTCCTTCAGAAATACATAAGAAATTAATTGTACAAAAAGCAAAGGAGTTCATGACATCTTCATTACTCCTTCTAACTCCACTGATTGGAAACCCAGGAGAACCATTGGTGGACAAATGGTAATTAGAGGTAGATCAAGAAGAACAAGACATGTCAAATCATGGGGGTGATGATGTAGAAGATGGAGGAGATGAGGAACATGAACATACAATTTGGAAAAGGATAAATGCATCCTCATTCATTTTAATTTGTCTCAAATTAAATGGTAGGTCATGAATGTGTGAAGATGCAAGATTGATCCAAGCCTTGTAGATATGTTCAAAACACAAGTTTTTCATGGACATGCACACAAAGAACCAATGAAACATATCAAGAGATTTTTGGAGAGTTGTGCTACACTTAAAATTAAAAAAAAGTATCGACAACTATTATATGTTTGAGGTTATTTCCCTTTTCACTATCAAATAGGGATAGACTTGGTTCCACAGTCCGGTATTGGATTTCAATGATTCATGAGATGAGATGATAGACATGTTCCATAAGAAGTATTTCCCACCATAAAAGACCACTAAATTGGTGGGTACATAATCTCAAACAACAACCTAATAAAATATATAGAGGCATGGTACCACTACTAGGATATGCTCGAGAAGGTCCCTCATCGTAGCATACACCTTTGACCAAGGAATTTTTTGCTACTATGGTGCACACAAAGTGGGGATGAACACACTTTACAATTGAGGTGTTGGGTTTTTCCTAAATAATACATCTAGGAAATGCCAAGATATTCTAAAGAACATTGACCACTAAATGAAGAGGTCATGCCTTATGCAGACTTAGGGGAAGGAAAAACCCCTAAGTACACATACAAACCAACTCACTTATATTAGATAATGATATATGTTCTTTTTCCTAATAGTCTAAAGAAGAGAAAAACAAATTTGTAGTTCAAGAATTTTGTTGATATATTCTACAACCTACAAGTCAACTTCCCCTTGGTTGAAGCTATTGAACACATTTCCACCTATGGAAAATTCATCAAAGATATCATCAACAATGAATGCAAATTGCATTCTATAATGTGGTTGTAGTTCGTGAAATAGCTAGCATATCAATTCAATGGAATTTTCCGCATAAGCAGAAAGATCTAGGTTGTTTTAATATACTATGTTCTATTAAAAAGTTTCACTTTGGGGACACTTTAATAATAAATCCAAGATCTAGCATTAACCTCATGCTACTGAATATATTCAAGATGATGGATCTAAAAAAGTCTTGAAAGAGCAATATGATAGTTCAATTGGCGATACATATTTTGTCAAACAATATGGCATATGTGAGGACGTACATTTTTTTAGTTGACTTTGTACTAGTGGAAATGTAGGAGGAAAATGGATTTAAATTACTTTTGGGTAGGACATTCCATCTCACTATAGATGTTGCAATGGATATGGGAGTGGACGGCCCACTCTAAGTGTTGAAAATGAAACATGGAGTTCAAACTACAAGAGCAAACAACAAAGTTTGGGAGAGTAGCATGATGTTTTGTCATGCAAAACATGGACAATGACGTCACATTTGCTTCTTGGGAAGCCCTTCTTAGATGTATTTAATCTCATGCACTAGGTTGATAGATGTTCTCTACATGTGGAAGGAATGGAAGAAGTGTGTACAATGTCCCTTGTTAAAGCCTTTAGGCATATGAACATCCCATATGATTTTGTCTCCTCTCCATCCATTACAAAAGCAGTGGTGGTAGCAATTTAACATTCTTATCCTAGTTTTCCATTAAATGCAAAGCTGATGAACATGACAAAGAATGTTTGTCAATCTGACTTCTTCGAGTAGTATGTATTACACCCAAACACACTTCCTGTAACTCCCTTCTATTGCATACACACAATACATGAGTGGAAGCATTTCACTTTTGAAGTGGAATGTCAGATCACGATACTCATCACAAATAAATAAATCACCATACATTGTCTTAAAAGATTCATACATTGCTCCTTATATATGAAAACTACAATTGACCTCTTTATCAAGTCTAACATCTAACATCTAAACATGGAATAGTATTAGGATCATCTAAGGTAGATGTCACCCCACGAGGGAAAAGTTCCTAATATGTCCTTGAGATGTACGGTCATTGCTTAAGCTCCCTTATTCTTTCCCCTTTTATAGGCATCGCATTCCCAGCCATGCATGAAATAAAAGCAGTTAGAATAAGTGGCATTGAGTGTTGTTTTAACAATAAAATCACTTGGCAATAAGGGAAAAAATGAAGCTAATGAACAGTAGAATTGGATTCAAATAATTTAATCTTGGTGGTTGATTATAGTGTCTTATACTCTTATGCACCAATTTTGCTCATAAGGCTCGTAGGTTCCCCTGATGTTCCAATTGAACTCATGATATGGACTCGAGTGCCATTATTAATGCTCCAATTGAGCTCATGATTTGAACATAAGTGCCTCTATGTTCCATTTGAACTCATAAGGTCTGAGGGATAACCATTAACACGATGAGGACAAAATAATACAACCCATTACATGATTAATCATCAATCTTGACAATTATTAAATTTTACTGAATTTTGAATGATCATAACATTTATTCTTGAAATAGAAATTGAAAGCATAAGGATCATTTAATAAGATTGATGCAAATAATATTCAAAATTGAGTACATGGCTATGCATATTATGTGACTTGGTCATCAGGAGACAATAAATATAAGTCGATTAAGAATTCATACTAAATACTCAAAGTGCATGGACCCACTTACCTCTCTCTTGGAGAAGATCCTAGCTTCTCTTCTTAGGTTGATGAAATCCTACTCTTGTTGTTGGGTTGGTTGAACCCCAATTACCATGTTCATAATATATATATCTCATTGATTTGATCTTTATAGAAAACTAAACACAAAACTTATGTTATTAGGAAAACATGGTATGCCATATTGAAGGGTTTGAAAATCATAAAATCTGGTTCCTTTTTGAAAAAACTTTCCAAAACATAAATTTGCTTAATTTTATGACATCGTAAGAATATATTATGACTTTGTGAAGTACCGACCAATGAAAAACACCAAACAGCCACATGAGCACTATTATCTAAAGAGGAGGACACTAGACGAGCCCATGCTATTGTGGCCCAATGAGACCCAGCCACATGACCCTATTTGCTAAAGCAAAAGGACATTATCAACAAAATGGGAGAATGTGGGTGAGATTACCAACATACCCATAGACGTAACACAAGAATAAAATCAATAGGAGGGTAAGAATGGAAACTGCCATATCTCATTTTCTACTCACAATGAGGGGTTTGAATCAAGTAGGTTGATGGATGCACATACTTCTAATAAAAATTATGAGTAGTCCTAATTCAAATCTGATCAAGGTAAATCAACGTAAAAAAATTGGGGTGCAAGCCTCATTCTCACTCCTTTTCAAACTCATTAAGCCCAAGAATAGGATGCAAGAACACCACAAGCTATCGAAGGTGCTTCTGCCATGGAAGCATGGTAAAGCAAGTCAAAAACCATGAACAACAAAACCATCAGAAAATGAGGCGTTAGAGACCATGAAAATCATTGATCATGAGGACTCAAACTATGAATTCAGTGGAAGATGGATTAGTTGCAAAAAAATGCATGCCCTGGGGATGAAACGATAATCGAGAACTTGAAAGAAGGTATGAGAGAAGAGTTTGAAACTAGTCTAAAAAGGCAAGTGGGGTACCTCTGTTGATAATCAACAATGCTTCTCGGGTCTTTCCCTCTAGATGGAAAGACTTGCAGTAAGACAACATTTTTGGGATGACCTTGTTCGATGCCACCGACCATCTGAGGGGGTAGGACTAAGTGGAGTTTGGGAGTGAGAAAGTAGGGGATCTAGAGGGAAAACCACGATGGATATATGACTTTTTGTATTCCATAATTATCTCCAAACAACTTTTATATAGGTAGAGGTTGAGGGAGATCTAGAGTTTGAGACATGGTGAGGACAAGAGTCCAAGGCCAACCATGAGTATCTAGGAAACAAAACCCTAAGAATCAAGGATTACTAAATTCAAGGATAAGTCAAGAGTCCCTTGGCAAGGAGAATTCTTCACAGGAACCATTGTAACAACATCTCATATCAAAGAGAGTCAAAAGAAAAATCGACTTTTACCTTGATCAGGAGCCCGTTTGGAGGGGATGAACCTTGTTCCATGGATCCATGATATATGAGATCCATTCAGAGGGGAGCGGATAGATGGACATGACGCAAAATAAAATGTGACCTTGGTCCCAATGTAACTAAGACAATATCTAATGCCTCTAGGTGCTTTAAAATATATAGATTCTCTCTTAAATGATTTGAGGGGTCAAATGAGGTCGGTTTGACCTTAAAATTTGGTCCATAGGTGTATATTAGCGTCTAGAACATTTATATAATTACTTGTCTACTTTGATGACCCAAAGATGAGTTATTACTATGACGTAGTTTATCATTTATGTATATTAATTGGATTATGATTGACCTCTAACCAATGAAACTTTCCTTTTTAGGGTCAAATAGATTTTATTTCAGTTTATTTGAGTCTACCGGATAAAACTTTCCCAATTATGGCTCATATTCTTATTAATGATAAAGAGGTTACATAGATGAGATAGAAAGTGCATTATACCTCTATGTTAAAGGATATTGAATTGATTATCATCATAAAAGGGTAAATGTCACTTAATTTATTGGACTTTGCTTTTAACATTATATTTGGGTCTAGTGGTCACATTAGGTTCTACTTGATGAATGAAATTTTAAAATTGGGAATTAAGGTTTCCAATTAAGGATTCATTTATTAGTTTAAATTTTAAGGATGTTACACTTCCATTTTTTTACATGTCATTTTAAAGATTTAGGGCCACACCCTCCACCATTAGTGCCCTCTATTGAGTGTCCATGGAATCTAGAGTTGAAGTTTCTACCACCCCCAACTAAAGTATGTATGTTGATAATTTAATGATCCCAGTGATAACCTCCACATTCTTGATCACTCTTGAAGAGGAGAAGTTGTTGACAGTTTTAAAGAATCACTACGGTGTGTTCGGGTGGTCCATTGCATGCATAAATGGAATTTATCCAAGCTTATGTCAGCATAGAATTTGTATAGAGGAAGAAGCCAAACCTATGATGCAACCACAAATTCGAATCAACCCAATTATGATAGAGGTGGTGGCAAAAGAGGTAGTTGAACTTTTAATAATTCATATAATATATGTTTCTTTGATAGTAAGTGGGTTAGTCCTACACAAGTTGTGTCTAAAAAAGGGGGGTCACAATGACCACTAATGTTGCCAAATGAATCAATATCCACTAGATTAGTATCTGGGAGGCATGTTTGCATAAATTACTACAACTCCCAAGTACCTTTACATTTACTTTTCATTGATTAGATTCTAGAGTATCTTTCCATTATCTCCCATTTTTGTTATCTCGATCGATATCCCAATCATCTACAGTGCCATAGGTCAATAAAAAACCACCTTCACTTGTACCTATAACACCTTTGATTATGATTGAATGCCATTTCATCTTTGCAACACTCCCACCACCTTACGAAGGTGCATGCTCACCATTTCTCAGATATTGTTGACAATGTTTAGAGATTTTTGTGGATGATGTTTTAGTTTGTGGGGATCTTACAAGATCTAGGTGGAGTGGACCTTATGAAGTTTCAAAGTACTATCCATGTTGAGATGTAGATGTAAGTGATGCCTCCAATCTATTGAAGATGAATGTCCAAAGGTTGAAGTACTATTTTAGGGGAGAAGTGTTTAGAGAACTTGAATAGTTGAAATTGATTAAATTCACTGAGTGAGCTTAATGATCTCAATCCTATGGCATTAAAATAGTGTGATGGTGGGAGGCAACCTACACTTTTTCTTGTTTTAGGAACATTCATTAGGTTGTAGAATTTCATTTTCATACTTCTTCTATAGTTAATGTTTTCTTGCAAGACTAAGATGTGTTAACTTGTGTGTTTATTGTGCAAAAAACACCAAATGTTGGTACCATCAACATTGCATTAGTGGAAATGACATGAAACACGTCAAAAACTATGGAAGTTTAGTAAAAAAGGTGGGTGGTATCGACACCCAGTCGGTACCACTGAGTTTCTTATTAACTGACTTCATATTTTATAGGAAAACTATAATGAAAAGTTGGTACCATCGAACTACACATCAGTGGCACCAACAATGGATCCAAATTATCTAGTAGATACAATAAAAGACCTAAATATCACTAATGCCAACTCAGTGGCACCATGATAATGCAACTTTAGCCAGACTAGTCTTAGAACATAGTCAGTCGCCCTGACTATAGCATATACTACCGACTTTGATCATTAGCATGATCCTTGGCAAGCAATTTGACGGTCATGCACACCCTTATATAACAATTATAACTACCAATTCATGGACAACTACCTTTGGTCAGTACCACCGAGTTGGCAATCTATGGGTCGGACCATCAATGATCCAACGTGTCAATATTGACATAGGATATCACGAGCATGCAAATTCGTGTAATGTTGGTACCTGTGACTCTTTAGTGGGTGGAACCAACTCAACATGATCATGATATTTTTAACCATAAAAAGGGGAGGTGACATAACTCACTATTCACACCAATAACTCCTTCTCTAGCACTCATCTACGAGCATCTTTGAGCAATCATATCTAATGTCCAACTGGTGTTACTTCATTGAGCTTCCTCTCCAAGCTATCTCATCCTACCTTCTCTCATGTCAAGCAAGCAACCTGTAAAGAGGGAGGCCTCCTTTGTAATTGTTCCACACCAATTTGTCTCACATCTGAATTGTCTATGGCAATAATAACCAGAGAAAGTGATGCATAGAGTTGTAAAATGTCCTTGAGGTTACCGATATGGTGATGGGACCTTCATCAATGACATCAACTTGACTAACAACATGAAGAAAGCGTGTGGAGGATAAAATTTAACAAGTGACATTCCTTTTTGAAGGATTGGCCAACTTATAAAGAGATCACTCTTGAGTCTGTCTCTTATCTCGAAGTGTGCTTCCTCAAAAATAGCAGAAATAATGATGAATGTGAAAAAGGGTGGGTCAAGTTCTACCTATTAGAAATCACTACCATCTCAAGCTAGAAATGTTCGATGCCATCTAAGGTGGTCCAACCAAGGCCAGTGATGCTAACCCAACAACTTTGACCACTCTCTTCCTTGGCAGTAGATGACAATTTTGCTTGATAGTGCCAACATCAATGAGATCCTCTCTTTAGTCTTTGATATTGAGCACCCTTTAGCCCATATCCTTCACCATATATTGATAAACACTCTTTTTCCCAAGTCAAGTTAGGGGTAGGGAAAGGTAAAATTAATCACCTTTATGTGCTATGGTCCCTACTCACCTAGGAAATGAGTGGGTCAACCTGGGTTTGTGCTTTTTTGCTCATGCATACTAGTTTGCCAAGAATGAAAAGAGGAAGCTTCCCATTCACTTTAAGGACTTTATCACCTATGTGAGAGATTATCTTCACCTTGACGTTTCCCCACTCTAACCTTTGAAGTCCAAGGGGACTTTGGATTTCATAGTTCTACAATGCTAATCTCTTCACGAAGCATGGTCTGAGTTCTAGGCCTTGTCCAAAAGGGATGAGTGAGCACTTGTGGATCCAATTTTTGACCTTTGTAGTTTTGCAAAACTCCATTGGACTACTGAAGGTGTGCATGAGGTATTGAAGGAGAAAACTAAACCAGTTACTCCAAGAGGAAAGTCGCACCACACTCTATGTCGATGCAACACATCTTCTTTGACATCTTCTAAGGCAGTGCAAGAGGACCCATACTCTATGGATACCATGTATGATATTCTCATTGATATTGACTAGGGTTAAAACAACAATAGACAACAATAGCTCAATTTCAAGGCTATCTAGAGAGGATCATGCATAACCTAGAGGAGATTGTCACTCACTAATATGCCATGTTCAAAAATGAATGCCTACTTCTTCAGAACCAAGATCACATTCACACTTGTATGAGCATTACACTTAGACGTTTTTTGATCATCATTGGAGCCATTGGAACTTTGGGGGATATCCACAACAACCACCACCTCCTTCCTACAACCCCAACTTCATTGACATGTTCTTTTTATAATATACACAATTGCCTCCAAACATGTTCCTACAACCACCATACTGATTAAATCAGTACACCCGTTCCACCTCAATATTTAGTTTTTGACTTTTAGGACAATGTCAAATCCAAGCTTAGGGGTATGGAATGAAATATTATATCTTGCATCTCTATCCTTATATATTATTTCTTTGATTTCCTTGCTAATTGCTCTTAATTTACTAAACAGGGAAAAAATTAATAGAGACATAGATCATGTTGGTGATATCAACACCATTTCCAATCCTTGTGAGATGGGTTGTAGTACTCTTTACAACTAAATGAAGCTAACTTCACCATTACCTTGATTGAATATAATATCTCTAGTTTGGGTTTCTCTGAGATGAAATTCACTTATAACCATAGGTTCTTACAAGAAAGGTTGGTAAGAGTTGTGGCCAATAATGCTTCCATTAAAAAAAATTGATACACTAGTAGAACATGTATCCCATATACGTTCATATCATTGTCCCTTTTTAGTAGAAATTAGGAAGCATATTAAATTTAACACAAGGTTCATCACCAAGGCTTCAATTTATGAAGATAAGGAGTTTTCTAATATCACTGATACTAGATGGAATGACAACCTTGATTTCAATGATGCACTAAATTCGTCATGTAAAAGCATTGTTGAATCGGATAAGCAATAGAAAAAAGAGAGCCAAAAAAGAGAGGTTGGTCTGCAATATTAATTAGCTCCAAAATAATATGATAGGGTACTGCCAATATGATATATTACCATGATAATATAATGAACAGTTTGTGCGTTGATATGCAGTCTAATCTAGACAATATCCCAAAAGAAGAGGAAACGTACTGGAAGCAACTGGACATATCAATTGGCTGAAGAAAGGGGACAATAATACTAAGTTATATAAAGCCTACATAAACTATAGAAAGAGATACAATAATATTACTATGTTGAAGAATTCATAGGGAATTCGATGATCGCCTATGATTTGCGTGTCCAAAATAGAGATGGATAGGGGGCAATCATTCTTTAAATTTATAAGTTGAAACCTTAGTTGCCTACAATGATCTTGTGAGATCATGAGTAGTAAGTGGGGTTGAACACAATCACAAGGGTGACAATCTATTTAGAACTTAAGGTCTTAGCTCACTTAAGTTGAATCAGGAGTAGATTTGGTGTGCAAACAAAACATCTCAACCCCCGAGTAATTTCTAAAAAATAAGGTGAAACTTAATATGGTTACATTTTTTGAGTGATCATGTCAAAACTACACAATTTCATATCAAGGAAAAAGCTACCTCTTATGGTGGTTAAAATCCTAAAAAGGAGAAAAAGAAACTTGGCAATCCACAAAAACCCCAAAAATCACATCTTCCCAAAAAGCCAAAAATAATGAGACTATAAAAGCTTGGGTGAGAATAAAAAACATGATAGTTATGTCATGTTACTAGACAAGGGTATTGTATGACTAATGTATAGCTACACTCATGAATGCATATATGTCATGACCAATAGCGGAACCTATAAAATAACCCATTGTTCCTAAATGGTGTTGACAAAAACACTTCATCTCTGCAATCAGACTCTCAGTCGAGTGACCCAAAGAAGAACAAGCTACACCTCAACCACAGCCTATCCTAAAATCTCTTTCAATTATCCCAATGAGATAAAAGTTGGGAGTGAAAGCCGCCTTCCCAGGGATCTGTTCATGGTATGGACAAGTTAATAGGCTTACAGTGGACATCACTAAGGAAGAACCAACCCCAAAGTGTGGGGAGTAACATATGAAAGATTCAGACACTCCTAGTTTTCGAGGGAATTCTAGAGGTATAACAAGAAATAAAGACAACTAGTCAAAAGTCTTGGTATAGAGATGACATAAAGGGGCGATAATACCTAACTTGAATTACCCTACTAAAAACCCTTATTTGTTACCCAAGACTATAATTTTATTTATTATCTTGAAGACAAGCTAGACCGTAAGTTTTGAGGGTGAGTTGATAACATCCAATTTTGTGCATGTTATATGCCTCTTTTTTACCGTCCAATTCCCTTTTTATCCTAGATTGTGATATGATACATTTTGTTTTACTTGAATTAATCATCATCTCCTCTTCTAAAAAATAACCTTAAATCTTTATGCATTAAAACATCCAATTTTGGAGCATTTATACATTTCATCAGTTGGCCGCATCAAACCATGGAAGTGGTTGCATAAGAAAATCAATGAGCAATAAAGCAATCTCCTAAAGATCTGGAACTTCATGAGTAGATGACTACCTAAGATCCATACAAAGCTACTTATGATGGGACTTCATACTCCAATAGTTGATGGGAACCCAACCTCGAGTCTTCTAGTAGGAATGCTAGCTGCATCAACTGACCAAAGTTATGCAAGTATCTAGAGATAGTGTTGTAGGGTACAATCTACATATGGTGATGTAGGGCAACTATATACACATGGCACCACCAAGTCAACCATGTACCAATGGACTCCCTTTGGCAGCCACCACCACCAAAGTTAGTTAAGAACATGCCTTAAGACACATGCCCTAGATATTGAGATGCAGGTAGTGTTCACACCTTTTAGGTGCCTCAAACGCACCACCGACCCATATAAATAGGGAACCCAACCCTTTGAGAGGAGGCACATCTTTGTTACCATGAAGTGTTGCCTAAATCCATCCCTACCATTGATTGGCAAGGATGAGAGTCTAGTCCCATCAATTTTAGCTTGTTGAGGCATCCATGGACCATGACCTATCTTTGAGAGAAGGAGGATTATGAAGACCTTCACCCCCATATCTATCACCATTAACATCGAATAGGAAGCCTTCATCATGATTCAGTTCCCCTATGGTTACTATTCCTCCTTGTTACTTCTTCCATCCTCACTCTATCCATTTACATTCCTTGTTCTCGTGAGGATATGTCCTTCATACCCTTTAAACCAGTTTGTGTCTTGTAAATATGAGTGGCTAGACTCATTAACTTGGGTTTGGAGTAGCCACTAAGGCTCCACCAAAATATAAATATCCATATCTCATTGAATGTACACACTCTTTGAGATATTTATATCCTTGTTTTTGTTCTTGAATGAATCACTTGTATGATTATCTATAATCTTGTGATGCTTGAATTATAACGCCTAAAAAAAGTAGCATTAGATCATATCTAGAGTTAAGGAGTGGTATGAATGCATGAAAGTGTTGGATTACTAGATCTAATGATCATATGTTTGTATGTTTTGATCTTTTGTTTGTCGTATTGAGAGAGAGACATGCTTATAAGATAGATATAATAAAATATTGAAAGATGAGGGAATAGATACTAATGATGATCACTCATAAATTATGCTAAGTGTACAATTGCTAAGAGTGTTTGCATGTTGGTGAGTGTGCTTGATTGTTGAAACTCGATCCAAGTTTTATCTACATACCAAAAACCATTAAAAAGATCTACAACTTGTTTTATTTTTAACTTAACTTTCATTTACTGTGTCCTATGTATTCTTGTTAGTTATCTTGTTCTGTAAGGCACACCAAATCTACTCCTGATTCAAATTAAGTGAGCTAAGACCTTAAGTTCTAAATAGATTGTCACCTTTGTGACTGTGTTTGACCCCACTTACTACTCATGACCTCACAAGATCATTGTAGGCATCTAAGGTATCAACTTATACATTTAAAGAATGATTGCCCCCTATCCATCTCCATTTTGGACACACAAATCATAGGCAATCATCGGCTTCCCTATGAATTCTTCAACATGGTAATATTATTGCATCTCTTTCTCTAGTTTATGTAGGCTTTATAGAACTTAGTATTATTGTCCCCTTTCTTCAGCCAATTGATATGTCCAGTTTCTTCCAGTACGTTTCCTCTTCTTTTGGTATATTGTCTAGATTAGACTGCATATCAATGCACTAACCGTTCATTATATTATCATGGTACTCTACCATATTGGCAGTACCCTGTCATATTATTTTGGAGCTAATTAATATTGCAGACCAACCTCTATTTTTTGGCTTTTTTTTTCTATTGCTTATATCTGATTCAACAATGTTTTTACATGATTGATTTAGTGCATCATTGAAATCAAGGTTGTCATTCCATCTAGTATTAAGGATATTAGCAAACCCCTTATATTCATAAATTGAGGCCTTGGTGATGAACCTTGTGTTAAATTTAATATGCTTCCAAATTTCTGCTAAAAAGGGACAATGATCTGAACGTATATGGGGTACATGTTCTACTAGTGTATCAATTTTTTTTAGTGGAAGCATTGTTGGACACAACTCTGAGCAACCTTTCTTGTAAGAACCTATGTTTATAAGTGATATTCTTCTCAGAGAAACCCAAACTAGAGATATTATATTCAATCAAGGTAATGGTGAAGTTAGCTTCATTTTGTTGTAAAGAGTACTACAACCCATCTCACAAGGATTGTAAGTGGTGTTGATATCACCAACATGATCCATGTCTCTATTAATTTTTTCCCTATTTAGTAAATTAAGAGAAATTAGCATGGAAATCAAAGAAATAAGACATAAGGATAGAGATGCAAGATATAATATTTCATTCCATACCCCTAAGCTTGGATTTGACATTGTCCTAAAAGTCAAAAACTAAATATAGAGTTGGAACAGATGTACTGATTTAATCATTATGGTGGTTGTAGGAACATGTTCGGAGGCAATTGTGTATATTGTGAAAAGAACATGTCAGTGAAGTTGGGGTTGTAGGAAGGAGGTGGTGGTGGTTTTGGATATCCCCCAAAGTTCCAATGGCTCCAATGATGATAAAAAATGTCGAAGTGTAATGCTCATACAAGTGTGAATGTGCTCTTGGTTCTGAAGAAGTAGGCATTCATTGTTGAACATGGCCTATTGGTGAGTGACAATCTCCTCCAGGTTATTTATGATCCTCTCTAGATAGCCTTGAAATTGAACTATTGTTGTCTATTGTTGTTTTTAACCCTAGTCAATATCAATGAGAATATCATACATGGTCTCCATAGAGTATGGGTCCTCTTGCACTGCCTTAGAAGATGTCAAAGAAGATGTGCTACATTGACATAGAGTGTGGTGCGACTTTCCTCTTGGAGTAACTGGTTTAGTTTTCTCCTTCATTTCCTCATCCACACCTTCAGTAGTCCAATGGAGTTTTCCAACACTACAAAGGTCGAAAATTGGATCCACAAGTGCTCACTCATCCCTTTTGGACAAGGCCTAGAACTCATACCATGCTTCGTGAAGAGCTTAGCATTGTAGAACTATGAAATCCAAAGTCCCCTTTGACTTCAAAGGTCAGAGTGGGGAAAGGTAAAGGTGAAGATAATCTGTCACATAGGTGAGAAAGCCCTTAAAGTGAATGGGAAGCTTCCTCTTTTCATTCTTGGCAAACTAGTATGCATGAGCAAAAAAGAACAAACCCAGGTTGACCCACTCATTTCCTAGGTGAGTAGGGACCATAGAACATAAAGGCGATTCATTGTACCTTTCCCTACCCCTAAGTTGACTTGGGAAAAAGAGTGTTTATCAATATATGGTGAAGGATATGGGCTAAAGGGTGCTCAATATCAAAGACTGAAGAGAGGTTCTCATTGATGTTGGCACTATCAAGAAAAATTGTCATCTACTGTCAAGGAAGAGAGTGGTCAAAGTTGTTGGGTTAGCATCACTAGCCTTGGTTGGACCACCTTAGATGGCATCAAATATTTCTATCTTGAGATGGTAGCGAATTTCTAATAGGTAGAACTTGACCCACCCTTTTTCACATTCATCATTATTTCTGCTAATTTTGAGGAAGCACACTTCGAGATAAGAGACAGACTCAAGAGTGATCTCTTTATAAGTTGGCCAATCCTTCAAAAAGGAATGTCCACTTGTTAAATTTTAGCCTCCACATGCTTTCTTCATGTTGTTAGTCAAGTTGATGTCATTGATGAAGGTCCTATCACCATATCGGTAACCTCAAGGACATTTTGCAACTCTGTGCATCACTTTCTCTGGTTATTGTTGCCATTGACAATTCAGATGTGAGACAAATTGGTGTGGAACAATTACAAAGGATTCCTCCCTCTTTACAGGTTGCTTGCTTGACATGAGAGAAGGTAGGATGAGATAGCTTGGAGAGGAAGCTCGATGAAGTAACACCATTTGGACATTAGATATGACTGCTCAAAGATGCTCGTAGATGAGTGCTAGAGAAGGAGTTATTGGTGTGAATAATGAGTTATGTCACCTACCCCTTTTATAGTCAAAAATATCCTGATCACGCTGAGTTGGTTCCACCCACTAAAGAGTCAGTGGTACCAACATTACACTAATATGCATGCTCGCGATATCCTATGTCAATATTGACATGTTGGATCAGTTATAATTGTTATATAAGGGTGTGCATGGCCGTCAAATTGCTTGCCAAGGATCATGCTAATGATCAAAGTCGGTAGTATCCACTATAGTCAGGGCGATTGACTATGTTCTAAGATTAGTCTAACTAAAGTTGCATTATCATGGTGCCACTAAGTTGGCATTAGTGATATTGAGGTCTTTTATTACATCTACTAGATAATTTGTATCCATTTTTTGTGCCACAGATGTGTAGTTCAATGGTACCAACTTTTCATTATAGCTTTCCTATAATTTATGAAGTCAGCTAATAAGAAACTCGATGGTACCGACTGGGTGTCGATACCACCCACATTTTTTACTAAACTTCCATAGTTTTTGACGTGTTTCATGTCATTGCCACTAATGCAATGTTGATGGTACCAACATTTTGTGTTTTTTGCACAATAAACACACAAGTCAACACATCTTAGTCTTGCATGAAAACATTAACTATAGAAGAAGTATGAAAATGAAATTCTACAACCTACTAAATGTTCCTAAAATAAGAAAAAGTGTGGGTTGCCTCCCTCCATCACACTGTTTTAATGCCATAGGATTGAGATTATTAAGCTCACTCAGTGAATTCAATCAATTTCAGCTATTCAAGTTCTCTAAGCACTTCTCCCCCAAAATAGTACTTCAGCCTTTAGACATTCATCTTCAATAGATTGGAGGCATCACTCACATCTACATATCAACATGGATAGACCTTCACAACTTCATAAGGTCCACTACACCTAGATCTTGTAAGATCCCCACAAACTAAAACATCATCCACAAACATCTCTAAACATTGTCAACAATATCTGAGAAATGGTGACCATGCACCTTCGTAAGGTGGTGGGTGTGTTGCAAAGATGAAATGGCATTCAATCATAATCAAAGGTGTTATAGGTACAAGTGAAGGTGATTTTTTCTTGACCTATGGAACTGTAGATGATTGGGATACCGATCGAGATAACAAAAATGGTAGAGAATGGAAAGATACTCTAGAATCTACTCAATGAAAAGTAAATGTAAAGGTACTTGGGAGTTATAGTAATTTACGCAAACATGCATCCCCGATACTAATGTAGTGGATATTGATTCATTTGACAACATTAGTGGTCATTGTGACCCCCCTTTTTAGACACAACTTGTGTAGGACTAACCTACTTACTATCAAAGAAACATATATTATATGAATTATTAAAAGTTCAACTACCTCTTTTTCCACCACCTCTATCATAATTGGGTTGATTCTAATTTGTGGTTGCATCATAGGTTTGGCTTCTTCCTCTATACAAATTCTATGCTGACATAAGCTTGGATAAATTCCATTTATGCATGCAATGGACCACCCGAACACACCGTAGTGATTCTTCAAAACTATCATCAACTTCTCCTCTTCAAGAGTGATCAAGAATGTGGAGGTTATCACTTGGATCATTAAATTATCAACAATAAATACATACTTTAGTTGGGGGTGGTAGAAACTTCAAATCTAGATTCCATGGACACTCAATAGAGGGCACTAATGGTGGAGGGTGTGGCCCTAAATCTTTAAAATGACATGTAAAAAAATGGAAGTGTAACATCCTTAAAATTTAAACTAATAAATGAATCCTTAAATGGAAACCTCAATTCCCAAATTTCAAATTTTATTCATTAAGTAGAACCTAATGTGACTAATAGACCCAAATATAATGTTAAAAGCAAAGTCCAATAAATTAAGTGACATTTACCCTTTTATGATGATAATCAATTCAATATCCTTTAACATAGAGGTATAATGCACTTTCTATCTCCTCTATGTAACCTCTTTATCATTAATAAGAATATGAGCCATAATTGGGAAATTTTCATCCGGTAGACTCAAATAAACTGAGATAAAATCTATTTGACCCTAAAAAGTAAAGTTGCATTGGTTAGGGGTCAATCATAATCCAATTAATATACATAAATGATAAACTACGTCATAGTAATAACTCGTCTTTGGGTCATCAAAGTAGACAAGTAATTATATAAATGTTCTAGACGCTAATATACACCTATGGACCAAATTTTAAGGTCAAACCGACCTCATTTGACCCCTCAAATCATTTAAGAGAGAATATATATATGTTAAAGCACCTAGAGGCATTAGATATTGTCTTAATTACATTGGGACCAAGGTCACAGTTTATTTTGCGTCATGTCCATCTATCCGCTCCCCTCTGAATGGATTTCATATATCATGGATCCATGGGACAAGGTTCATCCCCTCCAAATGGGCTCCCGATCAAGGTAAAAGTCGATTTTTCTTTTGACTCTCTTTGATATGAGACATTGTTATAGTGGTTCATGTGAAGAATTCTCCTTGCCAAGGGACTCTTGACTTATCCTCAAATTTAGTAATCCTTGATTCTTAGGGTTTTGTTTCCTAGATACTCATGGCTAGCCTTGGACTCTTGTCCTCACCATGTCTCAAGCTCTATGTTACAACCCCAATTTTTGGGTTCAATTGGTGAGAAATGCAATTTCTCATATTAAGGATATTTGAACAAATAATGATATAATTTTTTTTGAATAAATGTATTATGTTTATAATAGCCTTGATGTTTGTGTTGTGGGTGTTATTGGCTATTGGGCCCAAATAACAAGGGGATTCAATTAGTAAATGAATAATTGAAATTTTGAGAAAAGAAAAGTGTGGAAACCTCTAGAAGGCAAATCCAAAGAGGAATTTCGTGCCACTTGGGTTCCAAGGAGTCCAAAGTTGTAAAAAGAAAGCAATAAGAAAAGAAAAGATCAATTAAATATTTCTTTATTAAGAAAGAAATTGAAAATAATGATAAAATATGGAAAATAAGTGGAAAGAGGTATAATTAAGTAATACTTGGTGGATTTTCGTATCAAAAGGATTCCTAATGTTAAAAGGAATCAAAATAAAGAAAATAAAAGATTAAGAGAGAGAAAATATACTTAAAAAGATGCTTTATTATGAGATAATTTGCATATGAAGAAAAGTCATTCATAATTTCGAGTTTGAGTCCCAAACTTGGCATACAAGTAGCCAGAGTCATCAAGGACTTTCCTTTAAAATTTGGAATTAAAAGGATGAACGGTTTGAGAGATATGAATTTTGTAAGTTTCCTAAAGTGTAAGGATAACTTTAAATGTCACAATTTATGTTCTAATACGAGGCTTGATAGCCATTGGATCAAGGATCCAGCGGTAGCTGCTTTTCGAGTTAGATTGGGAAAGGGGGAACTGTAAATGGAAATTTTCGCAATCAATTTTCTTTACACCCGATCCTTGAGCGAATCTGGAGTTTTCTCCATTATATTTAGGGTGAGAAACCGGACCCAGGCATCCCAAGAAGTCCATGTTTCGATGGGGATCGGGGACTCTCCCTATTTTGTGTGGAGGAGCAGACTCCATGGCTTGAGGGATTCCTTGGATACATGTCTATAAAAGACCCCAGATAGTCCCACGAGTTTGGAACCAACACCCCAAAGGGCGTGAGGGCCGAAGCGTTTTGTCTCCCTCCTTTCCCTATGTGTCCTGCTGCCAAGAAGGCTGAAGGGCGACATCCATGTGTTGTCGCTCCTACCACTGCTAGCCGAGGTAGCTAGGGATCAGTACATGCTGGGAGGATCAGGGCACGTGGGAAGGGTGGTTGTTTCCTATCATGGGCATCCTCACGAACCAATAAGTTGGGCCGGAGAGGGCGTCGTCGAGGAGGAGGCAGCGGACCCCTGTTCTGCCGCAAAAACAGAGCAGCGTCATGCTAGGTTCCGTGAAGAAGAAGACGGGGGCTGGACCGGGTATCCGGTTAAATGGATCTGAAGGAAGACCCGCGAGATGGGAGAAGAATAGAAGGGAAAAAAAGAAAGAAAAAAGAAACAGATGACGTGTCAGTTTCCGATTGGTCGATTAAAGGTAATTTCACAATAATTTGTACAAATTATCTGTAGCCCCGACGAAAACATGTAATATATGAAATTTATTCATAAAAATGTGAGGAATCTATTAAAAATATATTTAGAAGACAATTCCTCTTGCTATTCGAAAAGTAGTGTAAATTATCAACTTTAATGCTTTAATGATTAAGAAACCCTATTTTGAAACGATTAATGTGTTTAGTAGGGTTTAATGGATGATTAAAGTTGATATTAACCTGTTAATGATAAAAAGGAACATTAAGATCGAAAAAGGATGAACTTTGCATGTAATTAATTTAATTTAGAGATTCATGTGCAAAGATGTGCTTTAATGGGCCTTGAAACCCTAATATTAGTAAATGCGATTCTTGATGGCTTTAATTATTCAAAACTATGAATAAATCTAAGATATGATAATTCAAAGATATTTCAAGGATAAAAGTCCCTAATTTTGGATAAATAACCTTAATGTAGTAATTAGGGTTTTTCTAATGAATAAAGGAAGAATTAATGACAAATAAAGTTCATATGTGAGTTAGACCATAATGAACTATGAATTGATGATAAATGAGCATAATGATCTTGTCATGGATAGAAAGGATAAAAATGGTAGCTTTAATGTAAAAGAGGCTTAATGGACTTAATTGATGGTTAATTATGCTTTTTCTGATATCAGGGTTATATGTGGTTAAAAGATAACCATAGTATATTTCGTGAAGGATAGATGAGAAATTAGGGTTTAAAAGAGTAAAATGAAGTAAAAACCCTTATTGCAAAGTAAACCCTAAAAGAGGTAGAAATCCTAAAAAGGAATAGAAACCTTAAGTAGCAAGATGGTTTGAATAGATTTTGATAAAAAAGGAATTGGATGTGATTTCAGGATTCTTGCTTGATTGGATTTCCCTTCTTGGTTGATTCTGTCTCAAATCTTCCTAACAGGTATGTGGTTACACTTATGAATATCTTGAGTTAGTTTTCTGAGATTTACCGAAGTTTTCATCGATGTCATGAATTAATTGTTGGATGATTTTAATTCATGCAAACTATAATGTGGCTATGACTATCACTTACGATATGTGCCTACTAGTTCAGATCCTGGTCCCCTCTGTGGCTTAATAATTGACCTAGTAAATGGTACCAATGGAGTAGGTCCATCAGGTCATTAGATTACTTAGTAAATGGCTACCAATGGGGTAGGACCATCAAGTCATCATGAGTTAGATATTGGGCTACCTGCGGGTAGTGCCATGCGACTCTATTACCCTAGGTATTGGCTACCTATAAGGTAGGTCCATGGGGGTAAGAAGCTACCTAAAGAGAGGTAGCATACAAGGGATAGAACAGAGTTAGGGGATAGGTAAGGATTGAGTAGTATAGCTTAAAATGTAATCTTGGTTGTTAAATGATTAATTGAATGATTACGTTGTTAACATATTTGCATGATTATTGTTTCCCCCACATACCAGCTTCAGCTGACCGACGTTTTGTTTGTCGGCATTTTAGGTACAATGAAAAGAACAAACAGTAAAGTGGCATATGTGGTATTAAATGAGAATTAAAGTGCAAAGGAGGATTAGATAGATTAGTATCTGTGTGGATAGAAGTTTTGAAATCCCAATTTTAAAAGGTATGCAAAGTTTTTATTTTTACCATATTTCAGTATAGTTGGTAGAATTTTAATAATTGTTAATGATTATTTGTCGAACCTTTGATATGGGTTATTGGTTAATGGCTCTGTCCTTTCGGTCTCCCTTGATTGGGGGTTATCGGGAGGCGGGGTTGTAACACTCTAGATCTCCCTCAACCTCTACCTATATAAAAGTTGTTTGGAGACAATTATGGAATACAAAAAGTCATATATCCATCGTGGTTTTCCCTCTAAATCCCCTACTTTCTCACTCCCAAATTCCACTTGGTCCTACCCCCTCAGATGGTTGGTGGCATCGAACAAGGTCATCCCAAAAATGTCGTCTTACTGCAACTCTTTCCATCCAGAGGGAAAGGCCCAGGAAGCATCGTTGATTATCAACATAGGTACCCCACTTGCCTTTTTAGACTAGTTTCAAACTCTTCTCTCATACCTTCTTTCAAGTTCTAAATTATTGTTTCATCCCTAGGGCATTTTTTTTGAACTAATCCATCTTCCACTGAATTCATAGTTTGAGTCCTCATGATCTCCAATGCCTCGTTTTCTGATGGTTTTGTTGTTCATGGCTTTTGACTTGCTTTACCATGCTTCCATGGCAGAAGCACCTCTGATAGCTTGTGGTGTTCTTGCATCCTATTCTTGGGTTTAATGAGTCTGAAAGGGAGTGAGGAATGAGGCTTGCACCCCAATTTTTGATGTTGATTTACCTTGATCAGATTTTAATTAGGACTACTCATAATTTTTATTAGAAGTATGTGCATCCATCAATCTACTTGATTCAGACCCCTCGCTGTGAGTAGAAAATGAGATATGGCAGTTTCCATTCTTACCCTCCTATTGATTTTATTCTTGTGTCACATCTATGGGTATGTTGGTAATCTCACCCACATTCTCCCATTTTGTTGATAATGTCCTTTTGCTTTAGCAAATAGGGTCATGTGGCTGGGTCTCATTGGGCCACAATAACATGGTCCCATCTAGTGTCCTCCTCTTTGGATAATAGTGCTTATGTGGCTGTTTGGTGTTTTTCATTGGTCGGTACTTCACAAAGTCATAATATATTCTTACTATGTCAGAAAACTAAGCAAATTTATGTTTTAGAAAGGTTTTTCAAAAAGGAACCAAATTTTATGATTTTCCAACCCTACAATATGGCATACCATGTTTTCCTAATAACTTAAGTTTTGTGTTTAGTTTTCTATAAAGATCAAATCAATGAGATGTATATATTATGAACATGGTAATTGGGGTTCAACCAACCTAACAACAAGAGTAGGATTTCATCAACCTAAGAAGAGAAGCTAGGATCTTCTCCAAGAGAGAGGTAAGTGGGTCCATGCACTTTGAGTATTTAGTATGAATTCTTAATCGACTTATATTTATTGTCTCATGATTACCAAGTTACATAATATGCATAGCCATGTACTCAAATTTGAATATTATTTGCATCAATCTTATTAAATGATCCTTATGCTTTCAATTTCTATTTCAAGAATAAATGTTATGATCATTCAAAATTTAGTTAAATTTAATAATTGTCAAGATTGATGATTAATCATGTAATGGGTTGTATTATTTTGTCCTCATCGTGTTAATGTTTATCCCTCAGACCTTATGAGTTCAAATGGAACATAGAGGCACTTATGTTCAAATCATCAGCTCAATTGGAGCATTAATAATGGCACTTGGGTCTAGATCATGAGTTCAATTGGAACATTAGGGGAACCTATGAGCCTTATGAGAAAAATTGGTGCATAAGAGTATATGACACTATAATCAACCACCAAGATTAAATTATTTGAATCCAATTCTACTGTTCATTGGCTTCATTTTTTCCCTTATTGGCAAGTGATTTTATTGTTAAAACAACACTCAATGCCACTTTTTCTAACTGCTATTATTTCATGCATGGCTGAGAATGTGACACCTGTAAAAGGGGAAAGAATAAGGAATCTTAAGCAATGACCGTACATCTCAAGGACATATTAGGAACTTTTCCCTCATGGGGTGACATCTACCTTAGATGATCCTAATACTCAATTTATGTTATTCCATGTTTAGATGTTAGATCTTAGACTTGATAAAGCTATCAATTGTAGTTTTCATATATAAGAAGCAATGTATGAATCTTTTAAGACAATGTATGGTGATTTATTTATTTGCGATGAGTATCGTGATCTGACATTCCACTTCAAAAGTGAAATGCTTCCGCTCATGTATTGTGTGTATGCAATAGAGGGGAGTTATAGGAAGTGTGTTTGGGTGTAATGCATACTACTCTAAGAAGTGAGATTGACAAACATTCTTTGTCATGTTCATCAGCTTTGCATTTAATGGAAAACTAGGATAAGAATGTTAAATTGCTACCACCACTGCTTTTGTAAAGGATGGAGGGGAGACAAAATCATATGGGATGTTCAGATGCCTAAAGGCTTTAACACGGGACATTGTACACACTTCTTCCATTCCTTCCACATGTAGAGAACATCTATCAACCTAGTGCATGAGATTAAAGACATCCAAGAAGGGCTTCCCAAGAAGCAAATGTGACGTCATTGTCCATGTTTTGCATGACAAAACATCATGCTACTCCCCCAAACTTTGTTGTTTGCTCTTGTAGTTTGAACTCCATGTTTCATTTTCAACACTTAGAGTGGGCCATCCACTCCCATATCCATTGCAACATCTATAGTGAGATGGAATGTCCTACCCAAAAGTAATTTAAATCCATTTTCCTCCTACATTTCCACTAGTACAAAGTCAACTAAAAAAATGTACATCCTCACATATGCCATATTGTCTAACAAAATATGTATCGCCAATTGAATTATCATATTGCTCTTTCAAGACATTTTTAGATCCATCATCTTGAATATATTGAGTAGCATGAGGTTAATGCTAGATCTTGAATTTATTATTAAAGTGTCCCCAAAGTGAAACTTGTTAATAGAACATAGTATATTAAAACAACCTAGATCTTTCTGCTTATGCGGCAAATTCCATTGAATTGATATGCTAGCCATTTCACGAACTACAACCACATTATAGAATGCAATTTGCATTCATTGTTGATGATATCATTGATGAATTTGCCATAGGTGGAAATGTGTTCAATAGCTTCAACCAAGGGGAAGTTGACTTGTATGTGGTAGAATATATCAACAAAATTCTTAAACTACAAATTTGTTTTGCTCTTCTTTAGACTATTAGGAAAAAGAACATATATCATTATCTAATATAAGTGAGTTGGTTTGTATGTGTACTTAGGGGTTTTTACTTCCCCTAAGTCTGCATAAGGCATGACCTCTTCATTTAGTGGTCAATGTTCTTTAGAATATCTTGGCATTTCCTAGATGTATTATTTAGGAAAAACCCAACACCTCAATTGTAAAGTGTGTTCATCCCCACTTTGTGTGCACCATAGTAGCAAAAAATTCCTTGGTCAAAGGTGTATGCTATGATGACGGACCTTCTCGAGCATATCCTAGTAGCGGTACCATGCCTCTATATATTTTATTAGGTTGTTGTTTGAGATTATGTACCCACCAATTTAGTGGTCTTTTATGGTGGGAAATACTTCTTAAGGAACATGTCTATCATCTCATCTCATGAATCATTGAAATCCAATACCGGACTGTGGAACCAAGTCTATCCCTATTTGATAGTGAAAAAGGAAATAACCTCAAATATATAATAGTTTTCGATACTTTTTTTTTATATATTTTAAGTGTAGCACAACTCTCCAAAAATCTCTTGATATGTTGCATTGGTTCTTTGTGTGCATGTCCATGAAAAACTTGTGTTTTGAACATATCTACAAGGCTTGGATCAATCTTGCATCTTCACACATTCATGACCTACCATTTAATTTGAGACAAATTAAAATGAATGAGGATGCATTTATCCTTTTCCAAATTATATGTTCATGTTCCTCATCTCCTCCATCTTCTACATCATCACCCCCATGATTTGACATGTCTTGTTCTTCTTGATCTACCTCTAATTACCAGTTGTCCACCAATGGTTCTTCTGGGTTTCCAATCAGTGGAGTTAGAAGGAGTCATGAAGATGTCATGAACTCCTTTTCTTTTTGTACAATTAATTTTTTATGTATTTTTGAAGGAGTAGATTCCCAATAATTTGTGGAACGGGTATGGACCATAAACTAGTACATGGAGTGAAACCACAAATTGAGAAACATAGAGAACGAGGGGAAATAAATCCTAAAATATATGTAATACTAATGATTGAAAGGAAAAAAACTTGTGGCCTAGAGTGGCCAGTTCTAGCACTCATAGTGCTAGAATTACAAATTCGCTAACAACAATGCCAAAATCTTGACACAACATTTCTACATGAGTAATACACAAGTCCATATGTCAAAGTAATACTGGGACTTTGAGTTATGAGTGTCAAGTTTAGGTAATTGGGTGCTACAAACTACTACTAACAAGAACCAAATCAGCTAGGAATGTAATAAGTTTGGGTTTATTAATAAAAACTAAAAACTAAAATTATGAATGCAAGTTCAAAGATTGGTTTAAATCAATTTAGTGATATCTTGAGAAGTAGTGCTTTCACCACACCGAACTTTATATTAATTTCTATATATCTATAAATAAATCATTGTTTCCTTTTAAATTAGGAATCCTTAGATAATACTACTCCCTTCAAAGCATAATATCCTTTTCTAATATGGTCAAGACCCTACTTTGTAATGTTTACTATTCCAATTTGAATTATTAAATTATACTTCTAGATATTCGTCAACATAATTGTAAGCCCTCTTCTGAGGCATGTTATTAATTGTGTTAATGATAATTCATTCAATATTTAACCCCTCTTCCATAGTTGTTAACTATCCAAAACATTGTCGCGATGATCAACCACAAATGTGATAGTTCAACGTCAAATTATCATTAAAATTCCAAGAAACACGATTCATCTATAAATAAATATTTTCAAGAAAAATACATCGAGATACTCCTTGGTCCTAGAAAAAAAGTGGATTATCCCCGCATGTTGCATATGATATCAAAGTTAATTTTAAAGAAAAGGAAAACATAAATTGTTATGACCACATTTGTGCTTAATTGGTAAACTAGGGTTTACCTGAATGACTACATGTTTAATTATATTGAACATCAGTTAAAGCTGACTAATTATATTAGCTCATTTGTGATGTTTCATACCTAATAATGAAATCTAAGCATGCTTATAATTTGAAGAATTAAGGTTTGAGAAATGTAAACCCTAGTCGAAAAAATTAGGATTTTGATAGTATATGAATATGGAATTTGATCAGGTTAGCAGTGTGGTAAATGATTTTTAATATTGTCTATGTAACTTGGATTTAATTTAATTTTGGACATGATATGGATAAATCAATCATGCATGATAGTACAAAATTTCATAATATTTGGATGTTCTTTGAATGTGGTTCTCGGTCAAACTATACTTTGATCGACCAAGCTGACAGAGTGTTAATCATTAGTGTGGTGTTTGAATTTTAATTATTTATTAATAGCTCATAATGATATACAATTTATACTGGAGCTCTGAAATTACATTTAAGAGATCATGCTAAATTTAATATTTTTGGATGAGTTGAGACCTATTCTGTAGACAAATTATAGTAATATTTTTATGACTAGAAAAAACAGCCGAAATAAGAGAAAATATTGTCAGGGGTCAATGTGCAAATTACCCAAGCACCTCAATTTCTCTATATGATCAACACAAAACATTAGGATATCTAATAGTTTGTGATTCATTCTAGAGAGAGAGGAGAGCTAGGGTTTTAAGAAGGAAAAGTGGTGAAGATGTTGACCTAGGATTTCACTATTTGAGATATGATGAAGCATATCATTTCATGAAGAATCTTCTCTCACGTGTCAAGATTCCGCCCCTTCTCTGATTTGTAATCTTTCACTTTTCTCACTCGTTCTCCACAAATCTCCATTCCCAGGGTTTCTGAGTTGAAAGGAAGAGAAAATTGGTGATTTTTCTAGGGTTTTGATATGGATTCAAGAATTTTAGATATGGACTATGTTTTAAAGGTGTTTTCACACCTTAGAGTGAGTGGGTACTTCCTTTAAATAATATATTGCATGACAATGAGTTAAATCATCAATAATCTTTAATTGCTTTGTATGCGACTGCAAACCCTAAACTGTCTTTTTGATCTAGCTTTAACAAGATGATATGAAATGGATTATTTCTCTATTGTAATGAATTTCAAATGATAAAATAATATTAGAAATGAATACAATCCATCTAAATGAGGATTTATAAAGTAATTGTAGAGGTTACAAGAATATACTAAAATTCAGGGTTTTTTAGATTGTTGTATAACCGAATAAGAAGTTTTCCTATTTGAATCTCTTTGTTATGAATGGATGTTTTATCTGAATGTGTAGTACATATATGTCAGGTACTATCTTGAATTTCGTTTGATGTTATTAGTGTTTTATTGATTTATCAGTAAAGAGGGTGAAATCCTAAATGAATGGAAAGTTGGAAGTTTGCAAATTGTCATTATGAAATTCAATTGATATGATTCTTTTATATTCATAAATTCATTTGTTCAAGGTTATTATTGATGCATGATATTACAGTGAATGGTGTGAAAACCCTAATTCAGTTTATTACATGGTTTCATATACCTGTTTAGTTATATGTGAACTATTGGGAGCAATCTTTATTCAGTGAATGTTTATGACACATGAAATCCTTATGCGAGTCATGTGATATGTGAACGAGGCAAATGAAAACCTAAGGATACGGTATTGAGAGAATCAAGTATTGTGATATCAATGTTTCTCACTATGAAATGTGGTGATGTTCAGTAGTTCAGTTTGTAGCACATTTTATAGATGATCAATGAAATGAACTATTTACAAAGCTAAAGTAAGGAATGTTGATGTGATGATTGAATGCTGAATTTAAAGGGAGAATTAGACATTTAAATGCCATGAACACTATAGAATCCTTCACAAGAGGCATGCACAGTGAGGAGAAAATGTGCTTCCCAATTGGAGGTCTCACGTAGGTTGTGGTAAGCCAAAGCACATCATTGTGGGGTGCAGGAGTCTAGGCCAATGTGGGTGGACTCGTTAAATGATTGGTATCCAACACCAATCGGGGCTTCTGGTGGTACATGAGTTATGAGTTGTGGTGATCATTGGACATCTTCAGTTGGTCTACTGGAACACAACTAGCATGAGGGCTTGACTCCCCGCTTGAGTATCCAAGTTGAGAGGTGGAGTATGAGATATCCGGCTGCTCCCATTAGCCGCCGAGAGGCAAACGTGCCAAGGACCACTACATATGAGGTTTTACTTGAGAGCTAGGCTTAGGAACCTAGGCATGCTTCTAATCCTTGTATAGTGAGATCGTAGTTTGCTGCATTCTTTCACATGTTGTAGCACACCTCACGTGGGTTCAGGGCATAATAAAATGAATGATAGGTTAATGATGTGTGTGTGGCTATTAAATTATTCTTTGTATGTTTTTAATTTGCTAGTTACCTTTGAGATTATAAAAGTATGTGCAATATTGCTTTACTCCCCTCACTAACATAGAGCAATCTTTCCAATTATTTGTTTGTGAAAGATTATTTCCTTTATAACTCATTATTGTTCTACTTTATATCCAATTGCTCAAATAAAATATCTCTAAATATCTAAGTACTTTAAAATATTTCTTTGAAGTACTCATTCACTAAGCGAGTAGGCTCACCCCTCTACTCACATTTTTAAGGGATAGAACGTGGACTAAATATGTCAATGCATCAGAGTAGAATTGCCACATGAGTTAAGTATGATATTAGTTAAGTTCAGTCAGTCCCTGTCACTCTAGGTCCTTGTATATAGTTGAGAGAGAGTTGTAAATGATGATGTGTAATTTTGTTTCCTTAATAATAGAGAATGGATCTTTTTATCATGTGATATGTACATGGAAGGTTGAGAAATAGAATTAATGCTTGAATATGTCTCTTTATTGTTGAAATCAAATTAGAGAAATCGAGTTTTATTTCCCTGAGAAGGTCAATTATTATGATTGAATGTGCAGAAAGAAAGAGTTTGAAAACAAAGAAAAAGTTAAGGGCATACTTTTGTATTATGCTTAGTCCTCAACTTATGCCCTAATATCATGATTAGTGGTAATCATGGGATGTGGGTGTAACATAAATGTACAAGGATAGAACCCTAAATCCATGATTATAAGATCCTCTTGAAGATGAGAGCAATCTGACAATGTTTCGACATGCCTAATCATTCCTTAAAGTAGCTACAACTAATATTTTGTCATTGAGTCCAAGTTCTTCTCCTTTCCTCTTAATTTTCATGCCAAAAAGAGACAATCCTTGACAGTGATGATCACTTAGGTCATATAGGACCATAAATATCCAAGAAATAACACAGACCTTCAAATTATAAAAACATAATATAGTCTGTAAAACCAGCAGACTCAATGGCATCGAGTTGGGTCAGGGCTACTAAATTTACTTATTCCTTATACAAACAAAACTGTGTCGGTGCCATTGAAAAAAAATTTGGTGGTATCAAGGTTTCCCTATGAGGTTCTAGATGCTTGTTTGATGCCACTGAGCATGGTGTCAGTATTCCCAACAAGGACTCATAGTGGTACAAAGAGTTACTAATGGTATCATATTTCTCCTATGAACTTCCTGCCCACTTTGGGGGAAAATTCAGTGGTACTAGATGGATCTGAGTGGTGCCGATCTTTTATGTAAATAACCAATTTACTTAAAATCATACAAGTAACACACTAGGCCAACATAAAATATAACAAATTTGTGTAAAAGACATTCTAAATAAAAAATATTGATGCACTTTGCATAATGGCTAGTTTGATACAATATGAGTAATAACATATATCTTTTGAGAACAATCGTCATGTAAAACCACCCAAAATAGCATGTTAATTAACAAAAAAAATGTATGCATCATTGGTACATTTGGATGTGTCGAAAATTGTAGGTGTTTAAGAATGTTATGCAAACTAAAGAACATCAAGTGTGGTTCAACAGGAAGGAACATTGACTACACGAAGAGTATGGAATATGGAAACACTACTCATATTTATGACTTCACTAGAAATTAAAAAGAAATTACCAAGGATGCATAAAAATGAATTTTGATGCGGCTTAAAAAAATGATGCTACAGATGTGACAACTCGATATGAAAATGGTAGATGTCTAACAGGTTTGAGCTACTCTGACATGGATAACTTACTATGGAATATGAGATAACAGCCAATAACCTAGCTTTAAAGATAGTCAAAATTTATTTCATGAGTAATTGCTTTTATTGAATCATACAACAAAGTGGATAATATGGTGATTAAGAACAATCCTAATCGCAACCCTAGGGACACTAGTTGGATCACCAACATGTAATTGGTCTTGAACTATAATAGCAGGACCAAAGTTTATTTTGTTCGTCAAGATGCCAATAAAGTGCGTGATTGTTTGGCTAAGACCCAACTTAAAAACCTTAGTGGGAGTCATTATTTTAATGACCCACCCTCTAAAACTAAATTTAATACTTATACAAATTAGAGTGTGGTGCTATCAGTACCATTTTTTAAATTAAATTATCATTTTTGTAATGGATATTTTCTGCAAAGAGAAGGGAAATATGAATAAAAATGCTTCCTACCCCTCCCAATAAAGATATCACCTCATCTTACAAATTCTAACTTTTCAATAACATAATTCCACAATAATGATATAGTATAAAATACTCTTCATATTCATACAAACAATTACATTTTATTTCCAACAATCATATAAATAAAAAGGAGGGATACAGTTCATCACATATGCTTTGCATGAGTTAAAAACAATTGTGGAATGGTGGGAAATATAGGGGATACATCAGGGGTGACCAAAGAATTGGGATCAAAGATGGAAAACCATGGTGGAGGTTGGAAGAATGGAGATCCAAGATGGTACATACATGGATACCATAATAGGAAATGAGATTGAAAAATACCCATCATGGGGTACATAAGAAGTACTCTAAACATTGCACAAGTTTATATGCATCTTCTTTATAGTGGCATGAGGATAATCACTAGTTATGCATGAGAGGAACGTGCTTCTTGGATGGAAACATACAATGACACATAAAGATTGTAGCCTGAATACTATGATGATGGAAATAATTTCCTTGCTGACATGCTCTCAACACGAAGTTTAGAACCTTGAAACATGCTAAGGCATAATAAAATGAAGGAGGACACACATATTGTTTCTTCATTGATGACAAATTAGAGGAAATCCTTGAGTGTATTGAATAGGTCATGACAAAGATTTTTGGAAATTTTGGTTGCCCCAGAGGCAGAGTAAATACCAAGTAAACAGTAGTTACCATTAAATTAATTAACAAACTAATAGAGTTATTAACAATGGTTGAATGGCTATTAGTATTTGTCTAAGGCTACATGCCACTTTCAACTCCATTGACTGGCAAATTAGTACTACATCATACAAAATTCACCAATAGAGGTGATCACAAGAAGTCTCTAACTAGGGGTCCATGATCCTATTTTTGCAATTGCCTCATGGTGTGGCCATGGAATTCTTACTTTGATCGCTTGAATGGTATGCCAAACCATACTCTAACATGGATCAACGTCTTGGGCCTACCCATATATTACTACAAAAAGGATAATTGTCAAAGTATAGGATAGGCTGTGGACATGTTGATTTCAAAGTAGTCTTTTTAGATTGGTAGTGGAGGTTAATATCGGCAAACCAATCCATCTAACTATTCTCACTAATGGTCAAGAATAAAAGATTGAGTACAAGTCTCTTCCATATCTATGAATGCAATGTGTAAAATGGGGCACTTAACTAAAAACTATATGGGTCATGTGGAGAACTCAAGAGACCACCCTAAAAAGAAAAGTGATGATGTAGGAGTTAGATGGGAAGCAATAGAGGGGCAATCACATGGTTACTATAGAAGGAACATATTGATAAGTATACAACCCATAAATAAATGAGGAGGCTATATAGAAGGTGACCAAAACTCACAACAAAGAAGGAATCAACCAATACCAAGTGTTGGAAGAGGAGGAAGTAAGTGAAAAGCCTACATAAGATTTATATAAGTAGCATCAATCCACTATAGAAACATCCATGAGCCCCAAGATTTGGAGGAAGAAGCAATGCTTAAACAAAGAAAGTGAAATGGGAAGAAACATGTACGAGACCACAACAACAATACAATACAACAGTTTACAAGACATCACGAACAAAGAAATTGAAATCGGAGGAAGTGTGCATGTATCTAAGAGATCAATTGAGAAGGAGGGAACCATAAAAAAATGAGTCTAATAGGATATGAGGTGAAAATGATGAGGATCACCTAGGAGCCTAAGAGATCTGACTAGGACATTGACATGGTGGTTGAAGAAGAAGGAACACATGATATAGTTTCCAATACACTTACAATAAATGTGAGTAAGGAAGCAAAGGAAAAGACTAAAACACACAAGACCAAGTAGAGTGTAGTTCAAGTTAGCCATCTTACAATCAAGAAGTAGAACAAGAAGGAGTGGGTAGATCAAGGAGGTAACATTGTTAGCTTGAGCTAGTATTTCTTATTCTTCTCTCATTGTTTTTTATTAATACAATATCTTGGAATATTATAGGTACTAATGGAGATAACACTACACACACTCTTAAAGAGTTTGCTAGGAGGTATAAATCCCACATAATTGATAGCATGGTGCTAGGTTCTTAGGAGAAAACACATATTCAGCAATAAAGGACCACATGTAGGGTTCTGGGGAAGGGGAGCCTCAAAAATAAAAACTTTCCCAATGAAACTCTTAGCCAATGAATCTAGCATACCCATAAAATATCAATATATTAAAGACATAGAAGGGATGAAAAATATGCCTTGGTGCACACTTGTTGTCCAACAACTAGACATGTCTTATGTTGGTGTAGAACATGCACTTATGGATCCATATTTGAAGTGATTGTTGTTGTTGCCACATTTTCATTGTAGCACAACCTTGTCATCTCCTTGAAGAATATGCATATCCTCAAGCCTCCACCCAAGGGCCTCAACATATACATTGTCCGCAAAAATGTAGAAACTCTTGGTGTATCACCTTGGTAGCCAAGAGGAAGCAGAACTCAGACTTGTCAACATGCTAGAGTCATTCTCTCCCCCTATCCTCCTATAGTAGGTTGTTTTCCTTTGGGCGAGTTACTCTCTCTAAGAGGAAGAACTAATAGACAACTTGTGTGTCAATGTGTGTGTCTCCCTTTAGATATCCAACCCTTTATACATGAGATTCATGGGCTTGGATTTTCTAAAAATCCAATTCTATTCCTAATATCACAATCAAACCAGATTTAAAGTACAAATACTTTCAGAATTATTAGTCATTCATTTCATTAACCACTCAACTAGTTGGACTAGTTTGGTCAACCATTCAATTGGTTGGCATGCCTAATCAATCAATTTTCTAGTCCATGTCTAATTTTAGTTGATGAATTTGCTTATAAATCCAATAGACCACATATTCCTTATAGTTCCCTAACTTCACTCTAGTTGACTGACTAGGATACCCAATTGACTGACTAACTAGTTTACCAAATTGGTGATCGATAAATCATTTGGCAATCAACAGATCTATTGATCCAAATTAATTAGTTGATTGGTTGGATAGGAAATCAATTTGTACATGATATAGAACTGTTCTAATCATATGTTTGATCGCAAACTTCAATTCCATTATGCATCCTTATGGGTGTGACCCTGTAGGTTCCTTATTATGTTGGCACTGATGTTTGAACTTCACAAGCAATGATTGGTGTCTAGAAACACATCATTTCTACCCATGTAATAAGAATAAGTTCGACAGAAACTTCAACTTGTAAGTGACCAATGTTACCATGAATGAATAATCCCTTTGTCACATATATCCTGATTGAAACTAACACATGGAATTGTCATCCTCTTAAAATTTAATATGTGTTTCTTAAGTAAAGTAGACTATTGAGATTGTTGAGCTCTATATTGTATATTGACTCACATGAACATAGCCATGCATTTCATAGTCTCACTTATCAAGTGGATAAATTTCAACTACATCACTCACATTAATCCACAAGTGCCACAACACACCCAGTCACTATATCTATGTCAACCCCTATTCAGAGTCACATTGGGTAGTGTTAACATACACAAAACAATATGTGATTATCATAGTAAATTTAGGTTTAAGGATCAAAATCACCACTCTCACATTGGGATATGACTCTAATTACCTTGACATGACTCCCATGTGCCATTCTCAAAGTGTGTCTCTCTAGTGCAACTTGATCTCTAACAAGTACCCACATATCTGAATTGATATCCAATATCAAAACCAATGAGACATAATTATCATTCAACATACATGCTAGTCTTATGCATTATTATTGTCCTATAATATCAACAATAATAAGTGTTCATGGACATACCAAGAATGAATACTCTTGAGTATACATATGATCTCATGTTCAGGTCCTCAACTAAATAGTATGTTATTGAGCCAAAATAGTCTTAAGACACTATTACATGTATCCCTTATCTCAATAATTATAAAAATGTATTAAGTAGAATCCCCTTTATTAAAAATCGAATCATACATAATGTATACCTATTAAAATCCTCACACGATGACTCTCAAGCATACAACCAACTATATCCCACTTGCATCAGAGAAAATCACTCATGAATTAAATTACAAGTGATGCAACATAATCATCATGCTTATGCTGTAAAATTGGTTTTGTTAAGGGATCAATAACATTGCTTTCAATTGGCACTATGAAATTATTTACATCTTCTCTTTGTATGATCTCTTATGTGATATGATATTTCCATAGTATTTTCTTAGAACGTTAATGCAATTTGGGTTCCTGATGAAGCCCTTAATTGAGCCTGCATTTTGTGTCATATTTCTCATTATTCACATGTAGATGTTTCACAATGCAAGTACTTCCCAATATATGGTATTTTATATGAAATGTAGTCATGGATTCTATTTGCATGATTTTACCTTAGAGACTAATTGATGCAAGGAGGATAGAGATAATTCCAAGAGCTTCAACATGCATGGAGGATTCCAAGGAACCATCAATGTTAACTCCAACATACTCCAAGTGTCCAAGAATCAAAGATGAGCAAAGAGCACCATGGATGAAGAAATTAAAGATCAAAGTGATACATAAAACTCCCAAATGATTGTGGTATACAACCACAATTGTGCTATAAAAGTTACAATCACTTATTGAAATCTTACTTTGAAGCAAGTTAACAAACTCAACAACCACAACTGTGCTCAACAAAACATGTGTCCAACACGACCATTTTTTCCAACACGGTCGTGGCATCCACTGTCCATGACGACAGTTATCCAGAGCATTGTCCCTCCACAACTCCTCACCCATGGCCATGTCACCCACAATAATCATGCTAGCCTAGATCCACCAAGACCATGCCACTTCACTTCCAAAACCCAAAATTTAGTCTGGTCATTTCATCTCCACAACACCACCATTTTCATCCACCACAACCATCCTACACCTACACACCATAGTCCTGGTAACCACCATGACCTTTCTACCAAAATAACCATGCTAACACTAATGTTTCCTCACTTTCATTTTATCATTGTACCCTCACTTAACCCCATACTTCACAAGCCACTATACAACCACTAGTCACAAATGGGGACAAGATGTTAATGCTCCACAACACTAAAGGCAGCCACCCACTTCCACCTACCTCTTTCCTTCCATCTTTCTTCCACCTTCCACCCAAAAACCTTGTTTTTAAGGTTTTATTCAATTCCACCTTCACTTTCCATGCCATTACACTTTAGAGGAGGGACTAAGACATCCTTTTTATTGCTAGATAAGAAGGATTTAACCACTACTTCAAGCTCCATGACTTTTTTTTGAAACCTTATGAGTGATATTTTTCACCAGGCACTCCTATCGTAGGCAAAATTATAGACTGGTTAACAACATGGATCCCATTTGATGCATCCATGATAAGGGTCATGAGGAATTCTCAATAATAATGACATTTACCCACATTATTTACTTATGATGTTGCCATTTAGCTACATTATCAACAACTTTATTACAAACTCTATTATGAAACATGGAAGTAAAAGATGAGAAGCTGCTTGTATCTTGTTTGATTTGTTTGTAGATCATTTGATATTGTAGTGGCATAGGTTTTCTACATGTGATCATGTTATAAGAGTCTTGTTAGTCAGTGCACACTTTGATGTTGGTATATATCATAGTGCATTTTTTTGGACGCCCACCAGTACGACTTTCAACTCGTCTTGTAGTATGTCACGACCCATACTTTTATTGAAATCTTCCCACAAATAGTGACCTTTGGGGTCTCATACAAACAAAACTTGTGGCAAAAACATTGATTCTCCTCTTTACAGTCTCCTCTTTACAGAAGCACACACATTAACAATAACTAGATTGCAGTGTGGGGGTTCCCATTGGTTGAAACTATTCCATGCCTTTCTTTAATTGTTTCATCCCCATTTTTCTATTTTCCTTTGTTGTGATTCGCTAAGCCCTTTTCGTGGTCTGTTTGGGGGAATAAATGTGACTTTGATACCAAGTTGGGGAATTATTGTTGTAAACACTATAGTTTTGTTTGAGAATGTTATCTATTTTCTTGTATCACATTTCCATAACTTGCTATGGTGATTATTATTTGAAACACCTAATATAAGAGAATGATGTATATGTAGTTATTTGGAGGAAATCTCCCAAGTTCAACTAGTGGACCCTTATCTATCTATCTATCTCCCAACATATAATTCTACTATTCTATTCCTAGGTGTGACATATAAGTGGCTAGTGGTGCCTGACTTGATTTACTTAGAAAAGAGCATGTCCAGAAGTTGTATGGGGTGTAAAAGGAGGTGAAATACCCTTATCCTACACCCCATGACACCATTTGCCACTAAGTACGTTAGAGAAGTCACTTCTAGGGACCTATAGTAGTGTGGTCTTGATTGAATTTTACTTACAACCTAGTCCTAGTAAGGTTGGATGGGAGTGATAGGGACTAGGTCCTGTATATATACCTTATGCCACCCATAGTCAACTAATAGCTTAGGACAATTTATCATCACCCTACTATGTTGTTTGGTTTGCTAACGTGTTTTGATTGAATGTGTTGCATGATATATCCCTAAATAGGTTGAGAATCATATGTACCTCCAAATAGACCACTACCCTAAAACAATTGCCTAAACTCTAGTTCTCACTAGTGTTAGCTAGCTCTTCTTGCTTAGTTACCTAATTGCTTGCTCTTGTTAGTTAATCTTTGATAGTTAATTGGTTCTTATCCTTAGTTTCTTGTGCTAGGTGTTGATAGATTGTTTATTAGAGTAGTCTTTTCTTGCCTTGATTGTGTAATTGCTAGTTTAGTGTAGCTAATTGCTATGTTGCCTTGTTTAACTACTTGTTTCTAATTAGGATTTTCCTTATTAGTGTAGTGTTAATTTATTGCCTTTAGTGATTTGTAGTGTAGTTTCTTTACCCTGCTTAGTTAGCTACCATTAATTGTGTAGGGTTAATATAGAATTGCTTCTTGCTCATTTCAGTTGCTTGTTCACCTTATTATAACTAAAACTTCAATTCAAACCCTAAAAACCCTACACACTACAATAGAAACCTAGTAAAACAAACCTAATACTAGTACCCCCAATATATACTTATGGATAGACCCCATGTAACATCCCAAATTAAAAAAAAGTTTAGAGTCCTAATTGCAAATTTCCAACTATAAAATTTAAAACTAGACTTTAATGCAAGTTGCCCAAAATATTGAATCTTTTATATGAGGTTTGGCATAAAAAGAAAATGAAATATGTTTCCTTTATTTTATTTATAATCAAATGAGTATACATAAAAGGAAAACTAGCATTTTTCTCTCTCCTATTCTTGAAAAGGTTCAAAATAAATAAAAGAGAAAGACAAAGGAAGTGGAATTTGAAAATAATACATGTGGGGTAGAAACCTTGGACAATAAGTTCCGCTTTTTCATTTATGGATTTCAAATATAAGAGGAAAGTATATATATATATATACATATATATATATCCTTTTTTCTCTCTCCTCCATCAAAGTTTCTCAAGAAGGCATAAAATAAATGTGATGAATTTCTAGGAGACTATTATTGTTTATCTCAAAATTTGGAATGAAAGTCTCACAAAGGAAGGTAATTGCCACTTATCTAATTAATTAAATGCATTAAAATCATGTTTAATGACCTATATGGAAACTATAGATAAAACTTGTACAAAACCTACATTTAACCATATCCGAAGGATCTAGACTCTTAGATTATCCTATGGTTCAAATTTAAAATCAATAGAACTTCATTTGACCCCTCAAATCAATTTTAAAAGAATTCATATAGTTTTGACCCTAAATTCTTGATAATGTGTTAATATAACCTAAATACAACTAAAGTTCTGAGACTTAAGCTCTATCATGTGACCTCTTTGAGTCCTAGTTGGACCCTCGGGTATCTGCAAAGTGGGAGTCCTCTCCCTCACCCGTTTCTTCTTCACATTAGACTCTTAGTCCGCCAATACATCTCCTCAGCCCCAACCCATTTTGCCCTTCCACTGGGACTTTTTGATTGGACACAATGCAGAAACAATCACACCACTTCTCCATTAAAAAAAACCCCAAACTCATTGGGGTTTTGTGCCCTAACTATCCCAATTCATGAGGGACTCCTAGATCAAACTAAACTCCCATGACCAGACATTTCCTAACCCACCCAGAGAGTTCACCTATATATGTAAGCCCCAAAATCGATCTGAAGGCATCCAAAAACTTTCCTTTGCCCTTGTCTTGCTTCATGATATCCTATTTTACCTTAACTAAGAATCACCTCGATGTGCCCAATCTAGTTTGGCATCACGATGTTTTAGACCACCAATACCCCAGATACAACTTTTGATCGTCAACCTCGTCCCGACAGAAGCTTCTTTGACCCTCAATTCCACATAGTTTCTAGGTATCCTCATTTCCTCCCTTTTTACTTCATCTCTGACCTTTCATGAAATCCCCATGTCAGAATATCGTATGATCGATTTTGCTTCTCTGACGACTCCACAATGATACTGTGAAGCTTTTATCATCGCCACTTTTGGTATTTTTGTTGGTTGCTTTGCTTCTCAGTTTCCTTCTACCTTTCCCCTATTTCTACCATGGGTGAACCCCACCCAAGGGTCTCCATCCTCTTGTCAGTCCGTGTCTAGGCTTGCCAAGATCGATAGGCGACACGATAGGCACCCAACACCATCATTGACAATGAGTAGCACAAGAATTGATGTTTCAATTGAGGACATCTCCTTTGTTTTCTTACTGCTTTGTGTTGTTCATGTTTGCGGACTAGAGAAGAAGAACCGAGGTGATGTTTCCCTGGTCTTTCCTTGTGCAGATGATTTGTTTATCATGCCACGATGGGTATTTTAGGGGTTTAACCTACCTTTCCTTCTCTGTCGTGCAAGTGGAGTCAGTGGACGTCTTTCTCAGTTGGTAGTGCCCGATTGGGCTATTGGGCCATCTAAGAGAAGGAACAACATTGAGATGGTCCGAATTTGAATATTTTTTTCCAACGTGGTATTATCTCGCATTGTGATTGGTCCATTCTTCAAAAATTCACAGTAAAATAAAGGATTATATAAAAATGATACTTGTTGGAAAGGATTTTTAATGAGAAATCTATTTTTGTTAAAACCCTAATTCGACAATAGAAGACCATTTTTCCATAAAAGACCTAAATTAGGGTTTAGGATGTGTTTACGATGATAATTAATGTAATATATGTTAATTTAAAAAAAATCTAGGATTGTATCAAGATCAGGAAGACTAAATTAAGGGTTTCTCTAATTAAGGTAAGCGGTTCCATGCACTTTGAGTATTAACTAATGGTTTTTAGTCACTTTAAGATTATTGTATCATTATGATCAGGTTAAATTATGTGCATAGCTATGTATTTAATTTTTAGAAATTATTGATTTGATGTTTCCCAAAAGTTATTATATGATGTTTATGATTTCAAGTTCTATTTCAAGAATCCATGTCAAGTTCATGTGAAATCCAAGCAAGATTGATTATTCCAAGTTAATGATGAATCATTTAATGGGTGGTATTATTTTGTCCTCATCATGTTAATGATGAGCCCTCTGACCTTATGAGTTCAAATGGAACATAGTGGCACGTATGTGCAATCATGAGCTCAAATGGATCATTATTAATGGCACCCATGTGCAAATCATGAGCTCAAGTGGATCATTATTAATGGCACTTAGGTGCAAATCATGAGCTCAATTGGAGCATGGATAATGGCACTCAGGTGAAAATCATGAGTTCAAGTGGAACATCGGTTGAGCCTATGGGCCCTTATGAGCAAAGTTGGTGCACAAGAGTAGAGGACATTATAATCAAGCACTAAGAGCATATTATGTGAATCTAAGGTTTATTGTTCAAATAGTTTCTTTTTTCCCTTATTGTCAAGTTATTATTTTATTATAACAATACTCAATGCTGCTTACTCTAACATGTTTTTCGTTTTGAATGCATGGATGGGGACATGATGCCCACAGGAGGAAAAAAATAAGGGAGCCTAAACAAGGAGCATACACCTCAAGGATAGATTAAGAGTTTAGCCCTGGTGGGGTGCCATCTGCCTAGATGATCCAGTCATTTAGATTAGACTTGTCTTCATGTTCCAAACCATGTTTTGATGTTAGATATCTAAGAGATCAAATGTACTAGATTTGCCTTTGAACAATGTACAAATCTATATTTCCAATTAATGCGTGGTGTTTCATTTATCTTTTTGCTGTGAATAGCATGTCTTGTAATGTTCCTCCATGCCAAGTGACCCATGTTATGGACAACATGATGTTTGCTTCCACTGACGTATATAAGTGCTTGGAGGGGCATTACACCCCAATGTACCACATTCTATGTACTACATCCTAAGCCATACACTTTTAGATCCATCCTTGAGAGTGTATCTAAATTGGGAAATTATAATTCTTTATTCACCCAGTGTATTAAACCCCGTAGTGGGAGGCACATTAAGCATTCTGGCATCATTTTTATGGGAGAGTGGTGCTTGGACTAGCTAGTTTATTTTACTTTGACTTTTCCTATTGCCACCATTGATATTACTTATTCTTTGTATCGCTCTTGCATTTGAGATTACTGACTCTTCATGATTGTGAAATGTGCAAGTGAAAATGCATGTTAGTGATAGAAGATATGATTGATCCTAATGGAATATCACCACTTCATAATGGAGAGCCTCCAATGCCTCTACAAGATTAATTTATTCATAACAAAAACTTCTCCTAGTGCAACAAGAATTGAAGCAATGTTGGGATAAGACTTCTTTATTCCTCCAAATCTTTTGCATGTTATTTAGGCCTAATATGGTGTAGATCATGAAAATCCTTCCAAGAATGTGGATGATTTTTAGAGACATGCTTAACTTTTTGAACTCAATATGCAACTGATGATGCCATTTTTTTTGACTATCTTCTCCTTCTCTCTAGAGGATAAAGCTAAGGATTAGTTTTCTTCGAAAAATGGAGATCATGAATTGGGAGGACATGGAAATTTCTTTCTTGAGAAATTTCTATTCTATTGGAAGGTTAACACAAATGTGGTGTGCCATAGTAAATTCTAGCCAAATGGATAATGAGAGGTTCTTTGATTCTTGGGGAAGGTTCCAAAATATTTTGAGAGAGTGCCCTCACCATAAAATCCCCTTATGGAAGCTTGTTCAATCTTCTCATTCCAATCTTTCTAAAATGAGTCATGCTATAGTGGACTCTTCTTATGGAGGTTATTTCATGGCCAGAACCCCCCAAAGAGTCATGTCCCTTGATTTAACACTTTCATGAGAAGTCAAGGCATATAACTTCTAGTGTTTTTGATGATTGTGACCATGCCATTTATGTGACGCCTTCAATTTCCAATGATTCTAGCAAACAAATGATGAACCTGACAAAGAATCAAGTCAGAAGTGCTCCTAGTAATTTTGTCAATTCTATTGAGCCCTTTGGTGAAGAGGTAAAAGCCCTTCACTCTCATAGCAATGGGAACAACAAGGTCAAAGGTACAATATAAGATTTGAAGAAGACATTCTATCTAAGATACAAGGATTTGATGAGGTCAAGAGAAATATGTATACTCAAGAGTAGAACCTAATTAGACTTGAGAAAATAATGGAGCATCTATCCTAAACACTGCCCTCCATGTGGAAAGGAAACCTCATTACCAACCCATGGGAAATTTGAACAACTCTAGTGGATTTGTGGATATTCCTCAAAATCCTTATATTTGTCCAAAAATGCAAGTGCATTCGATTCACTAACACTAAGGTTTACCACACCCATATGCACATCCTCCACTGTAATCATTATTCAACTACCAAAATTCTCCTCAACCATCTCATCAACCGCACCAAGTCCTTCCATCAACATGGGCATGTGCAACAACCCTACCATCAAATGTGGTTCACTCCTTCACCACCGCCTTCATGAAATTCTCACAAAGGATATGTTTACCCAAACTTTTCAATCATCACCTCAACAACTTTATAATCACCCTCACCCTTATTCTTATTAGGAGCATGTGGAGGTTGTCACTATGCTAAGGAGTGGCAACACAATTGAAAGGACAAGACAGATTGTCAGCATTGATACTGTGATGGATGACAAAATTGATATTGTGACTCTATTGGATGATGATACCGTGATATTGAACAATTATAATGATAATGAATGATTCAGTTCCATCAACTACTACTATTTCCATTCAAAGAAATGATACAATGCCAATATTTGATCCTATTATGCAAGAGCCTCCATTTCCAGATGCATTGGATGAGCCCTCTCCATCCAAAAAAATGAAAAAAAATACTAAAGACATCCTAGAGACATTTAAGCAATTGTACATGATCAACCCTCTTGGATGTAGTGAATAAAATAGACACATATGAAAAATCCCTCAAAGACATGTGTATATATAAGAGTAAGTTAGTAGGAAGGATGCCCCAAAAGTGAAACTCACTAAGCAAGTGAGTTCAATTATTGAACATGCAATTACTTAGAAGAGGAATGATACTATAGCTCCTAATTTTCCTTGAAACATAGGTGGAAATCACATTTATCAAGCTCTTTGGGCCTGGGGTCAACTGTGAACACACCACCATATCATATGTACATTTAACTTAGCTTGGGTCAGCTACAACCAAATAATTGTACCCTAAATTTGGAAGATAGATCTGTGAAGATTCCAAGGAGTGGGATGTATGATGTATTGATGATGACACATCTATCATCCTTCTGATGATTATAGCATCCTTGGTATGGAGCAGGATAGAAGGAAGATCCCTATAATCTTAGCAAGGCCATTTTTCCAACCACTATAGATGTTCTTATTCATGTAAGGGCTGACACCATACATTCATGCACATGAAGATAATATTGAACATCTTCAAATCATTTACTAGGGATGGAATTATTGGTGCCACTGTTGAGGACTGCTACTTGCTTGTCTGTCTTGATGATATTATAGAAGTATGTTTACCCTAATGCATTAATACTATCACCAAAGGTAGTTGGCCCATGTTTTGGTGTTGTTTATGCAAGTCATAGTTCATACAACTTAGCATAAGGTGCTTAATGTCTAAGGCATTGTTGGCATGCTTCCAATAAGTATCCACCTTAGCCCTAGGCACATCAGGAGCATGTTCCTCTGGCACTGGTGTATCCATGACATAGAGCTTATGCTCACCCTTCAGAACCCTTCTCAAAGTCCAAAACCAGTCATGGAAGTTTTTCCCATTTAGTTTGTCCTTCTTAAAAACTAATTGCAACAATGATTTGTCTGCCATTTATTTCTATAAAAGAAATTTGCAACTTTAGTTAAAACACATTTCATTTGATTTTATAAGTTTGACGATATTAATTAGGCCTTTAACTAATTATTGCTCCCATTATTTTATTAAAATTGATATCCCTCACTACCAATTCAAAAGATTGCATCAAACAATCCTCTAGTGAGCCAATATCCAAAATAATTAAGTTAATACCCAACAAACACTGACGCTCATAACCAATTATTAAGGTAAGCAACATTTGTTAATTGTATTTCAAGAAATTCTTGGATAGATGGAATGCACAACTTCTTGTCGTAGTCCATTTGCATGCTTCTAGGAACTTAATCCTATTAAGGTCACCTAGTTAAGCATTGCCCAAAAGGCAACACGATAGAATATGCACCCTGCTAGGACAAACCCACACATCTACCATCACACTTCCATGAGATATACAACACATCACACTAGGGTGTTCCCATGCTTGATCGATCAATATTTTCATGTGTGCCACTTATGGAAAGCATCTAAGACTTAATATTTATTAAGGGATTTTGTATAAGTACATATACATACCCAATCACCACATACTAATAATATGTATCATATACATGCTATAAACACAAACAAAATATATGCAATCAGAAATATATGAGTGATAGTTATGGCCATACTAATGCAACTCCTTGGAGCCACAAGGAATTGCTACCACCTAAGGTCCACATCATATATACAACACGTATATCAGAAATCTATGCTGGAACCAGTCCAGGTCGATTGGTTCAACTCTTGAGCCGATCGACTAGCCTTTTGGTTGGTCGTTAGTCTCTTGAATCAGTCGTCTGGTTTCTATTTCAAGTGATATTTGGACTCCTCCATCCGATCAGTTGGGCCACCAGTCGATCAGTTACTCCTATCATCTAGACTCCTCGGTCCTCCAATTGATTGGTTCAACATTTAAGTTGGTCAGTTCATATGGTATTGAACACAATTCTTGTGACTAAACATAAATAAAGACTATCCTATTCCATATTACATAATAAAAGGGAAAATCCCGAGTTACATTTGAGGGGAATATAGGAAGAGGAGCACTAATTTGCATTTTTAAAGGAGGGGAGAGGTTTGGTATGTAAACCAATTAAAAATAGGAAAAATAACCATCCAACCAACCACAAAGATCTAGGGGGTTATTGGTCATAACCATGCTAACATCCACTATTAAAACTAATTTTAGAGTGACACATATTAATCACACATATATCATACTATATATATTTGCAGGATCATATGTGGTATGTAATTGGATATGCACATTAATCATTTTAAATATTCACATCATATACAATAAAATAAATCGAATCATATCGATTTAAATCTAGATACACCATATATTGACATGGCTCTAAAACCACTATTGTGAATTCGTGACAACAAATAAGGCAGTGGAAACAAAAAATTTAATGCATGATTTCCTAACTAGAGGATTGCGTCAACAACAACATATCTAGTAAATAGGGTAGCAAGATATATACCGGTCCTGGAGCAAGTCTAGTGACAACTCTTGTTGTATCACACTTCTTTCTTCAAGTTGCACACATATAATTGTCAACGGCAACCACTTGGTGTTGCACCACAGACGGAGGTTGACGATGTCCTCCTAGTAGATAGCAAAGGCCTCCTTGCCTCTAGAGTAGTCTACGTAGACCATCGGGAACTCCACATTACACTACTAGAGCCAACATGAAGGAGTTGTCCCTTTGAACATCAACGTGCTAGGGTTGATTCTCTCTCCCATGTTGTATCTCCATTTATGTCCCTCCCTTTTATGGGTATGAATTACTCGAGCTCTCTTGGTTACCACAATTAGAGAGGACAAAAATTTTCATAGCTTCTTATGATTTCTAAAAGCCTAGACGACCCACCTTTATATAGGATGGCCATGGTCAGTCATTTCGGAGTCAAAGAGACAAAATTTTATGAATTTTCTAGAAGCTACGAATGGTGAACTGGTTGGTTCACTGTTGAGCTAATGGGTTCATAGGTGAACCGCTCGGTTCAAACCTTGAACCGTTTGGTTCACTACCTTTCTATTTTCAATCACATTAGCATTCATTATTCTGTTAATGCAAAACATAATGTATATCATCAATCCTTGATCTAATCATATAGGTCATTGAATCAAGCAATCTAGATGACAAATTGGTCGTTTCACTTGTGAAATGGTTGTTTCATTTATGAAATCATCATTTCATTTTCCACTCATCTGTTGTTCAAATTGAATACCCTAAACACTTTAGTAATCGAGCTAAACCTTATTCATGAGTAAACTCCTTCCCAGGTGTATCTTACGTTGGTAGTGAATGTCCATAAATAACTTATGGCATCACAAGCAATAAGAGATATCTAGTAACACATCATTGCTATCCAAGTAATTGGAAAGTTGGAGAACAACTTCAACCTACAACCGTGATCATATAGTTCCTTTGTCTCTAATATCCAGATTGTACTCAAGTCATGGAATAGTCAACCTCTCAACATTCAATCCATGTTCCTTGAACTAGAATAGATTGTATGATATTCATGTGAGTTCACATATCTTATATAGAGTCACATGAGTATGGCCATACACTTCTCTGTCTCGCTTATCAAGTGGCCTGGATATCAATCTCTTGTAGGAGGGACAAAGTCACAAATCCCATCTACATCACTCACACTCAATCCCCATGTGTCACAATGCATCTGAGCATCGCCTTTGTGGTAACCCTTATTCAAGGTCATGTTGGATGATGTCAAAATACATCCAACGACAAGTGATGAGTGTAGTGACTTCAAGTCTAAGAACCACAATCACTATGAGAGTTTATTTTGACTACCGTTCATGGTATCCATGTATCACCCTCAAGGTGGGTCTGTTTGAAACATTGTTCTCTAACTTGCACCTGTGGGCTTGACTTGATATCACATATCATGACTAATGAGACTCTATCATCAGTCAACACACACTCCACTCTTATGTATAGTTGTTGACTATTTTGCTTCCACAGTAAATCTGACTAGGGACATAACAAGAATGTGTGTACTCTTATCATACATATGATCTCATTGTCCAAATCCTAAACATGAAGACATATGTCATCGAATATCACCATTATTTAGACATCTATTATGTTTGTGTTATCATCTCATGATTGAGACAAACATAATAAATGAAATTACCTTTACCATTATCAAATCAGGTATCCAATGCCCCATTACAATCATCATATGATTGGCTCTCTTGGCATACATAACACAAATGTGCCTGATTATGTATACTCCAAGCATGACCATCACAAAATCCACCACCATTATGACCTTCTTCCTTCCTTAACCCTTCAGTTCCTTGCTCTTATCACCATCTTCTCCTCTTCTTTCTTTGGTCTCCATGCAAGTGCCATCGTCACTGCCTACTAGAGAAGTTGTTGCCTATTGAAGATGTCGCAACCACCACCTCTTCTTCCCCCTCTTTTGGACTGCATTGTGCTATAGACACGTCACCTACAACTGCTCGACCATGGAGGTCAACAATATCAACAATGTCAACAGATGGACTTGCATTCCTCTCCCCAACACCCTACACCCATGACACTTGCAAGCATAACCAAACATCATCAACATGGTCTTCTACCCTGAACCAGCAGCCATTGTGACCTATTGTGGATCCTCTTCACCAGAATTGAACCAATTGCAAACCAACCATTACTCCATCTACAAACCCGATCCTCTACCCTCTAACACTCCTCTTCCTCTCCTACAACTCTACATGCACCTCCTTTTTATTTAACCTTGTGCCACCTCCCAACTTGCCACCTTCTTCAGTTCACACCACCATCAATCTGCTATGGTGATGACAAAAGTAACACCACAAGATGCATCATTATCACCTACATTTGTGGATGATGGCAGTAGTAGATTGACCTTGAGCATAGTCATCTTCCTTTCCTCTACTTATTTTTCCTTTCAGCCTTCCATAAAACCTAGCCATGATTTTCTTTCATTGAACCTCTCACATAGCACTAAACTATACAGTCATTCACCTTTGCTGATTCTTCTTCTCCATCCTCTCCCTCCTTGTGCCAACACCTGAATGAGAAATGTAGAACTAGATGGAGCCTTGAAAGAATGGATAAATACCTCCAAAGGGATCAAAAAGTGGGACAATATTTGATTCTTGTAGCTAAGAATCGATCAAGGAAATTAGTCTTGAAAGACAACATCCTATCTACATTTTGTTTTCTATAATTTTCATTTCAATGAACTTAGTAAACATGGCTAATTATGTACTACTCAAAATAATACTCTAGGTGAAGTAAATAATTGTAATAAATATCAGTTGTCTAGCTCATCTAAATCCAGTGTATACAAACATAGACACTCATAAGTATTGGTGTTAATGTATCATAAGACAAGAAACACTTTATGTTTACCAGTTAGTAAGGGTTTAGATTATAGTATGGGATAGATTAATACTTATGTTCAAGAATGATCAAGATGTTTACCTGATGACTCTTAATTTTAGATAATTAACCTATGAAGACATGTATAAAAGAGCCTAAAGAATAATTAGAACAGGAAATACGCATAACATGGATATGGTGATAAGATAAGCCATTTGACGAGTTACCTTAGTTCCCTTCATATTAATAGTTTGTAGCATACACATGATAAACCAATCAATGATACTATTTAACATATTCTAGATACCAATGACATTCTTATTACACTTAAAAAACCCATAAGTAAAAACCTACAACTTATGGTAATTAGAACCTCAAGAAGAGTGTTGGGATATACCTAGCTATAATTGGCTTGTTTTTGAATAAAATGTTATATGGAGGTAATAGAATGAATACTACGATTGATCCTAGTACCAAAACATATTATGATAATGTATACATATTGGTTTACCCATCATAAGAGGCATTAATGTACATACATATAAGTGAATGTGATATGTATGCCCTAAATTCTTGTAATGAAAGCATTCCGATAAATATACCTAAGGTGGAATATACACGTAACACTAGTTGATTAAACTTGAGTCGTATAATATGTAGTGTGAACAATATTACATGACTCAAATGGGAGGAATGTGTATTTTAAGAACACATATATACATAATCTAGATGTATGTAGATTTATATGACTAGAGATGGATATTAGGTCTAAGATATATGTATAATGGTCCATGTGTTTACTTAATGAGATTAAAATACCTAGTATGTCTCTGGGTGACCTAAATTGGGGTAAGAACAATATGAACATCTATACTAGGAATGTATATACAAGTTCATTGTGGTTTTACTAACACACACAATGTGCTACTAGGATGAAAACTTGACTTTATAGACTAAAGTATACCAATCAAGTTAACCTTAAGTGTGAAAATCAAGTATGTGCAAATATCTATTTTATTTTGGACATTTTCATGACTGTTATCTAGTTTCCTATATTGAGACATTTACTTGACTACTATCTCTTTTTTTAAATTCAAAGTTGAAATCCCTATTTTCTACTTTAAAATATTATGAACTCTTATGGATATTAAATTATTCTATTTAAATGGGTCCTTTGACCCCTTTGCTGTACTTTTAGTACATAATTTAGTTATGACCAGTCTTGCCACTCTATTTGTGCATGCTAAATGTTTGATTGGAATATCTAGAATAGTGGTACTTATTTACAACTATACTTATAAAGGGTGTGTTTATCCTGTCTAGAGTGTGGGTTTCCACCCTTACTTTTTAGGCCATGATCCTATAATGTTACAACCCTATTTTAGGTATATTTAGTCTAGATTGTTTATGCATGCAAATATATAGGTTGCTCATAAATTGTAAATGCTTTTTATGACAAGGTGTTTCTTTTATATCAAATATTTCTCTCTATAAATATTATCCTCAATCTATTTATTTGACTCATATTGAACTTACCTACTTTTAACCCTTTTTCTTTGGAACATCCTTTTTATACTTGTAGCCAACATAATGCTAAAATGGTGTTTATATGCACATACTCAGTGTATATTGATACATGCTTTTTTTTTAACTGATGTTCCTCCTCCACCCAAGTTGAGGTACATTAGAGAAAAAATTCAAGATGATCACTTACATGACATGAACCTTGCAATGACAAGACTTCCCTTTGCAATGAGCCTTGCATGTTATTAGATTTACTAGAAGTATACCTTTTTTACTTCGCTATACCACCTATAATGGTGGGGAACAAATGTATAATGATACACTTTGTAACTTTATAATAGTATTTTTCCGATGTTTATTAACTATCATGCTATGTATTGTATACATACCATTTGGAGAAAAATGAAATCAATCATTTCCTCTATTTTGGGAATATGATGGTTTTATTTCTCAACTCAGTGAAGAGTGGATCTCCTCTCAAGACCCACTGTTTACTCTTTTTCTCTTCTATCTTTTCTCTAAACTTGTATTTCACTATGCCATCCATTCTGTCCCACAAGATTTAGAGAGTGGGTGGAGGCACAAAGAGCGGTCATGAGGTCCCATGCTTACAGACTGGATCAGTTTTGTTGATCGTCAAACGCATGATCACCTCAAGATACATGATAAAAAAATTACAAATTCAAAAGTCATCAAGAAAATCTTGAAATTTTTTCTTTTCTATTTTTTTAAACACACATTTTACTCCAATGAAAATAATATCAGATGGTCTAAAAGCATACAAATTATGGCTTGCAAAATGAGGGTCAATCTACTAATTGACCTTCTCATAAGGTTCAAAGCATGGACAGAAGTACAAAGAGAAGCCCATGGTCTTGCAGCTGATTGCAATAGTTTCATTGAGCATCAAACGTACACCACCTTTAAAATCATGTTAAATATTATTTTTAGATTTGAAAGTTATCAAGAAAACTTTCTCTTCTATTCTTTAAACTTGCTGACAATGATACTAAATGGTTAAAAGCACAAGAATGCATAGTCCCATTGATAATTTAAAGATGAGTGTTAGTCTACCAGCTGATCTATCTCATTTTAAGTTCAAAAAATGGACAGAGGCATAGAGAGTGAGTCCCAAGGTGCCATGTTTGTAGCCTGCTGAAGCGGTTTCATTGGGCATCAAACTTATGACTGTAATGAACTGAAATCTATGTCTAAACTTAATCTAGCCCTTTTTCCTAAGTTTCTCCTTTCCTTTGTGTCCCTTTTGTCCTTGATGTTGATTAATTGAAATATTAGTGGTTTAGAGTGAATTTGACCACCATTTATGCCAATATTTCAATTTTTGCATAAATGCCTCAGTGAATGTTTCAATAAGGGTATAAAATGAAAATTTTCCTTTTAAATGAGATAATGATAAAATAAATTCGTTCTAGAATTTTATATAACCTTTTGGAACGAGTAAGAGATAAAAAGATAAATAAAAACTCTTTAAGAAATATAAGGTGATATTTTTTTTGATATAAAGGATAAGGTGATATTGAATAATTAATATAGAAAATTGTGGTAATAATGGTTAATAGGTCAAAATTCTTTAAAGGAAACTAATTGGTTAAAATAACTCAAGATTCATTTTCTTTGGGTTTGATTCAGTGTGGAGGTCAAGTTTCACAAATTTGGGATAATATTAACCATATCTATTTTATTTTGAAAAGAAAAGGTGTTTTTCTTCCAAAATATGAAATGAATGATTTAATGAGCCCAAAAGAGAAACTAATCTTGGATTTGAAATCTGCATGTTAAAATAAGGCTATGTGTGGATTTTCAACTAAATTGGACAAAATAATGTTCTAATATGTTTAGGTGAGTGATAGTGTATATAAAGTCCAAAACATTAAATAATGAGCAAAATAAACCCAAATGATAAAATAAATGGCCAATTCATGTTACATATGGTTTAGTTTACTTGAGGGTGAAGTTTCACCAAAATTGGATTATTCTAGAAGTCTTTAGTGTGATAAAAAAGAGAAAATATGAAGTACTTTAAAGAATTAAATAAAATACTTAAATACCTCAAAAATGAAAACTAAGGCCATATTCAGATTCAACATGTCCAAAACCGACTAGGTTTTGAATTTCATTAGATTTGGGATTCGTTTTCACCCTCAAATAAGGAGAGAGAAACAGTTATATATATCACTTTCATCTGAATATGATTTGGAATGCATTTAATGTGTCATATGGTCATCTTATTTTTTATTTTTTGCACATGTTATCAGCCGTTGGATTTCAGATCGGATGGCTTATAAGTCCTCCTCTTCCATATGTTGAATCAGGAAACAAGACCAGTTCACACACGATCTTCAAATGAGGATTTCTCGCTCCCTGCTTGAACTCTGATCAAGATTCTTTTTCCATCATGTTCCAAATACAATTTCACATGCATCCATACCAAATTCTAGACCTATCATTATGTATTTTGAAAACACCCAATTCTCCTCTTCTGCTTCTTGAACCACCCATGCCCAAAACCCTACATACTAACCCACACCTATAAATAGAACTACCTAGACCCTCATCTCTCTCTACCTAACATTCCTCTCCCCCCAATTTCTTTGCACTTTATATGCGTTGCTACAGGTGATCAAATCTTGGACTTGGGTTTGCGGCGGCTAGGGCTCACTCCTCACGTCACCTTGGTTCGATTCCACACAAAAGCAGGTTCAGTTAATCTTCATCTTTCTTTCTATCATCTAGGTTTCTCAAATTGTTTCCTTATGTAGATTTTTCCAAAACTTAGCCAATCCACTTTGCAGCCATTACATGGATGAGTCTGAGGAAACCCCCCCATGTGCTGTGACCTTCTTGCCCTCATGTTATCTTCTTTCTTCACTTTTCCTCACCAGGGGCATTATCATCCTTTTGCCCTGTCTTGTTTTGTGCTTGGACGAGGCCACATGAGCACGTACCCATGACTTAGACACATGTAATTGGGCCAAATCATGCGGGCCCCAAATTATTTTTTCCTCTCTCGAGCCTTTCTTTGCTTACATGGATTTTTCTAGTTTTTACATTGTTGATATTGTAAAAATCATATCTTTTAACCTACTTGTCCAAAATTTAAGTACAAATATGTTTTGAAATCATAAAAACGTATTCTTTCTAATAAAAATAGTGTCAAAGCCTGATTTCCTATTTTTAATGGTTGATTTTTGGAGAACCTAATAAACCATATAAAAGGTACTAAAAATTGTAACTTTATCATATAAACTCCAAAATTGGAAAAATGTTTTCTTGGTTAGAAAAACATAAGAAATCATTTGGTCTAGGTTTTGAGTCCAAAATATGAGGTTTTCAAAATAGGTCTAAAATTAGGATTTCTTTACACATTATGCATTATAAAACCCTAATTTTGTGAATACCTTGAAATAGGCAAAGTTGAACTTGGGATCATCTATAAGTGGTGAAAGTTGGTAATTGAACTCAGTAAGAGAGGTATGTGCATCCTTACAACCTAAGTTGGGATATATGCAAACTAAACTCTATATTCCCTAATGAGGCACTATATGAATCCTATTCTCTCCATTAATATTTCTTTTGCTATATTTGCCTCAAAATCAGTATTGATATTCTATTTCTTGGGTCTTGTACCCCATTGCCATGTTTCAAATATATATTGCTTCTACTTGCCAAAGTTTCTCTTTAGCATGTTGATTTTATTAGGTACTTTTGTACAACCACCCATAGAGAGGGCATGTGTTATACCACCCTGGGGAATAAGTTTACTCTCCCCCTTATAAAATTGTTGTAGGTGACTAGGAATCTGTTACTCTCCCCTCCCCTATAGGTTGAGGTCTGATAGGTGCCTCAATCCTACTTAGTTAACGTAGTCAATATTAATCATGCATGTAATTTTGTACTATTTTCTTGTTATGGAAAGCATCAATTTGATTATGCCTCATACTTTTGATCTCTTCATCTTATGATGAAATCTTAGCCTTTCCATGTTATTTCTTTATCTTTTGTTCTTGTTCACTATTTTGACACAGACCTTGTTTTTCTCTCTCTTATTGAGTGATTTCCCAACCACCCAGATTTTGATCAAGGTGCTGATCAAATTCAAGGAAACCAAAACTAGGAGTATATTCAAGTCTTTCTTAAAGGATGTCTAGGTTTCTACTGTTAGATCCTATTAGTTTCCTTTATAGTTTATGTTTCATGAAACTCATGTAGTGAATTGAGTTCAAAAGCAATGTAATAACTTAGTTTTCCTTTCCACTGATACTGTTGACATTTTGTATCTGAATCATGCTTATTTACTTGGAATATTATACATGCATCCCTCAATATCTATTATCTTTGTGAAAAGATGGATATTTAGTATTTCCTTTAAATTTTAGTAAGGAGGTGATCTAGTCCCTTTACAACATGATATCAGAGCCTGTTACGTAGCTATTAGGGCATAAGTTGAAAGCAATGGTGTCTAGAAAGGAACATGGTTCAGGAACTGGCAAGACTTTCCTCCACACCACTAGCTTGGTTTATGAGACTCCAGAATCCGCATGATACCTGCCTGGCCTGAGCTGATACTGACTGTCCAAAATAGCATGCCTATAGGCAATGGTAGCCTTAGATATCTCTACTGAGTACTCCTAAAACTCTTATTATGCCTTTATTTTTCATGAGGGGTGATTGATAACATCCAAATTTGCAGATATTATATGCCTTATTTTATCCATATTTCTCCACTACTTAGGAAAATTTATACCCACTTCCCTCCTACCTTACATATATCCTCCCTACATTATATTGACAATGATAATGATGTTAGATGCATGAAAAAAGGACTAGAAGCTTGATTATCAAAAGTAGAGCCATCACTGGTTGAAAATTGATTGTCCTTGATTAGCCATTGGTTCACCATCACTGGATGTCACCTAGAAGCTCCCTGCCGTGCTATCGATTGATAACTGTAGTAACCCATTAACCAATGCCAAACCTACGAGCATCACCCGGTGGTGTATCTACGTCCATCAACTGCAAACACTCCATCGCCCAACAATCGGTGGCACGTCTGCATCCATAAACCGATGGCACACCTACGGGTGTCACCCAGTGGTGTGTCTGCATCCATCAACTATAAACACTCCAACACCCACCAATCGATGGTGCATCTGCGCCAATCATTCGATAGTGCACCTACTGATGACACATGATGGCAGCCCTGACATGTACTATACTTGGGACCGTTGAGCACATGACCTGAGGGCGGGTACCTAGGAGGCTTGGGGTGCAAGTAAAGGACCCCATACTGATTCCTATAAATATGAGATGACCAACTGCGTAAAAAGGGTCATCATCACACACTTTGCTTGTGAGCTGACACTACTGACTAGATAGAACCAACCAAAGGAAGAAGCTTCCATTGAGTGATGTTCGCTGCTACTGGTTGATAGTAGCAACATACGAGGGTCCATTAATCCTATTCCCAGACATCCGCCTACTCCCCCACACCCATTCCCAGAGTTTCTCCCGTGACACAGGAAGGAAGAAGGAAAGGAGATTGCCAACACTAATTTTTTCGAACCAAGGGGCAACGAAACCAAGACATCATTTGTGGCCAGTGCCTCAGTCACCATAGGTGTATCCCCTAGTCCCCTACTTCGACTTTCTTTCCTTTCTCCATATTCTCCTTCCTACAGTTGTCCATGTCTCCAAACGTTTGTAAAGATGAAATGCTACTCATGAGAATGAGTGGTTAAACTCTTTACTTGGGTTGGGAGTAGCCACTAAGGCTCTCCCAACATGTATATATATATATATATATATATATATATATATATATATATATATATATATATATGGGTATATCTTTGCTACCAGTGTGGGTAACTAAGATTCGCTACCCGTGCATCTGTTTTGTAACAGGAAGGCATGCATTTGTAATGAGATGGTCCAAATTGTAATAGACAGACTCATTTTGTAAATACAGCGTGATGTTTGTATTCTCTGTCTAGAAACAGTAAAATATATATTTATGACTGTAACAACACTGTAATACAAAACGAGTCTTTGTATTACAATTTTGGTCATCTCATTACAATTTGGACCGTCTCATTACAAATATATGCCTTCCTATTACAAAATAGATGCACATGTAGTGAATCTTAGTTACCCGCACGGGTAGCAAAGATATACCATATATATAGGTTATATCTTTGCTACCCGTGCAGGTAACTAAGATTCGCTACCCGTGCATCAATTTTGTAATGGGATGACACATATATGTAATGAGACAACCAAATTTGTAATGTGACAACTGAAATTGTAATACAAAAACTCATTTTGTATTACAACATTGTTACAGTAATAAATATATATTTATTACTGTAACAACATTGTAATACAAAATGAGTCTTTGTATTACAATTTCGGTCGTATCATTACAATTTTAGATTATCTCATTACAAATGCATACCTTCCCATTAAAAAACTGATGCATGGGTAGCGAATCTTAGTTACCCGCACGGGTAGTGAAGATATACCCATATATATATTTATATATATATATATATATATATATATATATATATATATATATATATATATATATATATATATATATATATCATCTAAGCCTCAATCCCAACTATGTTGGGGTCGGCTACATGGATCCTTCGTTTCCATTCAGCTCTATCATGGGCCATATTCTGATTGAGATGTAGAGATTCAAAATCTCTCTTTATAAGCTCATCCCATGTAATTTAGGCCTTCCTTTTCTTCTATTTATAGTGTTTGTCTCAATAGCATTGCTTCATATAGACGCACTAGTAGGTCTGTGGTGCACATGTTCGTACCATCTGAGTCGACCCTCACGCAACTTGTCCTCAATGCTTGCCACCCCCACTTTATTCCTGATATAGTCATTTCTCAAACGATCTTTTCTTGTCTTCCCACACATCCATCTCAGCATACACATTTCAGCCACGTTCATCTTGTTGAGACCTTATTTCTTCACCACCCAACATTCACTCCCATAGAGCATGGCTGGTCGTATAGCTGTTCTATAAAACTTACTTTTTAACCTGAGAGGGATCTTCTGATCACATAAAACTCCAGTTGCACTCCTCCATTTCAACCATCCTACAATGATCCGGTGACAAACATCATTTTGGACATCCCCGTCTATTTGAATAATAGAACCTAAGTAACAAAATTTGTCACATTTTGGTATATCTACTCCCTCCAACTTGGCTCCATCATTCACACTGCGAGATTGGCTGAAATTGCAATGCATATACTCAGTTTTGCTCCTGCTAATCATTAATCCATTTGATTCCAATGTCTTTCTCCAACATTCAACTTTATCATTCAATCCATCTTTTGTTTCGTCAATCAAAACAATATCATCAGCAAATAACATACACCAAGGAATATCATCCTGAACATTCTTTGTTAACTCATCCATAACCAGAATGAATAGATATGGGCTGAGTGTGGATCCTTGGTGTACCATAACTGTAATATATATATATATATATATATATATATATATATATATATTAATAGTTATCTGCATACTTTTGTTCTTAAATGCTTCACTTGTATGCTTAGCTACCATCTTATGATGTTTGATTGTTAATGCCTCAAAAGAGTAGTATTAACGTTATCTAAGTGTTATGGAGTTGCATGAATGCATTAAAATATTAGAATGCTAAAGCTAATGGTCATATGGTTTGCTTTGTGATTGTTTGTTTGCTATCTCAAGAGAGGGAAAACCTTATATATACATATATCCTAAGCTTGAGAGAGGAGAGAATAGACATAAATGATGATTTCTTGTAATCTTGCTAAGTGTATGTAAAAGGGTGTGAGTATTGCATGTTGGTTAGAGACCTTAGTAGGTGAAACCTGATTTAAGTTCCTATCCATATTTTGGTTACATCCTTTCCTGTTTGATTTTATTTTCTCATTTTGTTTCTTTTTCTTTGCTTTTGTTATTTTGTTTGGGGTGACTCAGTTCCTTTTGGAACACCACCTTATTCTACATTTTCATTTGGTGTATTTGAGTCTGAGTCTCTATGTTGCTAGCATATACCAACATTGTTCCTGTGGTTTGACCCTAATCTTCTACAATGAATGACATATAATAGTTGTGGGGGCAGGAGTGTCGGGTTATAAATCTAAGAGTTCGACTAGTCTAGATCTGCTCCATTTTGGATGTGTGATTTAGGCCGGTCAACGTTTTGGCACTATTGTCAAGGACAAGGCAAAATGTGCTGTTGAGAACATGACTCTACTCACTATACACCTGTGCCTCAAGCTTAGCAATAAGTTTGACTGCACAAAACTCTAAATCTACCATGTCTAGGTTGCTTAGAATATTTTGTTTTACACGTCTAGTTCTCTAACTTGACTGTGCGATCTATTTAGGTAGCCTGAAGGGAAGAAGATTTAATCAACACCTCACCCTCTTTTCATGATACCATGCCTCCTCATAGAGACGATAGTCGTATTGGGGAGGATCATAATGCAAGAGTCCAACATAATCGCCCACCTCCAGAAACTGAAGAAGAACGAGATGAACGTCACTCTAACAGTCATCACCACAAGGAAGAAGATCATGAAGAGTGGCACCATCACAAGCACCACCACCTTCGCCACAGAAGGCACATAAGGAATCACCATGAACATGAACATGATTGTGAACATGAACATGAACATGAACATGACGACCAGAATAGAGAAGATGAAGATGATGGGGAAGAGAAGACCCTTAGAGAGCTAGCCGCAACTTGAGTCAATGAACCAAGATGCCTGTTCGTTATCCCATGATTTGATGTAGTTAATTTTGAGTTGAAACCTGCCATCATATCTATGATCCAGAACAAGCCTTTTTGAGGGAACTCGAAGAATGAGAATCCTTACCATCATCTTGACACCTTAAAAAATATCTACGACACCATCAAGATGAGGGGAGTGCCTCAAGAAGTCATATATTACAAATGATTCATCTTCTCTCTTGAAGATAAAGCTTTGTCTTGGTACCTAAATCTACCCCACTAGTCTATAGATATCTGGAGGCCCCTCATTAATGCTTTTATCACTATATTCTACCCCACTAAGAAGACAATTCAAAATAGGCAAAAGATCACTTCCTTCATGCAAAGGCCTGGAGAAAACCTTCATGAAGCTTGGGAACAATATCAGGAATATCAAAGGGACTGTCCACACCACAATTATTGCAAAGGATTTCTGGTGACAACATTTTACAACTGGTTAACTCCCATGGAGCAGACCTTGCTGAATGCAGCTGCCGAGACTGATTTCCTTAGAAAGAAACTGAGCAAAACTATGAAGATCATTGACAACATGGCTGCATTGCAAGTAGGCATGGAGTATGAGAGAAGTGATAGAGGCTCAATAAAGAAATCTATATCTAAAGGACCTTCAATCGAAGCCAAGGCTCTAGAAACTATTACTGCTCAAATTTAGAAGGTTGCCACAGATTTCAAACAACTAAAAGACACTGGAGGAAATGGTAAGAAACCTGTTGAGAAATTTATTAAGTGTGTTACATGTGGTGAAGGAGGCCATGAAATTGACAATTGCATCTATACATGGCTGGAAGGAAGTGAAGAAAGTGAAAGTGAGGAAGAGACAAAAAATGTATCTTATGCAAATTTTAAACGACTTGACCATCTGGGATTCAATTACGGCAACAAAGACGCTCCTGAGAACTCTCATCAACTGAGTGCTTCATCTAAACCACCTCCCTGATTCAAGAAGAAAGGTGGACCAACTCAATATACCAGAATTACTAGCTATCAGTCAAATAAGAACAACTATCAACATCGAAACAAAAATTCTAGTCGTCAAAATCAAGGACAAAATCAAGGTCAGAATCTAGCCAAGGATAATAAGTATGGTCAAGGGATGGAAATGGCTCGAGCATTAGTGAGAGGGACAAAGTTTCTCTCCAACCCACATCTTTCTTTTTTATATAAAAAAATTTCTACAAATGAAAATGTAAGGATTTTTGATTTTGAGAAATTTCAATTGTTCAATTTTACAAAATGGTAAACTTTAGTAAACTACCATCTTACCCAAAGTGCCATCACCAACTCAGGAGTGTTAACCATGATGCAAAATTATATGGTATACATGCAAAAACATCAAATACAAATTGATCAACAACTAGCCCAACTAGCAAAGCTTGTGAAGAATCCTTCAGGAAAAATCCCATCAAACACAGAGACCGCTAAGACGACCACCCTTAATTCTGGGAGGATGCTAGAAGATTCTGGTACCAAGAATGCCACAGAGGAAAGAGACCCTTATGAACCACAACCTGAAAAAGTAATTGTACAAGAAGAATCTAAAAGAGAAGAGCTCGCTGATGAGGATAAAGAAGGAGAGAGACAAAAAGAAGAAGGGTGCAAAGGTTAAGAACCCAGATCCTATAGAAGAGGCCTTTACACAAAGAAATCCCTCTGCCCCAAGGGTCCCGTTCCCTACAAACTGATTAAAGCTCATTTGAAGAAGAGATACGAGAAGTTTATGGAGGCAGTAAAGAAGTTACATCTGGATATACCATTTCTAGATGTAATTGAGGAGTTGCCTACAGATGCTAAATTATTCAAGGACTTAATCACAAAAAGAAGGAGAGGGGACCATATTGAGATAATAAAATTGGCCAAAATGTCAAGTGCCTTTATTCAATAGTATAATTGGCCAAAATGTCAAGTGCCTTTGTTCAAGCTGAGATGCTGACAAAGAAGAGAGATCCTGGGACATTCAATATAACCTTTTATGTTGGAGATAACATAGAAAGAAAAGGGTTGACTGACTTGGGAGTGAGCATTAATCTTATGCCACTGACCCTATCTCAAAGGCTCAAATTGATAGATATGGTGAAAACTAGAATGAGAATCGAGTTATTTGACCACATCTTTACAAAACTAGTGGGAATAGTAGAGGATGTCCCAATTCAGGTTGGGCAATTCTTTATACTGTGCAATATTGTGGTGATCGACACTGTTGAGGACCCAAAGTGCCCTATGATATTCAAAAGACCCTTCCTAGCCATAGGAAGAGCTCTAATAGATGTGGTGGAAGGGATTATTACTCTGCGAGTTGGTAATGATCACATAGATTTTCATGTACAAGACGTAATGAGGGGACCCTCTTTGTTTGAATCAGCTTACTTCATCAATAATTATAACCAATATTATGAAGAAGTGCAAGAGGATAAATCCATTGTGGATCCACTCATGTGAGCCTTGAATAACTTTGGCCCTAGTTTGGAAGACTGAGAAGTGGTCGAGGTTCTGGACTACTTGAATCAACTTGACGAAGAGGAATGCGGTGACGAGGAAGAAGTAACCTTTGAAACAGTGAAGTATGCATATCTTGAACAAACCCTTGAAGAGAAGGAAGCACCAAAACCAAAGCCAAAATTAGAGCCACTGCCTGAAGGGCTGAAGTACGAATTCCTTGATGATGAAGAGAGGAATCTGGTGATAATTAATGCATATTCGACAGATGAACAAATGGAAAAGCTACTGAAGAAACTCAGACTACATAGGAAGGCTATAGGATATTCTATAGAAGATATCAAGGAACTCAGTCCATCTCTATGCATGCACATAATCAACATGGAAGAGATTTCTAAACCACTAGTTCAACCGTTAAGGAAATTAATTCAGATGTTGAAAGAAGTAGTAAAGAAAGAGATAATAAAACTCTATGATGCAAGGATTATCTACCCCATCAGTGATAGAAACTAGGCCAGCCCGATACACATTGGACCATAGAAAGGAGGGATGACAATAGTGAAAGGAATCAATGGGGATGAGGTAACCACTTAGATAGTTACCGGGTGGAGAATGTGCATCGACTACCAAAAACTCAATACCGCCACTACAAAGGACCACTTTCCCCTACCTTTCATCGACCAAGTTCTAGAAAGGCTTGTGGGGCAATCCTATTTCTATTTTCTCGATGGATATTTTGCATTTTACCAAGTCCCTATCCATCCTAACGATCAAGAAAAGACAACTTTCAGTTGTATCTATGGGACGTACGCCTTAAGAAGAATGCCTTTCGGATTATGTAATGCGCCTGCTACTTTTTAGAGGTGCGTGATATCTATGTTTTCAGATTTCTTAGAAGACATAACAGAGGTATTCATGGATGACTTCTCAGTATATGGGCCTAACTTTGACAAATGCCTTGAAAACTTGTCAAAGGTCGTACAAAGATGTGAGGAAAAGCAGCTTGTGCTTAATTGGGAAAAATGCCATTTTATGGTGACATAAGGAATAGTGCTAGGGCACACAATTTATGAAAAAGTCTTGGAAGTAGATAAGAGTAAGATAGAGGCTATCGAAGTTGCCCCCACTAAAATATGTCATAGGAGTGAGGATTTTTCTGGGAGATGTTAGATATTGCAGAAGGTTCGTCAAAGATTTTGTAGAAGCTGTGAAACCTTTGTCAAACCTTCTTGTTAAATATGTTGATTTTGATTTCTCTGACAAATGCCTCGAAGCATTCAATTTTCTAAAAAATGCCTTAAGCTAACCCCCTATACTCCAAGCACTCAATTGGGGATTTCCTTTTAAAATCACGTGTGATGCCAGTGATTAACCCATTGGAGTTGTACTAGGGCAAAGAAAAGATAAGAAGCACCACACAACCTACTATGCTAGTAGAACTCTCGATGAAGCTCAGATAAACTATACCACAATAGAGAAAGAAATGCTAGGAATAGTATTTGCTTTCAACAAGTTTAGATCATACTTAATATGATCAAAGGTGAAGGTGTATATGGATCACGGTGTGATCAAATATCTCATATAGAAAAAGGACACAAAGTCAAGACTATTGTGATGGGCTTTATTACTTCAAGAGTTTGACCACAAAATCATAGATAAGAAAGGAACATAGAACGTGGTGACTGACCACTTGTCTAGAATATTATACACTGAAGAAAATCAGATACCAGTGAGAACCAATTACACAAACGAGGCCTTGATGATTGCCAAGTCAGTCAAACTGAATCTGCCTTGGTTCATTGATATCTACAATTATCTAGCTTGTGAGAAATTACCTCTTGAGATAACCTATAATTAGAAGAAGAAACTTTTCTCTAACCTAAAAAAATATTACTGGGATGACCCTCTGCTATTCAAAAGGTGTTTCGACAATTTAAACTGACGTTGTGTACGAGAAGAAGAGGTGCCTCAAATCCTCAAGGAATGCCATGCCTCACCTTATAGAGGTCACCATGGAGGCAAAAGGACTACAGCTAAAGTCCTACAGATGGGTTTTTATTGGACGTCGCTCTTCAAGGATGCAATGTCTTTTGTGAAGTCTTGTAAAGAATGCCAGCTAATAGAGAATATTACTAGAAGAAATGAAATGCCTATGTCTGACTGGGTGGAAGTAGAGATCTTTGATGTTTGGGGGGTGGATTATATGGGACCCTTCCCCTCCTCCAGAGGAGATAAGTACATCCTGATTGTAGTAGATTATGTCTCTAAATGGGTAGAAGTTGTAGAAACTCCCACTTGTGACTCTAAAGTAGTTGTGAGACTATTTGATAAGACCATTTTCCCTAGATTTAGGGTTCCACACATTGTCATTAATGAAGAGGGTCCCATTTTGTGGAGAAATAGTTTGAAGCATACTAAAGAAGTATGGGTCAATCATAAATTAGCCACACAATACCACCCCTAGACATCAGAATAAGTCGAAGTTTTAAACCAACAAATTAAGCAGATATTGGAGAAAACCATTGGCACGACCCACAAGGATTGGTCCATGAAGTTAGATGATGCCCTGTGGGCATATAGAACAACTTACAAAATGCTAATAGGGATGACTCCCTACCAGCTCATCTATGGAAAGTTGTGCCATTTTCCAGTAGAACTAGAGCACAAGGCTCTTTGGGCCATCAAGTTCTTAAATATGGATCTAGACAGAGCTGGAAAGAAAAGGTATCTGAAGCTTCATGATCTTGAAGAACTGAGGCTACATGCCTATGAGAATTCCCACATCTACAAGTAGAGAACGAAGGTGTGGCATGATGCCCACATAAAGCACAAGAATCTCTTTGAAGGAGACAATGTTTTGTTGTTCAATTCAAGAATCAAGCTATTTCTAAGAAAATTATGGTCCAGATGGTCTAGACCCTTCTCTTGTATCAAGATTTACCAATATGGGGTGATGGAGATTACTAGTGAAAAGACTGGTACCTTCAAGGTGAATGGGCACCGAGTAAAAAGATACCATGAAGATAAAGATTTTTTTAGAAGATCAGAACTAGAGATAGAGGAGCCCAAGCCTGCTCAAGCTGAAAACCCATGAGAACATAAAAACAAGAGTCAAGGTAAAGACTTTAAATTAGTGGTTCTTGGGAGGCAACCCAAGGATTTCCATTTTTCTCTATATCTTTCCTATCACTTTTCCATATAATAAACTATTAGAATTTTAATAAGTCTTCGTTTAAGGGCCTAGTGCCTTTTGAATTTTAGTAAGTAATAGACTTTTGTCAAAAAAATTATCTATAAAAAGGTTTCAAACTTGGTCATTAGAATTTAGTATGCAAAAAATAAAATTAATGAAGTATATATAGATGTCTTTCATTACAAGAGTAAATTCTGTTGGGCCATCAATTGATCTCAATCATTGGTTGGTACCCAAAAGACCCACCGATTGATATCACCCTACCTCAACCATTGATTGAGTAAGGTAGAACCACCACCGGGTGATTATAGTAGGCTCTCCATCGAACATCAGTCGTAGATGAGCCATCGACTGACAAGCATGGGAACGCCATCGGTTGATAGGCACAGACTAGCCATCACCTGTTCATGGCGCCTTCACCATCTGCCAAGCCATTGATTGATGGTCGAAGGGTCCGAAGAGCCTACCAAAACACCCAGTGGTAGACCAAGAGACACAAAATATAAAGGGGGCTCAGTAATCCTCTTCTCCCTTCCTTTTACCAAGCAACCAAGCTAAACCCTACCAAATGAGCTAGCAGAGGATGCCCAAGCGACAGAGATGACTCTCCCCATCGTTAGCGTTGAACAATACAAAGGCATATACGACCAAGCAGATGATGCCAAAGGGATGCTTCCAGACCATCGACGAGCATGACACCAATGTTGACAATGTAACCTATAAAACTTAGAGTTTTTCCCCGACCTTGCACCACTGTCTTCTTCACTTTCCTTCTTCCTGAATGGTCCGCATCATCAACGACTGATCATCACCATCGATTCCACCGTCGGTCGAGCTAAGTCTTGGTTTGCTCTGACCATCGCCTGTTTCTGTCTACCATAACCTATTTCTGTTTACCATTGTATGGTACCACTGTATGTTTAGACCTGGTACCACTATCTGATTCAAAGCATCAACTGTACCAACCTTCACCGATTTTGCTTCCGAGCCATCACCTGATCTAACCACTGCCTGTTCCCGATCCATCACTCAATCCTACCATCGGCTATTATGAGCCATCGACTGAGTAGTCATCTTCGCCTGTTTAACCTGTCGAACCATCGCCTATTCATATTTCTACCGCCTATTCAGATTTCCACCGGGGGAACCTCCAACCTTGGATCAACCACTGGTTGAGGGAACCATTGGCTAACATTTCAACCGCCTATTCCAACCTTCAGTTGAGGCCATCGATTGTCACCTTAACAAGTTGTTTTACTATTTTAACTACTAGATGATACCATCAATTGTTATCACTTAGTTTAATTGCTTCACTAAAAAAAGTTGTACTCAAAAACTAAAAATCCTTAACCTAACTTATTTCCATTCCCTTTTCCCATCTAATTAATCTAGCTAGGGATACTTAGTGTATTTATGAGAATAAGATGACAGGAAAGCATGGAAAGATCCAAATGCATGAGTTAGAGTACACAAAGAAGGTGAGAGCCTCAATGACCTTAGAGGAAATAGAGAGAGTGGAAAAACTGAAGGGTGAACATGCAAACTCTATTGAACAACATGGGGAACCCACTCCAGAAAGCATCAAGGTTGGACTGTAAGTAGACATAGTAAGATCTTAGCTGAACCAATCTTGTAGGAGTCAAATGAGGAGGAAGAACAAATAGAGATAAAGGTGTCTAAGTATACAACATTTGAGGAGGTGCCAAATCTCAAGAAGAGGATTGCTCTAGAAGCTAATGAGGAGAGGCCCAAGAAAGTGGCCAAGATATCTAAGGAAAAAGCATCAATCAAGGCCACAACTCTAGAACCTCTTATACCCACAAACATCCCCAACCAACCAGTAGAGGTCAACAGAAGAGAGAAACCTAACAATCAGATGGTGCCCAGAGATGAACACACCATGAAATATGGTGTGACATATTCAACAGGAAGAATTACAAGGCAACCAGATATGGTGACGCCAACACCTAAGAGCAACTAGGGATCTACCAAAGGGTGAAACAAGATCTTCAAGCAACTAGGAATATATAAAATTTGTTTGACAAACATGACCTCATATGACAATTTGACATAAGAGTTCATGTCCTCCATCATAAAATTGCCCGTGGATAATAGTGAAATCTCAGAGTGTGAGGGTGAGCACAAGCTACAAGTCAGAATTATGAAGAAAAACTACATCCTAATAGAGAAGTGGATTAACGCGGTCTTTACAGACTCAGTCGAACAAGCAAAGTGTGCTAACAAGGCACGGGGTGATAAGGATGCAAAGGGGTTCATAACTGACAAAACCTAGGAAAAGCTCTCAGGAGACCCCAAATATAGCTCTAAACAGTCAAAGGCCATGATGACGCACTCTGGATTCATGAGGGTAGTGCACAAAATATTTGCAAACTCACCGATGTTTAGATTAGACATAGGAAATGTAACTAGGTTGGACCTCCACATTATGTGGATCCTAATAGAAGGAAAAACACTTAATGTAGGAAAAATACTAATAAAAAAGCTAGCTGCATCAATGGGAGCAGACGGTCTCCACAATTTCTGCATGGGGGGATCATCACATATATAGCACACCAGTTGGGCTACCCAAGCAAGCTTAAGTACTTCCTACGATCTGAAGGAGATACATTGGTAGACGACAAGTATTTGGTTGCAATAAATGTCCACAAAATAGATACACCTTCTGGTTATGCAGAACAAAACTCTTACTACCCCTACCAAAACTAAGCAGATATGACCCAGAGAAGCTCGTTCTCAAGGAGGAAGAGTTCTTAAGACTGACATCAGGAAATATTGCAACCATCAACAAACACCAAAAGGAGATAGACACCAACCAAACATCTAGAAAAAGGGTGCTCATGCGAGTCCCCAAGAAGCCAACAAATAAACCACCTCCTCTGAAGGTGGTAGACTTAGAGACCAAAGATGCCAACATCACCAAGCAAGTTACTACAACCCCTTCTCCAGAAGAGGTTGAGCATAAGAAAGGGACAACTACCAACCAAGAAGCAACTACGAGGCCTTCAATGAAGAAGGAAGAGTAAGGAAGCAAGATGGATGGGCATAGAGTGGAAGAAAAGATGGGCATGCCTGAGAAAGAGGTGCCACAACTAGAATGAAGCTCACGTCAAAGTAAGGAGTTGCCCAAAGTCCATGGAGAAGGGCATGAAACAACCTCAATTAACAAACCTAGACCGAGGGTGACTGCAACAATGGAATTCATGGAGATTGGATGGGAGATTGATGACCTCTGTGAGAACGTCTCTAACTCTAATTTGAATATTACTAATATAACTGCAACTCTTTCATCACTAACAGTGCAAATACATAAAGTGAGGACATCCAACATATCCTCAGTCTTCCACTATAGATGCACCAGCTAGCTATAGACCAACTGTAGGTAATGTAGGCACTGGCTGGAGTGACAAGTGAACTCACCACCCTGTAAAAAGAATGGGAAGAACAATGAGAAGAAAACATGAAGATATAAGAGGAAGTAGAAAAAAAGGAAGGATGACTCACCACCAACTATCATCATGTCTGTGGAGGCACATCAGGAAGCTCCCACAAAACCAACATTGCTCACTGATTTCTACCTCAGAGTGGACATGCTGATGGCCAAGATGAAGATGGAGCAAAGTGCCAAGGGTTGAGGTGACGACATCCAAATGCACCCTACCTTTGGAGGAAGAAGAGCCAACAACTTCTTCCAGTAACAAAGGAGTACCCATTGAGGGATATGACACAGCCAGATCCCCAACCTCACACAGACACTCAACCAACATCAATCAAGGTAAAGGGCTCAAAGCAGAGTTGAAGCAAAGTGCCCCTATGTTGACAGCTCCTGTAATCCCTACAAAAAAAAGAAGCAGTAGTGGGAGAGAATGACATCAGGACAATACAACCGAAAGCACATGGGGAGGTCATTGAAACAATGAAAGATGTAATGGGTGGGCTTGACCCATTGTTCAGCTACAAGATCCCACCCCCACACAACTATGATAACTTCATGAAAGAATTACTTCTGGATGAACCAATAACTGGTGGAGGATTATCCATCTCTTTTGAGAGAGAAATAGAACATATGATATCTGAAGAAGATACAAGAAATCTAAACAACATGTTTGCTGAAGCACCCCCAAAACCAGCAAACCTAGTCTTCCTAGAACCACCTACAACCTCAGCAGACATGAACACACCACTCCCACATGCACCACCCCCACTGCCATGTAATATGGATGATATGGATATGTCATCAGTTGTGAGTATGATGATGGGGGACATCCATGTCTAGGCTGACATACTCAATAAAGCAAATCCATGACAGGATATTGTCTACCGCAACGACAAATACAGTCTAACAAGAGGTGATATGTGTCCCACTTTTGTACCTCAGGAGAACATAAGAAGAACCCTTTTCAAGATCTTGTGCGGGACAATAATAGAGGAGTACATGCACAAAGACAAAGATGGGATGGTATTCAATGCAACATCTAATCTGGAAACACACCTACTCAAGGAAAGAGACGATACCACATTGGTATGTGAGCTGTAAGAAGCCCTTGACAGAAGCAGATCATTGAAGTTCATCACCCTACTCTTCAAAGCCTTTAACCATTGGATGCTCATAGTGGTTGACCTATCTAAAAGAAGAGTGCTCACTTACAACTTCAGTGCCAAAGACCTACCCTGTAGACAAATGGTCTGTGAAAAGGCAGAGCACAGAACAATAGAAGAAATCCCTACCCACCTAAAAAGACTAATACAAGGAGTAAGCGGGTGGTTTCTCCCCAATTGGAAGGAAATGGTCATTGAATGCAATTTTCCCAAGAAGGACAAAATTTAGGGGACATTGCCTTCATATCACTGAGGATAATTAAAGCCATCAACCGATGAACACATGTGGAGCAAATTGCTAAGGAAAATTTCTATGTTTTGCAAGGGAAATACGTCATGGAAATCATCCACGATAGGAGGTTCTTCGACGACAACAAAATGGAAGACATACCAAGGCGTATGCACTCCCTTATTCCTTTCATTGAAAAGATGCCTTGGCTAGAGGAGCTCAAAAATCTCAAATGTTCAGAACAAAGAAGGACATCACCAATGCCACTTACTGCCCCACCACCACCCAATACAACACACGTAACATCTATACATGCTAAGAGGGAACCATCTCAACAAGTCCCTAAAACCCCAGTGGAAGTCCCTACCACTATTGAGTGGGAACCAACTCCAAAAGTTGAGACGACAATAATTAGCCCCCCATAAATGCCACCAATTCTGGTCCCAACCTTCATTGATGTCATAATAGAAACCTCACCTCCAGAAGAACAAAATGTCAAAGGAAGTGAGGTACACATGGAAGAAGAAAAAACTGCAGAAACTCCAGAAGAACTAAAACCGACAGATGCCACAACACCTTCTTTTGATAATTTTGATGAACTGGCATGCTATGGCTTATCTATGGAAGAAGTCCAATTCCTTCTAGATGTTTTGTGACCACGGGAGGATGACTTTGTGGTTGTTTTTGAAAGAGAAAATGTACAAACTTACTCCTAGACCTCCGCAATATCTTGAAAATGAGAGGGTACATGATTGTAAATGTCATGACAACTTGTCAGCTACTTCTAGATGACGATCTCACCAATGTATACATGTCATTTTATGAAGTATTGGGAGATGTCGTATCAAAAAAGGAATCAGGTGAGCTACAATGACTGATAAAGCACTTAAATTACAATGTTCCCCGATGGATTTTTGTGCCAATTTTATAGGATGGACACTGGGAACTACTAGCAGTGGAAACCATCAATAAGATATCCATATTCTATAACATATCTGATGCTATGTTCAATACAAAGTACATAAAATATCACAAAACACCCAACAACGTCATTGAAGAAAGAGACGCCATGGTAGCAAACAAGATTACATGAATTGATCAGAATATTTGGCTGTGGCATTTTAGCTGATATCACATTTGAGATACCACAATTATGTCACAAGTGTCCACAACAAGAACCTCTTTCAAACAGTTGCAAATTCTTCGTACTTTATTGGATACAGATGCTGGCTTCAGACCAAAAGGTTGAACAATGTTAGGATGACCACCACCACCACCTTTGAAGACAATATGCTATGAATATCCTAGCTTCAGAATGGTCGATCACACATACTGACCTATAACTCGCCTGTTCTAGATCAACCTCATTCTTTGACACCCTGTGGATAGGGTGGATGATAAGTTTGGGGGGGGGGTATGAATAGGCAAACATGGTTTGTCTCCACTCTGTCCACTCTGACATTGACTATTTTCTATCTCGCTTAACAAAATTTTGACAAAATATGATTGAACTAATTGGCCAATTTTGGCTTGATTTTTGTACAAGCATATAAATACCCTTTCTGAATTTTTGGTATACAAGTAGTTTTAAAAAGGCAATTTTTGAATCCATTTTTCTAGGATTGTATCATAACCCCAACTCTTAGACTTTCTTGTCTTCAGGATAGTAGATCTTAGTGTAATTATTTCAAGAATGACAGATCTGGGCTTCTTAATATACTTAAAATTTTTCAAGCACGATAATGTCTTAACGTCAGCCTAACCTTGAGATAATGTCAAAGGCACAAATATGTTAGTCAACCAAGAAGAAATATCAAGGAAAGGAGGACTCAGCCTACCATGCTCCTAATTGACACCATGATCCCAAGTACAGGTAGAAAAATGCATAACCATGGCAAAAGAGGAAACACATACCCCTTCTAGTTTTAAAAATCCCCGCTTTGGGATCTAAAGATGCACAACATGCCAACTTTCCCTAAAAACCCATTATCCCAAAGCCTGTGAGCATGAATAAAAGTCGAGAGAAAAAAGAAATCTTGAGAGTTGTGTCTGGGAAGATGTTGAAGGGCTTCAGCTGACCGGTGTATTGTTGCACTCATGAATGCATATATGTCATGCCCGATAGTGGAGTTTGGAAGCCAACTTTTACACACCTACATTACAAAGGGAACCTCACACAACCACCTTACATTACATCAGGGCCTCTAGGGAAACACTACCTCTTAGGAAGCTTAATGATTGAGCAAACCTAAGATGCATGAAACAATAAAGCTTCATCCTACCCAAGCACAATAGCTAGGATATCAAAAAAAATAAAAGTTGGGTGTGAAAGTTACCTCTGCCGGAACTTTGCCCAAGTACGACCTGAAATAGGATCATTGTTGCATCATGAGGGAGGGTCTTTCTGATGAATAAAGTCATGGTAAACAATACAAGTACTACAAAATCCTAACTAAGAGGGAGAATCTTAGGTGTCAACGACCCCTTGACATGATGCATAAATCTCGACTTTAGGCTGACAGTATCACGTTTTTCACACTCACATAAACAATAACTAATAATGCCCTTTGAAGTCATTTGATGCTTTAATTCTAATTGTTATCCTGAGGACATGCTAGACTCTTTTGGAGAGTTGATAACATCCAATTTTGCAGATATTATATGCCTTAATTTATCCATATTTCTCCACTACCTAGGTGAATTTATATCCACTTCTCTCATGACTTACATATATTCTCCCTACCTTATATTTACAATGATTATGACTTTATATGTAGGAAAACAAAGGACTAAAGGCTTGATTATCAAAAGAAGAGCCATCATCGGTTGACAACCGATGCTCCTTGATTAGACATTAGTTCACCTTTACCAGATGTCACCTAGAAGATCCCTATTGCACCATCAGTTGATAACTATAGTAACCCATCAACTGATGGCACACCTGCATGATTCACCTAGTGGCGTGTCTGTGTCCATCAACTACAGACACTCCAGCACCACCAACCAGTGGCGTGTCTGCATCCATCAGCCAATGTCACACCTACAGGCATCACCCAGTGGCGTGTCTGCATCCGTCAACCACAGACACTCTGGCACCCACCAAACGATGGTGCATCTACAACCATTAACTGATGGTGACTCGATGGCGGCCCTGACAAGTACCATATTTGGGACCATTGAGCACGTGCCTCGAGGGTGGGTACCTAGGAGGCTTGGGGTGTAAGTAAAGGACCCCAGGGCAAAACCTATAAATAGGTGACGACCAACTGTATAAAAAGGGTCGTTGTCACGCTCCTTGCTCGCGAGCTGACCCTACTGACTAGACAGAACCGAACGAAGGAAGAAGCCTCCATCGACTGACGTCTTCCACCACCAGATGATAGGAGTGACAAATGAGAGTCCATCGGTCCTACCCCCAGACTTCTGCCTGATCCCCTGCATTCATTCCTGGAGTTCCTCCTGTGACACAAGAAGGAAGAAAGAGGAAAGGAGATCGCTAACACTATTGCTTCAACCTAAGGGACAACAGAACCAGGCCATCAGTTGTGGCCACCACCCAATCACCATTGGTGTATCCCTTGGTCCCCTTCTTCAACTTTCTTTCCTTTGTCCATATTCTCCTTCCTATAGTTCTCCATGTCTCCATATGCTTGTAAATCCAAAATGCTACTCATGAGAATGAGTGGCTAAACTCTTTACTTGAGTTGGAAGTAGCCACTAAGGCTCTCCCAACATGTATATACTTACATCCTTTTGAATATATATATATATATATATATATATCTCCTTAGAAATGGTTATCTTCATACTCTTGTTCTTAAATGCTTCACTTGTATGCTTAGCTTTGATTATTAATGCCTCTAAAGAGTAGTATTAAAGTTATCTAAGTGTTGTGGAGTTGCATGAATGCATGACAATGTTGGAATGCTAAAGCTAATGGCCATATGGTTTGCTTTGTGATTGTTTGTTTGTCATCTCAAGAGAGGGACAACATCATGATCTAGATCTATCCTAAGATCGAGAGAGGAGAGAATAGAGATAAATGATGATTGATTGTAATCTTGCTAAGGGTATGCAAAAGGGTCTGAGTATTGTATGTTGGTGAGAGACCTTAGTAGATGAAACCCAATCCAAGTTCCCTTCCATATTTTAGTTACATTATTTCCTATTTGGTTTAATTTTCTTATGTTGTTTCTTTTTCTTTACTTTTGTTATTTTGTTTGGGGTGACTCAGTTCCTTTGGGAACACCACCTTATTCTACCTTTCCGTTTGGTGTATTTGAGTCTGAGGCTCTACGCTTCTAACATATACCAACATTGTCCCTATGGTTTGACCCCGATCTTCTACAGAGAACCCCATATAGTAGTTGCAGGGGCCTGGGTGTCGGACTATAAATCTAAGAGTTTGACTACTCTAGATCCGCTCCATTTTGTATTTGTGATTTAGGTATGTCAGTGATTTGTTTGGAGACATGAACAACTCATCCAAGGGTGCTTCTTCTAGCAAAACCGACAATCGGGACACCCCAATGACTCCCCCAAAAACCACAACGATCCCTACTCCTCCTTGGGCACACCGATCCTGACCCCCGAGCAAGAGTTGACTATGTTATACCAGCTACTCTCGACTACCCTGGTGGTACAACTCTCCAATGATATATCCGTTGCAAGCAAGCCTAAGGAGTTCACTCTAATAGATTTCATCAAGATACAACCACTGTATTTTAAGGGAGAGAGTGAGCCAAGCTTTGTGGATAAGGATGATGACTGGATGTTGGCCCATGGAGCATACTTTTGAGAGCATGCCATGTCCTCCTCATCAGAAGATCCACTTTCCAACTTGTGTGATGGATGGGCCAACATAGGTCTAGTGGAATGGTATGCTCATACCCACAACACCTCAAGAATGGCCTAGGAATAGTTCCTCAAACTGTTTCATGAGAAGTACATCTGTCCCGCTTATCTAAAAAGGAAGGAAGCAAAGTTCTATAGCCTACGACAGGGAAGCATGAGCATTTTTGAATACTCTCAATGCTTCCTGCTTCTGGAGCGTTATTCTATTGATCTCAGAGCTGAATGAATATCAACCCTTTTCTTGGGAGGACTCAGCTAAAGTGTTAGACACAATCTTGTTCCCCAATTGCCTCTTAATTTTCAACAAATGGTAGACATGGCATTGGTGATAGAATCCTATCCTAAATTTTAGTCTTCTAGATAGAACAACAACAACAAGAGGAAGAACTCAGGTGGAAACCAAGGGTGTGACAGGTGTAACCATTATTCCCCTCTAATCCTCTATACCTAGGGCTTAGATCATGTGAATCCTTAGCTTAGTGGCCATCTACTCGTTGCTCTAATACCATATTGTAACTATAAGGCCCCTGAACTTTCTTAATGAGTTGAATGATCTTAGTTACCATAATTGAATGCTTATAACCCTAATATAACCTTTTTATATGTTTTTAAATCATAATACAAGCTTAAGTTTCAAATTTGGTCCAATTTGGACACTGTTTGAGCAAGTTATGCAATTTTCTGTACATTTTGGACTTTTATGCAATTTACCCAATTGAGTGGTTTTGTTTGCAATTTATCATATACATTATGTTCCTTAGATGTTATATTATCATTCTTGATATTTTTGATCCATGGGGTTCCTAGTTGAGCCATGGTTTGAAGGTGTTTTCATCAAGGGTATTTTAGGGTTTACCCCTTCATGGATGAGCTACCTTTAGTAGCTACCAACTAATGAATTATGTGATTGGCTGGGAAATTCGACAAAGGAAAGCTAAGTAGGTAAATATGGATGTTGGGGGAGCTTCTTGTGTGTGTGCTTGTATATTCTTAATAAATTAGGGCCATAGACACATGGGGATGCTACTTTTACACCTCATGCTTGCTTCTATCCTTATCCATGGGCTATATTTACCTCTTCTTTGCCCAAATTCGAAACTATGCTTGATTTCTATTTCCTATAACTTGGAGCAACGAATCCACTCTATTTTTTTGTGAAACCAAGTGCTCTAAGGTAGAATAAAACCTCTTTTTTGGAGAAGAAGGTCTCCTAGAGCTCCATCTAGCCCTATCTAGGGTTTCCAAGGTCATCTTCTAGGGATTTCGACCAAGGCAAGTTGTTTACTTCCTTTCTTCTCCATTTCTCTTTCTCTTCTCCTTCCTTAGACCTTACTTCATGTCATAACCTTGTTTTTCTATGGTGAAAGTGGCTCTAGAACTAAAAAATCTATCCTTCTTGTTTCTTTTTCTAGGATTTTGCTTCTTTGTGGAGAGAAGTACTTATTTGGCCAAGTTCAGATCTGAATCCAAGGTTTTCTTGCCTTATTTTCTCAAGATTCTTTATGTTTGGGATCTAAACTACTCTATAGAGGTGAGTTATATAACATTCTTCACTTGTATTTCTTACAAGAAGCTTGTTAGTTCATGTTCATGCCTTAATGTGTTGATTTGAGCATAGAGAAACCATGCTTGTTTAGAATTTCGAATGTTTGTGGTGTTCCTGTTGGGTTTTAGGGGAGACAGAGAAGGCAGCGAAAACAAAAATTTTCTTCTCCCAAACCCAAAATAAAGGAATCACATCAACGTCTATAAAATAGGAAGGATGGTTTGTAGAGGCGTACCTTGTCCCGAGGCTTGCTCGGTGATGTTACCACGCAGCTTGCTCGGTCTTCACCTCTGGTCTTGGACAGTGTCTGTGCAGCTCCTGGTCTCACTGGGACTTTTGGGATTGATAGCTGTCCTCTGAGAGGCAGAAGTCTTCCGCCTCTGAAGTAGTCCACACGGACCACCTAGAACTCTGATTTCCTTGTCCCAAAAGGAATCGGAAGGAGTCGCACCCTCCTGTCGGCATAGTAGTCACTGACACACTCTTCTACAACCAGTTGCCTTTCTGTAGTTATTGGGTAGCACTTGTTCGGGCTCTCTCAGTTACCACAACCAGAGAGAACGACAGCTTTACAGAGCAACTGGTGTTCTGAGTTGTTGTTCCTGAGAAGCCCCCAATACCCCTATATATATAGGAGGGTCATGGGACATGGTCCTTTACCCCGAGAAATGTGAGATTAAAGTAAGAGTAGAAGGGTTTGAGATTTTCCACAAAAACAACCAACTGTGCCACCTGAACCAATCGTTTCAGGCATGAAACAGTCGGTTGGGGAGTTGAGCCGATCGGTTCACACGTCAACCGATCGGTTGGGGTACTTGAGCCGATCAGTTCACTTCTGAGCCGATCAGTTCGTGGTCCTAGTCCAACTCAAATTGACTTTCATAATTGTTTCTGATTAATCAAATATTAATCCTTGTCCAAATTGAATTTGTACAAGTGAAACAAATTGTATTTGCAAAATAGTCTTCTGACTTTCCAAACGATCTCGGTTGGTCACATGAATCTACTAGTTCAACAATTGAGCCGATCATCTCATGACACATGAGCTGATCGTCTCACCAGTTGAGCCGACCGGTTCACCAACCTGAGCCGATCGGTTCATCCCATGAGCTGATCAGTTGGGGCAACAGACTATGCAAAATCAGTCAATTGTAGTTTCAATCAATCCGATACTCTAATCAATCGGTCCAACACCTTGAACACTATGATACTGAGCTATCAATTGATTAAGTGTTTAATTCAACTACTAAACTCCTTTAGCAATCAATCTAAACATTGTTTGTGGATAAACTCCTCTTCCAGGTTAAATCCTATGTGTGTGACCCTACATGTCCATTTCACGTTGACAATGAAAGTCCATAACACTTATGACTTCACAAGCAAAGAGCAGTGCCTAGTCGCATATCAGTGCTACCCAAGTGAAATAGAAAGTTGGAGAACAACTTTCAATCCTACAATCCATGAATGGTGTTACAGTGAATGTATAATTCCTTTGTCACTAATATCCCGAATGAACTCAAGGCATGGAACAATCATCCTGTCAACGTTCATTCACTTTCTTGATCTCAGAGTAGATTGGAGGAGATATGCATGACATCAATATCACATACTGATTCACACATGCATGCACACGCCTATCTCAATCCTACTCATCAAGTGTCCATGGATATCAAACTCCCTTAGGAGGGACAAATCCCATATCTATCACTCACCCCTCAAAAGCCCCATGTGTCAAAGCCACCCAATCATCACCTTTATAACAACCCATGTTTCAGGACTGCGTTTGATGATGTCAAAGTGTACCCAATGACATGTGTTGAGTGTAGTGATTTCAAGTCAAAGAATCACACTCACCACCATCACTGTGAGAACTGACTGTGACTACCATTTCATGGTTCCATGTGTCAAACTCACGGAGGGTCTGTCTGATAAACTTGTTCTCTAACAAATACCTATGTGTTTGGTTTGATATCTCCATATCATGACTAATGAGATTCTGTCATCAACCAACATCACAATCTAGTCTTGTGTGTCATTGATGTCTATCTACCTTCCATAATGACATCTGACTAGGGACATAATAAGATTGTATGAAAATATCAAACCAAGCACACAGATACATGTTAGGGAACAATGTATTGGAAAGACCAACCGTGAGACTGGCACATGGAAGCCATCATCATGGAAGTCATAGTCATTTCTCAAAGTGATGGTGGTGATTGTGGTTCTTAGACCTAAAATCACTGCACTCATCACATGTCGTTGGGTACACTTTGACATCATAAAACACAGTCATGAAACATGGGTTGTTATAACGATGATGATTGGGTGACTTTAACACATGGGGATTGACCGTGAGTGATAGATATGGAATTTGTCCCTCCAACAGGAGTATGATATCCAACGCCTCTTGATTAGCGAGACTGAGAAAAGTATGGCCATACACATGTGAGTGAATATGTGATATTGAGCTTACATATATCTCATGCAGTCTGCTCTGGTTCAAGGAACAAGATTGAATAATAATGAGGGTGACTGCTCCATGCCTCTAGTTCAATCTGGATATCAGTGAAAAATGAACTATAAAAACACTATAACACCATACACAAATTATAGGTTGAAGTTGCCCACCAACTTTCCATTCACTTGGGTAGCAATGATGTGTGACTAGGCACCACTCTTTGCTTGTGATGTTATAAGCTAGTTACGGAAATTCACTGCCAATGTGATATGGGACCAAAAGGGTTAGACACATAGGAACTCATCTAGAAGAGGAGTTTGATCTTGAATGATAATTGAATTGATTATTAAAGTATTTAGGTATTTAAATTTGTGCAACAGATCAACTGATTAGACTGCCAAATGATTGGTTCAAGTGTTGAGACTGCTATTTGGAGTGTGAGGCTGATTGTATTGGGAACCCTGACCCTAACCCCTCCTATATATAGAGGGGTACTGGGGGCTTCCTAAAGTACAACTACTACATAGACAATTGAAAATCAGTTGCTCTGACAAGTGTTCTCCTTTCTGGTTGTGGTAACCAAGAGAGCCCACGCAAGTCCTAACCAACTAGGGAGGGATAGCTATGGGAGGGAAACAACTGAGGATCATTGTTGTGGGAGAGCATGTTGGTGACTAGTACACCAATGGGAGGGAAAACTCCTTCCTATCTGTTCCCGTAGGATGGCATGAGTTCTAGTTGGTCTATGTGGACTACTCTAGAGGTAGGAGTCTGTTGGCTGTTGCTAGGAGGGCAACATCAACTCATAGTCCGTGGTAAGATCTGAGGAGCTGGTGTAATAGTTGTCCGAGTCTGATGTCTATGGAGAAGTAACTAGATGAGTCTGAGTGCAAGCAGGAGCTGCACATACACCATCCAAGATAGAGTGCACATCTATATTGGTGAGGATTGTCGTTGGAATTGCTCTAGGACTAGGTATATCTTTGTGAAACCATCCTTCCCATTGTATAGTTATTGACATGATATGCTGGTTAACTGGAAATATGTCAGTAAAGTTTTTGTTTCTGCTGACTACTTGATGCCATATTTCCCTACATGCACATTAATGCCCTTTGTCTTGATGTCTTTATTTGTAAGATCTAGAGACAAATATCCATAACATAAATATGAATAAGCTTAAACTTGATGAATCAAACAAAAACTATTTGTGGAATTGTCATCTAAAAGGCCCCATAAATTAGAAGCACATTTATAGGCTTCATAAAGATGTATATCTAGAATCATTTGATTTTCAATCAATTGACACATGAATCTTGTTTATTACGCAAGATGACAAAACACTTTTTACTGGTAACAATGAAAGGGCAAGTGACATATTAGGACTCATACATACTAATGTATGTGGACATTTTATCACAAATACTTAAGGTGGATATCAATACTACATTATGTTTACTGATGATCTTATAGATATGGCTATTGTGTATCAAATGAAATACAAAACACAATTATTTGAAATTTTTTGAGAAATTCATGAATTAAGTACAAAACCAACATGGAAAGAGTACCAAAGCACTTCGATTAGATCAAGGTTGTGAATATTTTTAAGCTAGGAGTTGAGACCCTTATAAGAAATTATGGCATTGAATTACAATGGACTTCTCCTAGAACACCACAACATAATGGTGCATCAGAAAGGAGGAATCAAACCCTATAGGATATGGCACAATCAATGATGCGTTCGTTAAACTTCCTTCTAGAGATATTCTTTAGAAACCACAACATTTACACTTAACCACATGCCTTCTACATCGGTTCAAAAGACACCATATGAGACATGTAATGGGAAATGTTAGAATATGACTTTTATGAAGATTTGAGGATGTGAATCTTATGTCATGAAACAATTTTATAAAAATCTTGGACCCTAATATGATAAATGTCACTTTTTTGTATAACCTAAGGAAACCAAGGGATATTGTTTCTACATTCCATATGAAAATCAAGTCTTTGTTGATAAAACTACTATGTTACTAAAAAAGGAGTTTATTTCTAGAGAAATAATGCTTAGAAAATAGAACTCAAAGAAGTCTGAGACCAACACAATAACATTGAACCTATGAATGTCAATAAGGAATAATAGAACATACTATTGTGGAATAACAAGTTCCTCCTAGAACACAAGAACCTCAATGTTGGATTGAACTAGATAGGAATAGTGAAGGGAAAGGTTATTAATGTAATCTTATGTATTTGTGTAAGAGGTAGGATAGGATTTGTTCCACCTGTAACAAACCTTTTGATGACATGCTTACTACAGTGAGGTTTTTTGTATAACAATCCTTTATTGTTGTTAGATAATTTTCATTGGTAGGGAAAATGCTAGCAACAAACATAGGTCCCATCATCACTGTCATAAAATACCTGCAAGCAACTCTAGCTGTAATAGATCTTGACTGTGCACTCTTGATTGTGCAACCGTGCAACTCATGGTGACCATCTCAAACTAGAAGCCAACTAGTTGGAGATAAGATGCTACTCAAAGAGAAACCATCAATAAGAAATATAGTTATGTTAACCCCCCGCGTTTTCCACTGTAGATGATTTTTTTGTAGTCCTATTTTTTTATCACTAGTCAGTTGGTGATTAGTGTAAATGGAGGAGCTGTACCATAGTTAGCTATTTCTACCAGACATAGTTCAACTGACTCTATGCATTGATGTGACAACGACTGGTAAACTAATTCCACATTTATATTTACCTTTATTTAATCCGCCAAGTGTGAGTTGTAATTTGCATTAGGATTGCTTTTTGATCTGGCTTTTGACTATCCAAATGATAGAAATGTATATCTACAACACATAAATGTAATCTGGGGTTCATATCCCATGAACCAAATAGGGCCATAGGGTGGAAATGGGTCTTCAAGAAGAAAACCAATGCATATGGTAATGTACAAACCTACAAAGGACTACTGGTTGCAAAATGTTACAAAAGATTTCAAGCTGTTGACTATGATGCCTTTTTCACCAGTTTCCATGGTGAAATCCATCAAAGTCATGCTTCCCATTGCATCTTATTTTTGAATATGAAATCTTGTAAATGTATGTTAAAACTGTATTCCTTATTTGAAATTTTTATGAGGCTGCATACATGACACAACCCAAAGGTTTCATCACTCAAAAATAATCCATAAAGGTATACAAGATGCAAAGGTCATTCTACAGGTTGAACCAACCATCTTGGAGGTAGAATGATTGTAGATTGGCTTGTATTTATCCAAAACAAATACAAACATTATGTTTATAAGAAGGCTAGTGGAAACATATTTTTGTTGCTCATATTGTATCCAAATGACATACTATTAATGAGGAATGACATTCTTACTCTAAAGTTGGTTAAAACATGGATGGAAATATTTTCTCCATGAAGGACCTATGAGAAGCATCGTGTACACTATAGATCAATATCTATAGAGGTAGATCTAGAAGATTTCTTGGTCTAAGTCAAAGAACATACATTGAGAAAATGCTAAAGAGGTTTAGTGTGCAATAGTTTAAGAGGAAACTTACCCATATCTCATGGAATTAGTCTCTCCAGATATAGATGTCCCTAATCTTTTTAAGAGAGGGCATACATGATTGAGATTTCATATGCATATGCAGTTGGATCTACCATGTATGTAATTTTATGTACACATATTGACGTCTCATATGCTTTGAGAATAATATGTAGGTACCTATTAGATCTCAATGAAGGTCCTTTACTACTATTAAGAGAATCCTTAAGTACTTGAGCAACATTAAGGTTCAATTCCTTATTAATGATGGTGAGGAGGAATTGGTTGTAAATGGTTCTGTCGACATAAGCTTCCAAATTGACAAGGATAATTACCAATCACAATCAACTTTTTTTTCCTCAACAAAATTTATGTCAACTCAAAAAGTTTTAAGAAAGAGACATTAGATAATTCTAAATTAGAGACTGAGTACATTACTGCCTCCAACCCAACAAAGTAACCTATATGGATCAAGAAGTTTATTGGTGAACTGGAGGTGGTTCTACCCATTGACGATGTAGTACAACTATCTTGCAACAACAATGGAGCCACTATATAAACTAAGGAATCCATATCTTATCAACATTCCAAGCATACAATACAACATTATCATATTATACGAGAGATTGTATTGTGAGGAGATGTGAAGATTTGCAAAGTACCAACAGAAAGAAATTTTGTTGATCCTTTGACAAAAGCAATTTCACAACAAAAGCATGGTGTTCATGCTGGATCATTTGGACTTAGATTCATAAGTGATTGGTTCTAGTGCAAGTGGGAGACTGTAGGTAGCTAGTATGCATTGAATCCAGTCTATGATTATTATAATGCACACTTTGTAAATGATTTGATTACTAATAAAGAAAATTCCAATTATTATGTTTTCTTCAATATGAGATAATGACTGAACATAATAACATCCTAAGACTGTATTAATCAATGTTATGTGATCTCAAGTTGAATATTGAAGATCAGATCATGTGTATGCTAAGAGTATTCATTCTTATCTAGGTCCCTAGTCAGATTTAACTATGGGAAATAGGATTCCAATAATACATTAAGACTAGTATGTCTATTGATTGATGACTACATCTCACTGGTCAAAATATTAGATATCAAGTCAAACACATAGATACTTGTTATAAACAACTACAACAAATAGAATCAACTTGAGAATGATACATGGAAGCCATAAATGACATTTAGAATCATATCTCAATGAGATATTGGTGATTATGGTCATTAGACCTGAAGTCACTATAATGATCACATGTTTCTTAAACCTTACATTACTCAACATGACCTTGGATAGGGTATCCACACAGGTGGTGCTTGGGTGCACTATGACACTTGTGGATTATTGTGAGTGATGTAGATGGAATCCGTCCCTCCTATTATATTGATATCCCAAATACTTGATGAGTGAGACTATGAAATACATGGCCATGCTGATGTCAATCAATATTGATGCTGATCTCAGACATACCTCAAATAGTCTACTCTATAACAAGGAACTAAGATTGAAAATTAAAAGGAAGTAGTTTCCATGACTCAATTTCAATCTGGATATTAGAGACAAAAGAATTATACAATCATTGTAACACTAGTCACAACACTAGGTTGAAGTTGTTCTTCAACTCTGTCGGTTACTTGGGTGGCAGTGGAGTCTTTCTAGATACCAATCATTGTATGTGAAGTCATAATATGCTTATAGACATCATTACCAACATAATGTGGAGTCTCTAGGGTCACACACATAGGATGCACTTGTAATATGAGCAGAATCATGGAAATAACATTAATTGGCTACTAAAAAGGTTTAGGTAATCAATTAGATCAATAGTAGAGTGATTGGAAGCCCTCTTAGTCCATTTGGAATGTCTGGTTAACCAATTGGAGAATCTGGTCATATAATTGGAAAGTCCAGCTGGTTGACTAAGACAATATCATCCCAATCAACCAATTTACTAGCCCAATCAGATGACTAGACATGATCAACCAATTTGTCGACTGGGTAATCTATTTATAAACATCTAATTGGTTCCAAAATGTTATGACACAATCCAGTTAGATGAGTGACTTTCTATGCACAAAATGCTTAAATGCAACCAATGCCTTTCTATATCTCAATGGTTTTAAAAATACTACTTCCTTTCCTCTCCAATTTAATAGGGCACGACTAACATGGTTTAGGGTTACACCTTTTGACATGTGAAACCCAGTCGTCATTACCCACAAGGAGTGAGAGACAATGAGAGAGAGAGAGAGAGAGTATAATGCTAGCACATTGCCAACAAAAGGTTACTCCTTGCAGGTGACTCTTGTAGTGCGGCATGAATTTCCAACTATCCACGAGAATTGCAAAGAGACACAAACATTACACAACTATGTTGTAAGGACTTTGTCAACATATTCTTTTGTATGGTTGATGAATGCATATTTATCCTATTTTCAGCTCCAATTCTAGTCTAGTTTGGCACTCATTTCCATCAATTTACCCTAGAATTAGCTTGAATTAAGGCTTTCTTAATTTTATGATAATTTGTAGGATTTTGATGAGATCGTCAATGATCTGAACCATCATGGAGTCACATGTCATTAGTCAAAAGCTTCATCGGGTTAGACCATCAACGACATGCCAATAGTCCTATCGGGTGTGTCGCACCTTCATGGAATATCATTGATCCATTTACTCTGATTTCCATTAGACCGACAATAAGGTAACACATACTGGACATAGATGCCCAACTTTGCATTAAGCATCGATGACCATCTCCCATAGAAGTCTTGCATTAAAGACCGACACCCCTTTTTCCTTTCCATTACTCCCTCCATTTCCAGTTTCACCCTCTGATGACCAGGAATATCATCACCTCTGATGGTCGGGTAGGAATGAGATCTAATAGTCAGGTAGACATCAAGCTCCGATGAAGCCTAGACTATCCACTAATGGCTGGGCAAACTCTCCAACTAATGAAATGACCACCAATACTCAGCTTGTGCTAGCCTACAATGATCGATCTCATGTTGCAAGGCTTCTCAAGCTTAGAGCACTGATGGTAGTTCTACACTCAAACTTTGATGAGAATATTGAAGGGTCAGAAAACTTTTTTTCTACCTCCCGCTGTCGACCCTTATTATCCATAATGACTGATACTTAAGTGCAAAGTGACGAGGAAGGATTCTAAGGCCTAACCCCTTGCCTAAAAATAAAAGGCCACACACACCATAATAAGAATCCACGACTGACGGTGATAGCCTCCAAAATCGGTCCTCAACACTCCATATTCAATTCCACCAACCCCTTACATTGGTTGCTTCCATCGATTGACATGTTGACAAGATCCCAACATCCACAAAGGTTCTAACACTCTTACTTTGTAGGAAGTTAGAACCAAGGTGTCTTTGACCATTGATCCATCATCATCCACCACCTATTTTGTGCCCATCATAACAAATCTATCCCACAAGGAAGATAGATCAAAACTTCTAGTCCATCTCCGACTAACGGTAAGGTGGTGTTCTTGCTATTTGTTTGACTTCCCCATCCTAGAGTTTGAAGAAACACCACCTCACACAATGATTGGGATTCCATCTTCTACTGTGACAATGGCCTTTTCTCTCTTTTTCTTTAATGCACTTGTGGTGCCGTGAGAGAGTAGTCTTCTCACTAGGGTGTGGGGAGTAGCCCTGCTACCTAATTTTCTTCTCTCTACAACATATGTTATTGTATGAACCATTATATATTTGGAATCAATCACTTTCATGCTATTATTCTTTTTTGATAATCAAGTTTACATGTCCATTAGATCTTGGGCATAGAGAACTTTGAACTTAGGATATAGGATATAGACTAATTCATGTTAAACCCTTGATGATAATTGTTGATAGGTAGTGGTACCTGTCCAAGCTTAATCTTGGAGTTGAATGGGAGATTTTTCTTGCCACAACTTATATATTTATGTTTAATATGATGCTTTGAGAGAGTGAATGATAGGTAACAATGGTGAAATCCCTTCCACCCTCATGTTCCTATCCATTAATAAACCTAGACTTTCATCCAATATTTTATTAATAGAAATATTAGAATATATAAAAATCAACCATATTTGTGTTAAATACTAATTCTTGTTTGGTTACATTGATAATATCATTCTTAAAAATGTTGTCCTTTGCGTTCAATCCTAAACCATACTACAGTAAGACCCTTCTGCTTGCAAGTGGTGATTATTGCACGCAATCTTGGTTAGAAATCTAGGGACCCTTACCTAGGTAATTTGCCTTTTCAGTAACATATAGATCAAATTTTGGCGCCATTACCAAGGAATTTTAATTATTATTAGTTTAACTAACTTGGATTAGTTATGATTTTTGTTTTATAATTTTCAATATTGCATATCTTCTTAAATTCAAGTCCGCATCAATCATCTTATTTGTGGTTGTCTTCCTTTCTTTGGAATTGTATCTAGTACATGTGATGCTCCCCTAGAGACAACCATAGGTTATACTTAACATATTATTATTTGAAAATGCAAAGACAAGATGGACGATGAAGAGATCAGGCATAGAGTGTAGGCTGCACCCAATGCACATCAGGACAGGCCTATGGTTAATGGCAGAGGTATTGTGCAAGTAGAGCTATGAGCAAATTGGGATCCGGAATGATAGAGAGAACAACATGAGTTCTCTATACCTAAGGCTGCATATATCAAAACCTCATTGTCCAACCTACCATCAAAGGATAAAATTTCAAAATAAAGACACAATGAGTGACAATGATGCAAAACAATACTTTTGCGAGACACACCGGTGAGAACGTACATGACCACTTGTAGAGGTTTATGGACCTCTTTGGATCGAGCAAGCAAGACGGTGTGTCCAAGAAAGCCATGAGGCTACGGTTATTCTATTATTCCCTCACCAACAAATCTAGGGTGTAGTACAATTCCCTAGACGATTGCAACATCAGAATTTGGAAAGATCTTCAGAACAAGTTCTTGGAGAAGTTCTTTCTGCCCTTACTCACTTATGAACTAAGAGGGAAAATCATCCAACTCAAGTAACACCCTTATGAGATCTATTTGAAGCCTAGGAATGTTTGAAGGAGTTTATGTGCAAATGCCCTCATCACAACATCCTTCATGCACGTATTATTGAATAGTTTTATAAGGGAGTTAATGATGAAATCAAATAGTTCTAAGATGTCACTTACAATAGAGATTTCATGCAACAAAGTTTCAATGACAAGTGGAAGGTGGTAAATGGAGGAGTAGAGAACCAAACCATTTGGGATTCATCATGCAAGATAGGAGTCCTCAAGTTCACCATGGTAGAGGAAAAATCTTCTCTAAAGGCGATTTTGAATCTTTGAAGGCCCTATCCCTCAAAAAAGACAACCTAGATGATCCCTCTTAATAAATGGGCAGAGAGGTCAATCCTCTTTTCCATCTAGGGCATCCCAAGAATTTCTCCAAGTCTGTAGTGTAGAGAGGCACAATAGTCTAAAATGCAACTGCCTTTATTAAGGCAAACCAAACATGTACAAACCTCACTTTGACAACAACCCAATCATTGAAGAAGTCAATACTATCAATTCTAATCCAAGACATGAGTACTACAACCCCAATAGGCTAAGAAATCATGTAGGCTTCTGATATGGAGATCCATATGAAGGACCAATGCCCATCAGCTCAGGTAGGACCACAACCAAAACCATGATTGTGGCCCTCCTGGTTTCCAGCATACTTAGAACAATAGGAAGAAAAATTTCAACCAAAGACAATATCACAATAATTTCAATCAAGGGAATAAGTATAATCCATGACAACCCTAAAATGGACAAGGATAACTTCTCCTTGAGGCGGGAATATGATACAACATGCCTATATCTAATGATCAGAGTTTCCTAGATGCCATTGCGAAGATTTTAGCAAGCCAATGACCTTACAATAAATCCATGGAGGCTCAACTTGCACAAATTGGTGCTGCAACTTAAACCTCTAGCAGGTTATTTTCTTGTCCAACCTGAGAACAATCCCAAGCACCAAGAGGATCTGAAAGTAGTGACCACATGTTCTGGGTTTGTTCTAACAAAACCTTTAACCCTAGTCATAATCAACAACAAGCTCATTCTTAAAGACGACATTGATGAAGATGTCACTCTAATATCTATACCAATATCTATACTAGTAGAACCAGTTGTTGATCCTCCAACCATAAGCAACTCGCTTGAACTTGATAAGGCACCAAAAGCTATACCAACTTATCCCTCTATCCCTATGGTGCATGTCTATAAATATTGTGTCCCTTAATAGAGCCATCTAGATGAGACATAGATAGACTCAAGATTCAAAAAATTAAGGAAGAGACGAAGAAGCTACATGTTGATATCCCCTTCCTTGATGCTCTGGTAGAAATTCCTTCATGACCAAGTTCTTCAAATCTCTCCTCATTTTCAAGTACCTAATAGAGGAAGTTGAGAGCATGAAACTAGCAAAGACGCCATCAAATATTGTCAAGAGAAAGATGCTTAAATAACTCAAAGATCCTAGTGTTGGTGTACACGCCCTATAAGCCAACCACTAGATAATGTCCATAGGGATATGGTATACTTTTGATTTAATAATAAAGGGATTTCCATTTTATTGATGCACATTTAATTATTGCTATATTAACATACATAATATATGTCCTTAGAATGATTTTCCAAAGCCATGGAATTCAAGTACATGACTTCAACATGAGATCCTAATGGATCCTAAGAACAATATTCTTAAAACAATCCCAATCTAGTATTATTGAGGATTTAATGACAATAATACATGTAAGACTAGTACATGCGGTGATTGATGACCATTTCTCATGAGTCATAGTCATTGGATACCAAGTTAGACACATATGTACCTATTAGAGAATAAGCGTATTGGATAGATACTCCTTAAGAGTGATTCATGGATTGTTATATGATAGTCTTAATCAACTATCAAATGCGACAGTGGTGTTGTAGTCCTTTGACCTGAAGTCACTACAATGGTTGTATGGCAATCATCATGCTCTGACACTACCCATCGTGATCTTGAAGAAGGTTTCCATTAAGGTATTTAATGGATGTGGTGTGAATCATGCTACACATTGCGAATGATGTAGAAGGAATTTGTCCCTCCTATTTAACTAGGGTGATATCCAAGCCCTCTTTATAAGTGAGACTAGAGAAACACATGGCCATGCTAATGTGAGTTGGTATATGATAGTGAGCTAATATGTGTCTATCTAGTCTACTTGGAAATCAAGGAACTTAGATTTAATGTAAGGAGGAGGATGTTTCCATTCCTCTATGTCAATCTATATATGTGAAAAAATGATTAACATCATGATATCACTAGTCATTGATGGTTTAGTCTTTTCTGACTAACCTACTACTTGGATAGCAATGATGTGTGTCTACACACAACTCATTTCTTATGAATCATAATATTGATTAGTGAGTCCATTACCAATGTAGTATATGCATACAAACCATACACATAGAGATGGATTGAAAAAAAGCTGAATATTGAACATTATTCTAGATGTTACAATAAATCCAGGTAAATAAAAGTACGTTTGGAGAACCTGAATAAATTATCAATTCAGACTTAATAAATAAGTTTTTATAAGTCAGGGAGTCCATATCCTGGACAAATAGATTTTAGGAATTCCTGACTCTCCACTCCTCTCTATATATGATAAGAGAGGAAGCCCTTCAGAAGATGCACTCATATCTTTTCATTGTTGCTTCTAAGAGAAACTCAGAGGGAAAGAGGGAGAGGAGGATACTAGCAACCCTAGGCTGCCTTTAAGCACTTGTGTGGACACCTTGAAGACAAGTTTGCACAATGAATTTGTTCTAGAAAAATGTCTTGATCGACAACACACAAATTAAGGAGGTGGCAAAACAACATGTTCCACCATAAGTGTGGATGGTGGAATAATGTAATCCACCAAGAACACAATTCGAGGAGAAGGTATCCTCAAAAGAATGTTGTGGTCTGTCATAGAGAGCATGCAAATCAAGGGTAAAGAATCTAGGGTGGAATAACACAATCCACTGCACTCATGCATGGTGGAATGGTGTGATTTTCCAGAGGTGATTTTGATGTTAGATTTGTGGTCAACAGAGCCAACTTTGTGACCTTGTAAAATGTGCAAACCACCAGTAGATCCCCACGATCCTCCATAGACAATCACCAGACTATTTCTATGATTAGCCATAGAAAAACAATTATCTACACACATCCCGAGGTGACTCCCAGAGTGAAAGAGACACTAGAAAGGATTTTTGATTGTTGATTCAGAAAACTTCAAAGGATACATACATCGGAAGGTCTAGATCTACACTAAGTATTACAATTTGAATAGTTAGAAACTCTTCCACAATAAGGTTTAAATTTGTAAACCCTAATATGGTATTGTTGCATTAAATGGATCCAACTCAAAGGACACTCAACAAAATTTTATTTTGCTATTTTTATGCTACTGATATTCCTACCATGGTATCAAATCTACATCTAATGCTTTTTACTAATTTTTTTGATTATGAATTGTGTTTTTGTTGGATGACAATAGCACACATATTTACATGATGAAATTGATTAATGTACAAATCTAATTAATGGGAATGTCCCAATAAAAAACACCATGATCATATTACAATATGAAAAAATATGTGTATATATATGCAATTTCAAAGTGATGCCTAAAAAATGTTTTGTTTGGTGCATGATACGTGATTACTAGCCCAATGCTAATTGTGATTGATTTAGTTACTTGTGTTTGATTGTTTGTGATTCTGAATTTGATTTGCATGTCATATCTTCTCTATTGACTCCATTCTCACCTTATTCCCCTTGAATGTAACTTGAGGGTTCTCTTACATGTTATGTAGTAGTTTTAGAATAGTCTAGGATATAGGATATCCAACATGGTGGATGTGAATAAGGATGAATGAAAAACAATCATAAAAAAAGAGGATCATCCATGGTGGTCGTTCGTGATTGAAGAATCGAAAAATCGTCATTTATTATCTTTTGTTTATGCATGTGATACAAGAAACCTTAGATGACCTCAATCTTCCAATAGCTTGTTATGATTGTGCTAGGAGGCCATAATCACCACATTCCAATTCTATCACTTGTGGTGGTGATTGGATATGTATATGTATTCTACTAAATCCCTCATTAAATACTAAGACTAATATGATTTCCAACATGCAATACATAGAAAGGCCTCAATCGATTTATGTGTGGTCTCAACAGATCAAGGTGCATTATCCATCTTGGCGATGTGTTTGGTTAACATGTTGGCCTAACAAAGTTGGGTACACAATATTATATATTAATAGGATTAAGCACCTAGAGGCATGCATATGGGTGTTACATATGATGGATTTTTACAATGGTTGTTCCCCGTCTATCCAAGGATTTCATATGATGCAATTGGTAAAAGTTTCCTACCTAAATAATTGAGTTGTGAGAGGTCAACCAAAGTTGACTCATGATTTACTGAAATATGGACCTTGGTACACTAGAAAGGTATTCATTGTAACTTTAAGATTAATAGTAAGGGCTATTCATTTGAATAAAATAGTGTAGGAAACTTATAATTTAAGGCCTAATTATATAATAAAGTTTTTAAATCAATGTTTTTTCTATGATATTGTAGGAATTAAACAAGAACCACTTATAATTGGGATAAGTCCTTAAGAATACACACTTGATGAGACAAATTTTATGGACTAGTACATGAACTTGAGAAATGTTCTCAACATAGATGTATTGGAACATGTTTCCCTCACAAGCTTACTCAAGTCAAACTCAAGTCAAATCCTTTTGTAAAGAAGGTAAAGGGAAATGTGGGAACATGATGAAACTTCATCAATGCTGGACATAGGATGTTAGACATCTTACCTAGAGGAATGTAGAGGTATAAGGATATAGAGATCTTCGTCTTAGGTAGTTATGTTATTGAGATAAATTTAGTCTCTCCTTAAGCATGTATATTGGATGCATCATGAGAGTCTTACATTAATGAAAGATATTAAGAAGAGTATATCCTTAGTGAAAGAATATATGTGTGACACAAAGTGGAAAGTATGGAAAGAGTTGTTGCTGCTACTACATGGATACATTTTTTATCACTGCAAATTGGGAATGTAATGGAATTAGAAAATTGCCATTACTCGTATGCCATTATGTGCTTTGGACAAGAAAGAGTTATTCATTCATTTTATAAAGAAGAATTGTTGTACAATTTAATTGAATGGGTTCCTATATGGAATTTCTTGATATCTATATAAATTGGGGTTTGCAATAGAATTGTAGGATTGCTATTACTCGCATGCCATTAAGTTCTTGTTTGGACAAGAAAGACTACTTCATTCCATGTAAAGGACAATTGCTGTTCAGTTTACTTGGATGACTTCCTGTATGGAATTTCCTGATGTTTTATGATATTGGATCCTAAGACACATGTATATGATGTAAATACCAAACAGATTGACCTACATGAATCAAACATGACTTCCTTTAACATTGCTTCTTGATCGTACATATGTGATGCACATTTCTAAACTCCATATTGATGGATACTTAGACTTGTTTGATTATGGATCACTCCAGACATGAAAATCATGTTTTTGTACAAGGTAGAAAAATATGCCTTTTACTGGAAGCACTAAGAGGGTATATGAACTTATAGAACTAAAACATATTGATGTATGTAGGCCTTTTAATTAAATATCTAAAGGATGGTTCAAATGCTTCATCCCTTTGACGTATGGATTCAATACATGTGTACTTGTTTGAGATACAAATTAGAAACCCTTGAAATGTTCACAGAATTTGAGAATGGCGTATAGAAACAAGTTGACAAGGATATTAAGATTCCTTTATTAGATTGGTGTGATGAATATTTATGCTGAGAGTTTGAGGACCTTCTTGAGGAGTGTGATATTCTATTACAATTGACTCCACCGAGAATGCCACAACATATTGGTTTTTTAGAGAGAAGGAATCACACATTGTTGGACTTAGTGTGGTCCATGATGAGCCAAGCTAGACTTCTTGATTCCTTTCTAGACATACTCTAGAAAGTGCTGCATTTACACTTAACCGCATTCCTAATAAATAGGTTCCAAAGACACCATATAAGAGATAGACTGGGAAGCATACCAACATGTCTTTTACGAAGATTTGAGGATGTGAAGCTTATGTGAAGTGTTATTTCCGGAGAAATTAGAACCCAAATATCACAAGTGTTATTGTGTGGGGTATCCTAAGGAAACCAAAGGATACTACTTCTATATTCCTTCCCAGAACAAAATGTTTGTTCCTAGAACTGATACCTTCTTAGAGAAGGACTTCATATCTAGAAATACCAGTGGGTGGAAAATAGAATTTGAAGAAGTACACAATATGAAAATGAACATGAAAAGGAACATGAGGAGGCACCACAAGTTTTTGTGGCACATCTACCCCCTCAACAACCACAAGAACCTCATAGATCCAACATGACTCACCATGAGTCATAGATATTTAGATTTATTTTGAATCAAGATGGTGACGTGTTTGACCATGGATTAATTTGAGCTAACAACCAACACAAAATCTATCAAGGGTACAAAATTAGGTAAATGGTTTGAGGCCATGAGATCTAAAAAGGACTCCAACAAGGTATGTACCTTGGTGTAAGAACCTAAAGGGGTAAAACCCATTAGTGAAAATGGGTGTTTAAGAAGAAGACTCACATGGATGGAAATGTCCAAAACAAGGGTACTATTAGATAAAGGTTTTAAACAAGTTCAAAGTGTTGACTATGATAAAACTTTCTCATCAATTGCCATGGTCAAGTCCATTAGGATCATGCTTTCCATTGTAGCATACCATGACCATGAGTCCTGGTAGATGGATGTCAAAACTGCAATCCTTAATAAAAATTCACTTGAGAATGTCTATATGACACAACCTAAGGGTTTTGAATCACTAGAGGATTCTATAAAGGTGTGTAAGATGGAAAGGTCAATCTATAGATTGAAGTAAGAATCTAGAAACTAGAATCTTCATTTTGATTAATTAGTCAAAGAGTTTGACTTCATGAAGAATGAAGATGAACCTTGTGTTTACAAGAAGGTTAGTGGGAGCATTCTAGCATTCCTCATATTTTATATGGATGATATAATACTCATAGGAAATGATATTTGTACTCTACAAAAGGTGAAAACACAGTTAAGAACTAGAAACTAAATGAAAGACTTAAGAGAAGCCACCTATATTCTCAGTATCAAGATCTATAGAGATAGATATAGAAGGATTCTTGGCTTAAGTCAAAGTACATATATTGACAATGTAATGAAATGGTTCAACATATAAGAGTCTAAGAAAGGAAACTTACCCATGTCTCATGACCTAAGTATTTCTAAGGCCAATTTTTTCAATTCTTTAGAAGAAAGAGATCACTGAGTACGATTACATATGCCTTTTCATTTGGATCTATCATGAATGCAATGTTATGTAAATGTCTAGACGTCTCAGGTGTCTTGAGCATGATTGCATGTCAACTATTTTCCAGTGAAGGTCACTGAATTGAAGTATAGAACATCCTATATTATTTGAGAAGAACTTATGATGAAGAGGCATGGAGGAATTGGTTGTAAAGAGTTACACTGTATGCATGGGTCCACTGCCTAAGGCTCAAGTAGAGTTTTAGGAATGATGACTGGCCCCATAGACTACCACTAGCATCAAATGACACACTTTGTCCTCACTCACACGTAAGCTAGGATAAACTTCTCGACTGGTCAACCATCCTAATACTATTCTGAACTGAGCATGCTTAACCACAAAGTTCTTTAGTAATGGGCTCCCTGAAAAGGAGGTGCACCTTAGTGATATGAATAGTCTACTGATCCCTTTTAAGATCATTTTATCTGAGGCCTCAAATCCTAGGATGTGACAATCTTCCCCACTTAGACTCTTGATATCCTCATGAAGGCTCGACTATAAGGCCTCATAATCCTTCCCCATTTTAGCGTAGACCTAGAATGAACCATGTGTACCCAACTCTCGATCATGTCTATAAGCATAAGGGTAGCTACATAACCTGGATATCCTTTCCAACATGCCTGGACCGCATGACTCAAGACTCGCATGCCACATGCCCATGTGGGCCCCACCTATCGGAGGTGCTTTGGCTCTTATCATTTGTAACACTCGGTCCCACTGCCCAAGGATCTAGTAGAGTTTCAGTAATTATGATTGGCCCCATAGACCATCACTAGCCTTAACTGTGCACTTTGTTCTAACTCGTACTCAAGCTAGGATAAACTTCCCGATCGGTCACCCATCCTAGTGCTATTATGGGATGCACATGCTTAACCACAAAGTTATTTACTAATGGGATCCTTGAAAAGGAGGTGCACCTTGGTGATATGAATAGTCCACTCATTCCTTTTAAGATCATTTTATCTGAGGCCTTAAATCCTAGGATGTTACATACACAAATGAAATATTCTAAACTCACATGGATGATTACTGATTGGAATATGGTTCTATGTTTTTCTTCAATGTTGGTATAACCAACTGGAAGTGTTGTGTCCCTACCAAATAATGGGGGCAATATCTAAGGCCTCTTGATAAGTGAGACTAGAGAAATACATGGCAATGCTCTTGTGATTCGATATAAGATACCAAACTCATATGTATCTTGCTAGTATACTTAGAGATCAAGGAAATAAGATTGAACATAATGAAATGATGTGTCCATACCTCTATTACAATCTATATATCTATGAAAAAGGACTATACAACATGGTAACACTGGTCGTTCATGGTTTACTCTTATCTGACCAATCCTACTACTTGGGTAGCAATGATGTGTGGCTAGACAATGCTCATTTCTTATGGATCATAATATTAATTAGTGAGTCCATTACTAATGTAGTATGGTGCCTACAAGCTCACACCCATTGTTAGCTTTAAGAAAGGTGGAATTGGACCTTGTTTCAATTGTTACAATAAATCTAGAAACCTAAAGTAAGTTTTAAATGCCTAAATAAAATATGGATTCAGACTTAGGAATAAGTTTCCTTAATTTAGGGAGTCTACAACCTAGCCAAATAGGGTTTAGGATACCCTAAAATCTTCACTCATCTATATATATGATATGAGAGGAGGCCCTTCGAAGATGCACTCATATCTTCTCATTGTTACCTCCAACGTTTGAGAAACTATAAGAGAAATTCAGAGGGAAAGAGGGATAGGAGGATACAAAAAATTTAGACCATGTTCGAGCACTCATGTCGATACCACAAAGATGTTTGCATAGTGAATTCATTCTAGAAGAAGATTATCACCAGCGTAAGAGAATTGAGGAGGTGACAGAATAATAGATTTTGCCACAGACAAGGAAGGTAGAACAATGCAATCCTCTAGGCATGTAAATCAAGGAGTAGGTCTCCCTAGTGGAACGTTGTGATCCACCAAAAATAGCACACAAATCAAGGCAAAGGTCTCTAGGGAGGAATAGTGCAATCTACTACACTCATGCATGGGAGAATGATGTGATCTATCACAATGGAATTTAGGGTCAGATCAAGGGTCAACAAAGCCAACTCTGTGACCTTGGGATCTTTGCAAATTGTTAATACATTCTCACAATTCATTACAAACAATCATCAATGGATTGCTATCATTAGCCACAAAAAAAATAATTTTCTGCTACATCTAGAGGTGACTCCTAGAGTGCCAAAGATATCTAAAAGGATTTTTGATTGTTGATTAGGCAAAATTCAATGGAGACGTTGATTGGAAGGTCCATATATACATCAAGCATTACAAGTTGAATCATTAGAAATTCTTCCACAATAAGGTATAAAATTGTAAACCCTAACATAATGTTGTTGCATTAAATGGGTCCTACTGGAAGGATTATTGGATAAATTTTATTCTTTTGTGGTTTATGCTCCTGATATTCCTACACACATATATTTTGGCATCTGATGCTTTGTTGGGGACTCCACATTTAGAAAAGGCCTAGTTAACCTAGGGGCAAGCATTTCTATCATGTACTATAGCTTGTGCAAGAGACTAGGATTTACTACTGATATTCTTCCCACTGCCATGGGGATCATAAAAGACGATAGATCATGTCCATACACTTTAGAACACTAGGGATAATTTTAGGCTTTCATATATTGAGATTTCCTCATTCCCATCCACCTCCTTGTATAAAGTTGGAAGATTAAAACCCTAATCACTTTAAATATATCTCTCACATCAATTTGATGATAGGCGTTTCCTCCCTTCAAAGGTTCATGATCTGTTCTGTTATGGGGTGGGCCCTCATTCTAGGGGAGAAGATAGAAAATCTCTACTAGTCATGGGTGTCATGCCATGTAAAAAATTTATGCCATGTGATAGATGCATCAACGACAATTCCCTACCCAGTTGGTCCAGGGTTCCAGATTTCAGAGACACCCAAATAGGCCTTATTCTCAACGTGCATTAAAGTAGGATCCACCACAAGAATGTGTCTCCATGTTAGAAGGGATTTTGGATAATTATTTTTTGTAAAGTGCCCACTATTCGTGGATCTTTTCATTAGAACATTTTATTTGACATTGATGCTCATGGACTTAGTATAAGAGCCTAATATTCTATGGGAAATGAATGGGTTTTCCTAATGAGGGTTTCCCATCTCATAATTATCATGTTAGTTCAACCAAAGTTTGGTCCCACATCCTTTTTAAGAGATGAGATGAGGATATCTACAATCCTTAAGGTCCTCCCTTTCAAGCCGATCATGATAGATGTAAGCATTATAGTATCTGCTTGGGTATAGGTGTCAGGATGCTAATTGCGAGGATCAGATATGACTTTCCTGTGGGGACTCATAGCCTATACCATCCTCTTATTCTATTGATCATGGGGCTTCACCTCTCTTTTTACTACAACCATGAACATGTTTGGGTGCATTACAACATAATTTAGTTAAAACCAAATGAATGGAAACTTAAGAACAAAATGAACAAAAAATGAAGATATAATCATTAAATTAAATGATTTTTTTAATGAAAAATCCATGAAAAGTGCATGAAAACTGATGTTATCGACTCCCTCACACTTAGAATTTCGCTTCTCCTCATGCTAATAGAATCATAATGTAAATCAAACTGAGAAAGTAGATTCCTTTGTTGACTGAAAGAAAACTTTTATATCAACCTCCTAATAAAACTATTTACTAATTCATAAACTGATTGTGAGAACCCGTTACACTAAACGAGATTACTCAAAACATAAAACACAACCAATCACTAATTAATCACATACCAAAAAATATGGGTAAATTAAAACTAATTTCAGTGTCAGCACCTTCTCATAAACATTTGCATAAGATCCCAAACTCTTTCTTATGTCCATACTATGCCAAGAATTTCATACAAATTGATCTATCACCTTAGCCACAACATATATACACAGGAGAACAATATTTTTGTATGTCACACAAACAAGCATTAACATGCTAATAAAATCCCAATTCATTTGAAACACCATATACAAACTTTTCCTGCTCGGACCTGAGAGTACATGGACGACTCTAGGACACACTAGACATCTAATCAACTTTCTCAAAGATTTTTTACTATAGCTCCTCTTTGCTGCCACATGTTTATTTTCGTCACTTCCGATTACCTAAAAAAATGTGGCGAACCACAAGGGTGAGACCCAGTCCCAACAAGAGATATAACCTCTAATAATGTTTATTGATTACAACATTTTTAAGTAATTAAAAGTTAAGCAAATTAATCAGATATAACAAATAAGCTCAACAACACTGATGATTATCAAAATACACAAGGGTGCAAATAATAACTATCATCATTAGCGAGAATATCATCCTTTATCTTGTTGATAACATAAGCAATTCAGTAGCATATGCATATCTAACATCATGAACAAGTCTAGTAACATAGCATCTCTATCATTATGAATAAGTCTAGACACACAAGCATAGATAACAACATTAGCATGTCTAATAGGTTGAACATATCAACATTATAAAAAGAGCTAACACCATAAGCACAACTATCTGGATAAGCATGATCAACAATATATGCATATCTAGTTACAAAGGAATGACTAGCATGCTAAACATAACTAACAACATGAGATAGCTAGCATCATGATTATAATCAGTAGTAGCATAATGTTTCTTTTCTATATATTGTCCTAAAACAACACCCACATCATAATCACTGGCATCACACACAATTTCAAATGGGTGATCCCAATCAGGAGATCTGATGATGGGTGTTGTTGTAAGAGCATGCTTTAGGTTGTTGAAACTTTTAACAAATTCTTCGTCAATGAGGAACTCATCATCCTTTAGCAATAGATTCATCATAAGTTTGGTTATTTTGGAGAAATCCTTAATAAACCATATGTAAAACCCTATATGACCTAGGAATGCACGAACTTCTTTTAAATTTGTTGGAATAGAGAGTTTGGAAATCTTTGATTTTCGCTATGTCAACTTCAATTCCTCGATTGTTGACTCTATGACCAAGGACAATGCCTTCCTTTACCATAAAGTGACACTTCTCCCAGTTCAACACAAGATGTGCTTCTTCACACCATTTGAGGATAAGGGAGATATGCTTCAGGCATGAGTCGTAAGAATCTCCATATGCAAAAAAATCATCCATAAAAATTTCCATGATAGTTTCAGTGAGACCGGCGAATATAGCTTCCATGCAACGTTGGAAAGTTGCAGGTGCATTGCAGAGTCCGAACGACATCCTTCTAAAGGCATATGTTCCAAACGGGCAAGTAAAAGTCGTTTTCTCTTAGATGGATGTATAGGAATTTGATAGAATCCAGAGTAACCATCGAGATAATAGAAATATTCTTGGTGAGCTAATCTTTCTAAGACTTGATCAAGAAAAGGCATCGGAAAATGATCCTTTCATGTCACTTTGTACAACTTCCTATAATCAATACACATCCTCCACTCGGTGACTGTTCGAGTGGGGACGAGTTCATTGTCTTCATTCCGTATTACAGTAGTTCCACCCTTTTTTAGGACAACATGCATGGGACTTACCCATGGCGAGTAAAAAATAGGATAAATGATTCCAGCAGTGAGAAGTTTAATGACTTCATGGTAGACTACTTCATTCATGTTAGGATTAAGTTTTCTTTGATGTTTGATGGTAGGCTTGTGGTCTCCCATGATGTGGATTCTATGCATACAAAGCACTTGACTGACCCCAGTGAGATCACTCATCTTGTAACTGATAGCTTTTCTTCTTTCCTTCAATTCTATCAAGAGTTTATCTTCTTATTCTGTCGTTAGGTCTGAATTTATGATAACTGGACAGACCTCTAGATCATCTAGAAACACATATTTCAATCCCTTGGGTAAGGGTTTCATTTCAGGAGCTTTTGGTTTCTCATATGTTTCTTTAGTAACATCCACAGCTTTAAGTTCCTCAAATTTGGCTTTAGGATCTTCTCCAATAGTATCAATGTCGAGAACACAAGTTTTCACTTGTTCGTCAGCTGAACTAGCTACATTTGGATTAGTTAGAGCCACTCCTAAGGGATATTTTCTTATTTGTAATCCTCTTGTGTGACGAGTGACATCTTCTCTATGCATTCAATCAAGTAAACTTCTTCTTGCATACTCTGTCTTCTCATACTTTCAAAAACTTTAAACTCAAGGGTTTCTTTTCCTAATCTGAGTAGCAAGGTTCCTGCTTCAACATCAATTAGAGCTCTTGTAGTGGTGAGGAACGAACATCCAAATATGAGAGGGTATCTAGTATCTCCTTTATATCGATGATGGCAAAGTCACAAGGGACATAAGAATCTTTGCCAACCTTGATAGGGACATCCTCAATGATTCCTAAGGGTAGAGTCACAGTGTTATCTGCAAGTTGTATTGTCATACCAGTTGGGAGTAGTTAAGCAAACCCTATCCTTTTGCAAAGGCTAAGTGGCATGATGGAGATACTCATGCCAAGATCATCCAATCCTTTCTTACACGATGAATCACCAATATGGCAGGAGATCCCAAAAGATCCTGGATCTTTCTGCTTCTTGGGCATCTTACTATGGATGATGTCTGAAGTAGTTGTTGCTAACTTGAATGTTTCATATTCTTCAGTTATATATTTCCTAGTGAGAATTGACTTCAAGTACTTTGTCCAGGTTGGTATCTCAGCCAACGCATCTAGAAAAGGTATATCAACATGAAGCTTTTTCATGGCTTCCTTGAACTTGTTGAATTGAGTGTCAAGCTTGGTATTCATCAAATGAGCTGGGAAAGGTATACGAGGCTTGTACATAGGAACATCTGGCTCTGGTGTTTCCATTTCTACAATAGTGGGTTCTTCAGAACTTTCCTTATCTATCTCATTAGCAGTTACTTGTTCTTTTGGTTGAGACTCAGGTGTTTTAGAGTCTTGAACAACCATCGGTTCATCCTTATCTTTAATAACCACATGTGTATTGATAGGAGGATCAAAATAGTCTTTTTTAGACCTGGTGGTGACAACCTTCAGTTGCTCCGGGTGCTTAGGATTATTTTCTGATTGGCCAGCAAAGGCTCCAGCAGGTGGCTTAATGCTAGCTGCAAATTGAGCTAGTTGAGATTCAATAGCCTTATGATGAGCTTACTGGTTGGCTATCATAGTCTGTTGTGACTGCAACATCTACTCAATGGTTGTTAGTTTGTCATCTGGAGATACAAGATTGACTTGTTGCCCTTGTTGTTGGTTCTGGTAAGGGGCTTGGTTGAGGTTTTGAAACTGAGAGTTGTTCTGGTAATTGTTATAGTTCATGTTTTGAAAGTTACCTCTATAGTTCCCTGGATTCCCAAAATTTTGTTGTTGATTATACTGGAATCCTGGTGGGCCACATTGCTAATTATTTGAACCAAGTTGATGCGAGTTTTCCGCTCCTTAAGGATTTCCATATTGAAAACCAGGATGGTTCCTGTTCTGATTCGGATTGTAGTATCCTTGACTAGGGATGGAGTTGACAACATTAAGATTTTCCATTTGACAATTATCTCCTTGGCCACATGTGTTACTTAGAACAACATCATAGAGAACATTGCATGCTAAAGTGGAATGATCAATACCTTTACATGCTTCATAGAACAATGAAGCTAACTTGATCTGTTCTTGTTGTTGAGGGGGTGAACGTCCTCTTACAAATGCAGCAAGGGATGATTCAATATGGTCTTGCTTGGCAACTAATTGTTTGAGGGTCTCAGCGATAGACTTGTATTCAGGAATAACTTCAGCCATAGCCACCTTCAACACTCCTTTGCCTACATACCTACCCCAATTAGCTTGATTTTCAGCTCCAAGGGTGACAACCCTCCATGCGCTGTCATAACTTTGACGCATGAAGTTTCCTCCGAATGAGGAGTCTAAAAACCTCTTGATGTCATTGTCCACACCCCTATAGAAGATTTCAATAAGTTGATTCTTAGGGATTCCATGGTGTGGACAATTGTGTAGAAGGTCTTTATATCTTTCCCATGCTGCAGCAAGGGTTTCTCTAGGGGCTTGAGTGAACATTGTTATTCGTCCCCTAATTTCATAGGTGAGAGAAGGAGGGTAAAATTTTTCCAGGAAAACATTTTGCAGTTGTTCCCATATAGTGATGGGCTCACATTGCAAGGAGTTGTACCAACTTATAGCTCTATCAGCAAGTGAATACTTGAAAAGATGGAGTCTAATGGCATCGTCGGACACTCCATTTTGCTTTGTCATGGCACATAGATCAATAAACCTCCAAAGATGTTCTTGACTATCTTCTCCTTGTTTACCATAGAATGGGCTGTTTTGAAGCAAGGTAATCCAGTGTGCCCTAATCTCAAAATTGGGGGCATTGATGGGAGGAGGTTGTATAGGGTGATGTACATCAATAGATTTAGGGATTGAGAACTCCCTAAGATCCTTTTGCAGTTCTGATGCTTGCGCTACTGCTTGGATTTCTTCTTGTACCGCAACTCTGGCTTATTGCATGAACCTTTCTCTTTGTGAATTAAGGGCTTGAGCTACCCTTCGGGCTATTTCCTCCTCTTGAGCCATTCTTGCTTGGTTCTCTCTGTTATGATGCCAAAAAGTTCTGTCAATGTCAGGATCAAAGCTAGCGGAGAGTCTGGGATTGTTCAAACGGTGCATACACTATGCTTTGGGGGTACCTGAGATGGAAAGATCTTTTTGAAGTAAGATTGATGAAGTAGAGTCAAAATCAAGTGAATGATCAATTGTGTCAAAATAAAAAGCAAAATCCTAGATTAGCCTTAAAAGAACTAGATTTGACTAACTGATCCCGTTGTCCCCGACAACGGTGCCAGAATTTGACGTGGAATATTATCGCACTAACAAATTCACTCAGGGTTGAAATCCCTGAGCTTTTACCAAAACCTTGTGTAATAATACCACCCGCAAGTGGACGAGACTTATCGCAGTATAGTTAAGGATCTAATCCCAAGAGACATCATTTTTAAGAATCGTCGTTGGTTGAATCTAGCTCAAGTAAGACTAATGTTTAGAATGATTGGTTGATTTGAGGTTAATTAAACTAATTGCAAGAAAGTAAAGAGCAGAATTAAAGTTGGATCTAGATTAATGATATGGAATTACTGGGATAGTCTTGGGTTTCACCATCACTACACATGCAAACACATCCAAACATCAAACATCTAGGCAAGATATAACTATTCAAATAGAACTATTGCAGACCCTCCCTGAGGGATGTTTAGGTCCGCGTAAGCATCCCCTTAGGCATCACATGTCTCGTCGCCATCTAGATCATACACTTATAGTTCTGAAGATACAAAATCCAACTAAGGTTGTGGCCCTCCCTCGGGATGTTTAGGCACACAGAAGCATCACCGTAGGCTAGATGGCTCGTCCCCTCATAGATCACACACTTACAACCTCTAAGAATCCTTTCAGAATTTCTCATCAAGGAGTCGACCGCGCTAATCAACAAGCAAGCAGGTGATTAATCTACAAGCAAACATCGATGATTAACAAAGAAGATACAAAATCCAACTAAGGTTGTGGCCCTTCCTAAGGGATGTTTAGGCCACAGAAGTGTCACGGTAGGCTAGATGGCTCATCCCCTCACGGATCATACACTTACGACCTAAAGGAATCCCATTCTATTTCTAGTTTGGGAGTCAACCTTATTAATCGACATTCTACCCTACGTATAGAAGTTCTCACAACATAGGGAAAAACATGATGAAAGCAAGCAGGTAACCAAACTACAAACATTAACTATTAACATCGAAATGAAAAGTTATATACATTTCCTTGGAATGTTAAATGAAAAGACATGAAAGCATGGGCAGCAGGGCTAATCCCCCCACCTCAGCGAAAAGGAACTACTCACACATGATGCGAGAAATAAGAAGAACAAGAGAGAGGGAAGATTCCACCATGAGCATGATGCAGAAGGTAGTCGCAGCTCGGTGAAGATGATGCAGTCTTCTACGTCGTGTTAGAGCATCTTTGGATGAGGAACGAGGGATGCCAAGATAGACCGGGTAGTATTTCTCACTCCTTCTTCCTTCTCTTCTCGGTCTCCTCAATCGCAGTAGGAGCAACAGGTGGATATGCGTGATGATCTGGATTGGACCTGCGTTCAGGCAGCATGTCGGTGTCCCGGACCCGATGCCTCAAATGAGGACCCTGTTGGTCCTATTTATAGGCTCGGATGGGTCTTGAGGTTTTGGTCCCTGTTGCAATTTTCACAGTTTTCTTTAACGGTTTGGAGACATTTAGATGACCAAATGGTCTTGTATTAGTTTTCCTCCAAACAGTTTTGCATATATGCTTAGACGGTCTTGTGCTTTTTATCCAAATAGTTTGGTATACTTAGACATCCAAATGGTCTTTGAGTTTTGTGCTCCAAATGGTCTTCAGTTTAATCGGTCTTGGAGACTGATAATCATCCAAACAGTCTCTACTTCAGTGTTCACTGCTCTAGCGGTCGCAGATCTCTTTCTAAACGGTCTTGCAAGACCGTTCTTACTGCTTACATGATTTGGGACTCCAAACGGTCCTGTGACTCCTTAATCGGTCTCATGATCAGGTTCTCTAGTCCACATGGTCTCACACACGTGGCTTCCAAATGGTTTGCACCTATCGGTCTTGAGCGACCAATGGCATCCGATCGACCTTGGAGATCGATCGTTGTGCAACCGGTCTTCAACGATCGTTCAACCGCTCTTGGTCTCGTGGATTGGCATAGCTCCAAATGGTCTCGTAGATGTCGTTCTATCGGTCTTGAGACCATGCAGGTGGCACGATGGAAAGGCGGGCAACGAGGGGCGCGGGCGACAGCGGCGGCTAAGGTGGACGTCGGAGGTGCCAAAGCTGCTGGTGTGAGGACGAAAATGCCATCGGAGTTATAGAAGATGGTGAAGGAGCAAGTGGATGAGGTGGCAGCATTTGGCATGGTCACAGATGGCATTTTAGGCAGGAGGTCGGTGGAAGAAGAAAGGTAAAGGCATCACTACTGTTGTGGGCTAGGGTTTGCAGGCAGATGGATGAAGGTGATGATGGCAGAGGCGCACTTCATCGCAGTTTCTTGACAGCTGCTTCGAAACGATCTTGGAGGGTGCTGCTCATGCAATCTTGAGACCGTGAGGATTTACACGGTTTTGAGACCGTGTGGCCTCACACGGTCTCGAGACCGTATGAAGGGGAAATCACTCAAAACTATTAGGGCAAATCATTTAGATGAAATAGGTTGGCCAAAACTGTTAGAGTCAAAACTGTTGGGGTCAAGACCGTTAGCAATGCTGCTGATGGTGGTAGAGTATGGAGAAGATAAAAGGATGATGTTGGTGAAGATGGAGGTGTAATGATCTCATGGTTCTGAGACCAATGGATCAAGACTGGTTGGACAAACTGAATGGGCAAACCGTTTGGTGCAATACAGATTGATCAAACCGTTAGGTCAAAATTAATTGATCAGGACAGAGGCTGAGAAGCTTGAATGAAGGTGAGTTCCAGATGATTGTTGAACCTCATCATGACCTACATAAAATCAACATAAACTCAGTTAATAACCTTGACAATTGAACTAATTAAGTAATTTTGCATATTGTGATATTTAGGAGATGAAATCGGATGTATTGAGTCGAGTTTGGCTCAAGATGGTGACTGAATATTATGATGAATATGCATTCATTAGAGAACATTAAAATTATGAAAATTTGTTGCATTTGAGTAACACAGGCTAATATTAATAAATCATGCACAATTAATACCAGATTTGACCACAAAGTGCACAAAAATTAGTACAAAATAGCCTTTGAAAATGACAAATAAGTAACCTATTTAGGTGAAGTCCTTCATAGTACACCAAAACAATGTGGGACTCTAATATAGTGTTGATGCATATTGTCTACCACTGAAATGAGATTTGAGCTATGTAGCCCGACTCATTCAACTAAATGAAGATTGTTGAATCAGGCTGCTTTATTGATGGGACCTTGGCTCCAAGCATAAAGGTCTAAAATCCATAATTTCCATGCAAAATGCCCATCACTGAAGATCATCTAGATAATACCAAGGCTTTTGTCTCTGTGATGTTGCCAAACTTTGTACAAGAGGTCGACAACAATGACCAGGAAGACTATCTTGGGATTATATGTAGTATCAGGTTGATTGCCCTCATCCCTGAAAAAATCCATGGTGTTCAGACCACTTAACATAATGCTGTCCCTCCAAATGAGGAAGAAGTCTAATGTATGCTCACTTTTGATGTAAACAAACCACACCCTGAACATTCTAACCTCATCTATAGCATCAAACATCATCAAGATGATCACGTTGACCAAAAGAAAAAAATGTTGGTATGTATGCCCAGAGAGCCAATCATATGATGATTATTATGGCATAACATGTAACTGATTTGATCAATAATAAAGGTAATCTTCCAATTTATTTTGTTTTATTCAGTTATGAGATAATTATGTAACATTATAAATGTCTAAAGAATGATATTACTCAATGATGTATATCTTTGGGTTGATGACTTGAACAATGAGATCATGTGGATGCTAAGAGTATATGCATTCTTGTTATGTCCCTAGTCAAATGTTATTGTGGAAGGAAGATAGACAAAAATAGCACTAAAGAATAGAGTGTCTGTTGGTTGATGATAGAAGCTCATCAGTCATGATATGTGATATCAAACCAAACACATAGGTACTTGTTAGAGAACTGTGTACCAGACACACCCACAATAAGAGTGATACATGGAAACCATAAATGGTAGTCAGAATTAGATCTTATAGTGTTGGTGATGATTTTTTTTAGACCTAAAGTCAATACACTCATCACATGTAGTTTATTGTAACTTTACATCATCCATTGCATCCTTGAATAAGGGTTGCCATAAAGGTGATGATCGGATACAGCATGACACATGGGGATGACTATGAACGATGTAAATGGGATTTGTTTGTTCTACATAAGTATGATATCATGGCAACTTGATTAGATAGACTGAGAGAAGCATGGCCATGCACATGTGAGTCAATATGTGATATTGAGCTTACATATATCTCAGGTAGTTTGCTCTGGTTCAAGAAACATAGATTGAATGTCGAAGAGGATGACTTTTCCATGCCTTGAGTTCAATTTGGATATCAGTGACAAAGGAACTATACAAACACTAAAATGCCAAACAAAGATTGTAGGTTGAAGTTATTCTCCAACTTTCCATTTACTTGGGTAGAAATAATGTGTTGCTAAATGCCACTCTTTGCTTGTTATGTAATAAACTAGTTATGTACATTCATCATCAACGTAAATTGGAATGTATATGGTCACACAAACAGGATACACTTGGAATAGGAGTTTGTTCATGAATTATGTTTACTTTTATTACTATAAGTGTTTAGGTATTTGATTTAAACAATGATTGACTGACTGAACTCCAAACTGATAGGTTCAAGGGTTAAATCAATCAGTTGGAGTGTCAGGTTGATTGGAAATTGTATTGGCTGAATTCTGGATGAACCAGGGCATGAACAGACCAGTTCACTAAGTGAACTGCTCGGATCAAGGTCACCAAAAGACTATCTCCTGAGATGAGATGCTAGTTTTATGGATCAATTTGATTGCATCAAGGATTAGTGTTGACCTCGAGCTGTGCATTAATTGGATTAGAATTTCCAGTACAATTGCGATTGGGAAGCATGATAAAATGATTGGTTCAAGCATTGAACCAATTGGTTTGCATGCCAACCAATCGGTTCACCTATGAACCGACCATTTTGCCACTGGTAGGTTGTGAAAATTCATGAAATTTTAGTACCTTCCACTCCCACACAAACTGGGAATTATGCCCCTAACCCTCCTATAAATAGAGGGGTATTGGGGCTTCCTAGAGACACAACTCAAATGCTTTTGAAAATTGTTGGATTCTCTGGTTTTGGTAACTGAGAGAACCTGAGCAAGTCCTACCCGATAAAGGGAGGGATGAGAAGGAAGAACATTTGTAGAAGAGCAAGTTGGTGCTAGTACACTAACATGGAGGGACAACTCCTTCATGTCTATTCTTCTATAACGGTAGGAGTTCTAGGTGGTCTGTGTGGACTATTGTAGAGGAGTGGGGCTTTTCCCACTAGGAGGACAACGACATGCTGTTTTCCATGGTGATCAACCAAGAGCTGTTGCAAATGTTGTTCATGTGTGACTAGAAGAAAGTCATGCAAGACGATGAGGAGATTGATCACGGGCCAGGTATATCATCAAAACCATCCTTTCCATTATATAGTTGTTGACATGATTTACTATTATAAGGGGAATATGACAGTTAAATTTTTTTCCACGGCCTATTTTGTAGCCATATTTCCCTACAGTGGTATTAGAGCCACGTCAAATTACTATATTTTGGGATAATTGATATGATCCGATTTTTGGTTTTTATCATTTATTTATTGCAGACGATGCTAATATTAAATGTGAATGTCCGATTAAGTACCACGTATAATCCCAAACTAATATATATATATATGATTTATGTGTGTATCCCTAAAAGATGATTGGATGTGTTGTGTGGTTATGGCCAATAACTCTAATTATCTATCCATGGTGGTTGTGTGTTTATTCCTGTTTCATATTAGTTTTCATACCTAGCCTCTACCTTGTATTTCAATTGTAAAAGTATTGTTCTCTCCTACCTTTTCTCCCCTCAAATGTAACTTGAGGGTTCTCCATAATCATGTAATATGAGGATAGTTTAATTTCTTTTTACAATGAAGAAGGTGAGCTGCTTGTTTAAAAAATGAGACGATTGGCTGGGGGACCATGGAGGATGAACCGATCAGATGGAGGCCCAATAGATTGACTGGAGGGTCCAGAAGATGGTAGATAGGAGATCAAACAACTAGGGAGATGACCAACATACCATCTAGGAGGCGAGTCGATCAGTTCAAGGGTTGAACTGATCAACCCAAATTGGCAAGCACATATCAAAAGAAGTAGGCCTTTCAGAAAGGGCAAGGTTGAACTGTGAATTGCAAATGGAGCAAGAGCTATTGCCACTGTAGTTAGAACCTATAGTTTGTCTATGCCGACATGGCTTGTAATAGAGTTAATGAACTACTATTATGTACATGCCATAAATAGGAATATAATTTTGTATCTTGCATGGAAAATGATGCATATAAATTTCATATTAAGAATGGTCAATGTTATATTTCAAAAGATGGGATCTTTTATTGCAGTGCCCCAATGTTTTATGGTCTATATTTGCTATATCTAAAGACAAATATTTATAACATAAATACCAAAAGACTAAACTCAACAGCTCAAATAAAACATATATTTGGCATTATCATCTAGGACACATAAATGAGAATTGCATATCTAGACACCATAAAGATGGTTATTTGGACTCTTTTGATTTCAAATCAATAGATACATGTGAATCTCATTTGTTGGACAAGATGACTAAGAACCATTTACCTGGTAGCAATGAGAGGGCTAGTGATCTATTACGACTCATACATCGTGATGTATGCAGCCCTTTTAGAATAATTTCTAGAGGTGGGTATCAGTACTCCATTACCTTCACTGATGACTACAATAGGTATGGATATGTTTACCTGATGAAACATAAGTTAAAAACTCTTGAAAAATCAAGAAGTTCATGAATGAAGTACAGAACCAAATTGACAAAATTATTAAGGCACTTTGCTCTGATCAAGGTGGAGAATACTTAAGCCAAGAGTTTGAGGACCTTCTGAGAGCCTGTGGTATCATATCACAATGGACACCACCTAAAACACCACAACACAATGGTGTATCAAAAAGAAGAAATCACATGTTGTTGATATGTTATGATCAATGATGATTTTCGCTAAGCTTCTGACTACCTTCTAGGGTTTTTCCCTTGAAACTACCACATTTACACTAAACCAAGTACCATCTAAATCAGTTCAAAAGACACCATATGACATATGGTATGGGAAGTGTCCCAATGTGTGTCTTATGAAGATTTAGGGTTGTGAAGCTTATGTGAGAAAGTAGTTTCCTAAAAATCTTGGATCCAAATCTGATAAATGTTATTTTGTTAGATATACTAAGGAAACCAAAGTATATTACTTTTATTCCCTATCTAACAACAATGTGCTTGTTGATAGAGATATTGCATTCCTAGAAAATGAATTTATTTCCAAAGGAACTGATGGGAGGAAAGTATAACTTCATGAAATTTGATACCAACAAGAAAACATTGAACCAATTTATGTATAAGAGGAACAAGGAGAATCACAAGATATTGTGGAATCTCAAATTTCTCAAGTAACTCATGAGCCTCGTACATCTAGTAGGACATGCCTTGAGCCTGAAAGATTTGTTTATCTTTTGACTCAGGAAGGCGATGAGTTGGTCATAGACGATGAGACAACAACCTATTTAGAAGCTACTAAGGGACCAGAGTCAAATAAATGTCTTGAGGCCATGAGAAATGAGATGGAATCCATGTACACCAATAAGGTATGGACCTTGGTGGATCCACCTAAAGGGGTAAAACCCATAGGGTGCAAATGGGTCTTTAAGAAAAAGATCGGCGTGGATGGTAAATTACAAACCAATAAGGGCAAATTGGTTGCAAAGGGTTTCAGAAAAGTTCAAGGTGTTGCATATGATGAAACCTTTACTCCAGCTGACATGATTATGTCCATTAGGATCATGCTTGCCATTGTATCTTATCATGACTATGTGATTTTGTAGATGGATGTTAAAACCGCATTCCTTAATGTGAATCTTCTTGAGGTTGTGTACATGACACAATCTGAGAGTTTTATAAATCCGAAGTATGCAAATTAAGTTTGTAAGCTACAAAGGTCAATGTATGGACTGAAGCAAGCATCTTAGAGTTGGAATCTTTGATTTGATGTAATAGTCAAAGGTTTGGCTTTAGTCAAAATGAAGATGAACTTTGTGTGTACAAGAAGGTTAGTGGGAGTATTATTGTATTCCTCATATTGTATGTAGATGACATACTATTGATGTGGAATGACATCCCAACTTTAAAGATGGTAAATACCTAGCTTGGGAACTTATTATTAATAAAAAACTTGGGAGAAGCATCTTATATCTTGGGAATCAAGAGCTACAAAGATATATCTAGAAGGCTTCTTGGACTAAGTCGGAGCACATACATTGTCAAAGTGTTGAATAAGTTCCACATGGAAGACTCAAAAAGAGGAAACATACCCATGTCCCATGGAGTTTCCATCTCTAGAACTCAGTGCCCCATTTCTTGTGAAGAAAGGGAACATGTGAGCAGGACTCCATATGCATCTATAACTGGATCCATGATGTACTTAATGTTATGCACTCATCCTGATGTCTCATATGCCTTGAGCATGACAAGAAAATATCAGTCAAATCCAAGTGATGCTCATTGGAAAGTTGTGAACAACATCCTCAAGTGCTTGACAAAAACTAAGGTTCAGTTCCTTATCTGTGGTGGAGAGGACGAGTTGGTGGTAAAGGGTTACACTGATGCAAGCTTCCAAACTGACAAAGATGATTATTGGTCATAGTCAGGATTCGTGTTTTTCCTCAACAATAGAGTTGTGAGCTAGAAGAGTTCCAAGCAAGTGGAATTTGTGGATTCTATAACAGAGGTCGAGTATATTGCTTCATTGAATGTAACAAAGGAGGTTGTATGTATCAAGAAGTTCATCTTAGAACTTGGGGTTGTTCCAAGCATCAAAATTGTAATTAAGCTATATTGTGACAACAATGGAGTTATTGCACAACATAAGGAACCCACATCACATCAGAGTAAATATGGTTCCATCTCATACGAGTGATCGTACAACAACGATATGTGAAGATTTGCAGAGTACCAACCAAGAATGATGTTTACGACCCATTGACAAAGGCACTTACGCAGCATAAGCATGATAGTCATGTTAGATCACTTGGAATAAGATTCATGGGTGATTGGCTCTAAGTGCAAGTGGGAGTCTGTTGGTATGTATACCTAGATAATTAATCATATGATGATTGTAATGTCATAAATTGTAAATGATTTGATTAATAACAAAGGCAATATTCAAATTTATTCTATTTTATTCAATTATGAGATAATGATGTAACATTATAAATGTCTAAAGAATGATATTACTTAATGACGCATGTCTTTGAGTTGATGACGTGAATAATGCCATCATACAGATGCTGAGATTATATACATTATTGTTATGTCCTAGTCAAATATTATTATGGAAGGTAGATAGAAAGTGATAACACTAAAGATGAGAGTGTGTGTTGGTTGATGGTAGAATCTCATCAGTCATGATATGTAATATCAAACCAAACACATAGGTACTTGTTAGAGAATAGTGTACCAGATAGACCCGCCATTAGAGTGATACATAGAACCCATAAATGGTAGTCAGAATTAGCTCTTATAGTGTTAGTGATGAATGTGGTTCTTAGACCTGAAATCACTACACTCACAACATGTATTTTGGTATACTTTGACATCATCCACCATAACCTTGAATAACGATTTCCATAAAGGTGATGATTAGATGCACTGTGATACTTGGGAATGATTGAGTGATGTAGATTGGATTTTTCCCTCCTACAGGAGTATGATATCATGTCCACTTGATTAGAGGGACTAAGAAATGCATGGCCATGCACATATGAGTTGATGTGTGATATTGATCTTACATATATCTCTGACAATCTGCTCTAGTTCAAGGAACATAGACTGAAAGTTGAAGAGGATGACTTTTCCATGCCACGAGTTCAATATGCATATCAGTGACAAAGGAACTATACAAACATTGAAACACCAAACACAGATTTTAGGTTGAAGTTGTTCTCCAACTTTCCATTTACTTGGGTAGCAATGATGTGTTTCTAGATACCACTCTTTTCTTGTGATGTCATAAATAGGTTATGGACATTCACTGCCAATGTAAGTTGGAACATATAAGTTCACACACATAGGATAAACTTGGAATAGGAGTTTGTCCATGAATGATGTTTAATTTGATTACTTAAAGTGTTAAGGAATTCGATTTAAACAACAATTGACTGATAGGACTCTGAACTGACCGTTTGGAGTTTCACATTGATTGGAAATTGCATTAGTTGAATTTTGGATGAACCAGACCATGAACCGACCGGTTCACTAAGTGAAGCGATCAGCTCAAGGTCGCCAAATGACCATCTCATGAGATGATATGCCCGATTCATGGACCAATTCGATTGCATCAAGGATTAGAGTTGACGACATGTTGTGCATTAATTGGATTAGAATTGCCAATATAATTGTGATTGGGAAACATGACGAAATGACTGGTTCAAGGGTGGAAGTGATTGGCTTGCATGCCAACCCATTAATTTACCTGTGAATGGATAATTTCTCCACCGGAAGGTTGCAAAAATCTATGAGATTACATCCCTTCCACTCCTACACAGACTAGGAACCTTGACCCTAACCCACCTATAAATAGAGGGGTATTGTGGCTTCCTAGAGACACAACTGAATCACTTCTAACAATTTTTGTCTTCTATGGTTGTGGTAACTGAGAGAACCCGAGTAAGTCCTACCCAATAAATGGAGGGATAGAAATGGATAACAAATATGTGAGAGAAAATTGGTTCTAGTACACTAACATGGAGGGACAACTCTCTTTGTCTGTTCTTCTAGTTCTAGGTGGTCTGTGTGGACTACTGTAGAGGCGTGGAGCTTTTACCACTTGGAGGACAAAGTCATGCTGCTATCCATGGTGATCAACCATGATCTATTGTATACATTGTTTGAGTGCAACTAGAAGAAAGGCGTGCAAGACGACGAGGTGATTTTCCTTGGAGTTGCTCTAGGACTAGGTATATCCTCAAAACCATCCTTTCCATTATATAGTTGTTGACTTGATCTACTGTTATAAGGAGAATATGGAAACTAATTTTTTCCCACTTCCTATTCTATAGACATATTTTTCTACAAAAAAAATCATCAACCCAACACCTGATGGGGTGGAGGTGCCACCTAAAGCAGTCAGCTAAGACCCTCTCTCCATTTTAAACGACTAGCCTAGACAAAATGATGCCAAGATTGTAGGTCCCGAGGTCACAGAGGAAGACCATGGCATTACATGGGATGATGATGACGACGCCTACAACATGATCAAAGGATGGGGTGTCAACACCATCTTCAAAAAAAGGTCATTGAAGACCCCCAAATCTTCATCAGTCATGTCAAAAATGGTGAGGGATTCAAGCACTAGTATGTGGATGTCTGCAATGTCTTGAAGACTAGGTCTCCTCACACAGACCAAAGAAAGCCCACTAGAGGAATGACATGCTGGTCTGGTGGATATTCTAGAGTGTTTATTTAGTCACTATCTAACACATCCATATTCACCCCCGCAAAATATAAAGAAAATTGCAAAACATACAAAAACCCCAAAAAAATATTAGGTCCAAAAAACCTAAAAGTTTTTTTAGATGAGCAAGCTATTTCATTGAGTCAACATAAATCCACAGCCAAGAAGACATTAAGTAGAAGATTCCCTATCATGGAGTATATGGTGAAGGAGCATCAACTGTTTCAAATTGAAGACAAGATAGATATGGTAAATCTCAGCTCAGGCCCCTAGCAACGTGAAGTTAAAATTGGGGCGCATCTACCACATGATATTAAAAACCAACTAATCACCACTACATCAATGTGTTTACATGGAGCTATGCTGACATGATAGGTTCACATGAGTTGATCACTATTCATAGATTGTCTATCATCCCCTTCATTCACCCTATCAAGAAGAAGGCTAGGTGGTTGTGACTATAATGGATCCTTAAGATCATGGAAGAAGTTCAAAAGCAATATAGTGTTGGTTTCTTAGAATTGGTCACCTATCCTTCATAGATCACCAACCTTTTACCATGCCAAGGAAAGATGACAAAGTATGAATGTATGTGGATTATCCCTACCTCAACAAAGCATCTTTGAAAGATAACTTTCTGCTTCCCCATTTGGACATGCTTGTTGACAATACAACCATCCATGTGCTACTTAGTTTCATGGAAGGATTTTTCAGCTCCAACTAGATCAAGATGGCAAAGGAAGATAAAGATAATAAAATCTTCATCACAAAATGGGGAGTATTTTGCTCTTGGATCATACCACTCGGTCTCAAGAACACTAGATCCACGAACAAAAGGGAAATGGTTTCCTTCTTTCATGACATGATTCACAAGGAGGTGGCGGTCTTTTTGGATGACATGATCACTAAATTTGAAATCTTGGAAGATCACATAGTCAACCTATAGAAGATGTCTCCATGGCTGAGGTGATTCTCCCTATGCTTAAATTTTTCTAAATGTGTTTTTGGGGTTACATCGGGTAACATGTTAGAATGCATCATCTAGATAGGGATCAAAGTAGATCCTGGGAAAACTTGGGATATTTGGGGAATGCCTTCCCCAATAACTAAGGAGACATGAAGCCTACTGAGGGTGTCTTCAGCAAATCAACTGCTTCATCACCAAACTCACATCTATATGTGAGCCAATCTTCAAGTTGTTAATAAGGAACTTCAATGATGAATGGAAAGAATGATGTGAGGGAGTGTTCTATATGATTAAAGACTACCTCCCAAATCCCCCAATATTAAGGTCAGATGTTCCAAGATATCTTGTTGTATTGCGCCTATCAATTTGCAAGACATCAATGTGTTGATTCTTGAGTCAAGCCACAACTGACGGTGAGCATGTGGTCTAATATCTATTCAATAAGTTCAATGACACAGTGTCTCATTACACTACAATAAAAAAGTATTGCATGTCTCTTATCCACACTACAGGTTAGTTATGCCACTACCTAATGATGTATCCTCTATAGCTAATGGGAATCATGATCCACTTTGCAAGTTGGCGATATCCCAACCTTGAGGGGACAATGCACTAAATGGCAGGTAATGCTATCAGAATTTGACATTACCTACCTCCCAATGAAGGCAGTCAAAACACAAGCCCTCACAGATCAATTAGTAGATTCTCCACTATTGAAAGAAGGTACACATGAGTATGAGTTCCTTGTTGAAGACATAGGGATGATCAATCCAATAGACATGGAGAATCCTCCAGATACCAACATGTGGGTCATCTTCCTCAATGGAGGCATAAACTAAAATGGAGCTAGAATTGGTGTAGTCTTTCCAGACCCCCATAGAGAACAACTATTGGTAGCCATACGACTAGAGAAGTATGAAGGTTGCATCTTGGGACCCCATATCGCCAGACAACAAGGGGCATGACACTTATTGTAACATCCCAGGATTTGAGGCCTCAGATAAAACACTCTTAAAAGGAATGATTGGACTACCCATATCACCAAGGTGCACCTCGTTTTTCGGGAGCCCATTACTAAAGAACTCCATAGTTAAGCGTGCTCAGCTTGGAGTAGTACTAGGATGGGTGACCAGTCGGGAAGTTGCCCCCGGCTTGTGCATGAGTGTGGATAAAGCGCACAGTTAAGGCTAAGTGGTGGTCTGTGGGGACAGTCGTCATTCCTGAAACTCTACTAGAGCCTTGGGCAGTGGGCCCAGGCATTACAAATGGTATCAGAGCCAATTCCCGTCCAGTATGTGGGGCCCACATGGGCATGGCATGCCAGTCTTGAGTCGTGCGGTCCAGGCATGTAGGAAAGGGCTGTCCATGGTTGACGTAGCCACCCTTGCACTGATATTATGTGATCGGGAGCTGGGTGTCCATGGACCATTGTGGGTCTGTACTGAAATGGGGAAGCGATTATGAGGCCTGATAGTTGAGCCTTGACGAGGACGTCAAGAGTCTAAGTGGGGGATATTGTAACATCCCAGGATTTGAGGCCTCAGATAAAACACTCTTAAAAGGAATGATTGGACTATCCATATCACCAAGGTGCACCTCCTTTTCTGGGAGCCCATTACTAAAGAACTCCATAGTTAAGCATGCTCAACTTGGAGTAGTACTAGGATGGGTGACCAGTCGGGAAGTTGCCCCCGGATTACGCATGAGTGTGGATAAAGCGCGCAGTTAAGGCTAGTGGTGGTCTGTGGGGACAGTCGTCATTCCTGAAACTCTACTAGAGCCTTAGGCAGTGGGCCCGTGCATTACACTTATAGGTCTATGGTGACTCCCACCTTATAATATCTCATGTCTAAAATAGCTGGAATATGTGCCTTCAGAACATGTATCATACCAGGAACACATGTGTTCCCTATACCGATACTTTGAACATATCTCTTTTCACATAATCATGAGAGAACACAATGCCTTCATTGATGCTCTAGCAACCATTTCTTGATGGATCGACATCGATGAAGGCCAGACCTTCTCTTTCAAATCTTGGACTCTTTCTTATCCTTCTTATTGCATGATCATTGATAATGCACCTAATAGTGAACAAAAGTCTTGGTTTCATGATACTAAGATTTATCTATCAGCTCAAGTAATTCTTGAGAACCTCTCCTAGAGAGAACAACAGGCGATCAAAAGTTGAGCCATGCAATATGTGATAAGGGTAGAACAGTTGTATCACATGTCCAATAAATAAACTTTTCTTTGATGCATCAACAAGACTGAAGCAAAATCTCTCATGATGGAGGTCCATGTAGGATCATGAAATACAAACATGAACGAAGTTATTCTATCCAAGACAATACAATCCTTGGGGTAGTATAGGAATACCATGGAGATAGATTTTGCCAATACATCCATAAATGTCGAGCCTGCCAAATCCATGGTGATTACATTCATTCACCCACAAATCATATTTACAACATGGAAATTCCTTGGACATTCTCATATTTGGGAATCGACATGATTGGTAAGGTCATTCCTAAAATGTCAAATTGAAATTGCTTCATCCTCGTCACAATGGATTACTTCACCGTGTGGGTAAAAGTAGTGTCTATTACCAATGCATCAGCTCAGTAGGTCATCATGTTCCTCAAGAACAATATCATAAGCTGATATGGGATACTGCATGGCATTGTCTCAGACAATAGGACAAACTTCAACACTAAAATTGTTAAGGAGTATTCAAACTCTTTAGGGTTCAAGCATCACCAAACACCACCTTATTGACCTTAGATGAATGGAGTCATGGAATCTGCCAAAAAAACTTGATCAAGATTCTAATTAATAGTATTATCTCTCACGCCAACTAGAATGAGAATCTACCAATGACCTTGTGGACCTAGTACACTTCTACTATAACCTCCAAAGAGCTACGACATACTCCCTGATATATGGGATGGAAGAAGTCCTACCACTTGAACTACATATCTCTTCACTTCGCATACTATCAGAATCAAATAATTTAAAGACTGGATGGCTTCAAGACCAAATCTACATAATCAACACTCTTGAAGAATAGAGGACAAAATCCATGTACCATGCACAATGATGCCAATAAAGAATTGTTTGAGCCTTCAACAAGAATGATCGATGATGCAGCTTTTAGATGGGTAACCTAGTATTGGGAGTCATCTAGAATGTTGATTCCATGGGCAAGTTCAACCCTCACTGGGAAGGACCCTAAATCATCCATAAAATTTATGATTTGGAGAGAATGAACTTGAAGGACATGTATAAAGATACACATCATTATCACACAAATTCTAGCCTTGTCATATGGTATTGTTGTTGTTAAAATGCAGAAATGAGAAAAACCTCTAGAAAAGATCCATGTAAGGGAGCCAAAATCTCCCACCCCTCCACAAATAACCTAAAATCTACTTATGTACCCAACCACATCCCCCCATGCACCCTGAAGCTAAAAGGTCAAAGCAGAATCTAGGACGAAAGAAGAAAGGCCATTATCACGAGGCCCCAATGGTTCACCAACCTAAAATTAACTCCATAAACTAGGACCACTAGAAACTGAGAAGATTCCGATTAACGATTCTCTTCTGGATGACCAACTAATGAAAGTTTTAGAAGCTACCTCTTGGTACTCAGACTATGTGAACTACCTCACCACTGGTGTCATCCACCCTGAATGCACCGGAAATGCATTGAAGAAATCCATGCATGATGTGAAGCAGTATCACTGTGATGAGCTGTACCTCTACAAGCTCTGTGCTGATGGTATTTACAGACGTTATATCACTGAGGAAGAAGCCGGAATGATTTTAGAGCAATGTCACTCATGCCTAGTTGGAGGCCATATGAGTTCTAAGAAAACTGCTTTAAAAGTTTTGCAATGTGGTTTCTTTTGGCCAACCATATCCAAAGATTCCTACAATTTTGTTCTATCATGTGACAAATGTCAGAGAACGGGTAACATAACAAAGAGAGATGAGATGCCACTGAAGTTGTGGCAAGAAGTTGAAATATTTGATGTTTGGGGTGTGGACTACATGGGTCCATTCCCATCTTCTTATGGATTTTCCTACATCCTAGTGGCGGTGGATTATGTCTCAAAATGGGTAGAAGCCATACCGACTGTCACTAGCGATTCCAAACCCATCATCAAAATGTTCAAAGACATTATTTTCCCCCGTTTCGGAGTCCCACGCACTGTGACATCCGACGGAGGATCTCATTTCCTGGAAAGAAGCTTTGAAGCATTACTGAGAAAATATGGTGAAACACACAAAGTAGCCTCACCCTACCATCCACAAACAAGTGGATAGGTAGAGGTTTCTAACCGTCAACTCGAGGCTATTTTAGAAAAGACAGTAGGCCGCAATCAAAAAGATTGGTTAGTGAAAATCAATGACGCATTGTGGGCCTACCGAACTACTTTTAAGAATCCCCTTGGAACTACACCATTTTGAATGATCTATGGAAAGTCATGCCACCTACCTGTTGAACTCGAACACAAAGCACAGTGGGCAATAAAACAACTGAATTTCGATATGAAGAAAGCAGGCCAAGCCAGGATTCTTCAACTTCAGGAGCTGGAAGAACTCAGGATGACAGCTTATGAAAATGCATGGATCTACAAAGAATGCACAAAGCTTTGGCACGATGGTCATATGAAAAGAAAGGACATTCAAGTGGGAGACCAAGTTCTTCTATTCAACTCAAGATTGAGGTTATTCCCAGGGAAACTCTGTTCTCACTGGTTTGGACCTTACATTGTCAAGAGCATCTCCCCACATGGTGCTTTCTCTTTATGGAGTGAAAAGTCAGGAAATTTTGTGGCAAATTGTCAATGACTGAAGAGATATCTCACCTCAGCCGACACAGGCACTGAAGCAATGCTGGAACTCACCAATCCAACATATCCACTATAAAGTTGAAGGAATCAAGTCGAGCCATCGACATAAAACAAAGGCGCTTGTCGGGAGGCAACCCGATCAATAAATTTGTTTTTACTTTTAATTAGAATTTTCCTTAATTTTGTTTTTAAATTTTAGACAAATTTGCACCAAATAAAAATTGCATCGCAAGAAGCTATCTTAAGTTCTGAATAGTCTTCATTTTTGAAATTTTCAGATAGAGGACGCGCGCTGATTGGAACGCAACCACATTTGGTGGTCCAAACAGCATGAATTTCCCCCTCCATCTCGGATTTAGAGTTTGCTTGGGATAAGCAAATTTCTAAGTTTGGGGTGGAGGGTGGGTGGTACATATTTCACTTTACACCTACACCCATCCATTTTAGACTTAAGATTTCACCATTGCATTTTCGACCAAAATTTTCAAAAATTTTAAAGTTTTTTTTCCAAAGAAATTGAACAAATACTTTATGAAGTTTTGACACTTTCTATTTCATTAAAAACCATTACCTAGCCAGCTATGCATTTTGAATCATTATACCCTCCTTATTCGAAGAAGATCCTCAAAAGGACCACTTTTTGAAACAAGCCTTTTTGATCGAAATCATCTTGTGAAGCTTATGATTCCTAACATCATGATACTTATGCAAAAATGACAAGTGTCTGTCAAACTGATAGGGATCAAACATGTCGTGCTTCCTAACTAAATAGTGGAACAATAACATGGAATCTCCACTGGATCCTCATCAAGTCATTATTTGAGAAGAGTACGATAAAGAGAACAACCCGGTGCACTGAATTGTAAATCAAGTTGCATTCTGATCTGAACTCTCTTCTACACTTCTTCTATCATCTTCATACCCCTCCATTCATAAAAAAGAAACAAAAATATCCAAAATAGTTCCAAACCCTAAGTTCGGTGTGGCACACCACTTCCCTCTACATTTGCTTCTTCCATACCCCTCACAAATTAATAGGAGTGTACCAGCAAGAAAAGATGCCAATGTGCACACAAAAGAAAATGCAATCTCAAGTCAAATAGAGGAGAGGTTCACATAAAAAATGCAATCAATGAAATTGCAATCATAAAATAAAAATCTCAATTCGAATAGAGGAGAGATTTATTTCTTCCTTCCATACCACAATTCACTCCCTTTTCTACATAAAGACACAATTATTGCCTCCACTACCCTAAAAACACCAGTGTCAGATCAGATGCATACTTGTGGTTCTGCGGGTATCTCTGGACTCTTACAAAACTCTTTGATGTGCTTGTTGTCAAAAAAGGTGAGGAGGAAGTGATGTTGGGAAACCAACTCAAAAATGAAGATATGGTAAGATGTGTTCAGTGGTCTTAGGAAGTTGAGATGCCTAGTTATACTGAGCAGAAAGAAAACAATCGTGATGTGAAGAAGAGGCAACCACACAAGTTGAAAGTATTCAATTGATGACTGTTTCATATTTTGTGTTACTCGAGGACAAGCAACGTTTAAGTTTGGGGTGTTTTGATGAATGCATATTCATCATAATATTCAGTCTCCATCTTGAGACAAACTCGACTCAATACATCTGATTTCATCTCCTAAATATCACAATATGCAAAATTGCTTAATTAGTTCAATTGTCAAGGTTATTAACTAAGTTTATGTTGATTTTATGCAGGTCATGATGAGGTTCAACAATCATCTGGAACTCACCTTCACTCAAGCCTCTCAGCCTCTATCCTGATCAATTGATTTTGACCTAACGGTTTGATCAATCTGTCTTGCACCAAACAATTTGCCCATTCAATTTGTCCAACCAGTCTTGATCCATTGGTCTCGGAACCATGAGATCATTACACCTCCATCTTCACCAACATCATCCTTTCATCCTCTCCATACTCTACCACCATCATAACCATAGCTAACAGTTATTACCCCAACAGTCTTGACTGTAACAGTTTTGGCCAACCATGAGATCATTACACCTCCATCTTCACCAACATCATCCTTTCATCCTCTCCATACTCTACCACCATCATCACCATTGCTAATGCTCATTACCCCAACAGTCTTGACTCTAACAGTTTTGGCCAACCGATTTCATCTAAACAGTTTGCCCTAATAGTTTTGAGTGCTTTCCCCTTCATACGGTCTCGAGACCATGTGAGGCCACATGGTCTCAAAACCGTGTAAAGCCTCATAGTCTCAAGACCACACGAGCAGCACCCTCCAAGACCGATTGGAAGTAGCCGTCCAGAAACCACGATGAAGCACGCCTCTGCCATCATCACCTTTATCCATCTGCCTACAAACCCTAGCCCACAACAACAGTGATGCCGTTCCCTTTCTTCTTCCACCGACCTCCACCTAAAACATCACCTACGACCACGCTAAACGCCACCACATCGTCCACTTGCTCCTTCACCTTCAGCTATAACTCTGATGGCATTTTCGTCCTCACACGAGAAGCTTCAGCACCTCCTCCATCCACCTTAGCTGCCGTCGTCGCCCACTCCCCTCACTGCCCACCTCTCCATCGCGCCACCTGCACGGTCTCAAGACTGATAGAATGACATCCATAAGACCGTTTGGAGCTACGCCGATCTGCAAGACCGAGAGCGGTTGAACGATCGCTAAAGACCGATTGCACATCGATCGGTCTCCAAGGTCAATCAGATGCCATCGGTCGCTCAAGACCGATAGGTGCAAACCATTTGGAAGCCACGTGCACGAGACTGTGTGGACTGATCAAGGAGTCACAAGACCGTTTGGAGTCCCAGATCGTGTAAGAAGCAAGAACGTTCTTCCAAGACTGTTTGGAGAAAGATCTGCGACCACTAGAGCAGTGAACACTAAAGCAGAGACCATTTGGATGATTATCAGTCTCCAAGACCGTTTGGATGTCTAAGCATGCCAAATCGTTTGGATAAAAAGCACAAGACCGTCTAAGCATATATGCAAAACTGTTTGGAGGAAAACTAATACAAGACAGTTACTGTGAAAATTGCAACATGGTCCAAAACATCAAGACCCCATATGAGCCTATAAATAGGACCCGAAGGGTCCTCATTTGAGGCATCAGGTCTAGGACGCCGACATGCTGCTTGAACGCAGGTTCGATCTAGATCATCACACATATCCACCTGCTACTCCTACTACGATCGAGGAGACTGAGAAGAGAAGGAAGGAGGAGTGAGAAAGACTACCTGGTCTATCTTGGCGTCCCTCGTTCCTCGTCCAAATCTACTCTAACATGACGTAGAAGACCGCATCATCTTCACCGAGCTATGACTACCTTCTGGATCATGCTCATGGCGGAATCTTCTCTCTCTCTCTCTCTTGTTCTTCTTATTTCTCACATCATGAGCGAGTAGTTCCTTTTCGCTGGGGTGTGGGGACTAGCCCCGCTACCCATGCTTTCATGTATTTTCATTTAACATTCCAAGGTAATATATATAACTTTTCATTTCGTTGTTAATCATTAATGTTTGTAGTTTGGTTACCTGCTTGCTTTCATCATGTTTTTCCCTATGTTGTGAGAACTTCTATACATAGGGTAGAATGTCGATTAATGAGGTTGACTCCCAAACTAGAAATAGAATGGGATTCCTTGAGGTCGTAAGTGTATGATCCTTGAGGGGACGAGCCATCTAGCCTACAGTGGCGCTTCTGTGGCCTAAACATCCCTTAGGGAGGGCCACAACCTTAGTTGGATTTTGTATATTCTTTGCTAATCATCGATGTTTGCTTGTAGATTAATCACCTGCTTGCTTGTCGATTAGCACAGTCGACTCCTTGACTAGAACTTCTGAAAGGATTCCTTGAGGTCATAAGTGCGTGATCCGGGAGGGGACGAGCCATCTAGCCTACGGTGACACTTCTGTGTGCCTAAACATACCTCAAGGAGGGCCATAGCCTTAGTTGGATTTTGTATTTTCAGAACCGTAAGTGTATGATCCGGATTGTGACGAGACATATGATGCCTAAGGGGGTGCTTACACAGACCTAAACATCCCTCAGGGAGGGTCCAAAACAATTCTATTTGAATAGTTATATCTTGCCTGGATGTTTGATGCTTGGATTTGTTTACATGTGTAGTGGTGGTGAAACCCGAGACCATCCCTGCAATTCCATATCATTATTCTAGATCCAACTTTAATTCTACTCTTTACTTTCTTGCAATTAGTTTAATTAACCTCAAATCAACCAATCATTCTAAACATTAGTCTTACTTGAGCTAGATTCAACCAACACCTATTCTTAAAAATGTTGTCTCTTGGTATTCGATCCTTAACTATACTGCGATAAGACCCGTCTGCTTACGGGTGGTATTATTGCACAAGGTTTTGGTAAAATCTTAGGGATTTCAACCCTGAGTGAATTTGTTAGTGCGATAATATTACACGTCATTCTCAAGTGATTTAATAATTTTCCAGAGCTTATGTTCAAATTTTATGTATTTCAAGAATGTTCAAGAATTTACACACCTCGGTACTACTGACTTTGGAGTCGGTGGTTCCTACACTTGCTCAGTATTGAAGAGGAAATGAATCGAGAAAACTCAGTAGTATTGATGGGACTGTCGATACTGCTGACAATGTTACAGTATTTTTGTCAAAGAAATTAGAAGCAACTCTATACTATCGACATCCAGTCAGTAGTACCAACAACTTGAGAGGTGGCCATGCAATTAAGATGTGGGTAGTACTGACACACTGTCGGTAGTACCGATGGATCGTTATCAGGCAAATTTGAGGGCTATGCTTAATCCAATGACTGAGGTTCTAACTCACCCTAAGTCATGCCTATGACTTAGGGGAGTTACAGCCAAACCTAAGAATCTCATCTTTTTTCATTGTACGACAAGGGAGATAAAGAGGAGGAGATAGCGAGGGAGAAGGAGGCAAACTGAATGATCTAAACACTTCTAGCGGACGAAATTGCAGCATGAAGGTAGTAAATCGATACGTGTGTGAGAAGGGAGCGTTTAAACTGTCTACTTTAGGGGTTCTTCATGTTCTCAACAATTTTCCTTTCTCATTTAATGTTTTTATCTATGAAAACTAGGAGGGGCTAATCCCTATGTTCCTTAGGACCGGGGAGTAGCCCGATTATGCTTTGTAATTGACTCTTATAGATTAATTCAATCAATTTCTCTTAATTTCTAGATTTCTTTCTATGTGAATGAATGAACTGTTTGTGCTTGATCACCATAGATAGTATTTGTACTACTAATTGCTTTGAAAAAGGAAATTAACAGTTGAAAGTCATAGAAATACACGTTTTATAAAAACCTTTGGGAAAGGTGGTTCAACAACCTGAGAAGATACCCAGAGAATTTGATAAGACACCTATCTAATAACATAACCAATATGAGAGTGGGGTTGGTATTAGGTTGGGTAGTGAATTACACCATAAGAGTGGGTGATTCTTGCTACATGCTCTTAATCTAGAGTTAGGAGAAGTTTTTATCAATGTACTAGGATTAAAATGCAATGTTAACTGTAATGAAACCATTGTCTTAAGGAATTCATTACGACTAAGATCAACAACCATAATTTAGATTTCTTTTCTATTAAGATAACCAAACCAATCACTCAAATTTTCTTTGGCCTAAGCTGATCGCACTACAGTTAGTACTAGTTTCTGAAGTGCATTTCCCTATGTTCGACATTCGGGCCTCATAGTCCTATATTACTACGATAGCATATACTTGCATTTTGAGCATATAGAAATTGCCTATCAAGTTTTCGGAACCGTTGCTTGGAAAATGATAACTTCATCACTATGAGTTATGTAGTCTGCCATTCTAGGCCAACCCTTTTAAATTTTTGTATTTCATTCAAAGTTGAATTTTAATATCTTTATTGTTACTACTATTAGTACCTTGTTCTCACAACTATTTTTACTACTTTGAGGTACTAGTGCATGGTGCATACCCGAGTCAACGACTATGAAGAGTCATCCTCACTATGCTTAGGTCAAGCATAACTCCTTCACAGAGAATGGGAGTACGGAAGATCACTGGATAGATTCAATCAAACTCCCCCACCTACACCTCTTCCTAAAGTACCTGAGCCACCAGAGGAGCTTGAGCCAACAAAAATGGGTGACCAAGCAGAAGAGTAGATAATCTGGGAAAGTATCAAGGCTTCCTCTTCTATTGCACAAAAAGGGCCAATCAAAAGACAATCAATCAATGCTGGCAGTTATGAGATCGATCCAGGATTGGTGTCGTTAATCAAATCACAAGCCTTTCATGTCCACAGTTTTGAGGACCCTATGATGCACATCATAATTTTTATCAAAATCTATGATATGATCTAGACAGATAGGATACCTACGAATGTCATATACTGAAGCTATTCCCATCATCTTTGGTAGACAATGATAAGTCTTGGTTTCACAATCTTGACGATGAGTGCATTGAAACATGGGATCAAATGATTAACACTTTCTTTGAGCTGTAATTTCCACCACAAAAGACAAATGACCTAACAAAGAAGATCCATAACTTTAGACAACAAGCTGACGAGTCATATTCTAAGGCATTGGAGAGAATCCATAATATGTTGCGGAAGGTCCCCCATCATGGCATTGATTTGTTAGGTCAATCAAAGATTTTCTACTATGATGTGCACAAGGGAGAGAGGAACACACTTGATAGCACAAGAGCATGTTTATTCCTCAACAACAAGCCAGCCCGCTGTCATGAAATCTTAAAGAACATGTTCGAGAACCAGACATGGGGAGATGAAAGAGAGCACCCAGAAACCCTTAAAAGTGTTAAGGAGTCCAAGGTCATTTCTGCACTGAATGAAAACCTGGACTTAATTGCTAAAAAAATTTGTGATAAGGATGGACATTCTTCAGAAGGGGAGGATGAGGAGTGTAAATTTCACAACAACAACAAAATTACAGAAACAATGACTATTCTTAGAGGAAGGATCCTAATTTCTCCTGGAAGGATCCCAACAATTTTCAACAAGACCCGTCCCAGGCACAATAGTCTAATCTACAACAGGTTGGTGGCCAATCACAATATCAAAAGGATAGGAGTCCCAATAAGATATATCATATTGAAGAGATGCTCAGAAATCTAGTAAGACAAAATGAAATGTTGATTGAACAGACTCAAAGAGAACTTCAGAACTAAGGGGCATAGATTCACACTATTGAAAGACAAACTTCTAAAATAATAGCAGAAGTTGCTTCCTTGAAGAAGTCGAGTTAGTAGGGGTTCCCAGCCAAAAACATTGTGCCTTCTGGAAATCAACATGTCAGGGCAATTTTACTCTGTAGTGGAAGAAAATTACTGAATGATGCACTATATAGTTCAGATGCTGGTGAAACTACATGTGCTACAGATAAGGCAGTGACAGTACATGCAACTGAACCAGATGTTGTAGGAGAGGAAAAATAGTTGAGGAAGAGGTTGATGATACAGAGGAAATAAGGAAAAAGGCATATATTCCACCCTAACAATGAAAAGTGGTGAAGTCAGTTCCATTTCCAAATAGTCTAAAAGTAAAAAAGGCTGATCAATAATTTCAGAAATTTTTAGACAACTTTAGAAAATTGCATGTCAACATCCCTTTAATTTACGCAATTGAGCAGATCCCTTCTTATGGCAAGTTTCTAGAGGATTTGATCAACACAAAAAGGAGTATTAATGATTCTAAGGTGGTAATTCTGAGGGAGCAAGTCAATGCATTCATTCTGGGTACATTGCCACTGAAAAGATAAGTTCCAAGCTATTTCAATATATATTACTTTATTGGGAGGACAAATTTTGGAGAGGCCTTATGTGATTTAGGGGATAGCATCAACCTAATGCCCTTGAACACTTTTACAAAGTTAGTTCTTCAGGAGTCCAGAAAGAGCAATATGACTATTTAGTTGGCAGACAATTATGTAGTGAGGCTATATGGTATTTGTGAGGATGTTCTTGTCATGGTGGATACATTTGTGTTTCTAGTAGACTTTGTTGTTAAGGAGATGCAAGATGGACAAGGCAATGAGATACTACTGGGGAGACCATTCCAAGCCACAATTAACATGATTTTGGAAATGGGTAGAGGAAGACTAACTTTGGGCAACAAAGAGGAGCGATTTGAAATTTCAATGCCCGAGCCTACACAGACTTCTACAGCTAAAGCCCAGTGTCATACGCTACAGTAGGTCCAAGAAAATGTGTCACTATTTTTGGGGAAGCTATTTCTTGAAATGGCACATGTGATGACATAGGCCCACAAGGGTACACTAGAGGTGGACATTTTGGACAACACAAAGGAGATATCTCTGACAAAGGCGGTGTAACACTCCAATGATGAAGAGGAGGAGTTTTTCCCAACAACAATTGAAGAGGCAACCTCAATTTCTCTTATTTAGGCATACCCGGAGCTACCTGTAGAGGCATGTCTCATGAATCTGGTAGACGATTATACCAGACAATGCTCTTTGAAAGAGTGTGTTTTTCTTCTCAAGATATTGCCATGTTACCATAGAAGGCACTTTGTGGATTTGGGACCACCTCCACCACCACTGGTTCCTACTTTGCCGAGTCCCCCAGAGTTAGAGCTAAATCCATTGACACCTCATTTGAAAGAAATTTTCTTGGTTGAAGAGGAGAAACTTCCAATCATAATTTTGGCTTCACTAAGTGTACGGGAAGAGGAGCAATTGCTTGGGGTGCTAAAGAACCATCGAGCTGCATCCGGCTGGTCACTGGCAGATATAAAGGGGGTCTCCCCTAGTTTCTGCCAACACAAGATCAAACTGGAGGAAGGAGCAAAAGATATAGTGCAACCCCAATGATGACTCAACCCCATCATGACTGAGGTATTGAAAAAAGAGGTAGTAAAACTTTTATCTGCTGGTATTATATATGCTATCTCTGATTCGAACTGGGTTTGCCCAACCCAGGTGGTTCCTAAAAAGGGAGGAAAACTACTTCTAATGATGAGCTGATCTCTACTAAACTAGTGACTGGGTGGCATGTTTGCATTGACTACAGACGTTTGAACGCCTCAACACTCAAAGAACATTTTCCACTCCCTTTTATTGACCAAATTTTGGAGTGTCTCACTGACCGCTCTCATTTTTGTTTTCTTGACGGTTACTCGGGATACAATAAGATTTCTATTGAGCCACAAGATCAAGAGAAGTCAACCTTCACTTGTCCCTATGGTACATTTGCATATCGTCGTATCCCGTTCGGTCTTTGCAATGCACCGACCACTTTCCAATGAAGCATGTTTTCCATTTTTTTTGATATGGTGGAGTGATGTCTGGAAGTGTTTATGAATGATTTTTTGGTGTATGGGGAGTCCTTTGATGATTGTCTTGACAATTTAGATAAAGTTTTGCAAGATTCCAGGACACTCACCTTGTGTTGAATTGGGAGAAGTGTCACATGATGGTGAGTGAAGGAATTGTCCTAGGACACAAAGTTTCCAATATAGGCATGGAGGTAGACCCGATCAAAATAGAGGTGATCTCCAAAATACCTTCACCATCATCGGTAAAGGGAGTAAGGAGTTTTCTAGGACACATAAGATTTTATTGCCGATTTATCAAGGATTTTTCAAAGATTGCTAAACTATTCTCTGAATTATTAGAAAAGTATGTTGACTTTAAATTTGATGAGCGATGCTTGAAATCTTTTGAGGTGTTGAAGGAGAAGCTAGTCTCTACACCCGTTGCCCAGGCTCCAGATTGGAGCCAACCTTTTATGCATCAGATTACTCATTAGGGGATGTTCTAGGCCAACACCGAGATACAATCCATGTCATCATCTATTGTGCGTCTAAAACTTTAAATGATGCCCAATTGATATATACAACAACCGAAAAGGAATTGTTGGTGGTTGTTTTTTTTTAAAAGATTCTATCAATATCTGATTGGGGCTATATTGTGATATGGATAGATCACACAACTATCAAAAACTTGTTGCAGAGAAAAGATGCCAATCCTAGGTTGATCAGGTGGGTCTTGTTATTGTAAGAATTTGACATAGAGATCAGGGATAAAGCTAACACTAAGAATGTGGTGGCAGATCATCTCTCTAGGCTTGAAAGGGTGGATGAAAAGGATATTAGAATACCCATTGTGGAAGAGTTCCCTGATGAGCAACTCTTTGATATGAAAAGAAAAGACCCATGGTTTGCAAATATTGTGAACTACTTGGAATGTTGAGAGTTTCCAGGAGATTGGGGGTACCGGGAGAAGAAAACATTCTTCTAATCCTTGAGTTACTATATCATGGATGACCCCATTCTGAATAGGCAGTGTAGGGATAGTATTATGAGGAACTGTATGCCATCTTATGAATTCTAGAGTACTTTGGCACACTATCATCCTTTACCTACATGAGGTCATCATGCCAGTTCTAGGACTACGACTAAGGTCTTATAATGTGGTCTTTATTGGCTGAATTTTTTTAAAGATGCATACATTTTTTCCTTCAGTTTGATGTGTGTCAACGTGCATGTAATATCTCAAAAAGACACGAAACACCTCTGAATGTTTTTTAGGAAATAGAGGTGTTTGATTTATGGGACATAGACTTCATGGGCCTCTTCGTGTCTTCAAATTGTAATCTCTATATATTACTTGTTGTAGATTATGTATCTAAGTGGGTGGAAGCAATTCCAACCCGCACCAATGATGCACATGTGGTATGTAGATTTATACAAACCACATCTTTTGCAGGTTTGGGGTGCCCAAGTTGATAATCGATGACTGTGGTTATCACTTCACTTACAGGAAATTTGGGGAGCTTTTGACCAAGTATGGGGTGAAACATAGAGTATGTACCCCATATCATCCCCAAACTCAAGGGCAAGTTGAAGTGTCCAATAGGGAGATAAAGAATATTTTAGAAAAGATAGTTTCAACCAACAGGACTAACTGGAGCATGTTGCTCAATGATTCTCTATGAGAGTGTAGGACCAATTATAAAGCACTTGTAGGTACTACTCCTTTTAGGTTTGTTTATGGGATGGCTTGTCATCTATCGGTGGAGTTAGAGCATAAGGCTAGGTGGGCTCTAAGGAAACTCAATTACAATTTGGATAATGGATGATCTTAGGTTTGATGCTTATAAGAGCTCCAGAATTTAAAAGGAAAGATCTAAGCAATTCCATGATCACCATATTTTTCATAGAACGTTCACTCTAGGATAAAAAGTCCTTTCGTTTAATTCTAGGTTGAAGCTACATCCTGGTAAGTTGAGGTCTAGATGGAGTGGACCCTTTGAGGTGATTAAGGCATTTCCCCATGGGCTGTAGAGATTAGTAATGGGGCTGAGGCATTCCTAGTCAATGGCCAATGTCTCAAACATTAATTTGGGGGAGATGTGATGATGAAGGAGAATGAGTTGAAGCTCATTGATCTTCACTAATCCGATGATTTTGGATCATCGAACCTATGATGTAAAACAAGGGCTCTTGTTGGGAGGCAACCCAACCATATTTTATGTTCTTTGCATTCTAAATTTATAGTTTTGTGTTGCAATTTACATTTTTATTGAGTTAGATATAAAAAAGGTACCTTGTTGCATTTTGTGGAGTGTGCAGGTTAAAAAAGGTACTATTGAGCCCAATCTCAGTACTACCGACAATGCTACAAGGACATAGATGCAATCAACTACAAAAGTCGGTAATACTGAGCCCAAGCTCAGTACTACCGATGAGGCTATATGGAATTTGAAAAATTGATCACCACATCTCGGTAATACCGACATATGTTGATAGCATCGACTTTCTACATAGAAGAGGGATGAATACCTGATAAGGACTCAATACTATTGATGCCTCGTTAGTAGTACCGAGTCCTTATCAGGTATTCGTCCCTCTTCTATGTAGAAAATCAGGGCACCAAAGACATTCTAAGCCCCATGTTGGATACACTAAGCTCAACCTCGGAAGCACCACACATTTGAATGTGTCGGTACTACCAACATCCTATCGGTACTACCAACGACTGATGCTAAAAATATGTGGGAGAATCAATGAGCGATCAAAATCAACCACATCTGATGGTTGGTGGAACCAATCCATCAGACATGTTAGTACTAACGACAAAGGGTGATCCATGCAACTAAAATCAGACCATTGCAACCATCATTAGTACCGAGCACACAAATTCTCACCCAATCGTCGGTACTACCGACGTGGTCACAGGTCAGCAGCCACAATTATAAAAGGGAGGGAATGTGAATCTAATTTCTTCACACCTTTTCTTCTCATCTCTCAAGAAAGCAACTGGGAGCATTTTCGAGCATCCAGATGCTACACCATGCTCTAATATCTTTAATTACCTTCATCTAAGGAAGATGTCTGCAAGGTAGGAGGCTTCTTCATTGGCAGGGGTTCCTCACTTGGTTCCTAAACCAAGCTAGATATCCCATCCCAACACTAATGACAAGAAGACATACGAGGAGTTGCACAAGTGGGAGATTGTTGCTACATGGTATGGAGACCATGCCTTCATCGACTTCATTGGCTTCGCCGATAGTATGCAGAAGGTCTGCGAGTGTCAGGGGTTGGTAGGAGAAAACCCTTTCTTCAACAATTGACCTACATACCATGACCTTGTCTATGAGTTCATGGATTCCTTGGAGATTTTCATCATCCCCGAGCATGGAGATGACTGGGAAACGGTCAACATCCATTTTCGGCCCTACAACATCGAGTTTACAATGACACTCCAGAATTTCAACACCCTCTAAAAATGGGCGATTGTTACTACTCTGACAACTTCAACTTTGAGGTGGTGTGGGAGCTGTTTGTTGGTTTTCCAAAAGGCCAACACATCAGCTGACACAACATCTCCGTGATGGACATTGAACATCATTTTCCTCGTATGCTTCACCGCCTCATCACCAACACTCCTCTAGCAAAGTCAGCTCAAGGAAAAAGGAAGTGTTAAAGGGTCAATCTTTACTTCATGTATAAGATGCTGGATATGAGAACTTGAAGTCTGGACTTTGGATCCTTCTTCCTTCAACATGTGACGGGGGTAAGGCTACAATTGAAGAGGAAACCTCCAATTTACTTTGGACGGTTGATCACAACCAATGCTCTCCATTTACACCTTGACCTCTCTTCCACCAAGCCACTGAATCCAGTAACAAAATTAGATCTCAAACATTTGAAGAGATCTAGCCTCATTAACACGTTCCTGAATGATGTATATGCATGTTGTACAGTCGGGACCCACTATAAGGAAAGGAAGCTTCCAGATGCCATCTTCGACTTGTAGGGGGTAAACCTTCTATGGTGGCCCGTGGTTAGCTCAAGTGAGGAGGAGGAAGAAGATGATGAGGCTGAGGAGGAGGAGCAAGCTGTATAGGAAGAAGAGCCTACCATCCCCGTGATAAGGAGGAGGTTTCGTGCAAGCATCGATGACACTTTGTAGCTTCTAGTTCTTCCGCTTCACCACCCGCTCATGAGGATGACTCATATTCTATGGTGAGCATGTATGAGATGTTGTAGGAGATCTAGTAGGGGCAACAACAATAGTCATCTACATTAGCAGGCATCCATGATGTCCAGGGATGACTGTATGAAAACCAGTAGGTGATTTTCCACAATGAGCAGCTTCTCTTGGCCAACCAAGAGAACATGCATATGCGCCTGTAACCGATGGAGGGGTACCAACAACCATTATTTAATTATTGTTGGAGCCAGGGATATTTTGGTGGCTATGCACAACCTCCACCCATGCCGCCATAGTAGCCAGGTTTTCAGGGGATGTTTCTATCATCTGATCCCAGCATGCATCAACCCCACCACCACCATTTTTAGAGGACAACTGTCAATCCCGACAGTCCCGGTGAGACCAGGAGCTGCACAGACACCGTCCAAGACCGGAGGTGAAGACCGCATAAGCCACAAGGTAACATCGCCAATAAAGCCTCAGGACAAGGTATGTCTCTACAAACCATCCTTCCTATTGTATATACGTTGACGCAATTCCTTTATACTGGGTTTGGGGAGAAAACTTTTATTTCCGCTGCCATCTCTACCTCCTCAATAAACCCAACAGTGGTATCAGAGCCACGTCAACTGCTCTATACTTTAGGATTATCGATGTGATCGATTTTGGTTTATTGCCTTTATTTATTGCATACGATGTGAATAAAATTGGCTTTGTGCATGTCCAATCCTAAATCTACAAATCCCAAAATACATATATGATATGTAATATGAATGCGCTTGATACACGTCTCCCTTAAATGAGTTTTGTGGTGGATGTATAGCATGGTTATGGCCAATAAACCCTATGCATGTGTGCTTAGTTGAATGTAGTTGCTTGCATCTCGGTCTGTGCACTGATTCCCTATCTCTTATTCCTGATGTAAATCGAGATTTCTTTCCTACCTTTGCTCCCCCCAAATGTAACTCGGGGTTTCTCAATTCAAATGTAAATAAGATAGAAATTTTATTTCTTATTAAGTCGAAGAACGGCAGACAACCTGACAATGACTGAGACGATCAGTTCAAGGCACGAACTGATCGGTTGGCATTCCAGATGACCGGTTCGAGGAGCGAGATAAGTGGGTGGCGGCCATGAGGAGATGCACAATGATCAGGAAAACCGATCGGTTGGAGGAGCCAATCGATCGGCTGGTGGCACCCAACCGACCGGCCTAATGGCGAGCCGATCAATCATGGAGATAAGTTGATCAAACCCAGAACGACAAAGTGCAGAGTTCATCTTGTACAAGTTGCATGTGATGTGGCTCGAGGAATCACATTAGGATGGCCATAATCATCACTTTTATCATTTCACATGTTTTTTGTGGGATATAGCATGCATATGATACATACTATATATTATGGTGATTGGATATGTATATGTACAGATAAAACCAAATCCCTCATTAAATATTAAACTTTTAGATGCCTTCCAAATGCGACATACGTGAAAAGCTTGATCAACCAAGTGTGGGCACGCCCTAGCATGGTGCACCGTCTATCTCGTGGAAGCATGAAGGATGTATATGTGGGTTTGCCCTATCAGGGTGCATATTCATCGTGTTTGCTTTGGGTCAAACTTAACAAGGTGACCTAGATGGGATCTAGCACCTTGAGGCATGAAGGTGATCATGGAAAGGAGTTGCATATGACATCTTTCAAGAGTTGCATATTATGCAATTGGCAAAAGTTGCCTACCTGGAAGATCTAAGTTGTGGGTGACAACCCTAGATGGTCCATGACTGAGAGGATTTCAGGATCTTGACCCACTAGAAGATTGTGCGCTGCAATCTTCTGTATTGATGGTGAGGGCTGTCAGTTTGAATCAAAATAGTGGGAGAGGTAATTAATTAAAGGCCTAATTAACTATCGTCAAATTTTATTCAATTCAAATCAAATCAAAAGGAGTTTTGACAAATGCATTTTTCTCTTGTAGAATGGTAAAAGAATCATCTTTTATAATGGGAAAATTAATTGAGAATAAATTCCATAACTGGTTGGGGATGATGAGAAATGTTCTGCACAATCCAAATATATTGGTAGCCTTTAAGTCCACTCTATGTACGCTTAAGGCATTGTTTGAGACAAATAAGAAGGATAGTTCATTGATGAAGATTAATGGAACAAAGTCCAAGGACAAAGGTGAGGGAGAGAAGGGTTCTCTCGCCAAACCAATGTCAGAGTCTTCTGCGCTCAAAACATGGAGAGGATGGAAGGAACGATGGAAGAAGAAGTGAGAGATAGAGATCTCTACTTCTGGTGTATATGTAATAGAGATTAACTTTACTACTTCTTTGTTGTGGGTACTTGATACCGGATGAGGATCTCACATTTTTTCAAATGTGAAGGATCTTAAAAGGAGTAGGCCTTTGGGGAATGGCGAGGTTGAACTACGTGTTTCCAATGGGAAAGGGTTGCCGCCAATGTCGTAGGAACCTATGAGTTAACTATGCCTAGTGGGTTAATAGTAGAGTTGAAGAACTGCTATTATGTACCTACCATAAATAGGAATATCATTTCCGTTTCTTATTTAGACAAGGATGGTTTTGAATTTCTCATTAAGAATGGAAAATGTTTCATTTCAAAAGATGGGATCCTTTATGGCAGTGCCCCAATGTCTTATGGTATATACTTGATAGACCTAGAGACAAGTGTATACAACATAAACACCAAAAGGCAAAAACTCAACAACTCAAACAAAACATATCTTTGGCATTGTCGTCTAGGGAACATAAATGAGAAGCGCATCTCTAGACTCCATAAAGATGGTTATCTAGACTCTTTTGATTATGAATCAATAGAGACATGTGAATCTTGTTTGTTGGGCAAGATGACAAAGACTCCCTTTTCAGGTAAAGGTGAGAGAGCTAGTGATTTATTAGGACTCATACATATTGATGTATGTGGGCCTTTTAGAACTAATGCTAGAGGTGGGTATCAGTACTTCATTACCTTCACTGATGACTTCAGTAGGTATGTCTATGTGTACCTGATGAAACATAAGTCAGAAACCCTTGAAAGGTTCAAGGATTTCATGAATGAAGTACATAACCAACTTGGTAAAAGTATTAAAGCACTTCGATCTGATCGAGGTGGATAATACTTCAGCCAAGAGTTTGAGGACCTTCTGCGAGCCTGTGGTATCGTACCACAATGGACTCTGCCTGGAACACCACAACATAATGGTGTGTCTAAAAGAAGGAATCACACTTTACTGGATATGGTGCGATCAATGATGAGTTTTGCTGATCTTCTGATTTCCTTCTGGGGTCATGCTCTTGAAACCGTTGCGTTTACACTTAACCGAGTACCATCTAAATTGATTCAAAAGACACCATATGAGATATGGACTGGGAAGCATCCCAATATGTATTTTATGAGGATTTGGGGATGTGAGCCATATGTCAAGAAAATATTTCCTGACAAGCTAGGCCCTAGATCTAATAAATGTTATTTTATAGGATATCCTAAGGAGACTAAGGGATATTACTTATTCCACCCAACTGACAACAAAGTGTTTGTTTCCAGGAATGTTATGTTCCTAGAAAAGGAATTTATTTCCAAAGGAAACAGTGGGAGGAAAATAGAGCTTGAAGAGGTTCAAGCCCAACAAGAAAACATTGAACCAGTAGATGTACAATAGGACCTGAGAGGTTAAAAAAGTGTGAAATTTCAGTCTCCTCAAGTTACACGAGGACCTTGTAGATCTAGTAGGACATGCTTTGAACCTAAGAGGTTTGGATACCTTGTGACTCAAGAAGGCGGTGAGTTGATCTTAGACGATGATCCGACTACCTATCTAGAGGCTATGGAGGGACCATATTATGAGAAATGGCTTGAAGCCATGAAATCCGAAATGGAATCCATGTATTCCAACAAAGTATGGACTTTAGTGGAACCACCCGAAGGGGTAAAACCCATGGGGTGCAAGTGGGTCTTCAAGAAGAAGACCGAAATGGATGGCAATATGCAAACTTATAAAGGCAGATTGGTTGCAAAGGGTTTCCGACAAGTTCAAGGTGTTGACTATGACGAAACATTTTCTCCAATTGCCATGATTAAGTCCATCAGGATCATGCTTGCTATTGCGGCTTACTATGACTATGAGATTTGGCAAATGGATGTTAAAATTGCATTCCTTAATGGGAATATAAATGAGGATGTGTACATGACACAACCTAAAGGTTTTGTAGATCCAAACAATGCCAATATAGTCTGTAAGCTACAAAGGTCAATCTATGGATTGAAGCACGCATCTCAGAGTTGGAATCTTCGATTTGATGAGGAAGTCAAAGTGTTTGGCTTTATTCAAAATAAAGATGAACCTTGTATGTATAAGAAGGTTAGTGGGAGCATGAACACATTCCTCATATTATATGTGGATGACATACTATTGATGGGGAATGATGTCATAGCCTTAGAGAAGGTAAAGACTTGGCTTGGGAATACTTTCTCAATGAAGGACTTAGGAGAAGCATCCTACATTCTAGGTATTAAGATCTATAGAGATAGATCTAAAAGGCTTCTCAGACTAAGTCAAAGCACGTACATTGATAAAGTGCTGAAGCGGTTCAACATGGAGAACTCAAAGAGAGGCAACATCCCCATGATACATGGAGTCACCATCTCTAGAGCTCAATGTCCCCAATATTGTGAAGAGAGGGAGTGTATGAATGGGATCCCATATGCATCAGCCATCGGATCCTTCATGTACGCTATGTTGTGCACACGCCCAGATGTCTCGTATGCTCTCAGCAAGATGAGCAAGTACCAGTCAAATCCTAGAGATGCTCACTGGACAACTATAAAGAACATCCTCAAGTACTTGCGAAGGACTAAGGATCAGTTCCTTATATACGGCGGCGAGGAAGAATTGGTAGTAAGGGGTTACACCGATGCAAGCTTTTAAACTGACAAAGATGATTACAGATCGCAATCAGGATTTGTATTTTACCTAAATAATGGAGCTGTGAGCTGGAAGAGTTCCAAGTAGGAAACAGTTGCCAATTTACTACAGAGGCCAAGTATATTACTGCTTCACATGCAGTAAAGGAGGCTATGTGGATCAAGAAGTTCATCACTGAACTTGGTGTAGTTCCTAGTATCTGTGATGCAATTGAGCTTTATTGTGACAATAATGGAGCTATTGCTCAAGCTAAGGAGCCCATATCACATCAGGGGTCCAAGCACATAGTGCGGCGCTTCCATCTTATACGAGAGATCGTACAATGAGGTGATGTGAAGATTTGAAAAGTACCAACTGAAGACAACATAGCTGATCCACTGACTAAGGCCCTTTCTTAGCAGAAGCATGATGGTCATGCTAGGTCACAAGGATTGAGGTTCCTAGGTGACTGGCTCTAAGTGCAAGTGGGTGTCTGTTGGTATGTATTCCCATAGAGAAAGTCATGTGATGATTGTAATGGGATACTTTGTGAATGATTTGAATAATAATAAAGGCAATTTCCAATCTATATGTTTTAAACTGTTTCTGAGATGATAGTATAACATGATATATGTCTAAAGAATTTTTTTACTCGATGACATATGCTTTTGGGTTGAGGACCTAAACGATGAGATCATACAGATGTTAAGAGTATACTTTCTTGATCAATCCCTAGTTGATTGTTATTTTGGAAATAATCATAGACATCAATAACACTAGAGACTAAATTGTGTGTTGGTTGATGATAGAATCTCATTAGTCATGATATAGTGATATCAAACCAAGCACATAGGTACTTGTTAGAGAACAAGTGTACCAAACAGACCCACCGTGAGAGTGACACATGGAACCATGATTTGGTAGTCACATTCAGCTCTCACAGTGATGGTGGTGAGTGTGATTCTTCGACCTGAAATCACTACACTCAACATATGTCATTGGGTACACTTTGACATCATCAAATGTATTCTTGAAACATGGGTTGTTCTAAAGGTGATGATTGGGTGACTTTGACACATGGGGCTTTTGAGGGGTGAGTGATAGATATGGGATTTGTTCCTCCTAAGGGAGTTTGATGTCCATAGCCACTTGATGAGTAGGATTGAGAAAGGCATGCACATGCATGTGTGAATCAATATGTGATATTGATGTCACACACATCTCACCCAGTCTGCTCTGAGATCAAGGAAATGGATGAATGTTGAAAGGATGATTGTACCATGCCTTGAGTTCATTTAGGACATTAGTGACAAAGGAATTATACATTCACTGTAACAACATTCACGGATTGTAGGATTGAAAGTTGTTCTCCAACTTTCTATTTCACTTGGGTAGCACTGATGTGTGACTAGGCACCGCTCTTTGCTTGTGAAGTCATAAGTGTTATGGACTTTTACTGCCAACGTGAAATGGACGTACAGGGTCACACACACTAGGACATGTTCCTGGAAGAGGAGTTTCTCCATAAATCTTGTTTGAATTGATTACTAAAGGAGTTTAGTAGTTCAATTAAACACCCAATTGATTGATAGCTCAAAATCATAGTGTTCAAGGTGTTGGATCAGATGATTAGAGTATCAGATTGATTGAAACTGCAATTGACTGATCTGCTACCCCAACTGATCGGCTCATAGAGATGAACCGATCGGCTCAGGTTGGTGTGCCGACTGGCTCAAATCAATGATCCAATCGGTTCACAGTGTTGAATTGGTCGGGTGACCAACTGAGTTTGTTTCACTTGTTCAAATTTGATTTGGACAAGGACTAATAGTTGATTAGTTGGAAGCAAATATGGAAAGTCAATTTGAGTTGGACTAGGACCATGAACCGATCGACTCATGCTTGAACCGATCGGCTCAAGGGCTCAGACGATCAGTTCAGGGCTGAACCGATCGGTTCAACTGGCGTAGTTTGTCAGATTTTGTGGAAAATCTTGAACCCTTCTACTCCTGCTTTAATATCGCATTGCCTGGGGTAGAGAACCCTATCCCATGACCCTCCTATATATATAGGGGTATTGGGGGATTCTCATAGTAAAACTAAGAGCACCAGTTGCTCTGTAAAGTTGTCGTTCTCTCTGGTTGTGGTAACCAAGAGAGCCCGAGCAAGTACAACCCGATTAGGGAGGTACTATAAGGGAAAGACAACTGCAGAAAAGTGACTGGTTGTAGGATAGTGTGTTGGTGACTAGTACACCGACAGGAGGGTACGACTCCTTCCGGTGTCTTATGGGATAAGGAAATCGGAGTTCCAGGCAGTCAGTGTGGACTACTACAGAGGCGGGAGACTTCTGCCGCTCGGAGGACAGCTGTCAATCCCGACAGTCCCAGTGAGACCAGGAGCTGCACAGACACCGTCCAAGACCGGAGGTGAAGAACACATAAGCCGTGAGGTAATGTCATCGAGAAAGCCTCGGGACAAGGTATGCCTCTACAAACCATCCTTCGTATTGTATAGACGTTGACGCGATTCCTTTATACTAGGTTTGGGGAGAAATTTTTTGTTTCTGTTGCCATCTCTGCCTTCTCTAAAACCCAACAAGAAATTCTATATGTAGGGTAGAATGTCAATTAATGAGGTTGACTCCCAAACTAGAAATAGAATGGGATTCCTTCAGGTAGTAAGTGTATGATCCGTAAGGGGACGAGCCATCTAGCCTATGGTGATGCTTCTATGGCCTAAACATCCCTCAGGGAGGGCCACAACCTTAGTTGGATTTTGTATCTTCCTTGTTAATCGTCGATGTATGCCTATAGATTAATCACCTACTTGCTCGTCAATTAGCGTGGTTGACTCCTTGACGAGAACTTCTGATAGGATTCCTTGAGGTCGTAAGTGTGTGATCTATGAGGGGATGAGCCATCTAGCCTACAGTGACACTTTTGTGTGCCTAAACATCCCTCAGGGTGGGCCACAACCTTAGTTGGATTATGTATCTTCAGAACCATAAGTATATGATCCGGATGGTGACGAGACATCTGATGCCTAAGGGGATGCTTACACGGACCTAAACATCTCTCAGGGACGGTTCGCACCAGTTCTATTTGGATAGTTATATCTTGCCTAGATGCTTGATGTTTGGATGTGTTTGCTTGTGTAGTGGTGGTGAAACCCGAGACCACCCCAACAATTCCATATCATTAATCTAGATCCAACTTTAATTCTGCTCTTTACTTTCCTACAATTAGTTTAATTAACCTCAAATCAACCAATCATTCTAAATATTAGTCTTACTTGAGCTAGATTCGACTGACAATGATTCTTAAAAATGTTTTCTCTTGGGATTCGATCCTTAACTATACTACGATAAGACCCATCCCCTTGCGGGGGGGGGGGTATTATTGCACAAGGTTTTGGTAAAAGCTCGGTGATCTCAACCCCGAGTGAATTTGTTAGTGTGATAATATTTCACGTCAGGTACCACTATTCCACCTCTATAGTTAGAATTTTTACTATGTGGACATAGTCAAGTTCAAGCTTAGGGGGGTAGATGGAACTATTTCTATCTATAGCTTTATGTTCTTCAGTTTTTATTTGTTTTTGCATTTTAGTTTTATCCTTTCAAGTGTAGGATCCACACCTATGTAGTGTAATCATGGATCTTAATTCATATTCATGCTATATGCTCTCAGTTATGTTGAATGAAAATTAATTAAATGAAAAGTGTGTCTTACTTGCAAAATTTTCTTGAGTTGTACCACATAGTGGAAGTGTTTGGGAAAGTTAGCTTAAGGACAATTTAATATGAATGGACATCTTAATTATTCATGAAAAGTGGATGAAGACGGAGTTTGATTAAGTTGATCAAGCAGTTAATGAGACCTTAAATTGAAATCTAAGAAAGAAATCCTAAAGTTACCCTGTCATAGGTGATTAGAGAGGGACATATCATAATTTCATGAAAGGCTTCGTCTTTTAATTATGTGATTCCACCCATCCTTCAATCATTTTTGAATCACCACCTTAAGATGAACAAGTACTCCAATTTATTTTCTCTTGTTGCATTGCATGGCGTAATAGGTGACATGATAGCTAGCTTACTTTTATCGAATTTGGAAGAAATACATGTATGCATTAACAATTTTTGTGCATACCATTTTAGTTGCATAATCAATATCATGTAGATTACATACATTCCATAGCATTCTTTTTGTTTGTCATGTGGTATTAGTCTCACTTTATTAAATTTGAGTGCTAGGATATACCTCCACATCTTAGAAGAAAAAAGAAGAAGAAGAAATAATAATATGTAATGAAAGACCAAGCATAATGTCAACAATGCTAAAATCATATTCTAATGATAAAAAAAAGTTTGTCAATGTTTCAAAGTTATGAGGGAGAAAGTATGTTCTTAACTCTTCTTGAAGAGATGAAGAAATTCACATGACACATTCTTTTGCTTTCTTCTTTATTCTCATTTGGTTGATGAGATTGCTTAATTCATGAATCATTTGAAAAGAAAAAAATAGGCATTTGGATTCAAGCATTATCTTATTTTCACTCATATAGGTTCATAATATTTTTACATAAATAAGTTGGATGTACTTGTGATTATTCAATTGCCACCCATTTCATACCATACATTGCTCTTATTGGAAGGCCACTTATATGATTTTTCTCCTCATTAATGTTCATACCGAGAACTGCTTCCAAGTAGATAGGTAGTTAGGAAGAGCAATGTAGATTAGGGAGTCACATAATGCACCAAGAAAATGCCTGAATGAGTATGATGTTAACTACTCTTTTGATAGTATTCTAAGGTTGGATATCTTTTATGGATCTTTTTGGTCACTAAAGAAAAGTTAATTGTTCAGTAATTAATGAGAGCCAGTTTGGGACTGCCAAGTGGGGATAGTTGAGAATTGATATTCATATTATTCTATCCTTTTGCTGACTTGTTTCAAACATATCAGACAGTGTGTTGCTTGAGGATGAGCAACATTTAAGCTTATGGGAGTTTGATGCACCATTTATTTGTCATTTGCACATGCTATTTTGTACTAATTTTGTGAACTTTGTGGTCAAATCTCATATTAATTGTGCATGATTTATTAATATTAGTCCGTGTTACTCAATTGCATCAAATTTGCATAATTTTAATGTTCTCAAGTGATTTAATAATTTTCTAGAGCTTATGTTTGTATTTTATGCATTTCAAGAATGTTCAAGAATCTACACAGATAAGTAATACTGACTTTGGAGTCGGTGGTACCAACACTTTCTTAGTATTGAAGAGGAAATGAATCGAGATGACTTGGTAGTGAAGGGACTGTCGATACTACTGACTATGTTACATCATTTTTGCCAAAGAAATTTAAAACAACTTGATACTATCGACATCCAGTCGGTAGTATCGACAACTTGACATGTAGTCGTGTAATTAAAGAAGTCAGTAGTATCGAGCACTGTCGGTAGTACCAACAGATCAAGATTAGGCAAATCTGAGGGTTGCATTTAATCCAACAGTTGAGGTTCTAACTCACCCTTTAGGGGAGTTACGACCAGACCTAAGAATCTTATCTTTTTCCATTATACAACAAGCGAGAGCAAGAGGAGGAGATAGAAAAGAAGAAGGAGCCAAACTGAATGATCCAGGCACATCTAGTGAACATAATTGCATCCAAAAGGTAGCAAATCAGTATGTGCATGAGAATGGAGCATTTAAATCATTTCCTTTAGGGGTTCTTCATGTTCTCCACATTTTTCCTTTCTCCTTCAATGTTTTTGACTATGGAAACTATGAGAGACTAATCCCCACGTTCCTTAGGACCCCAGAGTAGCTCGGTTATGCATTGTATTTGACTCTTATTCATTAAATCAATCATTTTCTCTTAATTTTTGGATTTCTTTCTATGTGACTGAATGAACTATTTGTGCTTGATCACCATTAATAGTATTTTAACTTTTAATTGTTTTTAAAAAGGAAATTAATAGTTCGAACTCATAGAAATACACATTTCATAAAACCCTTTGGGAAAGGTGGTATAAAAACATGAGGAGATACCCAGAGAATTCGATAAGGCACCTATCTAACAACACAACCAATACAAGAGTGGGGTTGTCATTAGGTTGGGTAGTGAATTACACCACAAGAGTGGGTGATTATTTCTATAGGCTCTTAATCTAGAGTTAGGAGAAGTTTTTATCCATGTACTAGGATTAAAATGGAAAGTTAATTGTGGTGAAAACATTATCCTAAGGAATTTGTTAAGACTGAGAACAATGAAAATATTTAAGAATTCTTTTTTTTAAGATAAACAAACAAATCACTCAAGTTTTCTTTGGCTTAAGTCGATCACACTACAGTTAGTACTAGTTTCTGAAGTACATTTCCATGTGCTTGACATTCGGGCCTCATAGGCCTATATTACTATGATAGCATATACTTGCATTTTAAGCGTATAGAAAATACCTATCAGGTGTCCACCTAGTGATCCAAGGCCGTGAGTAGGATGGTCCATAGAACCCAAGGCCCAAAGCCTTCTATCTAGGAGGGATCTTGATGATCTTTGTGCTTCGTTGTTGTCTGGTCCCAATCCTCATTCTGGATGAATATGCATCTCCCTTAGTTGTTGTGCAAACAAAGTGGGATCCTAGGGGATATTGTGATTTCTTCTGTGGGGAGATACCCGAATGATGTTGGAGTTGTCTAGAATATCAAGGAGGAATAGGAGACCATCTTCTTAGATGTAGGCTATGGCACTAAGATTATTGGTTTGAATGGTGATGTTAGCATGGCCTAGCTGATGCTTTAGTATTTGATGTAGCGGTGAGGGAACCACCCAATTATGATGAATCTACATCCTCCCTAGGATTAGTTTGAAGTAGGGATTCAACTTGAGTGACCAAAAAAGGGACTGTGAATTTCTATGGTCTGATCACTAGCTCTAGAGTAATTTCTCCCAGAGTGTCTTTGCTTACTATGACAAAGGAGGTTGCTTTCTATGTCGTCTAGTGGAGGTCAGAAGGATCCATCTCCAAGATGATAAGTGTCTTTAAGGGACACACGTTGAGGCAAGAGCCATTTTAAAGAAAGCATAAGGGCATGTTGAGGCTGTTGTATGTTGATATGATTAATAAGTGCATGTTGTGACTTCCTCTCATTTGCATCTCATTCTCAAAGAATGAGATCAGATGTAGGGTTGTGATTATTTCGATGGTCTCTAAAAGAGTTTATGGCCTCATGTCTTTGGATATGTAGGCCCCTTGTAAAGTCTTGATGACTGTTTATTGGTGTGTAAAGGAGTTTTGCACCATTCCTACTAATGATACTTCCCCTTCTGGTTCATTGAGGAACTCAATCGTATCTGAAACTTTAGGAGCCATTCCCTTGCAAAGCTTGGGTGTTGGAGGTACATTCTTAGTATCAATATATGGAATGGAGATATTTTCTAATCCCATCTTGAGTTGTGTGGGTAGGGACTACTACATAAGTAGTCACCTTCTCCTTTCCTTTGTAGAGAGGTAGTAGTAGTTCTGGTAGAACAGGGTGTTGGTCTTCCTTTCTTGAGACATGAGAGGATACTCTAGCTGATATTGCAACCATAAGGTGATGAACTGTAGGCTGTTAGGTTACTCCGAGGACTAGAGTCTTTAGGACCCAAACATTCCATACTTTTGGCTCTTGGTTGGCCCTTGGGGGCTCTTAGTATGCCAATCTACCTGTTGGTTCTTATAAATATTACTAGCTTCTTTTCCTGGACCGAGGCAACAATCAGATTAGTTAGAGGCTAGTTCTTGATTGATTATTTTAGGGGGGGTACGATCCAACATAGTGAGTCCTCCTGTGGTGAGGTGAGATCTATTGTATTGGGGGATGGCATCATTTCTTCTAATGCAACTATGTTGACCTCACTAACATATATCAAATCTTGCAAGGTGTGTTTGAGTCTGATGCATGAGTCAGTCTGGTGCCCCTTTTCTTGGTGGGAGTTGCAAAAGGTGTTGGCATTGTAGATTTTTGGCAAGGGGTTTAGTGGATCCCTTATGACTTGAAACTTGAGTAAGCACTTGATATTTAGAAAGATAGTGATGAGAGAACATCCCAAGGGGTGAAATTCATTTTTTGATTAGCAGGTTCTTCTTTGATGGACCAGTTGTTGATGTCTCATCTTGAGGTCCCATGTTTCTCATTTGTCAAAGGTGCATTTTCTAACGTTGGATGCATCAATGGTTGTAAAGGTAGTTGTGTGTACTCATAGTAGTTTCTCAGAGGCCACACATACTGTGGGGGCATGTACTGAGGCTTATAGTTGGGTGGCATCATCTAAGCTTGTTTTTGTGATGCTCATGCCCACTTCTGAAGGATCTAGTAGAGTTTCAAGAATGATGCCTGGCCTCATAGACCACCACTACCCATAACTGCGCACTTTTTCCTCACTCACATGCAGGCCAGGATCAACTTCTCAACTGGTCACATTCTTTTGTCATAGTACTACTTTGGGTTTTTTAGTGATGGGCTCCCTGAAAAGGAGTTGCACCTTGGTGATAGGATAGTCCAATCATTCCTTTTAAAATCATTTTATCCGGGGCCTCAAATCCTGGGACGTTACAATCTCCCCCACTCATTCTCTTGACATTCTCATCAAGGCTTAACTATATGGCCTTTTAATATTTCCCCATTTTAGTGTAGACCCGTAATGGACCATGGGCACCCAACTCCCGATTGTGGAATGCCAACGCAAGGGTGGCTACATCACCATGGATAGCCCTTTCCAACGAGTCTGGACTGCATGACTCAAGATTGGTATGCCACATTCCTACATGGGCTCCACCTAATAGAGGGGTTATGACTTTGATACCATTCTCTCGAGACCACTAACAAAGGCTCTTGAAGAGTTTCAAGAATGACACCTAGCCCTACAGACCATTACTAGCCTTAACTGTGTGCTTTGTCCTCACTCACGTGCAAGCTAGGATCAACTTCCCAACTAGTCACCCATCCTCTTACTACTCTGGGCTGATCCTACTTAACCACATAGTTCTTTAGTGATGGGCTCCCTGAAAAAGGAGGTGCACCTTGGTGATATGGATAGTCTAATCATTCCTTTTAAGATCATTTTATCTGAGGCCAAAAATCTATGGATGTTATAGTTGTGGTCGAGGTGTCAGGGCATGCGCCGCCACAGTTGCCATTGTTTGCACTGGTGAATCATGAATTTTGTATATTGTCACTTGACACCTCCATGAAAACTAGAAATACCCCTACTATGGCATCTATGGCTTCTTCCTTGGTCTATTTAGGCTTCTAATTGGTTGTTGCATGAGAGGATGTTGGCTAGAAGGTGAGGCCTATGTTCTGATAGACCCCCTCTTGATGGAATCTTCAATTTGTATCCCTACTTGTATGAACTTTGAGAAAGTGTTGTACCTCTATAGAGATAAGAGGACCGTAAGGACCAATGAGGTGTCTCTAATAATTATATATACCTTATTATGGGCTTGAATTCCATATGGGCGTCTAGCTCTCCCATCATCAAACAAACTCAGAGAAGCTCTTGTCTGCCTTTTGCAATATGCTTCAAAGTCTTTTTTAGTCGAGACCTGATCTAGATTCCAAACATACTTGATGAATGAACTTTTCGATCATCTTGTCCCATGTAGTGATGCAGGTCATATCTTTTGTATTGTACCAGGCCTATGCAAGACCTATCAAAGTTTGTGCAAAACAATGTATTAATGCTTTGTCATCATCTCATACTTCCATCATATATGAGAAATATGCCTTGACGTGAGCCATGGGCCCCCCTTGCCAGAGTACTCATGGAACTTTGGCATGTTGAAGTTGTCTGGTAGATTCATGTTTGGGAAGTGAGAAAAGTCACTGAATGTCTATCCTTTGTCTTTCTTCCCCTATATTTGTTTGATCAATTGTAAGATCTTGAGAAACATGGGGTCTGTAGCAGCAGGCTCTTACACGACAACTTCTTGTCGTGCGTCCACATACCATTGTAGTCTAAGTGTCATTAAAAATGCCATGTATACAGGTGGAGTAATCCATACCCTACTCATGCGTATGAGTTGTACCAGGGGTGGGGTGATGGATATAAAGAGTGCAAGTTGGGGATAAGTATTCTACCATTCAAATATTGTGCTTGAGTCTTTGCAACTGTGTTGGCCTTCTCAACCCCGTAGAAATCTCCCTTGGTGGAGAAACCTTCTTCTTCTTTCTTTTTTCTTTGAGGTTTTCCTTCTAATTGAAGACAGATGTTAGAAGCACCTAAACTAGGGATTCCATCAATGTTATCAAACAATGGACCCTGATAGGGCCCTTACTGGAATAATCCTGGTTGAGGTGGGTGGGAACCCCGCACACCACATAGGAAAAACAACATTACTAATCCGACGTGGGTAGCTCCCTGAGTTGTGAAACCTGGGTAGTATTTTAATCTTTTGAAAAAAGATTGTTTAGAATTTTAATCTTTTATAAGATGGAATTTTAGATTTTTAATATTTTAAGAAACAAAGATTGTTTGAAATTTTATTAAATTGAATAGATTGTTTGCATTTGAGATTGTTAATCTTTCGACTTTTTTTAATTATTTTGATCTTTTGAAATGTTGTTTGAATTTGAGATTGTTAATATTTTGGAAAAGGATTGTTTGAATTTGAGATTGTTGATCTTCTGAGAGAACGATTGTTTGAATTTTTAATCTTTATAAAGAATTTTTTGAGTTTGTGATTGTTAATGTTTTGAAAAAAAGATAGTTTGGGTTTTTGAATCTTTTGAAAGATTGTTTGAATTTGTGATTCTTTGAGAAAAGATTGTTTGGATTTTTTTAATGTATTGAAAGACTGTTTAAATTTGATACTGTTAATCTTTCATAAAAAAATGTGTGAATTTTAATCTTTTAAAATATCATTTAAACTTGAAATGTTAGTTTTTTGGATAAAAGACTGTATGAAGTTTTAGTCTTTTGTATGATTGTTGAAAATTGAGATTGTTAACCTTTTGAATAAAATATTATTTGAAACTACAAAAAAGGGGTTAGTAACCATCCCAAACACTTCTCAGCAGTATAAGTATTGTAAGTAAATGACCCTTTCTAGCTAGACCATGAGATTAGATCAATCATTATGTCCTTACTAAAGCATGACCTGCACAGGAGGGTGGGTTTTTATCTTCTCAATGAATAGATGACACTGATCAAGGGGTAACCCGAGTTCAAAGGATAAGGGTACTACCCCTAAAGTACCTTGTGACTACTATAGTCGTAACCAGTCGTGAGTGATAGGAGAGTGGGATGCTTTCAAGACCTATATATGTCTAGCTTAACATTGTGATGGTACCTTTACTGACATCTTACATCACTTATAGATATCCAAAGTGTGCTTGGCACTCGTTTCATGACACATGGGTTTATATGTGTGTAAGTAAATGTGGTGGATTTTAGTGTTTTTACAAACAAGACAACAAATCAAGTTTGAGATATGCAAATAAAGAAACAACAATGATATGCTTTAAAAAAATTATATTATGTTTTCGACCTACGCCAACCAATTTTAGGTCGTGGCCCATGATCCAAATGGATTGAAAAGTGAAGCTGAGACCAATTTAAGGTCATAGTCTAGGACCATCATGGGGTGGACCCGACATTGGAAAGTGACTTACATGACTTGCAAGAACTCCTTACTAGCTTAGTTTTGAGGACATACCAACTTTTGTAGAGAGGTTGGTTTTTAGGCGGTCCTTACTCTTTTAGAAAAATTGTGATAGAACAAAAATCTGCTCTAATTTTGACGAGAAACATTGTTAATCAAGCTGATTACTTTGAGAGGATTTTTTTAGTTGGAATATTTTAATCTTTTTGAGAAAAGATTGCTTGGATTATTAATGTTTTGTAATATTGTTGGAATTTGAGATTGTTCATTGTTTGAAGAAAAAAGATTATTTGAATTTTTAATATTGTGAAAGATTGTTTAAATTTGAGATTGTTGATCTTTTGAAAAAAAAAGATTTTTGAATTTTTTAATCTTTCAATAGATTGTTTGAAAATGAGGTTGTTAATATATTGAATAATGGTTGTTTGTATTTTTAGTTTTTTGAAAGATTGTTTGAATTAGAGATTTTTGATCTTTTAAAAAAAGATTTTTAAATTTTTTTAATCTTTTGAATGATTGTTTGTATTTGAGATTGATAATGTTTGAATAAAACTATTTGAATTTTTAATCTTTTGAATTTTTTTAAAATTTAAGATTGTTAATCTTTTGAAAAAAAAGATTTTTCAATTTTTTATTCTTTTGAAAGATTGCTTGAATTTAAGATTGTTAATCTTTTGAGAAAAGATTATTTGTTTTTTGTTTTAGAAGATTGTTTGAATTTGAGATTGTTAATCTTTCAAAACATATTGTTTGAATTTTTGATCTTTTGAAAGATTGTTTGAATTTGATATTGCTAATCTTTTTAAAAAGGTTTTTTGAATTTTAAATCTTTTGAAATATTGTTAGAGTTTGAGCTTGTTAGACTTTTGATGAAAAGATTGTTTGAATCTATACAAAAAGCAGCTAGCAACCATCCCAAACATTTCCCAGCAATATTAATATAGGAAGCAAGTGTCCCTCCCTCTTTATCCCACAAGTTTAGATCAAGCATTACATCCTCACTCAAGCATGACCTACATAGGAGGGGTGGGTCCTTGTCTTCTATATGGATAGAAGCATTAATCAAGGGATAACCCATGTTTAGCAAATAAGAGTACTACTCCCAATACACCTTGTGACTACGACAATCGTATCAGTCGCGAGTGCTAGGAGAGCGGGATGCTTTCAAGATCTTTGAACGTCTAGCCTAATTATACACCAGTACCTTTATTAACATCTTGCATTACTTCTAGAGATCCAACGTGAGGTTGGCACTCGTTCCATGACACATGGGTTTATAGGTGTGCTAAGTGCATGTGATGGGTTTCATCATTTTTATAAGAAAGATGATAAATCATGAAAGTCTAAGATATGTTGAAAAAGGAACAATGATATTATGTTTTAAGAAACACCAAATTTTGTTTACAATGTACATCTGTTGTTCACCTTTTTGTTTATATATATATATTTTAAAATGAGGGAAGAAAATAGCAAAACCTAAATGGGAAGCATGAATGAAACCCTAAATTGATAGGGGGTAGAGACCCAAGTTCAAAATATAAACAGCAAACGAGATCAGGATTTCCAAAGAAGATCACATATAGAGAGGGGAGTGGGGCCTAGAGATCACCTTGATCTGCAAGCTAGAGGCTGGCAAATTAGAGCGATGTGCCACCTTGCTTCCAGAACAAGAACATATAGAGAAAAAAATGGCATAATGAAAAAGGGAAATAGATAAAATAAATCATTCTAGAAGATTCTCAATCTTCATAATATGATAGTAGGGTTTGATTTAGACCGTCTTGGTTATCCCCAACGGAGTTGCCAATATGTTTCACCCTTCCTGAAAATAGAAAAAAAGGAGATTTCCCCAGATAAACTTACCCTTTTTGGTAGTGAAACACAACATAAGAAAAAGGGGTGTTTTGCAGTCACCAATACATTTGTATGAAAACAAGAAAAATAGATAAGCATTGAAGCCACAATGTCAATGTGAGCAATCATCCATGTTGGATTTAGAAGAAAATAAAAATCAAAGAATGAATCTAGAGATCAGATTCAACAATCCAATTAAGAGTGGGGAAGGATTAGTACCCCCAATCTCAAAAGAATTTGACTGGCAAGAGATATGAGAGAGTCTGCTTTTGAGGAAGTGCTTCTCTCCATGGGGGCTCGTTGGGGAAGTTTTGATGGCCATGGCCAGTGTGGCTCCGAGTATGGAAGGGATCGCCACAGGGCTATGGGAGACAAAGACTATGCTATGGACCATGGTAGTTCAGATGACTATCCTAACCTGGAAACAACAATACCATCAATGGAGCCTATTCTTCAATCTACAATCCAAAGAGATGTCATTAGAGAGGAGGATATGGTTTGCACTTTGCCATGTGATAGTCAACAACAAAATGATTTGGACACAGATTGTATTCAACAATTTGATATTTCTTTAAACTATAGTGGAATGCATGGCAATTCAACAAATATGTAATCAGAATTGTTTGCATCTACAAAATTACTAATGGAAGAGGTACAAAGAGATTATTTTTCTTTGTCAACAACATTGTCAATCAGATTCTAGTAATGAACAAACAACATCGATAACTGACTGTTACATGAGTTTTTGGTATGTGATCCCCCATATAATTCTCCTTCTTTCATGGATGACCCTTCTTCTACAATGACATCTTATGATGTCTACATTTTCAATGGGACATTTTTAAGGAAGTGCTTCATTAATCATGGAGACAACCTGTTGGGATTAAGTTAGTCAGTCAAACTGTAGGTTATCTAACCTTGTGTATTCATTTGAGACTACTATGGAAGCCAACAACTAGGTGTGGAGTATATGAGATTAGTATGAATAATGTTTGTAGTACAATTTACATGTCATCATAACTACAAAATGGCCCTTACAGGCAACCCCTATTCTATGTACAGTTGTTGCCTAATGGTTTGACACTGGACTTCCAAATTCATACATTCAGTAGGTATATCTCAGACGACCATTTTATGGCTGCACATACTATAACTTGCTTTGCATCTGTACAACCAAATTGTGTTTCATCATGTTGGCGAGATCCTATGAAATATGTTTAGGGTAGAAGAGCATACTTTAAACTGCACTCAATCTAGATTTGCTCGTTCTGAAACTGAAATAGACACCACTAATCCTGTTAAACTAGAAATTATTACAGATGGTATAACATATCAAGTTGAATATGGATCTTTGCCGATTATACATCATCTATGAAAATGGACATGATTAGGGCAATGATTCGACACATACAAACCCACTAGTTCATCCGTCCTATAATACCACAAACGTTGATGGATATATGTAATGGATTCCTAAGGAAGAGTGATAGGAAACATTCTATGGAAAAAATATACATAGTCGTCATTACCAACATAAGGTTACAAACTCTCCAAGGCCTACTTTCTCTATACCTACTCATGGGAACTGATTTGAATAGTTGAAAAATGAAGAGGAGAACAAAGACAAATGCAAACTGATACAACTACTCCTCTATCTGTACCCAATTCCTCAAAGTGTGGACACAAAAGAAAACAAGTCACATACATATAAGGAAATTATGATCATGTTCCTGTAGTATCTCTTCTACATGAGAATGCTTCATCTACTAAGTCTTGGATACCACTAGTGCTTTCTAATCAGAAGGTGCTTACTAGTTCTCCTACTAACATCCAATAAGATAGTGTACATAATACTATAGTTAATACATGCTTGGATAAAGTTATAACACATGTCAACCTAAAACTTGATATTACATCTATTGCACAATCACCAATTGAAGATCCAAACATTGATCACCAACATTCTATTGCCCAAAAATTATTCGGGCAAAGTGGGTCGCGAGACAAGGGGTACCAATGGTGAAATGAGGTCATCTCCTTACATGACAAGAGCCCAAGACAAATGATTGCAGGCTGAAATGAGTCTGGTAGTTTGTTGGGTGAGTATGAATCTAATTAATTTTATGCCAGACATTATTTGTTGGAATGTTCATATATTTGCTAATAATTATACCCAAAATCGGCTTAAAGACATCTTTCAACTCCTTAAGATGAAACCTATTGGTATAGTGGAGCCACATATTTCTGTTATTCAAGATGATATTGTAATTAGTCAACTAGGTTTTTCCCATTCACATCAGGTTGAATCTAGGGGCTTTTCTGGTGGGATATGGATCTTGTGGCAAGATGATGATGTATCTATAACCTTGCTTGAGAGTTGTTATCAATATCTAAATTACCTATTCGATGGTCAATTCTATGTTACTATAGCTTATGCACACCCAATATTTCAGATCTATGAATTATTATGGAACCATATTCCCCACCTTGCGACTAGTATTCAACTACTTTGGATTGTATTGGGTGATTTGAATGTCATGTTATCTCTCCCTAAGAAGATAGGTGGTTCCTCCTTTCATTACTCAGAGGTGACACTCTTTCAGGACTTCCTTATTCAAGTAGACTTGAATGAATTGGGTTACGAGGGCTATGTATTTACATTCAAGGTTGGTTGTCTGCATGAACGACTTGATCAATTTTTAGTTAACTCATCCTTGCTTCTAACATGTTCTCACTTTTAAAGTTAAACACCTTAGACATATTTAGTCCGATCACAATCCTATCTTGTTTTATGCAACTAAAAATCATCCTTATACCAAAGTCTTATGTACTAAGGCAAGTTCAAACTTTAATGCTTCTTTTAAATCTTTAATTCAATGTTCTTGGTCAGTTCATAAAGATTTTACAGATGCACGCAATTCAATAAAAAATGCAATCATACAATGGGATGAGATCTCTAACAAATATAATAGAAAGCTATTCATAGTATTCTAACAAATATTCAATCTATAAGAATGAGTTGTCCTTGAATTACTCACATGAGTTCGATAATATTTCTATTTGTTTACAAGCTCAATATGATACTTATTTCTCCAAACATATTGTAGATATACATTAGAAAAGTCATGTTTCTTGGTTGAAGAAAGGATATTCCAATACAAGTTTGTATCATGCCTATGTGATTTTTAGGAGAGAAGCTAATAGAGTCACTTCTCTAGTCAACGATGTTGATGAACTGATTCAAGATTCTATATTACTAAAACATCCCATACTGCAATGTTTCAAAGCACAATTCGTTACAAATATTATTCCTACATCTTCCAGGTCTTCATTCCAGATTCCAATCATTGATCTGATGAACAAGCTTCTTTTATTTCTCAAACTAGATGCCCTTATCTGCAAGTTCATTTGGAGATGAGTGCCCAATCAAGCTTCCTTTTCACTGTTGGCATGAGAGAAGTTACTTGCACCAAAGACTCATGGATGCCTAGGTTTCTTTTCAATGCATGAATGGAATCAATCACTTTCGATAAAATCCATTTGGAAATTTTGACTTGTAGAAATATGATCCTCCTAGAGAAGGTATATAAAATAAATATAAGAATTTTAATCCTTCTACTCGATATTGTAGTACATCCTTCTAGAGATCAGTGGATTCTTTTTATTAATTGATTTACAAAATAGTCAGAAAATGACTGGGAAGGTAGGGAGAGGTTGGTATGGAAAGAAAATTGGATTCTAACAGTGATCAATCCCATGGATGAGGTAGTTTGTCCAATTACATATGTCTGACTAGATCTATGAGTATCTTCCATGAATAATTTATCTAATGACTGGGACATATCATTCATTTCTCATTATTTCTCTAAAGATGTAGTGAAGAAAATCTATAGCCTCCCTAGCCCTAAACTAGAATATTCCAAAGACATGTTGGTTTGGAACCTTACTTCTACTGGATGGTTTCTACTACATCGACATATCACTTACTATTGTAAGGAAAATATAGGTCTAAACCTAGATGAAGGGATTCTTTGTAGAAAAAGAAGTTTCCAAGCAAAATGAAAACTTTCTTATGGATTCTTATACATGAAACACTTATAAAAAATCAACAAAGGGTCAACTGTCATTTATGTACTAATTCTTCTTGTCGATATTGTGCTTCCTATGTCTCTATTGAGGCAGCAACAAGGAACCGTGATGGTCTCTGGTTGTGAGCTTGGTCACAAAGTCAGTACACAACATTGGTTATTCAAGCGGAGTTAATAACTATACATTTGGCCCTAAGTACATGTTGACTTTCAATCATGACCTACAATTATCATTGAAACATATAACATTACTTCTATACGCACAATACATGAAGACAATGACTAGTATAGATATCTTAACACATGGTTGAACCCAATCAAATGTTTATTAACAAAGGATTGTGAAGTGTTATTACAAAAAAGTAGTAGATTTCAAACAGATGAAGGTGATTGGTTGGTAAAATTACATTGTTCCAGAAATACACAACTTTGTGTTCACCTACATCCACCGCCAACCTTTGAGAATGTATTACCTTGATTGACTTTGTAATTGATAACATGCTGCATGCATGATTCTAATGAAACCATCTAGTTCTCTGAAAAGAAACCCCCATCTCGCTTGGTAACCTACTATCAAGACACTATCTTATTGCAGAAGAAAAGATTATCAATTTAGGATGATTGCATTAAAGAAAGAAACATAAAAAATGATTTTTATTGGTGGATAGGCTTTTAGGGATGGAGATGGTCATCTTCTTCCCATCATATCCCTAAAAGTCCTAATTTTTAGGTGGGTTGTGGTACCAATCACCTCAGGACCTCCCACGATGGATATACCTCATTGGTGATTAGGATCGATGCATAGCATTTTAGAGAGTGACAAGAAGATGTATGCCAAGGAAACAAGATATGTTTTCTTAAATGTAATAAATAGAAATGATTATAAGAGTAACATGACAATTATATCGGGCTAAACATATCAGATGCAACAATAGAACAAATCAGATGTATGAATTATGATATATATAGTAGTTAAGAGAAATAGTTAGAGAAATTCACTATTCTATAAGATCTAACAAAGCATGATGTGTTAGTGGAAAGATCCTTTGACCATGAACAACATGAAAAAAGGAGGCAGTCAATCCTCTAGCTTCAGGGATTTGAAAGAGGCTTGGAATACACTGGGTTGGGGAGTATTTATTAGGGTTACATGATTCAGGGCAGAACAATCTGGAGAGGTGGAGATCACCATGATGTACCATGCAGGAGTGGCACGCGAGTCAAGGTGATCTACCCTGTGGCAAGTGGAGGATGACTCATATCTGTTAGTTGTCTCGGGTGATTAAAAGTCAATTTCCCAATTTCTCAGTAATTTTAAGATTGTTTTGAAGAAAATCTGAGAAAACTTATACAAAAAGATAGTGCATGATTATCTCTCATATTTTTTTAGAAAATAGTTGGGAAAAGGAAATACTTTATTTCAAATAATCAAACTTGGAAATTTGTTGGAAAATAACTATTACAAAGCAGAGTTGGAACACAAATTGTACTTTTGGCCTAAGAGGAAAGTTTCTTTACACAAAGTCCAAAACTGAGTGAAAATAGGTGCAAATTGGTGGATTAAATATGTGAAAAATATAAAAAAAGATAAAAAATGACACATGTAATTGAGTGGAAGGTGGAATGGATTCCATATTTACCTAGAGAAAATGTATTGCTTGTGAACTCCCTCCGAGTGATAAAAAATAGGGTATCAACAGTGAGAGATATTGTTTATCAAATTTTTTCCATTTCGTTTAGAATTAGTCCTTTTTTTCCTATTATTTTTAAAATTACTAATTAGTCTGTGTATCTTAGTAAGATTATATTAAAGGCCGCAGGAGATGTTGAACATAAATTTTGGACTACTAATTTGTCCTTGTGTATTTTAATTAGGTTGTATATACCACTACAGCGGGAGTTATCTCCTAGCGCTCTCTGCACCCACACACGTCTTTATGCGATTGCTAAGATTAGGAGTGTAGCGAGAACCAATATCGTAGGAAGAACATGAGGTGGTCTGCCAGACATGATGCCTCGGAAGATCTGAGTGATGACGTTGTGTTGCCAGGAGGCAGTTATAATTACTTTCGCCGCTTGCTTATCTGTTTACCGATCTTCTTTTTCTCTTTAAGATTGTATTATTATACGACATTAGTCGAAACAAGTTTTAGTAGATATCTTTTTCAATGCATCTTACTTGCAATGTAATTACACGTTGAGTGTAATTTTATTCTTTTTTTTTTTTCTTTAACTAGATAAGGAGACACATCGTGTGTACGTCATATTTACAATCTTCAAAGTAATTTAATATTCTCAAACTCATAGTGTGTACGTCATATTTACAATCTTCAAAGTAATTTAATATTCTCAAACTCATACAACACATCGAATATACTTAGCTGTAAAGGGCTTATGAGGGCGTATGCACTTGCAACTTGACATCTTTGCCAAACCCTCCATCGTGTTACTTTGAACTTTGACTAACCCAATTCCGCCTCAATAAAGCCGAGGAAATAAATCCTCATTCGCAGAAGGTAATATCTAAAAACCGATAGCAGCGTACAATTTCACCCCACCAATCATGATCGTACATTTCCACGTTCATGGGCCGGGCCAGCAGCTAGCGGACCGTGCGAACATGGCAATTACATGTGTACTAGCACAGTGCCAATAAAAAGGCATAGATCGGACCATAACAAACGACGTATGTGCAAAAGCTCGTAATATAATTCTTTATCGTCACGATCCTAGTTGATCTGACACACGTTTCGACAGACCTGGCCCGTTCTTGTTGGCTAAATGGGTAAGCAGCGGCCGATGAAATATTTGGTGGTGGTACTCTTCATTTGAACCTCAAATTATTGTTGCTTCCATCAGATGCAATGCAAGGGACCAAAACTGTCGATAGATAATCTGGTTCAGCGGCTGTGCATATGAACGGATGTTGTGTTGACTCCACCCCAATGGACCAATATCACAATCGAGGGTATGTCCAAGCCAATAGCAGGACCCCATGCGGTTTTCCTACTAGACCTATTGAGTTTTCATTGTGACATTGTATGCTATCCTAGCGCTAGAGTGGCCTGCTTGACCTCTTAATGCGGAAAGAAGAGGACAAGGGTTAACTGGCTGCATTCTGGGCCTTTTGTCAGCTGGTGCGTGAAGCTTTGACCCAGCTCACGCACCTTGATTTCCTTCAACCTGGTGACAACGGAACGTCGTACGAACCTCCGTCTTCAATTCTAAAGGAGTATATCACCATTCAATAGACGAGGCATTAATAGACAAGGCATTCACATTGTGATCGGACAACAAGTGATGTGCATGGCACCAGTGTGGCGTGTCATGATCCCATTCAATTTTCTTTGCCAGGCAGTTTATGTTAGTTTTCAACTCATTTATCTATTCCTCCTTCTTCTGCGACCATATTCATTCCCGATGAATGGGCTCCCAAAAAGATTCACAAACCAGGATTCTATCCAGGTCAAACCTTTTTGATCACATTGTCTTACCTGGCAGTGGCTACCTATTAGGCTGCCAGCAGTCTGTACACGCAGACAAAGCACGACCTCAGTGCAATGTCCATGCATTAGTGTTGCGGGTAATCCTCCCTCTGATTTTCTTTCTGTATACTTCGTGTAACTTGGTTGTACCAATAAGATTCTGGTTTTTGCCGAAGGACAAGATTAGGATTCAGCTTCGGCATGTTGCTACTGGATGCGGTCCTGATAATCATGGTGGGCTTTTTGGGTAGGCTGCGGTTATTGTGTAATTTATAAGACACGTCTTCAAGCATTCACTTATAATACCCATCTATAAAAATGCCTTCGTAGAGACACACATGTTACAAATTTTACATGAACAATTCTTGGTTACAAATTTTGTGTAATTTGAGTTTTGTTTTAGCCTTTACAAAAAAATATTTTGAAAAATTTGTCACAACAACTTAATCGGTCGAGTTTGAATCTCGACCGATTAGTAATGGATTTTTGAAAATGATTGGATCGATCAAACTCGATCGACTAACTTTCTGACCAAAGTTGATTTTAGCTGATCGGTCGAGTTATCCTAGGACAATCTTGACCGATAATTTGAAAATTTACTTTGTCGGATAATAGATCGGTCGAATTACCTTTATTCAAACTCGACCGAATGAACTGTATGAAAAACATATAAAAGTGATTCCAACTAATGGAGAGTTGTTAGAAATAAAAATAGATCCATTGCAAGTTGTAAAACGGCTATTTTACTTTCTTAAGCGATCCTACACTCAAAGGAACACCCTCAACTATAAATTAGGACCTCTTAGAGTTCATTCTAAGGTTTATCATTCATTGTATCCTTGGTCCTTGCTATTGTTGAGTGTGCTAAGCCCCTTTGATCCCCTCTCTCTCTCTCTCAGTTATAAAGCATTTCATGATTATGAGTGAGTTAGGCATGTTGTAGGAGAGATACCTCATTGTTACCTTGTAAAGATCTCCATCTTTCCTTCTTCCCAATCTACTTTCTCAAAGAGCAAAGGCGGAAGTGATCTTCTCCAAGTTTAGGAGGAGTTGATGTTCTTCTTCAAGGCCGAAGAAGGTGTGAAGATCTTCTCTAAGTGAAGGAGAAGGATAAGGTGGAAGATCCAAGGAGCTTGGTGGGTAAATCCTCAAGGTTGAAGACTTGTTGCAAGGAGGAGATGTCTTAGGAGAAGGAATCGAGCTACTTTCAAGTGTGGGTAACACATGTTGAAAGGTAGAAGACTAGCTCTTGGATAGGTAAGCCCTTGGATGTAAGGTGATATTCTTGTATGTTTTATAATGGAATATAAGTACACATGGGAAAAGTCCTTGAGGTTGACCTCTGTAGGTAGTAGATTGACAATCTCTTATTTTAGAGATTGGAACCACTATAAACACCTTGTCCAAGTATTTATTTCAATCTCTCTCATCCTTGCTATACTTGTTTAGATATGACTTCAAATTCACTTTTAGCAATTTGTTTCAATTGATATAATTTGAAGCTCTAACTATTTTTGTGCAAGTTTTGAAGCTCTATTCACCCCCTCTAGAGCCCTAGATCTAGAAAGTGGTATCAGAGCAAGGATCTTCTCCAACAAATCTCCTATGAGATGAGAAGATGGGTGAAAACCTATTTGGTTCCCTCAACCTTGACGGATGATTCTCCATGTGCCCCCATGTCTTCAACGAGACCAACTTCCTCTATTGGAAGCGGAGGATGTAACTCTACATTCCATGGATGAACTTTGATGTGTGGAAAGTGATGACTGCACCCTACAAGGAGCCGTCAGGAGCTGTAACAACTTGGGATGAAACAGCTCGAAAGAATGCACAACTCGATGCCAAAGCAATTAGCATTCTCTATGCAGACCTCACTCCTTCTGAGTTCAACCACATCTCCTCATGGATACATCCTATGAGATACGGGACAAGTTGTGCATCACTTATGAAGGCACAAAGAAAGTGAAAGAGGCAAAGATCTACATGTTGAACAATCTCCTAAAGAACTTCAAGATGGGGAAGAAAGGAGTTGTCGAGATGTACTCAAGACTGAACATTATCATCAACGACCTAGCTTCTTTGGGACATACTTTGGATAGATGAGCAATCAACTCAAAGATCCTAAGATCTCTTCCAAAGAGATGGGAGTCAAAGGTGACCTCCATTGAATAAGCAAGAAGTCTTGGTGATCTTCCAACCAAGGAGATTATTGGCAATCTACAAGCTATTGAGCCAAGACTTAACAAGCAAGAAGAGGAACCAAAACAAGAAGAAAAATAATCAAGGAAGATCACAAATAGTTCCTTTAAATCTCAAATGGAGGCTCTCATCTGTTAACAACAATTTTCTTGTCAGACCTCTCCCTCCTCCTCTAGTGAAGATGATGGCCCTAGTGAGCATGAAGCCAACTTCTCCAAGGGAAGGAACTTGAAAGGGAAGCAATCTTCTTCATCTACTCCAAGGTTCTACAAGCGTGGTAAAAAAGGACACTATAAGAGTGAATGTCCTAAGGCTAGAAAGTCACAACAAAAAAGCAGCTCCAAGAAGGAGGAAGAGTACAAGAAAGATAACAAATACAAGAGGAAGGATAAGAAGGAGAAGAGGCACAAAGATGTAGCTCATGCAACTTGGGAAGGATCATCCTCTAGTGACTCAATCTCCGATGAAGATGGAGAATGCCACCTTGCATTCATGGCCTCCACAAGTGAAGATATTGGTAAGGTAAGTGAGGCAAGTTTGCATGAGTTAGCTAAAGAAACTCTTATTGACATGCTAAATTTTACCCGTTCTTCTTATTCCGAATGTAAATAAAAAAAGAAGAGGTTGGGTAAAATCAATAATGACTTGTATGCTAAACTTGATATTCTTGAGCAAAATGAAAAATTAATCTTGTAAGCATTGATTCTTTGCAAGGACAATTTCTTGATCTTGAGCTCCAATACAATGGAGTTGAAGTATAGAATGGTGTTTCTCTTAAGAATAGTGCATCTCTTAAGGAAGATAACCAAAAGTTCCTTAATGAGCTTGAGTTACTTAGAACTGAAAATGCTGAACTTAAGCTTGTTAGTGATTCTCGTAGAGAAGATAGAGATGTTTATCACAAAGAAAGTCAATTGCTTAAATTTGAAAATATTGGGCTTATTTCTCAAGGTAATGATCTATCTTCTAGACCTAATTTGCCTAGTAATGATGCTTCATATATTACTCTTGAAAAGGATTCTTATTTGACTAAAGCCATCTTTTTAGAGGCTAAATTTTTTATGCTAGAGATGATCTTACTAATTGTCTTCTACCATTATTTCTCTTACTGATAACAATCATAGACTTAGAACCCCTCTGCAGAAATTTCTTAAAGGGAAGAACTCCCTAAATGAAATGCTTGACCATTCTATCAAATAAAGTGGTACTAGTGGTTTGGGATTTGTAGGGGAAGCTCCTAAGGACAAGAGTAAGGCCAAAGGTAAGAAGAAGTGTCAGGAACCTCCTTTCTTCCATGGAGAGTCTTCTAACTCAAAGAACCCTATGATTTGTTCTCATTGCAAGAGTGATGACCATTATTCTACTTATTGTCTGTACAAGCCTAAGGTGACCAACCCAATGATTAAATGGGTTCCCAAGATAACACTAGATCCCAAAGTTTGAGTTGGGAACTGACATTCTTCTTTTTGTAAGAAAACTAAAAATGGATTGTTGATAGCGGCTACACAAAGCACATGACAGGTGATATAAGCCATTTCAACAATTTCACAAAGAAGAAAGGAGGATCAGTTACATTTAGGAAATGTAAAGTAAAAGGTGAGGATGATGAAGGTGAATCCTTGTGTATCAAGAATGTTCTCTTTGTGGGCGACCTACATCATAATTTAATAAGTGTTAGTCAATTATGTGATAATGGTTACCTTGCACAATTTACTTCTTTTGAATGCTTGCTCCTAGATTCCCTCACTTACAATGTCATATATAAGGGAAGTAGAAATGGTAATCTTTACATAATTGTGCTTGACTATATTAAGCCTATTGTTGGTAGATGCCTTGTAGTCAATTCAAATGATATTTCTCTTTAGCATCGTCAGTTAGGTCATGTAAATATGCATCAATTGAAGAAGTAAAGCAAAAAGGACTTGGTCAAGGGACTTCCTAAATTGGATTTTGAAAAGAATGAGGAATGCCAACCTTGTATTCAAGGAAAGAAAACAAAGTCCTCCTTCAAATCCAAAGGAGTCCTTAGCACCACGAGATCTCTTTAACTTCTCCATATTAATCTATTTGGACCTTTGATGACTCAATTACTTCGTTGTTCCAAGTATTGTCTTGTTATTGTCGATGATTTCTCTCAATACACTTGAACTTCTTTCTCATTTCTAAGAGTGATATGCTTGATGTTTTCTCTAGTTTTTGCAAATGAATTGAAAATAAAGCCTCTTTCTGCATTGTTCCTATCCGTAGTGATCATGGGGGAGAATTTGAAATGATCTTTTTGAACGGTTTTGTGAAGAGTCCGAATATGCACATAACTTTTCTTCATCTCGAACACCTCAATAAAATGGGATTTTAGATATGAAGAACATGTCACTATAGGAAATGGATAGGACCATGCTTCTAGAGTATGACACTCCAAAGAAGTTTTGGGCTGAAGCCGTTAGTACTTCACGTTTTGTGCAAAATTGGGTTTTCACACATCCCTCTTTGAAAAAAAACCCTATGATCTATATCGTGGTAGGAAACCTTTTATTGAGTATTTTCACATTTTTGGACGTCCTTATTTTTTTTGAACATGAAATATTCTCTTGACAAGTTTGATCCAGAATCATACAAGGCTTTCTTTCTTAGCTATAGAACCACTAGCAAGGCTTAGAGAGTGTATAATGTTGATCTATCTAAAGTAGAAGAATCTATTAATCTCAAATTTATTGAGACTAACCCCTATATTTCCAAGGATATTGTTAATGATGATGTTGTAGATGAAGTAATTCCTATCTTGAAAGAACTCAACATCACCCAAAAAGGAGAGAATAGATAGATGAAAAAAAAAGGATCTAACCCCCCACTTTGCAAAGAATCATGCTAAAGAGCTAATCATAGGTGATCCCTTTGAAAGAGTGAAGACATGGGCTGCCTACAACAAAGATCAAGCCAACAGAGCCTTCATCTCACAAGTCGAGCCAAAGAATGTCAAAGAAGATCTTGGGGATGATGAGTGGATCCTAGCCATGTAGGAAGAATTGGAGCAATTCGAGAAGAACAAAGTGTGGACTCTAGTGCCAAGACCATGTGATCGAAAGATTATTGGCACCAATTGGGTCTACCACAACAAGCCAGATGAAAGCGGCAAGGTGGTAAGAAACAAAGCAAGGTTAGTGGCTCAAGGCTACAATCGATAGGAAGGTATAGATTTTGATGAAACACATGCACATGTAGCTAGACTTGAGTCCATTAGGATGTTTCTTGATTTTTATAGTTTCAAGAATTTCCTTCTATATCAAATGGATGTTAAAAGTGAATTTTTGAATGGAACAATCGAGGAGGAAATGTATGTCACACAACCTTCGAGCTTTGAGTATGATTGTTTGCCAAATCATGTTTATCTATTGCAAAAATCTCTCTATGGTCTCAAACAAGCACCTTAAACTTGGTATGAGAAACTAAAGAACTTTTTGTTAGATCATGGCTATATCATGGGAAAAGTAGATTCTACCTTGTTTCTAAAACTCACTTCTAACAATTTTCTGATCATCCAAATTTATGTTGATGATATCTTTTTGGCAGAACTAATCTTGATCTTTGCAAGGAGTTTAGTGATATTATGTAGAGTGAGTTCCAGATGAGCATGATGGGTGAGCTTACTTTTTTCCTCAACTTTCAAATCAAGAAAACTAAAGATGGGAACTTCATCAACCAAGGCAAGTACACAAGTGAGCTACTCAAGCACTTTGGAATGGAGAACACCAAGCCGATGGACACCCCCATGTCAAACACAGCTAAACTTGATAGAGATGAAGAAGGTGAGAAAGTGGATGAGAAGCTCTATAGAGGTATGATTGGAAGTTTACTTCATTTAACTTCCTCTAGACCTGACATAATGTTTAGTGATGGCTTGTGTGCTCACATTCAACCAAATCCTAAGAAATCATATCTTATAGTTGTTAAGAGGATTTTGAGGTACTTAGCAGAAACCCAAAATTTTTGACTATGCTATCCAATGCCAAGGGACTTTACTCTTAATGCCTATAGTGATGCTGATTACGTAGGATGATTGATTGATAGAAAGTGCACAAGTGACACTGCTTCCTCCTAGGACCATGCTTGGTGCCTTGGTTTTCTAAGAAACAGAGCACAATGGCTCTATCAACCACCGAGGATGAATACATTGCCGCCAGGAGTGGTTGTTTCCAGGTTTTATGGATGAAGCAAATGCTCCAAGACTTTAACATTTATTTTGATGCTTCTCCTATTTTTTGTTACATGACTAGCGCAATCAATTTATCTTAAAATCCTATATTGCATAGTAGAGCCAATAATATAGTGGTTTGTCATCATTTTCTTCATGATTACATTGCTAAAAAGGATATTTATATCACACATGTGGACACAGAAAATCAGTTGGTAGACATTTTTACTAAACCTTTAGCTATAGAGAAATTTAATTTCATTAAGCCTAAACTGCTCATAACTACTTTGGATGAATATGATATGCCTTCTAGTTAGTTGTTATCTATCCTATATGCTTTGCTCATGTCTTGATTACCCTTTCTAGATAATGTGCTAAAATTTTCATGTTCTTATGCCTTTTTTTCACTTGTTTTGGGTATTTTTGTAAACGATATTTTTATCGCAAAATAGTACCCAATGATGAGTAATGTGTTCCTAAGTATGTTTAAAATGCAAAATGGACTAGAAAAAAAAATTTAATTAGCACTCAAATGATTAAAAATTAGAATTCCTAAATTTGGGACAAACCTTATGTCCGTTGAGTTGCTAACTCGACCGATTAGTGACCGAGGGCTTTTGTAAAAAGCCATTTGGTCAAGTTTCTTTCTCATAGAACTCAATCGATGGTCGGGCTGGACCAACTCTTAAGTAGGTTTCGGTTGAATTTTCTCCCTCTTAACAAGAGAAAAGTCAACCGATCCTCACTCCAGTTCTCTCAAGCTCTCAACCCTAGCCCCGACCTTCTCTTTCCTAGCCCTAGCCAACCCTCATTTGACCTTCCTAGCACCTTTTCCCATATGCCGTAGGTGGTTTGACGATCCTTGGTGGTGTTTCTCTTGTGTTTGGTCTCTCAATCCTATCTTTTTTGCCTCCATGGCCTCAAATAGAAGAAAGAGAGCCACCACTTTTAGAGAACCATCATCTTCCTCCAACTCTCACTTCCTTCCATTTGATGACACCTTCTTTGTTTCTAAGGAAGCTCTAAATAGGTACAAGGAGCTCCTTCCTAGGAATCCTTTCCTTTTCTGTGCCTTATTTGAGCCTCGTCCACATAAACAAGAGGTGATAGATGAGGTTTCTGTGTTGCTTTACGACCATTAGCTTGCAGCCCTGAGCGTTGAATGTCGATGTTTTCACAACTCTATTACAAACACTAAGGCAGTTCATGAATTTTATGCAAATCTGTAGTAGAATTATGACACTCTTGTACCTCCTCCTAATACTCAAGTGATTATCACTTCCATGATTGGTGGTAATAAATTCACTATCTCAGAAGATACATTGAATATCTTTCTCAATGGTTAACCGACACATGGAGGAAAGACTATCCTGAGTATTTTGACCTTCTTGACCCTGAGTCATTCTACAAGCAATATGATATTACTCTCCCTGATATTCATAAATTGTTGAAGAAGCCTCAAACTGTTGGTATGTATGCCCTGAGAGCCAATCATGGGATGATTGGTGGGATACATTAAGATTGATTTGATAAACATCAAAGGCAAGCTTCCAATTCTTTCTGCTTCAGTCATATGAGATAGTGATAGAACATATTGAATGTCTAGAGAATGACAGTACTCAATGACGTATGCTTTCAAGTTAAGGACCTGAACGATGAGATCATACAGATGCTAAGAGTTTGTACATTCTTGTTATGTCCCTAGTCAGATGTCATTGTGGAAGGTAGATAGACAACAATGACACACAAGACTAGATTGTGGCGTTGGTTGATGACATAATCTCATTAGTCATGATATAGAGATATCAAACCAAACACATAGGTACTTGTTAGAGAACAAGTGTACCAGACAGACCCACCGTGAGTTTGACACATGGAACCATGACATGGTAGTCACAGTCAGTACTCACAGTGATGGTAGTGAGTGTGATTCTTAGACCTAAAATCACTACACTCAACACATGTCGTTGGGCACACTTTGACATCATCAAACACAGTCCTGAAACATGGGTTGTTATAAAGGTGATGATTGGGTGGCTTTGACACATGGGGCTTTTGAGGGGTGAGTGATAGATATGGGATTTGTCCCTCCTGAGGGAGTTTGATATCCATGGCCACTTGATGAGTAGAATTGAGATAGGCGTGTGCACGCATGTGTGAATCAGTATGTGATATTGATGTCATACATATCTCCTTCAATCTACTTTGAGATCAAGAAAGTGAATGAACGTTAACAGGATGACTGTTCCATGCCTTGAGTTCATTTGGGATATCAGTGACAAAGGAATTATACATTCGTTGTAACACCATTCACGAACTGTAGGATGAAAGTTGTTCTCCAACTTTCTACTTTCACTTGGGTAGCAATGATGTGTGACTAGGCACCACTCTTTGCTTGTGAAGTCATAAGTGTTATGGACTTTCACTGCCAACGTGAAATGGACTTGCAGGGTCACACACATAGGATTTAACCTGGAAGAGGATTTTTGTCCACAAGCAATGTTTAGATTGATTACTAAAGGAGTTTAGTAGTTCAATTAAACACTCAATCAATTGATAGCTCATTATCATATTGTTCAAGGTGTTGGACATATTGATTGGAGTATCGGATTGATTGAAATCGCATTTGACTGATTCTGCACAACCTGTACTCCCAACCGATCGGTTTAAGTGTTGAACCGGTCGGCTAAGGTTGTTGAACCGGTCGACTCAAGTGTTGAGTCGATCGGCTCATGGTCAGAGTGAAATGATCGGTTCAAGTGTTGAAATGATCGGTTCAACTGGTGCAACCGAGCAAGTTGGGAAAGTCAGGTCGGTGAGAATTTTCCTTGCGTTTCACTTGCCCAATTTGATCGGAACAAGAATTGGTATTCGATACCAATTAGAAACAAAAGAAGGAAAGTCAATCGGGAACTGATCAGGACCACGAACCGACCGGTTCAGAAGTTAACTGATCGGCTCATGGTTCCCAACCGATCGGTTCAGGTCCCCAACCGACCGGTTCACTTGTGAACCGATCGGTTCAGGTTGCGAGTTGGTTGCTTTTTGTGGTAAATCTCGAACCCTTCTACTCCTGCTTTTAGTCCCGCATTGCCCGGGATGGAGAACCCTGTCCCATGACCCTCCTATATATAGGGGTATTGGGGGCTTCTCAAAGGACAACTCAGTGCAACCAGTTGCTCTGGAAAGTTGTCGTTCTCTCTGGTTTTGGTAACCGAGAGAGAGCCCGAGCAAGTGCTTCCCGCAAAAGGGAGGTGCAACAAGGGAAGGACAACTGTAGTTGCAACTGGAGGCAGGAGAGTGTGTTGGCGACTAGTACGTCAACAGGAGGGTGCGACTCCTTCCACTTCCTTGTGGGACAAGGAGTGTGGAGTTCCAGATGGTCTGTGTGGACTACTACAGAGGCGGGAGGACATTGTCGCTTAGGAGGACAACTGTCATCCGACAGTCCGGTAGGAGGAGTCGTCAGTCCCGGTGCGACCAGGAGCTGCACAGACACCATCCAAGACCGGAGGTGAAGACCGCACAAGGCACGAGGTATTGTCGCCGAGCAAGCCTCGAGACAAGGTATGATTCCACAAACCATCCTTTCCTATTACATAGACGTTGACGCGTTTCCTTGTTCCAGGTTTGGGGGAGAAAAAATTTTGTTTCCGCTGCCTTCTCTGCCTCCCCTAAAACCCAACAGTGGTATCAGAGCCATGTCAACTGCTCTATATTTTAGGAATATCGATATGATCGATTTTGGTTTGTCACCTTTATTTATTGCATATGATGCGAATAATATTGGCTTTATGCATGTCCAATCCTAAATCCACAAATCCCAAATTACATATATGATATGTATTATTAATGCACTCGATACGCGTCGCCCTTAAACGAGTTTTGTGGTGGATGTGTGTAGAATGATTATGGCCTATAAACCCCTATCTATGTGTGGTTGTTTGTGGTTTCTTGCATCTCGGTCTGCGCACCGATCTTCCCTCTCTTATTCCTGATGTAACTCAAAATAATTCGAGATTCTTTCCTACCTTTGCTCCCCTCGAATGTAACTCGGGGTTTCTTCTTTTAAGCAATGTAATAATAGGATAGATTTTATTTCCTGTTATGTCGAAGACCGGCGGACATCAAGACAACAGCTGAAATGATCGGTTGACGTTCCAGACGGTCGGTTCAAGGAGTGAACCGATCGGTTGATGACCGATCGAGGAGCGAGACGACCGGGTGGCGGACATGACGAGATGCACAACGTCTAGGCGAACCGATCGGTTGGAGGAGCCAACCGATCGACTGGTGGCACCCAGACGATCGACTAGAGAGTACAGATCATTCATGTGATGAGTTGATCAACTCGGATGGCAAGACACAGATGTTGATCTTGTACAGGTCTCATGTGATGTTGACCTAGATGACCGTGATTCCTCTTGGCTCGAGGAATCACATTAGGATGGCCATAATCATCGCTTTTTATCGTTTGTGCACATTTTCTGTGGGATATAGCATGTATATGATACATACTATGTATTGTGGTGATTGGATATGTATATGTATATAAAAACCAAATCCCTCATTAAAATATTAAGTTTTAGATGCCTTCCAAATGTGACACACGTGAAAAGCTTGATCGACCAAGTGTGGGCACGCCCTAGCGTGGTGCACCGTCTATCTCGTGGAAGCGTGAAGGATGAATGTGTGGGTCTGCCCTAGCAGGGTGCATATTCATCGTGTTTGCTTTGGGTCGGACTTAACAAGGTGATCTAGATGGGATCTAGTACCTTGAGGCATGGAGATGATCATGGCAAGGAGTTGCATATGACATCTTATCAAGAGTTGCATATGATGCAATTGGCAAGAGTTGCCTACCTGAGAGATCTATGTTGTGGGTGACAGCCCTAGCTGGTCCATGACTTAGAGGATTTCAGGACCTTTCCCACTAGAAGGTTGTACGCTGTAATCTTCCTAATTGATGGTGAGGGCTATCAATTTGAATTAAAATAGTGGGAGCGATAATTAATTATAGGCCTAATTTTTATCATCAACTTTTCAAATCAATCAAATAAGTCAAAAGAGTTTTGGACTAAAATTGCATATATTTCCTTTTGTTAAAATAAATGGTTAATCAACAATAATCACTTTATTTGCGATCGGTCTTTGAGACCAACAAATTAAATGGGAATAATTCCACGACTGGTTAGGATGATGAGAAGTGTTCTCAATCAAAGAGCGAAAGCTCTAAGTCCTAGTTATACCAGAACCAGATGAACTCGATCCCACCACATCAATGGCTGAAAGTATGCTTATGGAAGCATACCGAGGATGACATTGATGAGGAGTGCTTGATGTTGGGTTCTTTGAACTATGAGTTGCAGAGACAACATGAGACATATGATGTCTCCCAGACACTGTCCTAGTATGTCATGACAGAAGGAGATCCAGTAAGGTTTTCACACACTCAATGTGATTGGGTATGTGGAAAACCTGACTAAGAAGGATTCCCTGTGAGCCAAGAGTTTCCTATTGGTATGATACTACAAATGTTGCGAGAATCATACAATTCATGATAAGCTACAACATGAACAACTTTGACAAGCGTTGACAGAGTTGTTGGACATGTTGAGGATAGTAGAGGCAAAGATGAAGAAAGATAAACCATAATCTTTGATGTGATCAAAGAAAAGGTAATTCTTAAGGGCAAGGATAAGGGCAAAGCAAAGAAGTGTTCTGATGCTAGCTAGCAATCCAAGCCATCTTCAGCCTCAAGGCACATGGGAAAGGGTATATGAGGGATTGCCCTCTATATCTGGAAGAACAAAAGAAGATGAAGGAGGGGATGGAGATCTCCACATAAGGTATCATGAAATGAACCGCTTCTTTATCTGAGGTATATGATACCAAGATATGGATATGTCATATATGATATGCAAGATCCACAAATAAGTGATGGCCTTTGTGAAAGGACCAGGAAAGAAGTACCCATCATTGGAGCAAGTGTTGCTTCCATAGATAGGAGTATCTTACAGTTTATTTCAGTCTAAAGGGCACAAAATAGAGTTGAGAACTGCTATTTCATATTTGCCAATAGAAAGAAACACTTTATTTTGCACATTGTATGACAATGATGGCAATTAATAAAGTTGATGTTTCAATCTTTTAAAGATATGATCTTTGTGGCAATGCCTTGTTTGTCTTGTGATACATGGTATGCATAAGATAAAATGATACCTAAAGTTATTGATAACTCAAACAATCAAATTAGCATAAATCATAAGAAATTCATTTCTAGTTTCCATGTGATGGATAAATCTAGACTCTTTTGGTTAGAGAACCAGTAAGAGACATAAATCTTCACTAATGGTAGTGGGAGAATGATTATCCAATTAGGTATACTACATGTGATGTATTTGCATACCTATTGGAACAAATGCTAATACTTCAAAAGGTGTTTAGAGAAATACCAATATGAATATATTGAAATGTTCAAGAATATCATAGACGAAGTACGGATTTGGTAAAGTGTTAATTCTTGATGAGATCAATGAATGAAATACTTGGACCAAATGTTTGAGATCCTTTTGAGTGATTATGATAGTGTATCATAGTGAACTCATGATTAAGGCATGGTGATGTCTAAATCAAGAAGGAATCATACTCTAAGGAGTTAGAGAATGATTATCAAATAAATGAATTCTTCTTAATAAAAGAATACCCCACACTAATATAGGACATTGAGAATCACAAGTTGTGAGTTCTTATATCCTTGACAGATACACCTCAATTATTCATGTGATGAGTCAACTATCTAGATGAATATGAGGAACCGAATTTTGAGTTATGGTTTATGACCATTACATCCTAAATGACATCCATGTGAACCATAAGGTATGACCTTGATGGTAGCACCAATTGGATAAAATCCATAAGTGCAAATGAATCTTAAGTGTTAAGATACATGGATAACATTTTGAGAAGGATGATGCTTGCTGATTGCAACTTAATGAATAAGAAATTTGGCATATGGATACTAAAACCGCATTCCTATGAGGAATAAAAGAAGGATGTGTACAAGACACAACCTATAAGGTTTATGAATCCACTAATGAAAATGAAGTCTATAAGTTACAATGGACTAATCAATGTGATTGATTGAGTACAAGCAACTCAGAATTGGATCTTTACTTTGATGATATAGTCAAAAGGTTAGGCTGATATGTCAAAGATAGAGAAGGGATCTGTGATTTAGTGGGAGCGTGTTCACATTCCACATGTTGATGTGAAATGGAAATATTCTAGAATGGAAATCCAAAAGTGGAAATTATCTTTAAGGAAGATAGAGATGTTTCCTATGAGATAGGAATAGAGATCTATAGAGATAGTTCTCGAAAAACCTCTTGACCTGAAAAGAGAAAGCATACATTGGCAATCTGTACTGAAATGTTCAGTATGCACAGATTCAGTGGGAGAAAACTTGTCCATGCTACATGGAGTTAGTATCCCAAGGCCAAGTGTCCAATTCTTATGAAGAATGGGAACACTAAGAATAGATGTGAATCTATCATGTATGTAATCATCCCATTATTTTGCATGTATTGACATGGCAAGAACAAAATGCATTCATCATCTTGTATGTATGACATGGCAATATGATGTGCTCATCCTGATAACTCGTATGTGGGACATGACGAGTGGATGTATGTCGAGTTCCAGTAAGGGTTACTGGAAATCATAAGAACTTGATAAGTACTTGAGAAGTACTAGTTCTATGGAAATAAGGAAGAGTTCGATGTAAAGAGTTACATTGATGCGAACTTCCGAAAGGACAGAAAATTAATCGCAAAATATATATAGGATAAATAAAAGTGAAAGTTTGTTGATAATTGGAAGTGTTCCAATAAAGCCGTTTAAAAGGGAATGCCGAGTATCTATGTGTTAGAAAAATAGCAGTGGATACTATATGGATCTGGAAGTTCATGAGATGAACTTATATTCCGCTCATTGATGACAAGTATGGAATTCTTGATCATGCAATGTAGCTAAAGGTTAGCAAAGGAATACTATATTGCATATTACGAAAACTCCATCTCATACGTGTGACGTACAACGAAGAGATGAGAGACATGCAATTTATACTGACTTTGGCAAGGTGTTGCCATTACTCACTATGATCGCACTAGAGCACAATAACATGTGGGACATGTTTGAAGATCACTATGAATATGATTCAAGGGTGATTGGCTCGCAGTGCAAGTGGGAGTCTGTTGGTATGTATGCCTTGGGAGCCAATCATGGGATGATTGGTGGGATACATTAAGATTGATTTGATAAACATCAAAGGCAAGCTTCCAATTCTTTCTGCTTCAGTCATATGAGATAGTGATAGAACAGATTGAATGTTTAGAGAATGACAGTACTCAATGACGTATGCTTTCAGGTTAAGGACCTGAATGATGAGATCATACATATGCTAAGAGTTTGTACATTCTTGTTATGTCCCTAGTCGGATGTCATTGTGGAAGGCAGATAGACAACAATGACACACAAGACTAGATTGTGGTGTTGGTTGATGACAGAATCTCATTAGTCATGATATAGAGATATCAAACCAAACACATAGGTACTTCTTAGAGAACAAGTGTACCGGACAGACGCACCGTGAGTTTGACACATGGAACCATGACATGGTAGTCACAATCAGTACTCACAGTGATGGTGGTGAGTGTGATTCTTTGACCTGAAATCACTACACTCAACACATGTCGTTGGGCACACTTTGACATCATCAAACGCAGTCCTGAAACATGGGTTGTTATAAAGGTGATGATTGGGTGGCTTTGACACATGGGGCTTTTGAGGGGTGAGTGATAGATATGGGATTTGTCCCTCCTGAGAGAGTTTGATATCCATGGCCACTTGATGAGTAGGATTGAGATAGGCGTGCGCACGCATGTGTGAATCAGTATGTGATATTGATGTCATACATATCTCGTTCAATCTACTCTGAGATCAAGAAAGTGAATGAACGTTGACAGGATGACTGTTCCATGCCTTGAGTTCATTCAGGATATCAGTGACAAATGAATTATACATTTGTTGTAACACCATTCACGGATTGTAGGATGAAAGTTTTTCTACAACTTTCTACTTTCACTTGGGTAGAAATGATGTGTGACTAGGCACCACTCTTTGCTTGTGAAGTCATAAGTGTTATGGACTTTCACTGCCAACGTGAAATGGACCTACAGGGTCACACACATAGGATTTAACCTGGAAGAGGAGTTTTGTCCACAAGAAATGTTTAGATTGATTACTAAAGGAGTTTAGTAGTTCAATTAAACACTCAATCAATTGATAGCTCATTATCATATTGTTCAAGGTGTTGGACATATTGATTGGAGTATCAGATTGATTGAAATCGCATTTGACTGATTCTGCACAACCTGTACTCCCAACCGATCAGTTTAAGTGTTGAACCGGTCGGCTGAGGTTGCTGAACCGGTCGACTCAAGTGTTGAGTCGATCGGCTCATGGTCAGAGTGAAACGATCGGTTCAAGTTGAAACGATCGGTTCAAGTGTTGAAACGATCAGTTCAACTGGTGCAACCGAACAAGTTGGGAAAATTAGGCCGGTGAGAATTTTCCTTGCGTTTCACTTGCCCAATTTGATTGGAACAAGGATTGGTATTCGATACCAATTAGAAACAAAAGAAGGAAAGTCAACCGGGAACTGATCAGGACCACGAACCGACCGGTTCAGAAGTGAACCGATCGGCTCATGGGTCCCAACCGACCGGTTGGGGTCCCCAACCGACCGATTCACTTGTGAACCGATCGGTTCAGGTTGTGAGTTGGTTGCCTTTTGTGGAAAATCTCATACCCTTCTACTCCTGCTTTTAGTCCCGCATTGCCCAGGATGGAGATGTTGGTATGTATGCCCTGAGAGACAATCATGGGATGATTGGTGGGATACATTAAGATTGATTTGATAAACATCAAAGGCAAGCTTCCAATTCTTTCTGGTTCAGTCATATGAGATAGTGATAGAACAGATTGAATGTCTAGAGAATGACAATACTCAATGACGTATGCCTTCAGGTTCATGACCTAAACGATGAGATTATACAGATGCTAAGAGTTTGTACATTCTTATTATGTCCCTAGTTGGATGTCATTGTGGAAGGTAGATAGACAACAATGACACACAAGACTAGATTGTGGTGTTGGTTGATGATAGAATCTCATTAGTCATGATATAGAGATATCAAACCAAACACATAGGTACTTGTTAAAGAACAAGGTACCAGACAGACCCACCGTGAGTTTGACACATGGAACCATGACATGGTAGTCATAGTCAGTACTCACAGTGATGGTGGTGAGTGTGATTCTTAGACCTAAAATCACTACACTCAACACATGTTGTTGGGCACACTTTGACATCATCAAACGCAGTCCTGAAACATTGGTTGTTATAAAGGTGATGATTGGGTGGCTTTGACACATGGGGATTTTGAGGGGTGAGTGATAGATATGGGATTTGTCCCTCCTAAGGGACTTTGATATCCAAGGCCACTTGATGAGTAGGATTGAGATAGGCTTGCGCATGCATGTGTGAATCAATATGTGATATTGATGTCATACATATATCGTTCAATCTACTCTGAGATCAAGAAAGTGAATGAACGTTGACAGGATGACTGTTCCATGCCTTGAGTTCATTCAGGATATCAGTGACAAAGGAATTTAACATTCGCTGTAACACCATTCACAGATTGTAGGATGAAAGTTATTCTCCAACTTTCTACTTTCACTTGGGTAGCAATGATGTGTGACTAGGCACCGCTCTTTGCTTGTGAAGTCATAAGTGTTATGGACTTTCACTGCCAACGTGAAATGGACCTGCAGGGTCACACACATAGGATTTAACCTGGAAGAGGAGTTTTGTCCACAAGCAACGTTTAGATTGATTACTAAAGGAGTTTAGTAGTTCAATTAAACACTCAATCAGTCGATAGCTTAATATCATATGGTTCAAGGTGTTGGACGCATTGATTGGAGTATCGGATTGATTGAAATCGCAATTGACTAATTCTACACAACCTGTACTCCCAACCGATCGGTTCAAGTGTTGAATCAGTCGGCTGAGATACTGAACCGGTTGGCTGGAGTGTCCAACCGATCGGCTCATGACCAGGTTGAAACGACCGGCTCAAGGGTTGAACCGATCGGCTCAACTGGTGCAACTGACTAGTTGGGAAAGTCATGTCGGCAAGAATTTTCCTTTGGTTTCGAATTGCCCAATTCGATTGGTAATAATATTGGTATTCGATACCAATTGGGAAAGAAACAAGGAAAGTCTTTTTGAGCCAGGTTAGGACCATGAACGGATCGGTTAAGGGCACCAACCGATCGGTTGGAGTGCCCCAAACGGTCAGCTCAGGTTCAACCGATCGGCTCAATGGCCGAACCGATCGGTTCAGCTATGAACCGATCATTTCAGGTTGCGAGTTGGTTGCTTTTTGTGGAAAATCTCGAACCCTTCTACTCCTGCGTTTAGTCCCGTATTGCTCGGGATAGAGAACCCTGTCCCATGACCCTCCTATATATAGGGGTATTAGGGGCTTCTCAAAGAAAAACTCAGTGCAACCAGTTGCTCTGCAAAGTTGTCATTCTCTCTGGTTTTGGTAACCGAGAGAGAGCCTGAGCAAGTGCTTCCCGCAAAAGGGAGGTGCAGCAAGGGAAGGACAACTGCAGTTGCAATTGGCATCAGGAGAGTGTGTTGGCGACTAGTACGTCAACAGGAGGGTGCGACTCCTTCCACTTTCTTGTGGGACAAGGAGAGTGGAGTTCCAGGTGGTCCGTGTGGACTACTACAGAGGCGAGAGGACACTGCCGCTTAGGAGGACAACTGTCATCTGACAGTCTGGTAGGAGGAGGAGTCGTCAGTCCCGGTGCGACCAGGAGCTGCACAGACACCGTCCAAGACCAGAGTTGAAGACCGCGCATTGCGCGAGGTATTGTCGCCGAGCAAGCCTCGGGACAAGGTATGATTCCACAAACCATCCTTTCCTATTATATAGACGTTGACGCGTTTCCTCGTGCTGGGTTTGGGGGAGAAAATTTTTGTTTCCGCTGCCTTCTCTGCCTCCCCTAAAACCCAACAGTGGTATCAGAGCCACGTCAACTGCTCTATATTTTAGGAATATCGATATGATCGATTTTGGTTTGTCGCCTTTATTTATTGCATACGATGCGAATAATATTGGCTTTATGCATGTCCAATCCTAAATCCACAAATCCCAATTACATATATGATATGTATTATTAATGCACTCGATACGCGTCACCCTTAAACGAGTTTTGTGGTGGATGTGTGTAGCATGATTATGGCCTATAAACCCTTATCTGTGTGTGGTTGCTTGTGGTAGCTTGCATCTCGGTCTGCGCACCGATCTTCCCTCTCTTATTCCTGATGTAACTCGAAATAATTCGAGATTCTTTCCTACCTTTGCTCCCCCCGAATGTAACTCGGGGTTTTCCTTTTAAGCAATGTAATAATAGGATAGATTTTTATTTCTTGTTATGCCAAAGAAGGCGGACATCCAGACGACAGCTGAAACGATCGGTTCAAGGCGTGAACCGATCGGTTGACGTTCCACATGGTCGATTCAAGGAGTGAACCGATCGGTTGATGACCGGTTCGAGGAGTGAGACGAGAGGGTGGCGGACATGACGAGATGCACGAAGTCCAGGCGAACTGATCAGTTGGAGGAGCCAACCGATCGGCTGGTGGCACCCAGACGACCGGCTGGAGAGTACAGAGCATTCATGTGATGAGTTGATCAACTTAGATGGCAAGGCACATATGTTCATCTTGTACAGGTTGCATGTGATGTAGACCTAGATGATCGTGATTCTTCTTGGCTCGAGGAATCACATTAGGATGGCCATAATCATCGCTTTTTATCGTTTGTGCATGTTTTCTGTGGGATATAGCATGTATATGATACATACTATGTATTGTGGTGATTGGATATGTATATGTATATAAAAACCAAATCCCTCATTAGAATATTAAGTCTTATATGCCTTCCATTAACAGCACACATGAAAAGCTCGATCGACCAAGTGTAGGTTACGCCAAAGCGTGGTGCGCCGTCTATCTTGTGGAAGTGTGAAGGGTAGACATGTAGGTTCTGCCAAAGCAGGGTGCATGTTTACCGTGTCGGCTTTTAGGTTAGACTTAACTGGTGATTCTTAGAGTGTCTAAGCCCAGAGGCAAGGAATGTTCATGGCAAGGTGTTGTGCATGTTCATTCAATAAGAGTTGCATATGATGCAATTGGCAAGAGTTGCCTACCTGAGAGATCTAAGTTGTGGGCGATCAGACAAAGCTGACTCATGACTTAGAGGATTTCAGGATCTTGCCCACTAGAAGGTTGTACGCTGCAATCTTCCGAATTGATGGTGAGGGCTATCAATTTGAAGTAAAATAGTGGGAGCGATAATTAATTAAAGTCCTAATTTTTATAGTCACCTTTTCAAATCAATCAAATAAGTCAAAAGAGTTTTGGACTAAAATTTCATATATTTCCTTTTGTTAAAATAAATGGTTAATCAACAAATCACTTTATTTGCGATCGGTCTTTGAGACCAACAAATTAAATGGGAATTTTTCCACGACTGGTTAGGACATTGAGAAGTGTTCTCAATCGTAGAGTAAAAGCTCTAAGTCCTAGTTATACCAGAACCAGATGAAATCGATCCCACCACATCAATGGCTGAAAGTATGTTTATGGAAGCATACCGAGGAAGACATTGATGAGGAGTGCTTGATGTTGTGTTCTCTGAACTATGAGTTGTAGAGACAACATGAGACAGATGATGTCTCCAAGATACTGTCCTAGTATGTCATGACAGAAGGAGATCCAGTAAGGTATTCATACACTCAATGTGATTGGGTATGTGGAAAACCTGACTAAGAAGGATTCCCTCTGAGCCAAGAGTTGGCTATTGGTATGATACTGCAAATGTTGCGAGGATCATACAATTCATGATAAGCTACAACATGAACAACTTTGACAAGCGTTGAAAGAGTTGTTGGACATGTTGAGGATAGTAAAGGCAAAGATGAAGAAAGACAAACCATAATCTTTGATGTGATCAAAGAGAAAGGTAATTCTTAAGGGCAAGGATAAGGGCAAAGCAAAGAAGTGTTCTGATGCTAGCCAGCAATCCAAGCCGTCTTCAGCCTCAAGGCACATGGGGAAAGGGGGTATGAGGGATTGCCCTCTATATCTGGAAGAATAAAAGAAGATGAAGGAGGGGATGGAGATCTCCACCTAAGGTATCATGAAATGAACCGCTTCTTTATCTGAGGTATATGATACCAAGATATGGATCTATCATATATGATATGCAAGATCCACAAAGAAGTGATGGCCTTTGTGAAAGGACCAAGAAAGAAGCACCCATCATTGGAGCAAGTGTTGCTGCCAAAGATAGGAGTACCTTTCAGTTTATTTCAGCCTAAAGGGCACGAAATAGAGTTGAGAACTGCTATTTCATATATTGCCAATAGATAGAAACACTTTATTTTTCCATATTTTATGACAATGATGGCAATTAATAAAGTTGATGTTTCAATCTTAAAGATATGATCTTTGTGGAAATGCCTTGTTTATCTTGTGGTATTTGATATGCATAAGATAAAATGATACCTAAAAGTTATAGATAACTCAAACAATGAAATTAGCATCAATCATGAGAAATTCATTTCTAGTTTCCATGTGATGGATGGATAAATCTAGACTCTTTTGGTTAGAGAACCAGTAAGAGACATGAATCTCTTGTACATGATTAATCAATCTTCACTAATGGTAGTGGGAGAATGATTATCCTATAATACATGTGATGTATTTACATACCTATTGGAATGAATGCTAATACTTCAAATGGTGTTTAGAGAAATATCAATATGAATATCTTGAAGTGTTCAAGATTATCATAGATGAAGTACAAATTCGGTGAAGTGTTAATTCTTGATGAGATCAACGAATGAAATACTTGGACCAAATGTTTGAGATCCTTTTGAGTGATTATGATAGTGTATCATAGTGAACTCATGATTAAGGCATGGTGATGTCTAAATCAAGAAGGAATCATACTCTAAGGAGTTAGAGAATGATTATCAAATAACTGGATTCTTCTTAAATAAAAGAATATCCCACACTAATAAAGGACATTAAGAATCACAAGGGTTGTGAGTTCTTATATCCTTAACAGATACACCTCAATTATCTATGTGATGAGTTGTTCATGTGATGAGTCAACTATCCAAATGAATATGAGGAACCGAATTTTGAGTTATGGTTTATGACCATTACATCCTAAATGACATCCATGTGAACCATAAGGTATGAACTTGATGGTAGCACCCATTGGATGAAATCCATAAGTGCAAATGAGTCTTAAGTGTTAAGACACATGGATAACATTTTGAGAAGGATAATGCTTGTTGATTGCAACTTAATGACTAAGACATTTGGCATATGGATACTAAAACCACATTCCTATGAGGAATCAAACAAGGATGTGTACGTGACACAACCTATAAGGTTTATGAATCCACTAATGCAAATGAAGTCTATAAGTTTTAATCGACTAATCAATGTGATTGATTGAGTACAAGCAACTCAGAATTGGATCTTTACTCTGATGATATAGTCAAAGGGTTTGATTGATACATCAAAGATAAAGTGGGATCTGTGATTTAGTGGGAGCGTGTTCACATTCCACATGTTGATGTGAAATGAAAATGTTCTAGATTGGAAATCCTAAAGTGGAAATTATTTTAAGGAAGATAGAGATGTTTCCTATATGATAGGAATAGAGATCTATAGAGATAGTTCTCGAAAAACTCTTGACCTGAAAAGAGAAAGCATACATTGGCAATATGTACAGAAGGGTTCAGTATGCACAGATTCAGTGGGAGAAAACTTGTCCATGTTATATGGATATTAGTATCCCAAGGCCAAGTGTCCAATTCTTATGAAGAATGGGAACACTAAGAATAGATATGGATCCATCATGTATGTAATCATCCCATTGTCTTGCATGTATGGACATAGCAAGAACAAAATGCATTCATCATCTTGTATGTATGACATGACAATTTGATGTGCTCATCCTGTTAACTCGTATGTGGGACATGACGAGTGGATGTCTGTCTACTTCCAGTAAGAGTTACTGGAATACCATGAGAACTTGATAAGTACTTGTGAAGTACTAGTTCTATGGAGATAAGGAAGAGTTCGATGTAAAGAGTTACATTGATGCGAACTTCCGAAAAGACAAAAAATTAATCGCAAAATATATATAGGATATATAAAAGTGAAAGTTTGTTGATAATTGGAAGTGTTCCAATAAAGCCATTTAAAAGGAAATGCCGAGTATCCGTGTGTTAGAGAACAACAATGGATACTATATGGATCTGGAAGTTCATGAGATGAACTTATAGATATTCTACTCATTGATGGCAAGTATGGAATCCTTGATCATGCAATGTGGCTAAAAGTTAGCGAAGGAATACTAGATCGCATATTACGGCAACTCCATCTCATACGTGTGACGTATAGTGAAGAGATGTGAGACATGCAATTAAAACTGACTTTGGCAAGGTGTTGCCATTACTCACTATGTTGGCACTAGAGCACAGTAACATGTGGGACATGTTTGAAGATCACTATGAATATGATTCAAGGGTGATTGGCTCACAGTGCAAGTGGGAGTCTGTTGGTATGTATGTCCTGAGAGCCAATCATGGGATGATTGGTGGGATACATTAAGATTGATTTGATAAACATCAAAGGCAAGCTTCCAATTCTTTCTGGTTCAGTCATATGAGATAGTGATAGAACAGATTGAATGTCTAGAGAATGACAGTACTCAATGACGTATGCCTTCAGGTTCATGACCTGAACGATGAGATCATACAGATGCTAAGAGTTTGTACATTCTTATTATGTCCCTAGTCGGATGTCATTGTGGAAGGTAGATAGACAACAATGAAACACAAGACTAGATTGTGGTGTTGGTTGATGACAGAATCTCATTAGTCATGATATAGAGATATCAAACCAAACACATAGGTACTTCTTAGAGAACAAGGTACCGGACAGACCCACCGTGAGTTTGACACATGGAACCATGACATGGTAGTCACAGTCAGTACTCACAGTGATGGTGGTGAGTGTGATTCTTAGACCTGAAATAACTACACTCAACACATGTCGTTGGGCACACTTTGACATCATCAGACGCAGTCCTGAAACATGGGTTGTTATAAAGGTGATGATTGGGTGGCTTTAACACATGGGGCTTTTGAGGGGTGAGTGATAGATATGGGATTTATCCCTCCTAAGGGAGTTTGATATCCAAGGCCACTTGATGAGTAGGATTGAGATAGGCATGCGCATGCATGTGTGAATCAGTATGTGATATTAATGTCATACATATCTCGTTCAATCTACTCTGAGATCAAGAAAGTGAATGAACGTTGATAGGATGACTGTTCCATGCCTTGAGTTCATTCAGGATATCAGTGACAAAAGAATTATACATTCGCTATAGCACCATTCATAGATTGTAGGATGAAAGTTGTTCTCCAACTTTCTACTTTCACTTGGGTAGCAATGATGTGTGACTAGGCACCACTCTTTGCTTGTGAAGTCATAAGTGTTATGGACTTTCACTGCCAACGTGAAATGGACCTGCAGGGTCACACACATAGGATTTAACCTGGAAGAGGAGTTTTGTCCACAAGCAACGTTTAGATTTATTACTGAAGGAGTTTAGTAGTTCAACTAAACACTCAATCAGTCGATAGCTTAATATCATATGGTTCAAGGTGTTGGACGCATTGATTGGAGTATCAGATTGATTGAAATATCAATTGACTGATTCTGCACAACCTGTACTCCCAACCGATCGGTTCAAGTGTTGAATCGATCGACTGAGATACTGAACCGGTCGGCTGGAGTGTCTAACCGATCGGCTCATGACCAGGTTGAAATGACCGGCTCAAGGGTTGAACCGATCGGCTCAACTGGTGCAACTGTCCAGTTGGGAAAGTCATGTCGGCAAGAATTTTCCTTTGGTTTCGAATTGCCCAATTCGATTGGGAATAATATTGGTATTCGATACCAATTGGGAAAGAAACAAGAAAAGTCTTTTTGAGCCGGGTTAGGACCATGAACCGATCGGTTTAGGGCACCAACCGATCGGTTGGAGTGCCCCAAATGGTCGGCTCAGGTTCAACCGATCGGCTCAATGGCCGAACCGATCGGTTCAGCTATGAACCGATCATTTCAGGTTGCGAGTTGGTTGCTTTTTGTGGAAAATCTCAAACCCTTCTACTCCTGCGTTTAGTCCTGTCTTGCTCGGGATAGAGAACCCTGTCCCATGACCCTCCTATATATATAGGGGTATTGGGGGCTTCTCAAAGAAAAACTCAGTGCAACCAGTTGCTCTGCAAAGTTGTCGTTCTCTCTGGTTTTGGTAAACAAGAGAGAGCCCGAGCAAGTGCTTCCCGCAAAAGGGAGGTGCAACAAGGGAAGGACAACTGCAGTTGCAATTGGCAGCAGGAGAGTGTGTTGGTGACTAGTACGTCAACAGGAGGGTGCGACTCCTTCCACTTCCTTGTGGGACAAGGAGAGTGGAGCTCCAGGTGGTCCGTGTGGACTACTACAGAGGCGGGAGGACACTGCCGCTTAGGAAGACAACTGTCATCCGACAGTCCGCTTGGAGGAGGAGTCGTCAGTCCCGGTGCGACCAGGAGCTGCACAGACACTGTCCAAGACCGGAGTTGAAGACCGCGCATTGTACGAGGTATTGTCACCGAGCAAGCCTAGGGACAAGGTATGATTCCACAAACCATCCTTTCCTATTATATAGACGTTGACACGTTTCCTCGTGCTGGGTTTGGGGGAGAAAAATTTTGTTTGCGCTACCTTCTCTGCCTCCCCTAAAACCCAACAGGAGAACCCTGTCCCATGACCCTCCTATATATAGGGGTATTGGGGGCTTCTCAAAGGACAACTCAGTGCAACCAGTTGCTCTGCAAAGTTGTTGTTCTCTCTGGGTTTGGTAACCGAGAGAGAGCCCGAGCAAGTGCTTCCCGCAAAAGGGAGGTGCAGCAAGGGAAGGACAACTGCAGTTGCAACTGGAGGTAGGAGAGTGTGTTGGCGACTAGTACGTCAACAGGAGGGTGCGACTCCTTCCACTTCTTTGTGGGACAAGGAGTGTGGAGTTCCAGGTGGTCCGTGTGGACTACTACAGAGGCGGGAGGACACTGCCGCTTAGGAGGACAACTATCATCCAACAGTCCGGTAGGAGGAGTCGTCAGTCCCGGTGCGACCAGGAGCTGCACAGACACCGTCCAAGACCAGAGGTATAGACCGTGCAAGGCGCGATGTATTGTCGCCGAGCAAGCCTCGGGACAAGGTATGATTCCACAAACCATCCTTTCCTATTATATAGACGTTGACACGTTTCCTTATTCCGGGTTTGGGGGAGAAAAAAATTTGTTTCCGCTGCCTTCTCTGCCTCCCCTAAAACCCAACACAAACACCCTATAGGAAAAAATATACCATCCCACCCTCTTCCTTGGGTCTCAAAAAGCACATACTTGCTATGGTAATCAACTGCAACATTCAGCCCAAGAAGAATCAAACTGAGATTGCAGAGAATACCACAATCATTATGTTTTGTCTTTTGAAGAACATAGGAGTCAAGTGGTGTAGATACATTATTCACCATATGACCTTCTTTGACCCTGAGAAGAATACCTGAGGCATCCACCCCCCTGCCCAACCTTGATTTGTAGTCTCTTCACCTTTGTGATTGAGAAGTCTCTTTTTCATGATTTTCATTATAAACCTTCTAGAAAAGGAGTCTGTATCAGTGATACCACTATCAAGAAAATATTTTTCTTACATCTTCTTCCACCACACTTGGTGCCTCTACCTCCACCAGGCACCTCCATCTCCACCACCCCGTCGATCTGCCCACACCTCATTTCATGTATCCAATGAAGCCCTCATGGGTTATATGGTACATCAGTAGGCGTACAACCTACATGTTCAGGAGCATATGCATCAAGATCTTTTCTAGATCATGTCAACCATAAACCTATCTTGTACCCATCCATACCCTACCTACCTACCCTACCCATGTGATGATTATGCTTCCTATGCATATATTATCTTCTACCCGACCCCTTCACCTACTGCTTCCGCTGCAACACCCTATGCTGTTGGTGGACCTACCCCTGGAGTGATGCCTCTCCCTGCTGGCCTCATAGCTACCCTGCTTGCAGGCCTTGGCACTTCTGGTCCCACTCTACCTTAGGCCAAGGAGCTCCATGATCTTGGCATGACTTGGGACGAGAAAAATGCCATGTGGCTCGGCCATGGTTTCAGTCCTTCTACCGATGAGGAGATGCACGACTAGGTTGATGAGGAAGCTACTACTGATGATGATGAAGCATTTGAGGATGATGGCTGTGAGGATGGTTCTGATGATGATTGCTTTTCTGGTGGCTCTGGTGATGAAGGTGGCATTGCTGCCTCTACTACACCTTTAGATGGAGATGATGACTATGAGCCAGATGTTGATGATGATGATGATGATGATGCCGTGGATATAAATGCCATAGAAGTTTAGATGTTTTAGTTTTTAACTCTTAGATGCTAATCATATATATCTTTCTAGATCTTTTTATACTAAAAACATTTGGGCACATTATCTAAGTTGTACTATTTCTATCATCATGTTGTTTTCATTGTTTTGGCTTGTAGTTTCTCTGAGAACATGCTTCTGTGTTGTAATCTTAATATTCTGTATCATAACTCTATGTATGTTCTACCATGTGAGTTATTTGTATGCTTTCCATATTTTGATTATGACACATGTTGCTTGTTTCTCTCTTGTTTCTATTTGATATGTGTTGTGTGGTTGCATGCTTTATCTTGTGGTTACATGTTTTGGTAGTTCTTGGAGAAGACCCATTTTTATGCTCTTCTACCGCCTTACTTTTTGATAATGCCAAAAGGGGGAGAGAAGTTTTATGTTTTTAAGATCAACCATATTGTTTTACTACCTATGTGATCCTTTTTCTTGTTTAAGTATATGTTTTATCATGTGACTTGCTAAAGGACCAGGTAGTATTCATGTTATATAGCTTTGTGTAGAAAGATTAACTATCCAGGGAAGAGTGAGCATAGATTGAGGGGGAGAAATTCACAATTGTTCAAATTATGAATGTCCTTTCAATTCACAAGGCCAAGGTATAACTTTACATATCCTTTTAAATATGTTGAGGAATAGTTTGTCATTGTAAAAAGGGGGAGAATGTTGACTTGAGAGTTATAAATTGTCCATATATTGATAATGACTTAACCATTCCATTCATATGCATCTAATATGTTTGGTTAAGATTGATTTTAGGCATTAGGTACATGAAAATGATCAATTTCGTCAAGCCCTAGCTTATCCAAGTTCAAGTCAAAAGCAATGCAAATGTGCAATTTGGGAAAACACTCCAAACCACATTAGAATATTTTTGTAATTAGTTGTATTGATGATATGAATTGTAACTAAGATAAGAAAATATCAGGGACACTTAATTCCATCGTTTGATCACTTAAAAATCATTTTTGAAAATTTGTCAGAACAATTTAAATGATCGTGTTTGAATCTCAATCGGTTAGTGATGGATTTTTGGAAATGATTAGATTGGTCAAGTTGTACACTCACATAACTTGACTGACCAACTTTCTGACCAAATTTGATTTTAGCTGATTGATCGAGTTATCCCAAGACAAACTTGACTGATATTTTAAAAATTGGCTTTGTCAGATAGTGGATCGGTCAAGTTACCTTTATTGAAACTCGACTAAATGTGCTATACGGAAAATGCAAAAAAAAGTGATTCCAACCATTGGAGAGTTGTTAGAAACAAAAATAGATCCATTAAAAGTTGTAAAATGGCTATTTTTATTATTATTAAGTGATCCCACACTCAAAGGAACACCCCAACTATAATTAGGACTCTTGGAGTTCATTCCAAGGTTGCTCTTCATGCCATCCTTGGTCCTTTCTATAGTTTAGTGTGCTAAGACCCTTTGAACCCCTTTACTCTCTCTCACTTACAAATCATTTCTTTAATATGAGTGAGTTAGGCATGTTGTAAGAGAGCTACCTTATTGTTACCTTGTAAAGCTCTCCATCTTTCCAATCCCCTTTCTCAAAGAGCAAAGGCTGAAGTGATCTGCTCCAAGTTAAGGAGGAGTTGTTGTTGTTCTTGAAGGTTGAACAAGGTGTGAAGATCTTCTCCAAGTGAAGGATAAGGACAAGGAAGAAGATCCAAGGAGCTTGATGGGTAAATCCTTAAGGCTGAAGACTTGTTGCAAGGAGAAGATGTCCTAGGGAAGGAATCGAGCTTCTTGAAGGAGTGGGTAAGACCCGTTGTGAGGTAGTAGACTAGTTCTTGGATAGGTAAGCCCTTGGATGTAAGGTGGTCTTCTTGTATGTCTTATAATGGAATGTAAGCATACATGGGTTTTAGAGTCCTAGAGGTTGACCTCTCTAGGTAGTGGATTGACAGTCTCCTAGTTTGGAGATTGGAACCACTCTAAACACCTTGCCCAAGTGTTTGTTTCAATCTCTCTAATTCTTTGTCAATACTACTTTGCACGCCTACTTACATAGTATATGCATGTTTATGCATGTCAAGTTTTTGGCATTGTTTTTGGGTAGCTAGTGACATTAGTACTATGAAAAATAGGACCGATCCATATAGGTTTTGATTTTCATTATTTTTATTTATTTTAGTTTCATTGATATTGTTACTTTATATATACTAGCTTATGGTGCAAACTTGTGCTACATAATATTGTGATTCTACATTCCACATTTAGATTGGGAGTTGATGAAATATGGTGCAAGGGAGTTTGCAACATCCTCATTTTTCATCCAAACTCCACTACTAGAAAATTAATAAGAACCGTTGGAAGATGAAGAAGAAGCAGAGGTAGAGCAAGAAGAAAAATAGATATATAATCATGAGGATGATGATGTAAACAATGGAGGAGATGAGGAACAAGACAAACAATCTGGAAAAGGATCAAAACATACCCTACCACCGTACGATTGAATCTAATTAAAAGAGAGATAATGGACATGAGCAATTGTAAGATTGACCCTATCCTGGTGGCTTTTGTCAAATCATAGACTTTTTACATTCATTCACATAAGAACCCAATGCATACAACAACAACTTCATGGAAATCTATGAATAACTCAAGATTGATAGGGTGCTAGTTACATACATATACTTAAAGTTGTTCCCTTTCTCTTTGATGGACGGAGTCACAACTTGGTTACACAACCAACTAATACTAGAGTCCATAGAAATATGGGATGGGATGATAGACACATTCTTTTAGATGTCCCCATTGTAAACCACAGAGTTTGTGGGGAAAATTCATAATTTCATGAAACACTCATATGGTATTACTAAGAGGGATGGGAGAACTATGAGACACTCTCATGATGCTCCCTCATCATGGAAAGAATTCTTTGACCAAGGAAAAATGTTCTACTATAGTTTACACAAGAGAGAGGAAAACACTTGACAATGTCATTTTTGGATTTTTCTTGAACAATAAAGCCAAGAAATATTTGGTTATCTTATAGCACATAGTAGGGATCAACACTAGGGAGAATAAAATTAGACTTATGGGACATCAAAAAGTGCAATGATGCATGTGAAATAATAGAGCAAGTCCCATGTGAGCACACTCACAAAGTGTTTGGGGGCCTTGCACTCGAACACGTACCAAGAGGAGTGAAAATATATGGAATATCTCAACATCAAGTGCAATGATTAATACTTGGAGCTAGGATCCCAGAAAATTTCATCAATATCTATCTAAACAATAGACTAGACAAAAACAAGGAAGGGGTCAGTGTAGATTGGATAGGTTAGAGGATCTCGTGGGAAGTTCATGACAAAGATTGAGTCCTACTTTGACCAATCAAGGTGGGAGATGTAAAATTAAGCGGCCCAAATATGAAGTTTGGAGATACATACATCACAATTGGAAAAATACATTGTAGATCTTACAAAGGAAACTCAACAAAGTTCTGAGACAATCAACACCAACAAGACAAGGCGATTTCAATCTATAGTGTAAAATCTATAGGCGATTTCATCCCAAGAGGGTATATATACTCTCAATCCCTTACCTCAATATATTATAATTAGGAGAATAGAGATGTAAGGTTAAGACCATGAAGCACACACAAGTCACTACTCCAACATAGGTAGAGAAGCACACTCATTCTATGACCTTAAAGAGTGGAAAAACATTACAAAAATAATTATTTCACAAGGGGAGGAACCCAAAGATTCCACCATCATTATGCCTACTCCAACAATTCTAGAGGGGATTCCCCTACAAGATTATACAATCACACATGATCATGTTACAATGGTAGATGATGCTACAACAAGGTTAGGGGAGGGAACTCCAAAAAGTATATATGCCCCCCCATATCAATGTGCATATGTGACATTGGTTGCATACATAGACAATATGGATATGGGGTAGAAGGATTCGATTGAACAAATTCTTAGATGTCTTCTAAAAATTGCAAACTAACATCCCTTTCCTGGAGGTGATAGAGTGCATATTGGCATACGAAAATTTCTTGAAAGAAATCATCACCAAGAAGTGCAAGATCAAAGATTCTGACATTGTGAAAATCAATGAGGTTATTAGCATAGTGATTCAAGGGAGGCACCCTAAGAAAAAGAAAGACCCCAAATGTTTTAGTAACCCATGTTCCAATGGAAGCAATGCATTCACAAGTTCTTTGTCTGATCTATGCATGAGCATAAATCTCACACCTCTCACCAATTTTAGAGTTATGGGGCTAAAGGAGCTAACAAAGACCAACATGATAATATAAATGGCTGGCAATTCCATACTTAGGCCATCTGGGATATGTAAAAATGTTCTCATGGAAGTGGAAAATTTCATCTATCCAGTTGATTTTATGGTGATGAACATGTAGGAGAATCATGGGTCAAAATTTCTTTTGTAGAGGCCTTTCCAGGCTACAATCATATTTCTAGGAAGATGCTACCTCACATTGGGCATTGATGGTGATTGTCCATAGCTTATATTGTTATATATTTATTCATCACCTACCCTTGATAACCAAGGCTATATGTAAGCATTGTAATGAAACCAAGACATAAAACAAGGATACTTTGTGGGAGGCAACCAACCAATTAGGATAAATAGATTAAAATTGATTTTGCTATTTTATTCTTCTTCTTCTAGTAGTTAGATGTTCTTTATATGATTGATTTATATATTTTTAGTTGTAAGATATGATGATTTTTATGCAAGTAAAGTATATACAATAATGTGTATGTTTCATGTACATCAATTACATAGAGTCAATGCCACCAACCATAAGTCAGTGAATCTGACTCAAATTTGATTTGTTATAGGGATTAACTTTCATGAACTCGATGGTACAAACTTCAGGGGTTGTACCATTGACATATTTATGACAACCTACATGAACATTCAATAGTAGTATCATAACCACCAACATACCCATAGGTGGTTCTGACTTTATTCAGTAGGTTGATGTGATCTTCATCAACAAAAGTTGATACCACTAACACATAGTCAAGGAGACTAACTTCTAAGGTTCTACTACATAAAAATCAAGACTCAAACTTAGTGTCACCGACAACAATGTCAGTAGCAGGTGAGTTAGATGCCAAATTTGACCAGTCAAGTCTAGAACCCATCTTGGTAGCATCAGCTTCCCAATCATTGACATTGACCTCGATTCACATATAGAGCTATCTGCAACCAATGGGTATTGACAATAGCTACCAAGACCCAAGTTGGTACCACCAAATCTTCTCAGTGGCATTGACACATGTTGAGTTTTCAATGAGAAAACAAATGAAGGGAGAGTCTAAGAAGGTGTTTCTTGGTGCTATCACCCACACTCCTCAAACACGGGCTCATAGATGTCATCCAACACTTCAATATGTAAAAGGATTTTGGCATACATTCTGCACTGAGCTCACATACTTTGTGGGACAAAGTACTTCCATATTGATCCACCACATGCCTTCCTCATGGTAGAGACACATCTTTACAGTTGTTCCAATTTACTCTCTTTACATTTGACATTGATGACAATGCAAAACTCAAACTGAGAGGTGAGAAATCGAATGATATTGTTCTATTTACATTTGAATCATTACTTTCATCATTCTATCTCTTTTTTTGGACTAGTTTTCCCCCCTATTTTTAGTGTCCACTTTCATGAGTGTAACTATGGATTTAAATTCTTAAAAGCTTTAAAATTTAAGGAAATTTAGATTTTTCTTATGTTTACCAGTGACATGGTATCAAAGTTGGATTTGAGATGTTCTTTCAACTTACATTCTATAAGTCTGAAATTTTCACACATTACATAATTTTTTTAATTGACTTGAACTGATCAGCTTGAAGACATGTTGAATGAATGACAAACCTAACTGAACCCTATTGTTTGTAGTGGATGATGATTTTTGATCCAAACTAACCAAGCATATCATTCTTTCTCGTATAAGTTTCAGAAATATAGTTTGACTTTAGCCATCATCATCACATTCATCACTATCATTGAAAGAACATGCCAATCCAAGTTATTTTCTTTTGGTTGCATTTTATTCATAAAATATTTCATCCATGATGTTTTGATTTACCATTGAAAAGAGTATCCATTTTATTTTCATAACAACTATAATGTAGTTTGCAAGTGTATATATTAGTCATAAGTATTGTCATAACTATGACCTTCCTTTTACAAGTTGATGGAAATCTATATCCTCATTCCACCCTAAATTTTTTTAAAAGCCCTTATCATTGTCAATTATTTTTTCTAATAAAAGGTAATTGAAAAAAAAATGAAAAGAAGGAAATAAGAAAAGATAAAGGAGAAAAGGAATTTCTTTAAGTTTAAAAATATATTCTAAATCATAAGGTATAAAAACATGAAATTTAGTTAAGAAAAACACCTTTCACCTTCAATGTCATTATTAGGATGAGGCATGCATTCATGCATCATTATAGCTTCAATTTAGTAGGATAGGAGACATTTTCATAATATCCATCATATAGGTGGACCATTTTATTTTGACTTGCAAAATAATTGGATTGTATTGTGACTTCTATTTCGTACACATTTTTTGCATCCACCCATTGCTTTGTATGGTAGTATACTTCTATTATTTTTCGCTCTTAATTCATATTTTGGGACTACATCCATTGTGGTTTTTATTATCTATTTTAGTGTAATGTAGATAGAGAGATCATACAATACATCAAGTGTGTGTTATACAATCCATGATATTTTAGTTCTCCAATAAATTTTTTAATGGAACTTACTATCAAACTTTTCTATTATGAGTTTTATTTATAAATTTAGAGTGGTTACAAGTTTTGTGGTTAGCTAGTATTAGTTTGAATTTGATCAGTGAAGGGTGGTTAGGATAATTAAGCTAATTAACATTGTCTTCCTCCTGACTCATTATAACATATCTAAGAGTAGTGTTTCTTGAGAATGAAAAATATTTAAGCTTAAATGGTTCTTATGCACACATAATGTTCACTATTTTTATATCCTAAGCCGGGTGGTATCATTATTAATTAGTCTTAATCAAATATATTTTCACTCATTTTATATAAATTTAGGAAACAATGATTTGTGCATCAATCTTTATTAGTTTGTGCAATTAGGAATATTTATTATAATATTATTTGGCATAATAATTGCTTATTGTGTAGTAGGAAATGTAGAAAAGAAACCCAAAAAGTCAATAACACCAAACTCATCTGGAAACATCCAGAAGTGGAGGGAGTGCAAATATTCCTATAATATACCAAAAGTCAGTGGATTGTTTAATGAGTTTTTTTAATTAATTTACATACTTCATAATCTTTAGTTTAATAATAAACTTAAAAGTTTATTTGAACTAGTGTATTTGATTTTTTTGTAATAGTCTCTAACTACATAACCCCCTGAGTTTAAAAAATCAAGACCTAATTTTCTTATTACTTTGACACTTACACTTGTTTAATACATTTAAAATTTATACATGTGATGTGATAATGATCACAAATGATTTTAATTTTAGGGTAAACATTACACTTAAATTTAAATTAAGTGAATTTTTAGGCCGTGAACATAGAAAAAACATATATTAGTGAACACAGAAAGCATTTATTAGTGTTCTTGTATCAGTCTGTGGGATCAATAAATGCATGTGGATGATTGTGCGGGATTTTGGAGAGTCTTGAGAGGGCCTCTTCAGACCAGCTCCTTGGAAAGTGTGACCTCATAGAGTTGTTGCCCACCTGATGTGTGCCTAGGACTATCCCTTGCATCTACTCCAATCCATGTATTGGATCGATACATGCCTTTCAAATGTCCTTCCTACACTGATGGGGCCATTTTTGGCCTTTTGTCTATGTGATTTTTCTTTCTAGACAATCTACCTATGTTTTTAAGAATGAAGTAGGTTCTTTGAGTTGCATTTATTAGCATTTCATTCGATGACGTAGTCTAAAGTAAGATATTTTTTGGATGAAATACAATTTTATCCAATGTAATCCTATAACACATGAGCTCATTTTGTCTATTCTAGATCTATGGAACACTGACAGAGATCTATAGGATCATGATCATAGTGTACAAGGTCATACCTATTCATACATGAGGATGATCTATCTAGCTTTTGAGGACCAACATGTAGAATCATCTTGCCAAACTAGTTTAGCACAAATCAATGTGATTTCACCAGTATCTTTTCATCTTATCTTTTTTTGTTCTCTACCTTTTACCTTCTTGGATGAAGTTCATATTTTATGGAAGAAGTTCCTCTTCTTACCTAAGCATATCTTCTTGTCTCCTTCACCATAGTTGGAGCTATATTTAGCAAAGATGGACGTTTTTGGACTGCTTGGAGGCTCCTTGAGGCTTAAATTCATGCAAACCATTTTTTTGGAGAGTGTGATCTTCATCCAAGGAGAGTGATTGAGACTCCATATCACAATTTGGTGTTCAATTCATACATGTAACCACTAAATCTCACTAAATACATTTTATTACAGCTAAATATGACATTTTTGTGGGGTTTGGCCACAAAATGGGGAACTTCTGCACTAAAAACCTCTTTACTATTCTTGTTGTTCTAAAATAAAAATGATGAACTTTCTACTAATATGTCTAAAAGTTAAACTTTTTATATGATCTTGCCCTAAAATGACATGTTAGGCATTTTCACTACTTTTACCACATTGAACGCATACAATTGAATCTTTGCATGAAATTTCCATGGTGATTCCTCATTATTATAAGAATATATTCCTATAAAAATAGTGTATTTTGAAGGATTATTATGGAATGGCCTTTGTATGGATAAAATGGTGAACTCATGGTTATTTGATGTGCATGTTAAGTGTGAATATAGTTTCTATTACTTTTAAGGATTTTCTTATGTATACATTAATGTCAAGCTATGGATTGTATCTTCTTTCCCAATGTTAGATGAATAATTAGTTTAACTAATGAATTGAAATTGTATATTATGTAGTACCAATGTGACTATGTAATATACCAATGTTTGGAATTTGAAGTAGAAAAAAGAGCATTATTGTAGCAATCTCAAGATTTTGAGAAGGTATTTATAGTTATATATTATTGAATATATGCTAAGAGATAAGACTCCACATGAGGTATGTTTCCCTCCCCATCCTAAAATCATCCATTTATATGAGTATAGGGAAGGTAGTATCTCCTATTATGAATGGCAGTCTATGAATGTAATGAAGATTATCTAGTATGATGATATTTGGGCATGTACTTCCTATGAAATGGTGCATTCCATGACCCAAGTATTCAAGAAGAGCTTTTCGTTTATATGTAGTTTGATGATTGATGAGATCTTACTTGTCATACTCACACTGAACGAGGCATAGAAAGAAATTATCAAGAGCACATAATCCTAAGATCCTCTAGGGTGGGCTACAAGACATTTTGGTCACTATATAGTAGTTTGAACAATTCATTCCATCTACAAAATATTAATAGTAAAAGATTTAATCAAGCCATATGTATTTATTTGCATACTTATGTTATTTCCTTCATATTGTATTCATATTACTACTATATTGTCCGTGGTACATGTTATTTGCCTTTAACATGTACTATTCAAATACATTTTTTCGATGTTGATGCTTCTTACATAACTATGTCACTCAACATATATAGTACAACTATCATACCAATAATGTTATATATATGCTTTATCTCTAACTGGGACTTTGGTTGTACATTCTTGGTTCTCCAAATTTTTTAGATTCCCCACACTCATTTTAGAGTTTCAATGGTGAGGAGTCTCCACCCACCAGGTAACAAGTAGCATGAGGTTGGGATATTTATTCTTAAGAAAAATAGTTTTTCATTCTTATATCACACATACTTGGCGGAAAACCTATACACATGTATGTGATTCCCCTTTAAAGATTAACTATTGATTCTTCCTAAGGAAGATTGTATCAAGATGAACACTAAAGACACAATTAGTAGAAAGAAATAAATGGTGGTGGTTGTCCTAAATTAGGAAGGAAATTGATTGATTGGATTGGAAAGGAAAGTCAAAATGAAAAGAATTTGTAAAGTTGAGATATCTATTATCCTATTTTCATTAGAGATATCTTCAAAATTTGGATGGTGACTGGTTATGGTTGAATTAGATAGTACAATAGTTGTGGAGGCCATTGGAGTGGGTTTCATAAAGTTTCTTACGTTAACTATGTGGGAGATAAGGACCCCAATTTTACTAAAACAAGGTTTCATAGTTTGTATCACCTAGTTGATGGACATGTTAATACTATGTTTGGAACTCTTACAAAGCAGCAAATAAAAAACCATTATAAGATACCCCCTATTATGGGTGATTTCTATGTTTATGAAAGTAGTTTTACTGTAGACACTCCATGAAACACCTAATGTAACCCTGTCATTTTCATAATTAGGGGAGAGGATATAACACGAAGTATGCGAGATGTTCCCATAAAATTATCTTAGCATTTTAGTTTTGAAATTAGTTGTTTTGGACCTGAAATGTAGCTTCATAATTATTACATTATTTGACAATTCCAAAAATATTTTCTTATAATACTTTATGTTCCAATAATTATTTAATGAATTTATAATAATATATATATTCTATTTCTGTGATTTAAAATGTTAGTTAAAAGTACAATACTCCCCTCCTCGGCATATAAGATAATATGCATGATAGGGGCATGAACGATTATTTTCTCAAAGCATTAACCCATGTGGTTGGATAAAAATGACATATCTGAAATAAGACTATCCATAAAGGGTTTGTGAGGGGAAAATAAGGAAATATTCAAAGAGCATGCTCCCTTTATCCCTTTCACAATAAAATACCAATCAGATCTTGATTCCAAAGGTCAATGTCCATTTCCTCTGACCCTCACACACAATAGATGGTACAAACCATGTTCCTGAGGCCAAGATAAACCCAAAAATCTATTGCTTAATGTGAAATATAAGAGAGAGTAGTAACATGTATGTCCTATCATTGAAGTTGTTAAGGTGGAGGTTAGGTCTCAAAAAAGTGAATCACATGATAACCAAATAGAAAAAAAACTATGAAACATCCTTATGAATATCATCGCACAATAATTAGAAGAAGCTGAGTCATAACTACTCAATTGAATTAGATATTTAAAAATACAAAAAGATAACTCAAAAAGGGGAACATGGAAAACATTCCTATTTATGGGAAATTGAGGTTTTGGAAGATTTGCATTGACTCCTCATAGTGATGTTGATCCTTGTGAGGATCCCAATAACATTTTAATACCAAAGATGAGGTCCAACAAATTTCAATAGGTGAATGAGGTTGGGAAGCAAAACTCAAGAGAAATTGTGTGGGAAGAAACTCTTACTCCGGGTTCATGAACCTTTCTTAGAGGTCTAGAGGCATGTAATTCATAGTTTTGAGGGTTTATAAAAGGAGAGTGGTCGATAGGTTTGACCTAGAAAGGAAATAATGGAGGCGGGGTTCCTTAGAGCATGAGAGAGACCAAAACCCTAGAAAGCTTATGATATATTCCTTCTATTTCACAAGATAAAGTTGGTGAGAAAAAAGTGCATCTAAGGTGGAGCATAGAGTAAGAAATAAGGTGAGGGTGGACAATGAGGCATTGTCATCTGATCAACATAACATGGCAAGAAAAAAATAAATTGAGGAAAATACCCAAAATGTTGAGAAAATATACATGATAAAAATGAACTATAGGCTTGTTTTTATATCATTATTAATAAGATTGATTAATAATTTAATTTACTATTTTTCTTTACTATTTCTATTGACCTATCTTGTATTATCTAGTATGAGTGAAATTTAACAAAGGCTATTTAGGGCATGGGAAATCATAATCTCTACTTGATTTCCACTTTTAAGTATGTTCATTAATTTCTTTAAAAACTTGAAATTTAAACACTTTGTTATGATGAAAGTGATCTTCTTGGACATTTACCTATGCCATTTCATATTTTAATTATTTCACTAAATATGTATTACAAAATAAGTCTTGGGGATTATTTTAGCTAAGAAAACTATATATTAAAAAGTTGCATGCTAACCATTCACTTCAACCCTAATTCTTTTAATTAAGCCAAGACCTCCAAATTATTGGTAATTAACATAACTACTATAGTTTTAATGCTTCTAGTCCATCTATTTTATTTACATTAATGAAAGGGAGAACAAGAATAATACTAACCCTAAGCCCCTATTTGGCTCTAGATGGGATCCAGATTGCACCCTATCTTCTAGCACCACTTCAGCATAACCCAGTCCGGATTGGGCAAAATTTGTGTTTGGTTCACAACCCCAATCAAACCCCATTTTGGGATAATGGAATCCTGTAATTCGGACCAACCCAGTCTTGGTATAGGTGGGATTTGGAATCCCAGTCTGAGTTAGATCCCCCGAACCCCCTGACCCCCGACACCCTCGTGACCCTACTCTCCTTGATAGTCCACCCTCTCCCTCTCACCCCACAATCTCCCCTCTCCCTCTACTTGCTACCGAATCACTGTTGGTATGTGAGTTAAAGTGAGGTATTCTACCTCGAGCAGCTCGTGGATGGAGGCTAGTGGACGTCAGGAGGGGTGTACGCATGGTAGATCAATGCAGGCATCTGTGCCTGCCTGCCTACTAGGGCAAATACATCTTGGAAAAGCAAGGTACCCATGTCCTGTCCTTCTAGCCATCGTCTATTGTCATCGTCCACCTGACTCAACTTGAGTAGTCATCATCCAATCTTATTGTGGAACCCTAGCTAGGGCAAGCAGTGTCTGTGCTGCTTCATATTCATTGCATTGTGCATCGAGCTCCTTCACATCCACCTATGCATTTTGGAGCACTTGTTCTTCAAAGCTGGTGCTCGTCCTTGGTATTTTGAAGGTGGTGGTCATCCCTAGTGTTCTGAGGGTGATACTCATCCCAGTGATTCCACAGTTGCTGCTCGTTGTCGACCACTTCTGAAAAGGTTGGTGATGTTGAATATTGTCTTCATTTTTATACTGAATCCGTTAGTTTATTTTGACACAATAATTTAGTTTTGTGCTAGTCCCTATTACTGATCCATGCTGTTCATAACTGCTGGTCATACCTATGCTGGTTGGTTTGTAATTGTTCTGAATCTCCCTTCCAGGTATTCCATTCTCCCGATTGAACTTTTGTTGAATCCCGTTTGGTGTAGCATAATCACAAATGAAAATGAGTACCCCTAATGTCGACCATCATCTGTATTGAATTCAAAATTTGATCCACTGACATGTAATATGGCAAAATAGATCAGTAATGTTTTCTACAATGGAACCAAAATCTGACCTTCATCACTCTTGTTCTCGATTAGTTGTTATGACCCTCTTCTTCACAACAATCTAACATAGTTCTCATAACCATGTGATAAGAATAAAGTAACTCACCTTCTAGATAATTGGTTGTATGACTACATGTGTAGATGATTGTGGATCTTTGATGGTGTTGTGGATCAAATTCACAAGTATCTATCATTCGCCCCTATATGTGGATAATAATATGCACTCTTATAATTTAGATATTTTGATAGTATTATCCTCTCTCTACCTAATACCATATTTTCCATATTATTCATAGAATCAAAGTAGGCATGCATATTAATGTGTTTATACATTTTATTGTATATTTTTTAAATATTCCTTAAGTACAAGTATGCGTTATATAGATGATTTATATTAAATTTTGTTGTAGCCTAAACATGCCCTTCATTTGTATGTTTGTAAAGAAACCTTCTTAAGAATATTGTTTCTCTTATATTCACATTCATCTTACGATCTCCCCCAAACAATTGATTCTTTGAAGGATGAGATTACGTTACTAACTTGTGAGTGCAAATCAATGTGGGGCTAGGCGATGAACATGAAGGACTTTGTTGAAATCCATAACGACTCCGAACATGTTTACACCTACAGAAAGTATGACTTTGAAGTTTTACAAACCTCTATTCATAAGTTGGAGGAAATTTGTAGTCTTCTTTTGGCTACTCCACCTCCGATGACTCCATAACACTATTGTTACAGTTACAATAATCGCTTGCTAGTTTTTTCGTAATGTTATTGCATGGTTATGGATGTATCAGATTGTATGGCCTATGTTATTTGCACATGAAATCTTCATATTTTAATTATAACATTACATCTACCATTGTGAAATGAGACCTTATACCATTTCAACATCTTACTTATAGAATTTGTACAATGGCCGGTCAAGGCGCAACGACACACATTCTAAGATGGTCTACAGAGCATGATCAAATCCTAATTGATGTGATGAGAAACCAATATGACATGAGCAGATGTGTCAATGGAGCATATACTAGAGAGGCTTGGAGGGAGACATGCTTGACTTTTAAAACTTAACTGGGATGCCTAGCATTGAGTTAAACATCCTAAAAACCCATTGGAAGAACCTAAGGAAACAATTTGTCAAGCAAAATCAATTCCTTTTGTATGGTTTAATGCATACTCATCCACTTATTGTGGCGAACATGACCAATGTTGAAAACAACAACAATGTTATTGCATGAGTATGTGGTGAAGGCAACAGATGAAATCCATCTCAACAATGACCATGTTAGCATTTATGTGTATGCTCTTTTTAATTCATGTAATCAGACCCCTGAGCTTGCTACTACATGCATGCTATTACTTTATCACAATGTTGTTTATTTATGGCTTAATTACAAAGGCGCCCCTTTGTTATATGCACATTAAATTATCTATATATGAATTATCATATTGTCTTCATGCCATTATGTAATAAAGTCTTAATATTGCAATATATTACATACATATATTTGTAATATGGCTGGCCAACAAATGACACCATATGTTATATGGTGTACAGATCTTGATATGATTCTCAAATGTTTGATGAGAAACCAATATGGCATGGGGAGATGTGTGAATGTACTATATACTACAAATTCTTGGAGGGAGGCATGGATTGACTTTCAAAACATAATAGGAGGGCTTACATATAATTGAGCAAGGTGCAAATGCGATGGCAGTACCTCATGTGCGAGTTCATAAGAGAAAATCTTTTCATTTTGGGAGATTTATTGCCTCCCCTACCATTGGTCATGCAACATGCCATTCAATGAAACTTTGTGATGACTCATCACACTTACCCATATGGAGTTGCTGAATACCTTAACAATGACAAAAACATCAAGAATACAACTACATGATTAGGCGGTGAAATGAACGAATGAAGTTGTAACATATTTGCTCGAAATTGTATTTGTTTATGTTTGCTTGGCAACATTTAGTTGTAAAACTTATGTGCATCATTAATTTGTTCTTACCATCATTTGATCAAACTTCTACTTTACTCTTATGTTTAGCAGACTTACATCTCGTTCAAACTTGTATTTATCTAAGTTTGCTTGGCAACATTTATTTGTATAGATTATTGTCACAATTAGTTTTCTATTATTGTTATTTTCTCGTACTTATATTTATTTATTAAATTTAGTTGTGGATATCGCATTCAAAGTCACTAGAAAAGTTTGAAAAAATATTGATGTCTCCGTCAAAGTTACAAAAATATGTTGAAGAAAACCTTGTCTGCAAAAACTATTGCAAGGATACACATGAGGGGGGCAAATATGGGAGCCAGGAACAAGGCAAGGATGGGGTCACTCATCCTATTTGTCATCTTCCATTGTTGTTTGATTGGCCAAAAGATGACATCAAACAACAACCCAATCAACCATTGTAGGAAGCCTAACCATGTCATGGGACGAGTACGATGAGGCCCTAAAATGGGCCAACTGGGACGGTCCTACCTGGGATCAATATAAATCATCCTCCACATCGAACACTACCCATCACAGTGGCTGGTCACCATCTTAGCATGTGTGTATGGGTGTCTATGTCTAGGCCCAGGGCATGCCTCTCCTTTTTTATCCGCTCTCCCTTGGTTCATGACGTATTTGCCCAGGAACAAAATATGTTATTACCAATTTTGTTGTTGTTGTTTAAGTTTTGATGAAAATGTTATCATCTTTACTTTGTTTCTTATGCATAATTTATGTTATATTATGACAATTTCAATTATCTTATCAGTTTCCAATTTCTAGATCGAATATGTACAACTATACATATATACAACATGAACATGCCATGCAAAACAACTATAAAGTTTAATTTATTTTAAATAAACATATAAAATGAGCATACTCATCTTATATTCATTTCAATAAACAACAAATAGTAGCATCCGCATTATGTATACAATTAAATATTTTATGTAAATTTTGAACTTATATTGTAGTGGCATCATAGCTTCACATTCTTTGTAATTGTTAAAACAGTTCTGTAAGAACAAGACAGAATAATCAGATCCTGACTAGGTTGCCAAACAAAATCATACTGAATCCAGACTGGTAGCCAAACAGAAGTAGACTGAAACCAGACTCAAACTAGACCAGCTGACCAGAATCAGACAGGGTTTCCATATAGAATCAGACTAGATCCAGACTACCCCAATCTAGATCTATAGAGTAACCCCGACTAACCCAATCCAGACTATAGGATCCCTGTCCCAAACCAAATAGGGGCTAAGATAACATATGAAGGCATGCTTAATAGTTATACCAAGATTTTATTACATTACAACTTGTATGGTAGGTAGGAGTTCTAACTGTAGTGATGAATGCCAATTACCAACTTAGAATGGAATTGATAAAATAAAAAAATGGGCTAAGAAGCATATAAAAACTCTCTATTTAGGGTTGCCAATGGGGAGGGTATTTCCTATTTACCCTTTATTCATACGTTGTAGGATAAGGGTAAGAGTTAAAGGTTTTTGAAGCCCATTCCTTATTTCCCCACCATATTAAAAGGGGAGGGTATCCATACCCTTTAACCCTTTTACCAACATTTATTTAAAAAATATATATAACTATATAGAAGTTTCTAGTTCAATTTCTACCCTATTTTTTCCAATAGGAAAGTTTGTGGGTTGTGGCTTGCTTCCTACCCCGGCTCACACTCAAATGCTTGTAGTATATTATTATTAAATGTTGAATCAATTGATAGGGCCATGGAACAATGGGAAAAGGATGATCGTGCAACCTTAATTTAAATTATTCTAGACTAATTTCTAAACATATTACGTAAGTTTTTTAAATACAAATCAAGAAAGATGTGACTTAATCTTTATCACCCTATGAACCACCTTAAAATAAGTTACCTTTACATAAAATTTATTTTATATTAAAATTATCCATTAACCCTTTACTCTCCCCATTTACCCTATGGGGAAGAGGGTAAGTGTAAGGGGAGGGTAAAGGGATTGCTAAGAAGATTAATTACCCTTACCCACTATCCTTTGGAGGGTAAGGGTAAGGGTAGAAGCTTACCCTCCCCATACTCTCCGCATTGATAGCCCTAATTCTATTAATTTCAAGTCATACACGTGATATCTAACATCATATTGATTATACAACATACCTATTTTTAATAGGGATCTAGAATTGATCTTGAAATTTTGAAGTGATATTTTTATTAAAGTTTTTTTGGAAATAAATAAAAACAAACCAATAAAAAATCATACATTAACAATTGGACAAAAGGTAAGAGGGCAACAAGCTGCGCTGCCACCCCTTTCTATATGGAAAAATCAATTTTTTAGAACACTACATCCATAAATTTAGGGCTCATAACATTACTATTCATAACTTTTTAAACCCTTTTGATTAGCTCCACAACATCCATGGCCAGTGCAAAAAAACCAAAGGTATCGACACAAAGGGTATAAAATCATGTTGGTTTCCAATACACACTTTCTCATATTTTTCCACTTTGGCTGAGGCTGCTTAGAGGGTAGCCTATTCCTCAATGAATAACCCTCCCCTCAATCCCACAAGAGGAGAAACCTGGGTCAGGTAAATACATGCATGCCTCCCATCGATCCATCTAAAATCAAGATATTAGATAGTCTAAGTACCGATCTCCCCTTCTACACATGATTCAAAATCTTCACATGTGCTTATCTCTTAGCAGTAACACCTACTTGTCTGAGGATATAGAGGAAAAATATAACAAGATAATGCATATACTTGATTCCTGGGATCTCCATACAATGAACCACGTGCTCTCCAAAATCATCCAAGCATGCTTTATGACAAATACGACATACCCCATCAACTGGAAATAAAGGAATCATTAGGCGGTATTTGTGCACAATACGATACTCGATGGTCACATATGTAAGCCTAACCCTTCAATGAGAATATAAAGTAAAAAATCTTGTGCATGTTCAACTTGTAGACATTAAGTGTATTGTATATTAAGATGTTTGTAAAGTATCCTGTACTTACATGTAAATGAAAAGTATTGTTAACTAAAATATGAAATAATGTCATACTATTACGTGGTGCGTCAAGCCAGAGGTGTACACACTAGCCAACAAGGGGTGACTAGATTCACTCCACGAGACTCAAACACACATGTGGATCGTTGAAAATTTATATTAGCCCAAACCAAGTCGATCACAATACCAAATAGGTCACCCACAAGCACACATGGTGCTATTGTAGCATAGGTGAAGGGCAAGTGTAGGGGTAGATCCTCAGGGACAAAGGGGGCACTAGAGCTAGGCTAGTGTTGGCTATGTTCCTATTGCAGAGATCAGGGTAGAAGAGTTTAAAAGGGGTTTGTTTTGTGATTAATCTAAGCGAATGAGCAAGAAAGGGAAGAATTGAACCTAAGTTATCTTAAACAAGCAAGTTTAACAATCTAGGTTGACCAACTAACTAAGAAAGAGAAAAGGTAAGTTACACTACACTAGAAGAGCAAGAAGCAATTTAGAAACTAAGTTAACCACTAAAGTAAGAAAAGATCTAAATTAACCCTAACTATCAAAACTGAGCAATTGACTAGGTTAAGCAAGAACAACTAGATTATACTAGCATAAGCAAGGAAACAAAGCAAGTTGAGTTTTAAACAAGATGATTAAGGTAGGTGGGCCATTTAGGGGAATGTAATTTGATATTGGTTGTGGGATCACAACATAGAAATCAATTATCACAATTCTATCTAGATTACCAAACCAAACAACAAGGCCAGTGCTAGTAGAATGTGCCCTATACTACTAGTTGGGGAACTAGGGTTAGGTGTAATTCTAGTAGGAATTGTCAAGTATAGGTCTCTAGGGTAAGTGGTATTAGGTCAATTGAGAGCCAAGGGTGGAAATGGGAGTAGAGGTGAGGGTTTTTCACCTCATGCCACTAGCCATCTAGCCTTTAGAAAGCTCTAGGAAATTGCACTAATCACACTTACACTAGCCACTTAGATCTCACACTCACTTGTAGAAGGAGGGATGTGTATGTAGGAACAAAGGGGGTTATCTAGGGATCCACTAATTGGACATAGGAACCATTCCTAAGATTGGCCACATACACTCCAATTACTCCTAGAAGCTAAGTGTCATCAAACATCTCAAAGCAAGCAATCCATTCTATAGGCACAAACCACATGAAATAAAATAGGAAATGAGATAGAAGCAAGAAGCAATCATCATTGATAGAAATTATGTTCATTATAAGCTATTTTCCCCCAACATGGTATCAAAGTCACATTTTAACCCCAAACATCCCACCACTAGGGGCTTAGCTAGACATGATCAAGAAAATATCAAAAGAATGGGGAAGAAACTCCATGGAGCTCATGGAAGAAGCCTCCTTATTCACCTCCTAGCTGCTTGGGGACGTCCTGTCTCCTCCAAAGGTGCATATGGGCATGAGGATATGGGGGAGTGTGGAGGAAAACCTAGAAAACTAGGTTTCCAAGGTGAAATGGAGATGGAAATGGTGGGTGGAGAGCATAAATGCAAGGGGGGAGTGCACTAAATGCTCAAGGAGTGGGCGGAGAGGAGTGATGGTGGCTAGGAAGAGTTAACCTAGTACTGTGGCTGCCACCATGTATATATAGGTGGTGGTGGAAGCACTAGGGTAAGTAGGGGTATTGTGGGGAAATTAGTGTAGAAAGTGGTAGGTTTTGGGTGGCAACACAACCGTGTTGGGCAACAAGGCCATTGTGGGTGGAGGTGAGAATGGCCATGGTGGAGAGGAATGACCGTTATGATGAAGTGTAAAATCATAGGTTGGATGGGGCATAGTGAAGGCTGGTAGAACGGCCGTGCTGGGTGGCATGGCCATGGTGGGGTTTAGGTGGAATAGCCGTGCTGGGTAGCACAACCGTGGTGGTGGAGTTTGAGAGGAGGTCATTCCCAAGAGCATGCCCATTCCATTCTTCAGCTAGCATGGTTGTGCTGGGTAGCGCAACTGTATTGGGGACTTCATAGAACAACCGTGCTGGGTAGCACGACCGTGGTGGTTGAGTTGCTGAAGCTTGCCAAATTTGGCCATCAATCTGTAACTTTGTGTATTTGCCAGCACGGTCGTTCCTTGGCACCACGGCCGTGCTGGAGTCTTCAATGGTAGAATGAGCTTCAATCTTCATAATCAAAGGACTTCTTTGCTTGATGTCGAATCTTGTCCATTAGGGGTAGGTTGAGGGAGCTTTGGGGCCTTCTTTGGACCCCTCCATGGGTGGAGGAACCCTAAGACTCCTTCCTTCCCTCTCATCCATCCAAAGCATGGTCCAAGTACCTGAAAATAATTCAAAGAACGTCCATAAGTGCATTTGATAGTAAAACACATATTGGGGGAATGAACCAGCAATATAACTTGTTTAGATGTGGCAAAAGTACAAAATGGCACAAGATGGAGCCCTAAAATAAGGCTACATCAACACCCCAAACTTAAAACATACTTATCCTCAAGTATGCTTAAACTCAATCTCTCTTTTCAGTTTTTCTTCAGCAAACAAGAATGAAAAATGCATAGAAGTAGAAAGTTATTGACTACATGGTCTTGGAAATGACTAAGTGCATGTGCTTCACCTCTATCCTCTCCTCTTTCACAACCAATCATGAAATGAGCACTGAGCATACAAAATTCAAATATAAAGCATAGAATACACAAGATGTCCATATGTCCTTCATATCATTCCGGGTAAACCGTTTCAAGTTGGCGTTAATCAAAGATGACTAGGAGTGTTGCTTCACTTGCATGCATTCAAGCATATGCCTCAAACCACACCGAATGACCAACATGGCTGTGGATAATGGTAAAGTGAGCTAGATTTGATGCTTTCTAGCTCAATGGGTTTGAAAATAGAAGAAAGAATTGCGGAAAGATCTTTCTTTGGAGTTCTATTACATAGATCACTCAGCTTTTCTTTATTTGAATTCTCTTAAACAAGAGCATCTGTTTATTTTCTTTTTGCTTTCTTTTGCTTTTCTTTCTTTTGTTTGCCCTTGGTGTAGAAATGGCATATGGTGGACAGAGTGGAGTGGGGAGATAAAGATTTGGCCACCCCAAACTTTTGGAGGTGGCCAAGGCTGATTATGTGCACTAGGGCATCCTTTCATGTGGCGGAGAGGTATGAAGATGGTGAAAGAATAGTCGGATCAAAAGGGGGTCATTAGTGTAGTTTTCAACATAAGATCTCTTGCATGAAAGCTAATCCAACACTTCTTCAAATGATATCACACCACATCATAGATCAACATGACATTCACATTTCTACTGAGTGATTCCATAGGCTTTAAGCGTTTGTCGCTTGCTCACTTCATGATTCAACAAAAATGTTCACAACTTAAGAGAGGTGGTGCACATGCAAAAAGTCAACAATCAAGACCATATAGTAATAAAATCTAAGAGTACGGCATGCATTTGTCAACAGATTAAAAATTTCATTTCAAACACTGGAGATTAAGTCAAAACATGCTTTTTGGGCAAGAACATTCAAGTTTGGGCAAAATTGGCCAAAATGGTGCCAATTTACCTTCAATCACATCTAAACCTAACTTTTAGGGAATCTAAAGCATAAATCAACAAATCCTAGTTAAAACATAAAAATTTACCAAAATTCTACATGGAAAAGCAATGCATGACATGGAAGAGCAAAAAGAGCAATTTTTTTGAAAAATTATGCAAAAATGCATGAAATTAAACTACATGTATGCATGAATGCAAGAAGACGCACAAGGTCAGGATAGACAAGTATGGATGTTAGTCAACTATTTGATCTTCTTGAAAAAATTTAGCACAAGTCACATAGAGAAAAATGTAGTGAAAGAAGGGCTTATCGCCCTACCACCCCAAACTTTTAAATCATGCTATCCTCAACATGAAATCGAAGTTTAGAATAGTAGGGTAAGGGGTATGGGGTTGAAGAAGACAACCTCCAAGGGTTGGAGAGGTTAATGTAATACTAGGTGAGAAGGACATGACCACCATGGCTATGCTGAGCATCACGACTGTTCTAGCTTTCCAGCCACACGTTCATGATGTGTGGTACGACTGTTCTGGACTTCTTCCTGTAGCTACTCTATTGATTTGCAATCTTCTCTTCCACTTTGACCTCCTCCTTGGCTAAACCCTTTAGCATCATCTTTTCTTTCTTTTGCATGTGCTAACATGATTCACAAATAGAAAAACTATCAAGTATAGTGTGTGTGTGTGTTTCTTGAAAACCAAAAGAAAGCATGATAAAACAAGGTTCAAGAATCTCAAACCACGTGGGTTGCCTCCCACTAGTGCTAAATTTATAGCCTTCAGCTGGGGTTGTTTCTCTCTTCACTAAGTGTTGACACCCACAATGTCTTCCTTCTCTTCCATAGTGATCCTTTCTAGATTTTTGACGACATGGCCTTCATCCCTAGGAGTGTATATTGAACGGAAGTATGGACTTGATTTCCACAGCTCTAAGGGATCATAGTAGCATAGACTATCACTGAAGTCTTCATTGCCCAGCTTGTACCTCTCCTCCTTAGAGAATATAAAGAAATCAAACTTTTTCCTTTTATAAGTGACCATCAGAGTGCTCGTACGCACATTGATTTCTGCACCCATAGTGGACAAGAAGGGTCTCCCCAATATGAGGTACTCTTTTCCATCAATAGGTACAGAATCCACAATCAGAAAATCGATCACATATGCAATGTCTATCCTTTGATCCATTGCTACTATTGTGTTTTTCAATATTCCCAAGGGCTTCCACTTAGTTCCATCACCCAAGACAAGGAAAGAATCCACCGATTCCATTTTATTGAGGTCAAGTCATAGATACACACTCCATGGCATGATACTTGTTCCTGCACCAAAATCAAGGAGAGAGTGTTCAACAGGTTGTGTATCAATGTAGCATGTAACGAGAAGAACTCCCGAATCATCCCTTTTTTTGGAAAGCCAAGTTCGAAGATGAAATTCACTGATTTTATGCAACAATTTCCTTAGGAGGTAATAGCACTAGTTTTCTCTTCCCCATGTAAACATCTTTCACCAACGAAAGGAATGATTTGATACCTACCGTTCCTTTCTTCAAGGATCCCAGGAGATTCATGATACTGCTACCCTTTTCTTGGGGAGATGGACCTTCTAAAGTTTCATGGAGTTGCTCCCCAATTACATCAAATGTTTTCACAACACTAATTGGGCCTTGAGGAGGGATGATGGTGATCCTCACCTCTCATGGAGGTAAGGTATTGCATCAAGTGTTTCTATGTCAATGGCATGTGGGGCAACAAAAATGACCTTGTCACAAACAAATGGAAGAGCTAAATCTCTTGCACTTTCATTACTTCTAAGAGAGGATAGAATAGGTGAGGGTGCTTCTACATTCACTCTGGGAGCAGCGGAAACTTGGGTGCACTTGGCTTTCTCTAGAAGTACTTGAGCAGAAAATTCTTTGGAGCTTTTGCAATCTTTGCTAGACCCTTCTAGAATTGAGTCTTTGTCATCAACTTCAATCACTTTCTTTTCCCTTTTTCCAAGATTTTGAGCAGCTTCTCTCCCCCATATTATAGACACCATATTCAATTGTTCATGGGAAGGAGGAGGGGCTTGTGAAAATGAAGGTGGTGGAGGTCTTTGATGAGGCAATTTAGGATTTTGGAGTATGCAAGTTGGTTGTTGCGGAAGTTGTTGTGGAGGTGGGGGTTGATAGGCATGTGAAGGTGGTGGGGGATATGATAGTTAAATGGGGGTTGGTGAGGCGGCAGAGCATATAATTGTGGTGGTCCTTGGTATTAGAGGAGTGGGGCTACTTGGTCTCGCTGTGGGATGTATGCACATTGACTAGCATTCACATAACTACCATCATTGTTCGGATTTTCCATGGGTTGAGATGGAAGTCTTCCTTCTTCACGACGAGCAATTGAGATTGAGATTTGATCAAGCCTTTGTTCAAGGCGGCTAATATTTTGCCCTTGGGAGGACACTTCTCTCTTTACCTCATCCAAATTTCTCAACCTTCCAAGCACCTCCTCTTCAAACTTTGAACTATAGCATGGCCTCAACTACCCTTGTCCTTGCCCATCCTCATTTTGTTGCTTCCATAAGAAATTTGGATGGTTCCTCCACCCGGGAGTATAAGTGTTGGACATGGGGCCTTGATTGTTTCGACCACCAAAAGAGTGCAAGTCATGAACTTCTTCATCAATAGAATTGACCGCCATAGTGGATTGGCTAGGAGAGCCACCAGCTTGGTTCTTCATCATCTTCATCATATACGCCATCATTCTCATCATGTCGGGGTTGACAACGTTTCGAGCTAGAGCTACGGAAGAAGGTGGAGGGATGTAGCATTGGATGCTATGCTCCCCTTTTGTAGAAACTCGATGGTGGGAGTTTTCAGCAAGATGCTCGAATAAAGGCCACGATTCCTCAAGTGGCTTTTCCATGAAAGTGCATCCACATGAGGAGTCGATGTTGTTTTGGCTTTATTCTTCAAGCCCAGTATAAATGGCTTGAACTAGTTTCTACAATGGCACTTCATGGTGGGGGCAGTCACGAAGAAGTTTTTGGAACCTCTCCCACGCCTCGTGGAAGGGTTCATTCTCTTTCTGGGCAAAGGAAGTGATGCATCTTCTCATATAGGTTAGCTTAGCTATTGGGAAGAACTTCTTAAGGAATTCATTCTTGACTTCATTCCAGGTTACCAGCTCTGGCTTCGAAACATACCACTATTTAGCTTTTTCTTTTAGGGAGAACGGAAAGAGGGTTCTCCAGATGGAGTCATTGGTAGCGGTGGGGGTACAGAAAGTGGATCACGTCTCAAGGAATGCATCAATGTGATGGTAGGGATTCTCATTCTCCATCCCGTAGTAAGTGGGGAGGAGTCCAAGGAGTGTGGGTGGAATGGAGAACTGTTGACCCGACATTTGGTCAACTAGGGTGGAAATGGGTGAATTGTAGTTTCCCGGGGTGAAATACTCATGGAGTGGGCAATTGGGCTGCGGTGGAGGTGGTGGTGCATTCGCATGAGGGTTGTTGTCTGCCATCTCTACTTCTCAGTGTTGGTTGTGGTGACTTTGGCATCTCCTTCTACCTATCTCAGGGTTGTACAACACCAAGTCGGTACAAGTGGAACGCGTGTGGCGCATGCACAACTGTCACCTACACAATACACAAATAAGCCACAAGAAACCAAGTTAGAATGTCAATATGCAAAAGTGAACAAAGAATAAAGAATAAAGAATAGCAATGATGAGGGTAAAATGAAAGGCTACGATACACTAACTAGCTAGGCCGAGCACCTCTATCCCCGTAACGGTGCCAGAAAGCTTGGCGCGTCGAGCCAGAGGTGTACACACTAGCCAACAAGGGGTGACTAGATGCACTCCACGGGACTCGAACACACGTGTGGATCTTTCAAAATTTATATTAGCCCTAACCAAGTTGATCACAGTATCAAATAGGTCACTCGCAAGCGCACATGGTACTATTGTAGCATAGGTGAAGGGCAAGTGTAGGGGTCAATCCTCAGGGACAGAGGGGGCACTAGAGCTAGGCTAGTATTTGTTGGGTTTTGTGGAGAAAACATGCGTGACGGTAGCAACAAAATAAAATCCACGCAACCTGAAACAGGATCTTGTCAACAACAATGTATTAGAAAGAGTGTTTGTGGGATATACCTTATTGCGGAGCAAGTCCGACGATGTCCCATTGCACGATGGTGTGCAACGTTGCTGGCCTACATGGACATAACTTCTCTTCCATTTTCTAAGTGCATCACAGGAAGATCTGGAAGTGCTTCTTTCGTGCGGTGATGTATACCGCTCGTAGCACGTACAGATGGTCGTAGATGTCCACTAAATGTAGGCATCTCAGCATCTGCATCTCTACTTCGTCCACGCAGATGGACTGGAACTCCACATCATGCTTCCTAAGTTGGCCGGACGGATTCATCTCTGTGCGGTGGTGTGCTAGCGTCGTGGTGCTCTCCTTTCTCTCCTGAGGATGGTGACAACTAGGGTTTACGTATGTGTGCGTAAACTGAAAAGCCTCTCTCAATATCTTATATAGATATCGACCGTCAAGCCCCTTTAAATAGGAGACAAAAGGAAGTAGGGTTTCCTAAACCCATCAGTAAATAAAAACACTACGTTAATTAAAATGCTCGTGGATTAATTAGAATATTCTAGAATTAATTAATTAACCAAATAATTGCATTAATTGATTAATTAATATCTGACTACTTGTAATAGCTTAGGATGGCTCTATGGGCATATATATATATATATATATATATATATATACCAATAGACTCCCACTTTCACTTAGAGCATGTCACTCCAATTAATTGTTCTAATATTATTCTAATGGATTACATAAACATTTTAGTAATCAATGTGATTCGCAGCAATTCCAGTCAAATCCACAATTATACTCCTATTCCAACACATCCTATGCATGTGACCCGGTAGGCTCCAAATTACGTTGGAAGTGATATCTACAATCATATTATGATTTCAAAAGCAATGATTGGTATCTAGCAAGACTTCATTGCCACCCAAGTAATTGGAGAAGTTGGAGAACAATTTAACTTATCATTCATGATTGTTGTTACAGTGATTGTATAGTTCCTTTATCGCTGATATCCAGATTGAACTCGAGTTATGGAACTATTATCCTTTTCAACGTTCAATCAATGTTCCTTGAACTAGAGTAGACTTTCTAAGATATATGTAATCTCAATATCACATATTGACTCACATTAGCATGGCCATGCATTTATCAGTCTCGCTTATCAAGTGGACTGAATATCAAACTCCCATAGGAAGGACAAATTCCATCTACATCACTCACACTCATCCCCATATGTCACAGTGCACCCAAGCACCATCTTTATGGCAATCCTTATTCAGGACTACAGTGGATGCTGTCAAAGTACACCGAACGACATGTGATAAGTGTAGTGACTTCAGGTCTAAGAACCACAATCACCACCATCATCATGAGATGTGACTCTAACTACCAGTCATGGTATCCATGTGTCACTCTCAAGGTGGGTCTATCCGATACACTATTCTATAACAAGTATCTATTTATTTGGTTTGATATCTCCATATCATGGATAATGAGATTCTTCCATCAACCAACATATATTCTAACCTTATGCGTTATTGATGTCTATGTATATTTCCACAATAACATCCGAGTAGGGACAAAACAAGAATACATACTCTTAGCATACATATGATCTCACTATTTAGGTCATCAGTGTGAAGACATATGTCATTGAGTATATTATTCTATAGACATCTATAAGTTTTATGGTCATCTCACAATATAAAACACAAACATATAGATTGGAAACTTGCCTTTATTGATATGATCCATGTAGTATTACAAATGATTTACATAGTATCCCATTACAATCATCAAATGATAGTCTCTATGGGCATACATACCAACAGATTCCCACTTGCACTTATACCCAATCAATCATGAATCTCAATCCAAGTTATCAAACATGTCTGTCATGTTTCTTTTGTGAAAGTGCTTTTGTGAGCGGGTCAGCCACACTGCTTTCTGTAGGTACTCTACAAATCTTCACATCTCCTCGATGTACGATCTCTCATTTGAGATGGAACCGCCATAGAATATGTTTGGAATGTTGGTGCGATCTTGGCTCTTTAGCCTATGTAATTACTTCTTTGTTGTCACAAAACAACTCAATTGTATCACCAACGCTTGGAACCACTCCAAGTTCAGAAATGAACTTCTTGATCCACACAACTTCCTTTGCAACGTTAGATGCGGCAATATATTCGACCTCTATTGTAGAATCCACAACCATCTCTTTCTTAGAACTCTTCCAGGTCACAGCTCCGTTGTTCAGGCCAAACACAAATCCAAATTGTGATCTATAGCCATCTTTGTCAGTTTGGAAGCTTGCATCAGTGTAACCCTTTACCACGAGCTCTACCTCGCCACTGTATACCAAGAATTGATCCTTAGTCCTTCTCAAGTACATTAGGATGTTCATTATGGTTGTCTAGTGACATTCACCTGGATCTGATTGATACCGGCTCGTCATTCTCAAAGCATACGACACATCAGGACGAGTACATAACATTACGTACATGATAGATCCAATTGCTGATGCATATGGAATCTTACTCATGTGTGCCCATTCATCACATGAACTAGGACATTGGTCTTTAGAGATCATGACCCCATGGGACATGGGCACGTTACCTCTCTTAGAACCCTCCATGCTAAACCTCTTTAGCACCTTGTCAATGTATGTGCTCTGGCTTAGGCCTAGAAGCCTTCTAGATCTATCTCTATAGATCTTAATCCCTAATATATAGGATGCTTCACCTAAATCCTTCATAGAGAAGGTCTTCCCTAGCCAACCTTTTACTATTTGAAGAGTAGGGATGTCATTTCCCATCAATAGTATGTCATCCACATACAATATGAGAGATACGATTGTGCTCCCACTAACCCTTTTGTAAACACAAGGTTCACCTTCATTTTGACTAAAGCCAAACTTTTTGACTACTTTTTCAAAATGTAGATTCCAGCTCCGAGATGCTTGCTTCAATCCATAGATTAACCTTTGTAGCTTCCTTTGTATCGACAAAACCCTCAGGTTGTGTCATGTACACATCCTCGAGTAAATTCCTATTAAGGAATGTTGTTTTAACATCCATCTACCAAATCTCATAGTCATGATAAGTTGCAATGGCAAGCATGATCCGGATGGATTTAACCATGACAACTGGTGAGAAGGTCTCATCATAATCAACACCTTGAACATAATCCTTTCACAAAAAATCTACCTTTATAGGTTTGAACATTTCCATCCATGTCGATCTTCTTCTTGAAGACCCACTAGCACCCTATGGGTTCTACCCCTTCGGGTAGATCCACCAAGGTCCATACCTTGTTGGTGTACATGGATTCCATCTCAGATCTCAGGGCTTTGAGCCATTTCCTAGATTTTGGTCCCTTAGTAGATTCTAGATAGGAAGTTGGCTCATCTGCTATGCCCAATTTATCACTGTCTTGAGTCATGAGAAATCCAAATCTCTCAGACTCAAGTTGTGTCCTACTAGACCTATGAGGTTTTTGTGTTACATTTGGAACTTGAAATTCCACAACAGTTTGTGAGTCTTCATGTTCCTTACATACCTCCTAAGGTTCTTTGCTTTCTTGTTGGTCTCGAACTTCTTCGAGCTCTACATTCCTCCCACTGATTCCTTTGGAAATAAATTCCTTTTCAAGAAATACAACAGTCCTAGAAACAAACACTTTGTTGTCAGTTGATGTGTAGAAGTAGTATCCCCGAGTTTCCTTGGGGTATCAAACAAAAGAGAATTTTTTAGATTTGGGTCCAAGCTTTTCAGGAAATTGTTTCCTAACATAAGCTTCACATCTTCAAATCTTTAACATAGACAAATTGGGACGATTCTCATTCCATATCTCATATGGTGTCTTTTTTTTTCAAGAGCGTATCCCCATAACGATATTGTAAGTTTAGATGAACACATCATTGATCATACCATGTCTAATAACGTACAATTAATTCTTTCTAACACACCATTATGTTGTGGGGTACCAGGTGGAGTCCATTGTGATACAATACCACAGTCTCTCAGAAGGTCCTCAAACTCTTGGATTAAGTATTTGCCACCTTGATCTGAATGGAGTGATTTAATACTCTTACCAAGTTTCTTCTCTACTTCATTCATGAAAGTCTTGAACATTTCAAGAGTTTTTGACTTGTGTTTCATAAGATATACATAGCCATACCTACTGAGGTCATCAATGAAGGTAATGAAGTATTGATAGCCTCCTCTAGCATTTGATGTAAAAGGTCTACATACATCAGTATGTATGAGCCCTAGTAGATCACTGGCTCTCTCACCGTGTCTAGTAAAAGGAGTCTTAGTCATCTTCCCTAATAAACATGCCTCACATGTCTCTAATGATTCAAAATCAAAAGAGTCTAGATAACCATTTTTATGGAGTCTAGATATGCTCTTTTCGTTTATGTGTCCAAGACGACAATGCCATAAGTATGTTTTGTTTGAGTTGTCAAGTTTTAGCCTTTTAGTATTTACATTGAATATGCTAGTCTCAAGTCCTAACAAGTAGATACCATAAGACATAGGGGAATTGCCATAAAAGATCTCATCTTTAGAAATAGAAATCATTCCATTCTCAATGTGAAATTCAAATCCACTCTTGTCCATACAAGATACAAAATTAATATTTCTATTAATGGCAGGTACATAATAGCAATTCTCTGATTCTATTACAAGGCCCATAGGCAAAGATAAACTAATAACTATAACTGCGGTGGCAGCAACTCTTGCTCCATTAGTGACCCACATCTCGACTTGGCCCTTTCATAAAGGCTTACTTCTTATCAAATCCTGCATATTAGAATATATGTGAGATCTACATCCAGTATCTAGTACCCATGATGAAGAAGTATTTAAGTTTATCTCAATAACGTATATAACTGAAGTGGAGATCTCTATTCCCTGCTTCTTCTTCCTCAGTTCCTCCAGGTAGAGAGGGTAGTTTCTTTTCCAACGTCCATCCTGGTGACAATGGTGACAACTACCTTTTTTGGAGATCCCACCTTTAGCTTTGAGCACGGATGACTTTGGCTTCTGCCCAGATTTAGAACCTTTCTTAGCCTTACCTTTGCCTTTTGAATTTCCCTTTGTCTTTCTGATCAGCATCACAAACTTGGGCTTGTCTTTCTTCATCTGTGCTTCAACTATCCTCAACATGCCCAACAATTCTGACAACGGCTTGTCAAGATTGTTCATGTTGTAGTTCATAACAAAATGATTATATGATTCAAGCAATTATTGTAGAATCACATCAGTGGCCAACTCTTGACCAAGGGGAAATCCCAACTTGGATAGGCTTTCCACATACCCAATCAAAGTGAGTGTATGGGTGCCAATTGAGTCTTCCTCTTTCATCTTTCTCCTGAACAAAGCCTTGGAGACATCATATCTCTCCTGTCTTGCTTGATGCTGATACATGTTCTTGAGATGTGTTACCATCTCCATGACATTCATGTTCTCATGCTGCTCTTGCAACTCATAGTTCATTGAACAAAACATTAGACACTTGACATCCACGACATCATCAAGGGGCTTCTTGTAAGCATCCTTTTCAGCCTTGGGCGCATTTGGGGTGAGTTCCACTGGCTCTGGTGTTTCAAGGACATAGAGCTTACGCTCATGCGTGAGAACAATTCTCAGTGTCCTAAACCAGTTTTAAAAGTTGGTTCCGGTAAGTTTGTCCTTCTCAAGGACCGATCGCAATGAGAAAGTGTGAGTGTTGTTTTCCATTTGATTGCTACAAAAGAAAAAGTTTGCATTTAGTCCAAAACATTTTGACTTATAAAGTTTTGATAAATGAGATTAATTAGGCCTTTAATTAATTACGCTCCCACTATTATATTCAAATTGATAGCCCTCACTATCAACTCGAAAGATTGCAACGTACAACCTTCTAGTGAGCTAATATCTAAAATAATTAGATCCATGCCCAGCCAATGCCGGTGTCAAAGACCAAATACTAAGGTAGGCAACTTTTTCCAATTGCATCATATGCAATTCTTGGATAGATGATCATGCACTACTCCTTGCCATGATGCATCTGTGTGCCTCTAGGTACTAGATCCTATCAAGGTTCCCTAGTTAAGTCCAACCCATAAGCCAACACGATGAGTGTGCACCCTACGGAGGCAGACCCACACACCCACCATCACACTTCCACGAAATAGACAGTGTACCACACAGAGGCATGCCCATACATAGTCGATCAAGCTTTTCTTGTGTGTTGCTTTATGGAAGGAAACTAAAACTTAATATTATTAATTGAGGGGTTTTATTAATACATGTACATATCCAAACACCACATACTTATAGTACATATCATATACTACTATATCTACAACCACAAACGATAGACATGCAACCACAAACACAAATACATCAGTTATGGCCATACTATTATGATCCTTTGGAGCAACAAAGGATTACGGTCCACCTATGGTCTTATGCATCTCATGCAATAACACCTACAAATCAACTTGTAAGGATCAACATTACAATGAACAACTTCATGGATGCTCTGTGAGGTTGGAACATCAAGTTGCTTCTTGGAATTGGATCTTCATGTTGCTTCTCCATGGACGCTCCTTGGAGTTGGATCTTCAAGTTGCTTCTGGGAATTGGATCTTCATTGTGCTTCTCCATGGACTCTCCTTGGAGTTGGATCTTCAAGTGGCTTCCTTACATCAAGTTTAGAAAGGCTAAAACTAATCCTATCTCTATTACATCATATGAGTACAAATATAAAGGGAAAGAATTAATTACACTTTGAAATAAGAGATGAGGATCGACATGCAAGCTGAATACTTTATACAAAGGATCCACATACAACCATTATACATCCATAGCATTCACAAAAAAACATATCCACAAAATTAACATCCAAATTCATTCACAACATTCACAAAAGGGGATACTAGGCCATAACCGTGCATACATTCACCACATAAAACATATTTTAAAGGCGATGTGTATGATATCATAGGTATATCTACATATTGTTGGGTTTTAGGGGAGATAGAGAAGGTAGCGGAAACAAAAATTTTCTTCTCTTGAACCTAGAATAAAGGAATCGCGTCAACGTCTATACAATAGGAAGGATGGTTTGTAGACACATACCTTGTCCTGAGGCTTGCTCGACGATGTTACCTCGTGGCTTGCGCGGTCTTCACCTCCTGTCTTGGACGGTGTCTGTGCAGCTTCTGGTCTCACCGGGACTGTCAGGATTGATAGTTGTCCTCTGAGCGGAAGAATTCTCCCACCTCTGAAGTAGTCCACACAGACCGCCTGGAAATCTGATCGCCTTGTCGCACAAGGTACCAGAAGGAGTCGCACCCTCCTATCGGCGTACTAGTCACCGACACACTCTCCTGCAACCAGTTGCCTTTATGCAGTTGTCTTTTCCTTACTGTGCCTCCCTTATCGGGGAGCACTTGCTCAGGCTCTCTCAGTTACCACAACCAGAGAGAACGACAACTTTGCAAAGCAACTAGTGTTCTGAATTGTACTTTTAGAAGCCCCCAATACCCCTATATATATAGGAGGGTCATGGGACATGGTTCTCTACCCCGGGCAATGCGGGATTAAAGCAAGAGTAGAAGAATTTGAGATTTTCCACAAAACAACCAACTACGCCAGCTGAACCGATCGTTTCAAGCATGAAACTGTCGGTTGGGGACCTGAGCTGATCGGTTCACACCTGAACTGATCGGTTGGGACACCTGAGCCGATCAGTTCAAGCATAAGCTGATCGGTTCGTGGTCCTGGTCCAACATGAATTGACTTTTCCTCTTTTGTTTCAAACTAATCCAAATACCAATCCTTGTTCCAATCAAATTGGACAAGTGAAATAAAAAGAAATTTCTTGCCAACCTGACTTTCCCAACTCGCTCAGTTGGACCAGTTGAGCCGATCAGTTCAACCCTTGAACTGATCAGTTCCGCATGTCTTGAGCCGATCAGTTCATTACATGAGCCGATCAGTTCACAAACCTGAGCCGATCGGTTCATCACATGAGCCAATCGGTTGGGAGTGCAGACTGTGGAGAATCAGTCAATTGCATTTTCAATCAATCCGATACTCTTAATCACTTGGTCCAACACCTTGAACACTATGTTTCTAAGCTATCAATTAATTGAGTGTTTAATTGAACTACTAAACTCCTTTAGTAATCAATCTAAACATCGTTTGTGGATAAACTCCTCTTCTAGGTTAAATCCTATGTGTGTGACCCTACAGGCCCATTTCACATTGGCAGTGAAAGTCCATAACACTTATGACTTCACAAGCAAAGAGCAGTGCCTAGTCGCACATCAATGCCATCCATGTGAAAAGGAAAGTTGGAGAACAACTTTCAATCCTACAATCTATGAATGGTGTTACAACGAATGTATAATTCCTTTGTCACTGATATCCCAAATGAACTCAAGGCATGGAACAGTCCTATGTGTTTAGTTTGATATATCCTTTCTCACTGATATCCTACAATCTATGAATGGTGTTACAACGAATGTATAATTCCTTTGTCACTGATATCCTTTCTCTAACAAGTACCTATGTGTTTGGTTTGATATATCCATATCATGACTAATGAGATTTTATTATCAACCAACACCACAATCTAGTCTTGTGTGTCATTGTTGTCTATCTACCTTTCACAATGACATCTGACTAGGGACATAATAGGAATGTACAAGCTCTTAGCATCCGTATGATCTCATCATTCAGGTCCTGAACCTGAAAGCATACGCCATTGAGTACTGTCATTGTCTAGACATTCAATATGTTCTATCATTAGCTCATATGACTGAACCAGAAAGAATTAGAAGCTTGCCTTTGATGTTTATGAAATCAATCTTAATGTATCCCACCAATCATCCCATGATTGGCTCTCATGGCATACATACCAACAGACTCCCACTTGCACTGCGAGCCAATCACCCTTGAATCATATTCATAGTGATCTTCAAAACATATCCCACATGTTACTGTACTCTAGTGCTAACATAGTGAGTTATGGCAACACCTTGCCAAAGTTGGTATTAACTGCATGTCTCTGATCTCTTCGCTGTACGTCACACGTATGAGATGGAGTTGCCATAATATGCGGTCTAGTATTCCTTTGCTAACCTTTAGCCACATTGCATGACCAAGTGCTCCTTACTTGTCATCAAAGATCAATATATATATAAGTTCATCTCATGAACTTCTAGATCCATATAGTATCCACTAATGTTCTCTAACACAAAGATACTCAGCTTTTCCTTTTAAAAGGCTTTATTGGAACGTTTCCATTTAACAACAAACATTCACTTTTATATATCTCATATATATTTTGCTATTAATTTTTTGTCCTTTTTAGAATTTTGCATCAGTGTAACTCATTACAGTGAATCCTTCCTTATGCAAGATGATGAATGCATTTTATTCTTGCTATGTCCTATACATGCAAGATAATGGGATGATTACATACATGGTAGATCCATATCTATTCTTAGTGTTCTCATTCTTCATAAGAATAGGACACTTGGCCTTGGGATACTAACTCCATGTAACATGGACAAGTTTTTTCCCACTGAATCTGTGCATACTGAACCGTTCAGTATAGATTGCCAATGTATGCTCTCTCTTGTCAGGTCAAGAGGTTTTTGAGAACTATCTCTATAGAACTCTATTCCTATCACATAGGAAACATATCTATCTTCCTTAAAGATAATTTCCACTTTGGATTTCCATTCTAGAGCATTTCCATTTCACATCAACATGTGGAATGTGAATATGCTCCCACTAAATCACAAATCCCTTCTTTATCTTTGACATATCAGTCAAACCCATTGACTATATTATCAAAGTAAAGATCACAGTTCTGAGTTGCTTGTAGTCAATCAATCACATTGATTAGTCCATTGTAACTTATAGACTTCATTTGCATTAATGGATTCATAAACCTTATAGGTCGTGTCACATACACATCCTCATTTTATTCCTTATAGGAATGCAGTTTTAGTATCCGTATGCCAAATCTATTAGTCATTAAGTTGCAATCAACAAGCATCATCCTTCTCAAAATATCATCCATGTGTCTTAACGCTTAAGACTTATTTGCACTTATGGATTTCATCCCAATGGGTGCTACCATCAATGTCATACCGTATGGTTCACATGGAAGTCATTTAGGATGTGATGGTCATAAACCATAACTCAAAATCTGGTTCCTCATATTTATCTAGATAGTTGACTCATCACATGACCAACTCATCACATTGATAATCGAGGTGTGTTTGTCAAGGATATAAGAACTCATAACTTCTTGTGATTCTTAATGTCCTTTATTAGTGTGGGGTATTCTTTATTTAAGAAGAAATTAGTTATTTCACAATCATCCTCTAACTCCTTAGAGTATGACTCCTTTTGATTTAGACATCACCATGCTTTAATCATGAGCTCACTATGATAAATTATCATAATCACTCATAAGGATCTCAAACATTTGGTTCAAGTATTTCATTCATTGATCTCATCAAGAATTAACACTTTACAAAATTCTTACTTCATCTATGATATTCTTGATATTCATAATGGTATTTCTCTAAACACCGATTGAAGTATTAGCATTAACTCTAATAGGTATGTAAATACATCACATGTATTATACCTAATAGGATAATCATTGTTCCACTACCACTAGTGAAGATTGATTAATCATGTCTAAGAGATTCATGTCTCTTACTGGTTCTCTAACCAAAAGAGTCTAGACTTATCCATCATATGGAAACTAGAAATGAATTTCTCATGATTTATGCTAATTTGATTGTTTGAGTTATCAATAACTTTTAGGTATCATTTTATCCTATGCATACCAAGTACCACAAGATAAACAAGGCATTGCCACAAAGATTGAAACATCAACTTTATTAATTGCCATTATTGTCATACAATATGCAAAAATAATGTGTTTCTATCCATTGGCAAATATGAAATAGCAGTTCATAACTCTATTACATGCCTTCAAGGCTGAAAATAAACTAAAGTACTCCTATCTATGGAGGCAACACTTGCCCCATTTATTGGGTTCTTTACACTTTATATCTTGGTATCATATATGTGACACATCATTCAAATAAAACGTGATTAAATAAGCGGAAGCGATCACTAAGCAACGGATTACCAAAAACAACTAAAAATTAAAACCATTTTACAAAGAGGTCCACACATAGGAAAACTCTTTCATAAAAAACCGGAGTAACTTAATTACATACTGGTTCACAAGTACATGTCCTGTATCATCTTTCTCTGAGGATTACATGCATCAACTGCTCTGTTAAACTAAACACACGCAATATGAAATCTTGAGGCACTAAGCCAAAATCTCAAAAGAATTAACTACCACTCCGAGGACCTGAGAGTACAAAGATGACACATATGACTCTATGTACATCTATACAAGACATATCAGCCAGTGTCTTCCTGCTGCTGCTGTTGTTGTTCTCCACCTATTGAAGGGTTCCTGCCTCCTCATCCGCATCCACCTAAAAATGTGGTTCTCATGGGGGTGAGACAATTGTAAAATTGCCCCAGCGAGATATAACTCTCCACCAGAAACATTATTATTGCAGATTAATAAGATAAATCTGAATAGAGGAATCATAATTGCTTAACAACAGTTAATTCATTATTTCACAGATTAGAACATTATTCTTATCTAAAACATTGCAGCTGTAACCTGATAGAGAATCATATCACTTATCCCATAAGGAATGTGAAGAACATGTATAACATTTATCTGCTACACTAAGCAGTATAATATCAACTAATGTTTCTCGCATTTCAACTTTATGCAAATACACTACACAACTGATTATATTTTACACATAATGTGTCAGGCTGCAATTAACTTGCCAGAGTAAATTGACATCTTCATTATAGAGTTACAACCACAACATATACTCTCTTCAGGCTTAGAACACACAACTAATGCTTGGGATTGTTTTGTGGAATCATGGCCTATAGCCATACTCTTCTAACAAAGTATTGGGATCTTAATCCCTCATCTCATCAAACACATTTCCATTTCTTATCAAGTTTATCATCATGATTATAAAATATGGGTATTCAAACCCTTAATTCATCATAGAATACTTGTTACCACATAACATGTAACTTAATACCTTCAGGTCATTTAACCCAGGTAAACATTATTCTTACTACACAAGCATTCCACATAACACACAAAGCTTAATTCATCTCTTGTTACCTCTTAGAAGACAACAAGGCATATTATGACTTATGAAGCCCATAAACAATTTCAATAATTAAAACATCATATGGCACACAGGGCTCATTAATTTCAGATTACCTCTCACTAAGCAACAAAACATGTAAAGGCTTATAAGGCCTATAAAACATTTTCAATATAAGAGCATCATAGCTCATACCTGGCTATGCTTATCGTCTCAACATACCTGCATGATTAGTTCTCATGATAACAGTTATAATGCTTTCATATCAACACTATGGAACACAAAGTAATACCTCTATTTCCCTTTTTAGGGTTAGGATTCCCCTTACATATTATCACCCTCCATTAGGGTTTTCCACAAATAACCATTTAGGTTCTTAAGATCATGTTATTAATGATCAAACCTTAACTCATTGCTCCACACAGCTAGGAGCCAACATTGATAACATAAGTATTCAATCATACTTATTTATTCTCATCATCCATCATTAAATGGATTATCAACACAAAGTATGAGTTTCTCACTCATCTTTACCAGAATATAATTGCATCATAGTCTACTGATTTGGATTAACCTTTTCATAAGGAACGTTAACCTACACTTATCAAAGTGCATTACATCTGAATGTAACAACTGACATGACACACTTCATGTGTCACTCATCTAAAAATATTGGATTTAAAATACATTAATGTATATCACACTTGAGGTGCTGGATGTGACATCTCTCATATTTTGATGTATCACTTCCCTCATCACCATTACCTTACTTGAGTTCATCCACTTAGCTTGTATTAGGGTATTTCCCATCCTAATACTTTATACACCAATTCATCACATTTATCATGTAATGTATTGGTCACAAGTCACTGTATTTAGAAAATACAATCATTGCTAATGATATGGACTCATCATCTTTGAGTTAGGAACTATTGATATAAGGATATCCACTACTAACCTCTTTAGATGTTACACTTTTCAATATATTAATCACTATTCCATTATTAGGAATAGGATTTTCCATGTTTATAAATTAAGGTTCACATAGCATTTCCCATAAATATGGGTTTCACATAACATTACTCTAATTTAGAGTTTCACATAACATCCTCATATATCAGGGTTTCACATAACATTACCCTACACTAGGGTTTCACATAGCATTACCTGAAATTAGGTTTTCACTTGACATCACCCTTAATTAGGGTTTCTCATGTCACACCCTTGATTAGGGTTTCGTCACCCTTCTCAATTAAGATTCCATGATCTCTATCCAAAGGATCATACCCTGATTACTTATTATGTTCATGTTGAAAATGTTGAGGTTTAACCATTACATGATTGTCACTCATGTAGGGATTCCTCTTCACTCATCCTCTCTAGGATGTCAATTACTTCAATCTTAATTAGATTAGGTCCAAACATCTTCAATGAAGGGTTGTCACAACATATCGAATCATTTCTTTCATAAGCATCAAGAGTTAACCACTCAACAAGGTACTAATTACCCTAGTACCTCAAAGGTACAACCATTGTAATCACCTTTGATTTACATCATTAATAATCAATTAGTTAATTGCCCTTTAGTCACCTTAGGTGTTCAAATGGTTTGACAAATTGAACCTCAAATATTCTTGGCCACTTAGACCCCAAACGGTGTCAGTCACTCAGACATTGAATGGTTTGAAATCGTTTAAGCAAAACCATAATGAAACTGTATGGACATTTCTAACTTGAAACCCCTTGGGGTCTTCAAATGGTTTGAGACCATTTGGACCCAAACGGTCTTGAGACTGTTTGGACTCAAATGGTCTTGAGACCGTTTGGACTGGTCCAAACCCTCTCAAAACCGAATGGACCAACAAGGTCTTTCAACACTTATCAATTCAGGGTTTCAATCATTAAACCCTCTATAAATTGAAATACTGATTTGTTCTTCAATTGAATCATTAAATTACCCTTCAATTGGACCTTCAATTGGGGTTTGAACTGAATTGAACTAAGGTTTATAATCAAGAAACCATCAATTAGGGTATTGAAATAGAAGAACCATCAATGATTGACATTGTGGAACTAATTCAATTGAAATCGTTGGATCATCATCAAACCATGACATGACCTGACCTCAAACGGTCTTGAGGTCGTTTGGAAAATCTCCAAATGGTCTTGAGACCGTTTGACTCATCCCATCATTGAAATTTATAAAATTCACTTAGAGTTTGCATCATTGAATCGATCATCAACTGAGCTAGTGATTATACTTCAATTTGATATCACTAGATCTTCAACCATCCAATCATACACCACCATAGACCTCTAAAGAGTCATGGTTGACCTCCAAACGGTCTTGAGACCGTTTGGGTGACCTCCAAATGGTCTTGAGACCGTTTGGGTGACCTCCAAATGGTCTTGAGACCGTTTGGGCTAATAAACCCAAAAATTGATTCAATTACTTAAGGGTTCCACACTCAACCCGATTAGGGTTTGCATTTAAGGAATCATTCACAATTGAAACTTCCAAGATCAAACCATTTGAAACCATTGGATCAATATCCAAGTACAACAACATATTTCCTCAAACGGTCAACCATTTCAAATGGTCAACCACTCCAAACGTTTTGGAACCCAAACCTCCAAACGGTTTGCAAACCATTTGGTCACCAAACGGTTTGGTGAAACTGTTTGGACAAAATGTTGAAACCGTTTGCAATAGATACTTGTGGATGTGTGTGCTTATGATGATTTCATCATCATCATCAAGCTATAAACCCATGAAGCTTGCTATGATTTTCGTGGTGATTGCATCAATCAACCAAATAAAATTTTGGAAGAAAAGAAAAAAAGCAACAATTGATGAAGATATGGAATCAATAACAAAGTTCAAGGGTTCAAGTTATATAACCTGCCTTCAATTGAGCTTCAAAGCTTGTAGATTCACGTCAACAATGGTGGAAGAAGCTTTTTCAACCATCCCAAGGCTCATCCTCAAGCTTTTGGGTGAAAAGGTTGGTTAGGATTGAAGATGGAGTGAAATAGAGAAGAAATCATGCATTGTTTTGTGATTTCCACCATGAATTCAAGGTGAAAGAAGGTCAAGAAGCTTAGCAACATGTTAGGGGTCGTCATCCTGTTGCTCCAAGCTCCCTCGGTCATTTTTTGCAAGCAATAAGTGAAATTGGATTCGAAATTATTCCTTGACCTCAAAGATAAAGGAGCTTATATATGAATTTTATTGAAAATTCATTTAAGAGAGAGAAAGTAGGAATTATCTCCTCAACTTTCTTGCCATATGCCCCCTTCTTTTCCTCAGGGACTAGGCTATCCTCTTTGAATCGTATTCCTCTCAATTATCCACGATTTAAAGGAAAACAAACTAAGCACCTTAAATCATATTATAATAATATCCATAAGTGAGTGGATATTTCTTTTTCTTTTCTTAATGTGAGTGGGTTCTCCACTCACGTAGATATTTCCTTTGCCTTTGCAAGGCACAAGGATGTCCACACATATCCAAACTCAACCATTATAGTTTTGGTTGAAGGGCAATCCAATTAATGTAATTATTTTTGTATTAAATTGAATTAGGGTTTCAATTATGCTTAAATCTTGATTATTTTAATATCAAGATTCTCTCTCCTTAAAAATGATTCAAATGAGCCGCCCCTCTCAAATTATTTTCTCTACCTGATGCCAAGAATCATGAGGGACCATCGTGAAGTGGTATTTTGCATATTGAACCCTAGAGTTTGGGTAAATTGCACATTACACCAAAACTAGGTTTTAATGCACAAACATTGCTCAATAGGCTCTTTCTTATTATTCAGGCTTGTAGAAGCCATACTACTGCATCATGCTCATTCCCATGATGCTTCAATACATGGGGAACATTGTATTATGTACAATTTGCAATTTAACCCCTCAACTTGGGTAATTTGCACTTTATTCCAAAACTAACAAAACATTGTTTCAACATTATTCAAAAGGGCTAAAATTGAAATATAAGTTCCTCTTGAGCCTTAATTACTTTTAGAGAGATAAGAGAGAGCATATAATCAACTTCATTAAGCAAAAAATATAGGTTTAAGCATAACCCAGGTCATGGATGTTACAAATTATAAACCCCTAACAAGGATTTCGTCCCCGAAATCCCAGATAATAAAAGATAGTTGTTACTCATGTCATCAAGTCTCTAATTATCATCTCAATATCATGGAGATACTATACATCTTTAATCCACACAAAGTTCTTTCACACATGATTATTCTAAGAAAATATTTTCAACTTGATAGACTTTTCCACCATAATTACACTTGTTCCTTCCATGAGTTCATCCTTATCAATGTTTATGTTCATGCAGAGCATAAACCCGTAACATATGATGTTCATATAATTTTTTTGTAACTAGATTGATTTCATAGTTGACCAATATAGGTAACCAACATAAATACCTTACTTTGGTATTCATCATATGTATTGAGAACACATCTCATCCTGATCATATTCGATTCCCTATTGTTACCACCAAGGGTACACATGCACAAAGTATTTCTTTTACTTTAGGACATTGCTTGTTCCATATATCATTATCTTGGAACCAAAGTCCAAAGCAAATTGATACTTTTCTAAGTATCCATCAACGGATTATTTCTAATCCAAGTACATCAACTATCACAATACTTACTTGATTGTCATGTAAATGAAAGGAGAAACATAAAGTATCATACTCCTATCATTACCCAAGGTTGTTCATCAAAGGGAAAACATATATATTTAACAGAGGTAATCCACTCAAAAATCCTTTATTTGTTTGGGAAAGTTCACTTAGCACTTCCTATGTAATTAGGAAAGTTCACTTAGCACTTCCTATGTTATTAGGAAAGTTCACTTAGCACTTCCTATGTTATTAGGAAAGTTCACTTAGCACTTCCTATGTTATTAGGAAAGTTCACTCAGTACTTCCTATGTTATTAGGAAAGTTCACTTAGCACTTCTTATGTTATTAGGAAAGTTCACTTAGCACTTCCTGTGTTATTAGGAAAGTTCACTTAGCACTTCCTATGTTATTAGGAAAGTTCACTTAGCACTTCCTTATGTAATTGGGAAAGTTCACTTAGAACTTCCTTATGTAATTAGGAAAGTTCACTTAGCACTTCCTATGTAATTGGCAAAGTTCACTTAGCACTTACCTATGTAATTGGGAAAGTTCACTTATCACTTCCCTATGTAATTGGGAAAGTTCACTTAGCACTTCCCTATGTAATTGGGAAAGTTCACTTAGCACTTCCCTATGTAATTGGGAAAGTTCACTTAGCACTTCCCTATGTAATTGGGAAAGTTCACTTAGCACTTCCCTATGTAATTGGGAAAGTTCACTTAGCACTTCCCTATGTAATTGGGAAAGTTCACTTAGCACTTCCTATGTAATTGGGAAAGTTCACTTAGCACTTCCCTATGTAATTTCATTATAATCACTAGATTGTTTTATAATGACTACTTGATAAGAGTAATCAGAAAGATAACAATCTATGAGTTTCATACTTGCCTTATCTCAAATAATCATATACCTGGCCAGGGTATACAAGTATTGAGATGAGGTAGTATGCACTTTATTTGCTATCATATTCCTCACTTTTCATATCATTATACACACATGATTTCTCATTCTTGAATTTTCTTCAGGAATCACGTCTATATCTCATCTTTTAACACACAAATAAGGGAGATTATAAAGCATTTTAAGGAACACTGAGTAAGATGTAAGTTCTCATCTCCCCTGTGTCCTTATAGGACTAGTCAGAGGGAGTTCAAAAACAACTACTTTCTTATTTTTAACACATAGAATCATGAAATGAAATATCATAATGAATCTATTTCATATGACCTGTCACAACCTGAGGGTTGACTATTACATCAGATTGATTCATTGCATAGATCCTCACAGTTGCTGGTTGTTGACCTTGTGCTTGATTATTAGGTGTTGATGAACTAGCTCGAGATGCTTGTCCACATCCTCTATTGTTACTAGAAATCTATCTCCTTTGTGATCCTTGCTGACTCTGCCCCTGGGGTTGAGTCACCATTACATTCCCATCTAGACAATCATTTGTTAGATGTCTCGATTGTCTACATAGTTGCAAAATAGGGTATGTGAGATCCATTCACCGATGCTAATGTTATGCTAGGGGTCTACTAGGAGAAAAATTACGGTCCCTACCCCTACTTGACGCCCAATGCGTCTGGGTATTGAATCTCGATGGTGCTGCTGATGTAGAAAATCTCAGCTTCTTAAAACTTTCAGATCTTTATCCTTGACACTGAGTATACACCTTCTTACCACTGGCCTGTCGTTTCTCGATTTCAGACCTTTCTATCCTCCTTAACGAATCCACAAAAGTGGCAAACCTCTCCATGTTCTCTAAAGCAGACACAAGAGTGGTCAGTTCAGCGTTCAACCCCTTCTCAAAATGCCAAATTCTTTCCTCATCATTAACTGCCATATGCGGACAAAACCGCAACAACTCCATGAACTTAGATTCATATTCACTAACGTTCATTTGCCCTTGTCTGATCCTCTCAAATTGAGAGATCTTCTCGTCTAGATATGTCTTAGGGAAGTATTTACTGACAAACTCTCATCAGAATACCTCCCATCCAATTTCTTCACCTAGCCTCTTATCTTCTTCTATAATCCACTAGTGACCAACACTTTCTTTTAGGAGGTACACTGCATGTCTTACCTTCTCAGCTTAAGAAATATCAAGGATCCTGAAAGCCTTTTCCAGCTCCGTCAACCATAGATCAACATCTGCTGGATCAGCTGTACCAGCATAATCTATGGCTCCAACTCGGCGAAGTCTCTCAAAAGTCTTGCCAGCTCCATACCCCTCATTGTGGGCTGGTGCCCTAGGTGCAAGTGGTGGCATCCTGTCTGCCATGTGTGTCACAGTTGCCATAAATTGGCTAAAAAGGGTATGGAAGGCTGGATTCTCTATCATGGATGGGTTAATCTGGGGCTGTTCAGGTACATGCCCTTCCCTATTCTGGTCTCCTACACCTCCTCCTGGTGCAGCAACACTACTATCAGCAGCGTGTTCTTCGTGTGTTCCAGACATCTTCAAGTTTTTCATCTCCTCCTATATGAGCAGAAGTCACTGTCAGATAACTGGAAGACACTAGAACAGACTCGACATCTTAGTCCTATGTCTCTGTAGACTCAACGAACCTAGCACTCTGATACCACTAAATTGTGACACATCATTCGAATAAAATGTTATTAACTAAGAAGAAGCGATAACTAAGCAACAAATTACCAAAAATCACTAAAAATTGAAACCATTTTACAAAGAGGTCCAAACTTAGGAAAACTCTTTCATAAAGAACCGGAGTAACTTAATTACATACTGGTTCACAAGTACATGTCCTGTATCATCTTTCTCTGAGGATTACATGCATCAACTGTTGGGTTTTAGGGGAGGTAGAGAAGGCAGCAGAAACAAAAATTTTCTCCCAAACCTGGAATAAGGAAACGCGTCAACGTCTATATAATAGGAAATGATGGTTTGTGGAATCATACCTTGTCTCGAGGCTTGCTCGGCAAAAATACCTCGCGCCTTGCGCGGTCTTCACCTCCAGTCTTGGACGGTGTCTGTGCAGCTCCTGGTCGCACCGGGACTGACGACTCCTGGTCACACCGGACTGTCGGGTTGAAAGTTGTCCTCCCGAGCAGCAGAAACCTCCCGCCTCTGAAGTAGTCCACACGGACCACCTGGAACTCCACACTCCTTGTCCCACAAGGAAGTGGAAGGAGTCACACCCTCCTATTGATGTACTAGTCGCCAACACACTCTCCTACTGCTAGTTGCAACTGCAGTTGTCCTTCCCTTGTTGCACCTCCCTTTGCGGGAAGCACTTGCTTGAGCTCTTTCTTGGTTACCAAAACCAGAGAGAACGACAACTTTCCAGAGCAACTGGTTGCACTGAGTTGTACTTTGAGAAGCCCCCAATACCCCTATATATATAGGAGGGTCATGGGACAGGGTTCTCCATCCCAGGCAATGCGGGACTAAAAGCAGGAGTAGAAGGGTTCGAGATTTTCCACAAAAGCAACCATCTCACAGCCTGAACCGATCGTTTCACAACTGAAACGGTCGGCTGGGGACCTGAACCGGTCGGTTGACACCTCAATCGATCGGTTGGGACACCTCAACCGGTCAGTTCACAAGTGAACCGGTCGGTTGACACCTCAATCGATCGGTTGGGACACCTCAACCGGTCAGTTCACAAGTGAACCGGTCGGTTGGTGGTCCTGGTCGGTTCCCGATTGACTTTCCTTCTTTTGTTTCTAATTGGTATCGAATACCAATCCTTGTTCCAATCAAATTGGGCAAGTGAAACGCAAGGAAATTTCTCACCAATCCTACTTTCCCAAGTTGCTCGATTGCACTAGTTGAACCGATCGTTTCAACACTTGAAGCAATCGGTTCACCTTGGATTTGAGCCGATCGGCTCAACACTTGAGCCGACCGGTTCACCAAGCTCAGCCGATCGATTCATCACATGAGCCGATCGGTTGGGAGTGCAGATTTTGCAGAATCAGCCAATTGCGATTTCAATCAATCTGATACTCTAATCAATCTGTCTAACACCTTGAACACTATGATTTTGAGCTATCAATCAATGAGTGTTTAATTGAACTACTAAACTCCTTTAGTAATCAATCTAAACATTGTTTGTGGACAAAACTCCTCTTCCAGGTTAAATCCTATGTGTGTGACCCTACAGGTCCATTTCACATTGGCAGTGAAAGTCCATAACACTTATGACTTCACAAGCAAAGAGCGGTGCCTAGTCACACATCAGTGCTACCCAAGTGAAAGTAGAAAGTTGGAGAACAACTTTCAATCCTACAATCCGTGAATGTTGTTACAGCAAATGTATAATTCCTTTGTCACTGATATCCCAAATGAAATCGAGGCATGGAACAGTCATCCTGTCAACGTTCATTCACTTTCTTGATCTCAGAGAAGATTGGAAGAGATATGTATGACATCAATATCACATACTGATTCACACATGCATGCACACGCCTATTTCAATCCTACTCATCAAGTGGCCTTGGATATCAAACTCCCTCAGGAGGGACAAATCCCATATCTATCACTCACCCCTCAAAAGCTCCATGTGTCAAAGCCACCCAATCATCACCTTTATAACAACCCATGTTTCAGGACTGTGTTTGATGATGTCAAAGTGTTCCCAATGACATATGTTGAGTGTAGTGATTTCAGGTCAAAGAATCACACTCACCACCATCACTGTGAGTACTGAATGTGACTACCATGTCATGGTTCCATGTGTCAAACTCACGGTGGGTCTGTTCGGTACCTTGTTCTCTAACAAGTACCTATGTGTTTGGTTTGACATCTCTATATTATGACTAATGAGATTCTGTCATCAACCAACACCACAATCTAGTCGTGTGTGTCATTCCTGTCTATCTACCTTCCACAATGACATCCGACTAGGGACATTACAAGAATGTACAAACTCTTAGCATCCGTATGATCTCATCGTTCAGGTCATGAACCTGAAGGCATACGTCATTGAGTACTGTCATTCTCTAGACATTCAATCTGTTCTATCACTATCTCATATGATTGAACCAGAAAGAATTGGAAGCTTGCCTTTGATGTTTATCAAATCAATCTTAATGTATCCCACCAATCATCTCATGATTGGCTCTCAGGGCATACGTACCAACATCAACTGCTCTGTTAAACTAAACATAGGCAGTATGAAATCTCGAGGCACTTAGCCAAAATCTTGAAAGCATTAACTACTACTCCGAGGACCTGAGAGTACAAAGACGAAACATATGACTCTATGTACATCTATACAAGACATATCAGCCAGTGTCTCCACCTGAGAATTCACTGTCGTTCCTGCTGCTACTGTTGTTTTTCTCCACCTATTGAAGGGTTCTTGCCTCCTCAGCCGCATCCACCTAAAAATGTGGTTCCCACGGGGGTGAGACAATTGTAAAATTGCCCCAACGAGAGATATAACTCTCCGCCAGAAACATTATTATTGCAGATTGATAAGATAAATCTGAAAAGAGGAATCATAATTGCTTAACAGTAGTTAATTCATTGTTTAACATATTAGAACATTATTCTTATCTAAAACATTGCAGTTGTAACCTGATAGAGCATCATATCACTTATCCCATAAGGAATGTGAAGAACATGTATAACATTTATCCACTACACTAAGCAGTATAATATCAACTAATGTTTCTCGCATTTCAACTTTATGAAAATACACTACACAGCTGATTATATTTCACACATCATGTGTCAGGCTGCAATTAACTTGCCAGAGTAAATTGACATCTTCATTATAGAGTTACATCTACAACATATACTCTCTTCAGGCTTAGAACACACAGCTAATGCCTGGGATTGTTTTGTGGAGTCATGGCCTATAGCCATACTCTTCTAACAAATTATTGGGATCTTAATCCCTCATCTCATCAAACACATTTCCATTTCTTAACAAGTTTATCATCATGATTATAAAATATGGGTATTCAAACCCTTAATTCATCATAGAATACTTGTTACCACATAGCAGGTAACTTAATACCTTTGGTCATTTAACTCAGGTAAGCATGATTCTTACTACACAAGCATTCCACTTAACACACAAAGCTTAATTCATCTCTTGTTACCTCTTAGAAGACAACAAGGCATATTATGACTTATGAAGCCCATAAACAATTTCAATAATTAAAACATCATATGGCACACAGGGCTCATTAATTTTAGATTACCTCTCACTAAGCAAAAAAACATGTAAAGGCTTATAAGGCCTATAAAACATTGTCAATATAAGAGTATCATAGCTCATACATGGCTATGCTTATCGTCTCAACATACCTGCATGATTAGTTCTCATAGTAACAGTTATAATGCTTTCATATCAACACCATGCAACACAAAGTAATACCTCTATTTCCCTTTTTAGGGTTAGGATTCCCCTTACATATTATCACCCTCCATTAGGGTTTTCCACAAATAACCATTTAGGTTCTTAAGATCATGTTATTAATGATCAAACCTTAACTCATTGCTCCACATAGCTAGGAGCCAACACTGATAAAATAAGTATTCAATCATACTTATTTATTCTCATCATCCATCATTAAATGGATTATCAACACAAAGTATGAGTTTCACTCTCGTCTTTACCAGAATATGATTGCATCATAGTCTATTGATTTGGATTAACCTTTTTATAAGGCACGTTAGCCTACACTTATCAAAGTGCATTACATATGAATGTAACAACTGACATGACACACTTCATGTGTCACTCATCCAAAAATATTGGATTTAAAATACATTAATGTATATCACACTTGAGGTGCTGGATGTGATATCTCTCATATTTTGATGTATCACTTCCCTCATCACCATTACCTTACTTGAGTTCATCCACTTAGCTTGTATTAGGTTATTTCCCATCCTAATACTTTATACACCAATTCATCACATTCATCATGTAATGTATTGGTCACAAGTCACTGTATTTAGAAAATACAATCATTGCTAATGATATGGAATCATCTTTGAGTTAGGAACTATTGATATAGGGATATCCACTATCAACCTCTTTAGATGTTACACTTGTCAATATATTAATCACTATTCCATTATTAGGAATGGAATTTTCCATGTTTATAAATTAAGGATCACATAGAATCAGAATAAATATGGGTTTCACATAACATTACTCTACTTTAGAGTTTCACATAACATCCTCATATATCAGGGTTTCACATAACATTACCCTACACTAGGGTTTCACATAACATTACCTGAAATTAGGTTTTCACTTGACATCACCCTTAATTAGGGTTTCTCATGTCACACCCTTGATTAGGGTTTCATCAACCTTCTCAATTAAGATTCCATGATCTCTTTATAAAGGATCATACCCTGATTACTTATTAGGTTCATGCTGAAAATGTTGAGGTTTAACCATTACATGATTGTCACTCATGTAGGGATTCCTCTTCTCTCATCCTCTCTAGGATGTCAATTACTTCAATCTTAATTCGATTAGGTCCAAACAACTTGAATGAATGGTTTTCACAACATATCAAATCATTGCTTTCATAAGCATCAAGAGTTAACCACTCAACAAGGTACTAATTACCCTAGTACCTCAAAGGTACAACCATTGTAATCACCTTTGATTTACATCATTAATAATCAATTAGTTAATTGAACTTTAGTCACATTGGGTGTTCAAATGGTTTGACCAATTGAATCTCAAATATTCTTGGCCACTTAGACCCCAAACGGTCTTAGTCACTCAGACATTGAATGGTTTGAAATCATTTAAGCAAATCCATAATGAAACTGTATGGACATTTCTTACTTGAAACCACTTGGGTCTCCAAAAGGTTTGAGACCATTTGGTCTCAAACGGTCTTGAGACCGTTTGGACCCAAAAGGTCTTGAGACCGTTTGGTCCAAACCCTCTCATAACCGAATGGACCAACAAGGTCTTTCAACATTTATCAATTCAGGGTTTCAATCATTAAAACCTCTATCAATTGAACTACTGATTTGTTCTTCAATTGAATCATTGAATCACCCTTCAATTGGACCTTCAATTAGGGTTTTGAACCCAATTGAACTAAGGTTTATAATCAAGAAACCATCAATTAGGGTATTGAAATCGAAGAACCATCAAGGATTGACATTGTGGAACTAATTCAATTGAAATCGTTGGATCATCATCAAACCATGACATGACCTGACCTCAAACGGTCTTGAGGTCGTTTGGAAAATCTCCAAACGGTCTTGAGACCATTTGACTCATCCCATCATTGAAATTTATAAAATTCACTTAGAGTTTGCATCATTGAATCGATCATCAATTGAGCTAGTGATTATACTTCAATTTGATATCACTGGATCTTCAACCATCCAATCATACACCACCATAGACCTCTAAATAGTCATGGTTGACCTACAAACGGTCTTGAGACTATTTGGGTGACCACCAAATGGTCTTGAGACCGTTTGGGCTAATCAACCCAAAAATTAATTCAATTACTTAAGGGTTCCACACTCAAAGCGATTAGGGTTTGCATTTAAGGAATCATTCACAATTGAAACTTTCAAGATCAAACCAATTGAAACCATTGGATGAATATCCAAGTACAACAACATATTTCCTCAAACGGTCAACCATTTCAAACGGTCAACCACTCCAAACGTTTTGGAACCCAAACCTCCAAACGATTTGCAAACAGTTTGGTCACCAAACGGTTTGGTGAAACCGTTTGGACCAAATGTTGAAACTGTTTACAATAGATATTTGTGGAGGTGTATGCTTATGATGATGTCATCATAATCAAGCTATAAACTCATGAAGCTTTCTGTGATTTTCATGGTGATTGCATCAATCAACCAAATAAAATTTCGGAAACAAAGAAAAAAAATCAACAATTGATGAAGATATGGAATCAATAACAAAGTTCAAGGGTTCAAGTTATATAACCCACCTTAAATTGAGCTTCAAAGCTTGGAGCTTCACGTCAAAAATGGTGGAAGAAGCTTTTGCAACCCTCCCAAGGCTCATCCTCAAGCTTTGGAGTGAAAAGGTTGGCTAGGATTGAAGATGGAGTGAAATAGAGAAGAAATCATGCATTGTTTTGTGATTTCCACCATGAATTCAAGGTGAAAGAAGGTCTAGAAGCTTACCAACAGGTTGGGGGTCGTCCTTCTGTTGCTCCAAGCTCCCTTGGTCGTTTTTTTGCAAGCAAGAAGTGAAAGTGGATTCGAAATTATCCCTTTACCTCAAAGATAAAGGAGCTTATATATGAATTTTATTGAAAATTAATTTAAGAGAGAGAAAGTAGGAATTATCTCGTAAAATTTCTTGCCATATGACCCCTTCTTTTCCTTAGGGATGAGTCTATCCTCTTTGCATCTTATTCCTCTCAATTATCCACGATTTAAAGGAAAAAAAACTAAGCACCTTAAATCATATTATAATAATATCCATAAGTGAGTGGATATTTCTTTTTCTTTTCTTAATGTGAGTGGGTTCTCCACTCACGTAGATATTTCCTTGCCTTTGCAAGGCACAAGGACTTCCACACATATCAAAACTCAACCATTATAGTTTTGGTTGAAGGGCAATACAATTAATGCAATTATTTTTGTATTAAATTGAATTAGGGTTTCAATTATGCTTAAATCTTGATTATTTTAATATCAAGATTCTCTCTCCTTCAAAATGATTCAAATGAGGTGCCCCTCTCAAATTATTTTCTCTACCTGATGCCAAGAATCATGAGGGACCCTCTTGAGGCGGTATTTTTCATATTCAACCCTAGATTTTCGGTAAATTGCACATTACACCAAAACTAGGTTTTAATGCACAAACATTGCTCAACAGGCTCTTTCTTGTTATTCAGGCTTGTAGAAGACATACTACTGCATCATACTCATTCCCATGATGCTTCAACACATGAGGAACATTGTATCGTGTACAATTTGCAATTTAACCCCTCAACTTGGGTAATTTGCACTTTAGTCCAAAACTAAGAAAACATTGTTTCAACATTATTCAAAAGGGCTAAAATTGAAGTATAAGTTCCTCTTGAGCCTTAATTACTTTTAGAGAGATAAGAGACAGCATATAATCAACTTCATTAAGAAAAACATCTAGGTTTAAGCATAACCCATGTCAGGGATGTTACAATATACCTCAAAAGTGTTATAAGTTTATTTCATGACACCTTCAGGTGGAGACATCTATCACCTCCTTCTTCTTTAGTTCTTCCAGATAGAGTGGACAATTCCTTTTCCAATGTCCTAGCTTTTAACAATGGTGGCAATTGCCTCTCTTGGTCATGCCTCCCTTGGCCTTGAGAGTTGAAGACGACTTGGGCTGCTGGCTAGCATCAGAACCTTTCTTAGCCTTGTCCTTGCGCTTGCCTTTCTTGTTGCTGATCATCATCACAGACTTAGGCTTGCCCTTCTTCATCTGTGCCTTGACTGTCCTCAACATGCCCAACAATTCTGTCAATGGCCTGTCAAAGTTGTTCATGTTGTAGTTCATCACAAACTGACTGTAGGATTTTGGCAATGATTGCAGTATCACGTCAGTAGCCAACTCTTGGCTCAGGGGAAATCCCAGTCTTGTCAGGTTCTCTACATACCCAATCATTTTGAGCGTTTGAGGACCAACTGGATCTCCTTCTATCATGACACACTTGAACAACACCCTAGAGACATCATATCTCTCTTGCTGTGCTTGATCTTCATACATGTTCTTGAGATGTCGAATCATCTCAATGACACCCATATTCTCATGTTGTCTCTACAACTCATGGTTCATGGAGAACAACATCAAGCACTTCACATCAATGACATCCTCAGAATGCTTCTTATAAGCATCCCTTTCTGCCTTTGGTGCGGTAGGAGCAGGTTCCTCTGGAGCTGGAGTATCTAGGACATATAACTTTCACTCTTGAGTGAGAACAATTCTCAATGTCCTAAACCAGTCATGGAAGTTAGTCCCATTCAGCTTGTCCTTTTCAAGGACCGATCACAATGAAAACTGATTATTGTTTGTTGTCATTTGTACTACAAAAGGCAATATATGCAATTTAGTCCAAAACTCTATTTTGACTTATTTGATTGATTTGAAAGGTTGATGATATAATTAGGACTTTAATTAATTATTGCCCCCACTATTTTTCTTCAAATTGATAGCCCTCACCATCAATTCGGAAGATTGCAGCGTACAATCTTCTAGTGGGTCAAGATCCTGAAAGCATTTGAGTCATGGACCAGCTACGGCTATCACCCACAACTTAGATCTTCCAGGTAGGCAACTTTTTCCAATTGCATCATATGCAACTCTTGAAAGATGTCATATGCAACTCCTTGCCATGATCACATCCATGGCTCAAGGTTCTAGATCCTATCTAGGTCACCTTGTTAAGTCTGACCCATAGCCAACACGATGAATATACACCCTGCTAGGGCAGACCCACATATCCATCCTTCATGCTTCCATGAGATAGACGGTGCACCACGCTAGGGTGTGCCCACACTTGGATGATCAAGCTTTTCATGTGTGTCGCATTTGGAAGGCATCTAAAACTTTAATATTTAAAGAGGGATTTGGTTTTATAGGTACATATACATATCCAATCACCACAATATATAGTACATATCATATACATGCTATATCCCACAGAAAACATGTGAAACAATAAAAACAATGATTATGGCCATCCTAATGTGATTCCTTGAGCCAAGAGGAATCACGGTCATCCAGGTCTACATCACATGCAACATATCCATGATGAAGTGCTATAGCTGTCCGAGTTGATCAACTCATCACATGAATGACCTGCTCGCCCTGGTCGGTCGTCTGGGTGCCACCAGCCGATCGGTTGGCTCCTCCAACTGATCGGTTTGACTGGTCATCGTGCATCTCCTCATGGCCGCCACCCGATCGTCTCACTCCATGAACTAGTCAACAACTGATCAGTTCAGTCGTTGAACCAATCGTCTGGAATGCCAACTGATCAGTTCACACCTTGAACAAATCATCTCAGTCACCGTCAGGTTGTCCGCCGTTCTTTGACATAATAGGAAATGAAAGATCTATCCTATTTTACATTTGAATAGGGAAACCCCGAGTTACATTCGGGGGGAGCAAAGGTAGGAAAGAAATCTCGAGTTATCTTGAGTTACATCAGGAATAAGAGATAGGGAATCGGTGCACAGACTGAGATGCAAGCAACCACATTCAACCAAGCACCCATACATAGGGTTTATTGGCCATAACCACACTATACATCCACCACAAAACTCATTTAAGGGCGACGCGTATCGAGTGCATTCATATTACATATCATATATGTATATTGGGATTTGTGGACTTAGGATTGGACATGCATAAAGCCAATTTTATTCACATCATATGCAATAAATAAAGGCGACAAACCAAAATCGATCACATAAATAATCTTAAAGTATAGAGTAGTTGATGTGGCTCTGATACCACTGTTGGGTTTTAGGGGAGACAGAGAAGGCAGCAGAAACAAAATTTTTTTCTTCCAAACCCAGAATAAAGGAATCACGTTAACGTCTATACAATAGGAAGGATGGTTTGTAGAGACATACCTTGTCCCGAGGCTTGCTCGGTGGTGTTAGCTCGCGGCTTGTGCGGTCTTCACCTCCATTCTTAGACGGTGTATGTACAACTCCTGGTCTCACCGGGACTGTCAGGATTGACAGCTGTCCTCCGAGCAGCAGAAGTCTCCTTCCTCTGAAGTAGTCCACACAGACTACATGGAACTCCGATCGCCTTGTCACACAAGGCACCAGAATGAGTTGCACCCTCCTGTCAGTGTACTAGTCACCTACACACTCTCCTACAACCAGTTGCCTTTCTGTAGTTGTCTTTCCCTTACTATGCCTCCCTTATCAGGTAGCACTTGCTCAGGCTCTCTCAGTTACCACAACCAAAGAGAATGACAACTTTGTAGAGCAATTGATGTTCTGAGTTGTAATTTTAGAATCTCCAATACCCCTATATATAGGAGGGTCATGGGACATGGTTCTCTACCCTGGGCAATGCGGGATTAAAGCAAGAGTAGAAGGATTCGAGATTTTCCACAAAACAACCAACTGCGCCAGCTGAACCGATCGTTTCAAGCATGAAACGGTCAGTTGGGGACCTGAGCCGATTGGTTCAAGCATGAGCCGATCGGTTCATGGTCCTGGTCCAACTCAAATTGACTTTTCCTTTTTTGTTTCAAACTGATCCAAATACCAATCCTTGTTCCAATCAAATTGGACAAGTGAAATGAAAAGAAATTTCTTGCCAACCTGACTTTCCCAACTCATTCGGTTGGACCAGTTGAGCCGATCGGTTCAACCCTTAAACCAGTCAGTTTAGCCTGTCCTGAGCCGATCGATTCATCACATGAGCTGATCGGTTCACAAACCTGAACTGATCGGTTTGGAGTGCACACTACGCAGAATCAGTCAATTGTAGTTTCAATCAATCTGATACTCTTAATCATCTGGTCCAACACCTTGAACACTATGATTCTGAGCTATCAATTAATTGAGTGTTTAGTTGAACTACTAAACTCCTTTAGTAATCAATCTAAACATCGTTTGTGGATAAAATCCTCTTCCAGGTTAAATCCTATGTGTGTGACCATGCAGGCCCATTTCACGTTGGCAGTGAAAGTCCATAACACTTATGACTTCACAAGCAAAGAGCGGTTCCTAGTCGCACATCAATGCCACCTAAGTGAAAAGGAAAGTTGGAGAACAACTTTCAATCCTACAATATGTGAATGGTGTTACATCGAATGTATAATTCCTTTGTCACTAATATCCCAAATGAACTCAAGGCATGGAACAGTCATCCCGTCAATGTTCATTCACTTTCTTAATCTCAGAGTAGATTGGAGGAGATATGTATGACGTCAATATCACACACTGATTCACACATGCATGCGCACGCCTATCTCAATCCTACTCATCAAGTGGCCATGGATATCAAACTCCCTCAGGAGGGACAAATCCCATATCTATCACTCATCCCTCAAAAGCCCCATGTGTCAAATCCACCCAATCATCACCTTTATAACAACCCATGTTTCAGGACTGCGTTTGATGATGTCAAAGTGTACCCGACGACATGTTTTGAGTGTAGTTGTAAGGACCCATACCCAGGTTTTGGGGTAACCCTCTTTGCTTTGCTTATTAAAGGTGCTTAGAACCTTAATCTAATCTCTCTAGATGTTTTGATATCATGTGACAAGCTCATGTTTCCATTTTGGTCCCGTTTGGATGCTGTTTGAGCAATGTTTGCTTATTTTGGATCAAGGTGTAATTTACCCAAAGTAACGGGTTATATTGAAATATGTCACATGTAAATCATGCCTTTAGTTCTCTTGCATCATTATAAAGAGAATGATGTTGTGGGGCACCTTGTGGAGGACCTATGTTTCAAGTTTGAGCTTGGTTGGTTGATGTTTATGCTTTATGTGCTAGTTTTGGTGTAAATTGCAAATTACCCAAAGTGGAGGGTCAATATGCAATTTATCAGCTCTAGATTCACCTCCCTTCTGTTTTTCATCATCCAGAATGTGGATGGAGGTAGGGACGCCTTGTTTGGTTGATAGATCGGGAGTGACATCTCTATATGGTCTTTATATCACATATGTGTCACATAGGCCACCTTGTCCTTTAGTGTATCGACTAAGGCTTGAAGATGTGTCGCCCAAGAGAGGTGTGTCGGCCATGGCAGTTACCCAGATGCACAATACACATCCTAGAGTGTATCACTAGGCCATGCATGAGCTGCTAGGGTGGCAACAAGCGGCGTTATGAGCTAGAGCAAGTGGCACCTTGGTTTATGTGGTTATGACACCTCTCCCTTGCTACCTCTCTCTTCCTTGGTGTATATAACTCCCTTCCTCATTAGCCAATCAATCCTTTTCGGCCACCTTCCTTCTCCTACCTTTATGGGACGAGAATGGGAGCTTTGGGAGCTAAGGAAGACTCCCATGGAGCATGGAGGGGCAAGCTCCTTGGCCATGGAAACTCCTTGCTCAAGATCCGACCTTGGTGAGTCATGCTTCTTTGCTAGTTTTTCCTTATGCTTTCTTCTTCACCTTCCTCTTCCCCTCTCGGCCATGGTTAGGCCCTTGATAAGAGTAATAAAGGCCGTGGTTATCTCCCCTCCTTTCTTCTTCTTGAGCTATACATAACCATGTTTTCTTCTTCTTCTTCCTCCTTTGTTTCTTGAGGTGATGAAGATGGTGCCGAAGGCATGTTTGGAGCTTTGGATGGGTGCTGTTCTTGGAGAAGAATGTGAGTTTGCTGCTTGGACCAAGAAGCTTGATGCCTTTCTTGGAGATCCTCTTAAGGTGGGTTACATAACTCTTAACCATCTCTATTATGCACACTCTCCATATATGTATATAATAGTTCTTGTACTTAAATCGTTACTTTTCTCCATGATAGATATATATATGGAACTTGGGATCTTATCTAATGGGAATGCTACGTTTTATTACTGCCTTTAGCTTGTTTTCCTTGTGCAAGATGGTAATGGGTGGCTAGAGGTTGAAGATGACTAGCCCGATATGGGGCTTTACCCGATACAACTATGCTTTGCCCGATACAGTACCTTGTTTAATGAGTTATACTTTGGTTGATGGTTTGTGGAAATACCCCTTTCTCTCCTTTGTACTTGCAAGGTGAGCCTATGTACTAGATTTTGGGGAGCTATGATGTGGTGACCGATACCTCCTTCCTACCCTAGGGTTAAGGTTTTAACGATATGGTTGGTGGACACCTAGTTGATCCCTTGGCCGATATGTGCTCTACTTGGTGGCTCCTTGAGGTTGTTGCCCGATATGCTCTTATAGAGTTGAGCCTTGGGTGATATGATAATTGAACTTTTCATTAACCTTGTGACCTATGTTCACATCTACCCAGGATGATGGTGATTGGCTGACATAATACCCTAACCTTAGTGTCTTGGATGATATGGAGCTTCAACCCTAGCTTGGGAGATATGGTTGTCCTGGGTGACATGAATGATCTACCCTTGTTGGATGACATGGAGTTGAGGTTCAAGATGACCAACTTGGTATGGTCCTTGTGCCCTTGCACGATACACCTTTTTGGTGCCCTAAACGATACCCCCCTCATCTAGGGTTTGCCTTGAATGTTATGTTGCCTGACATGACTCCTTACCATGGTAGTATTGTTGGGCGATATGGCTAAGTCTTGAACCTAGAATGATGAACCCTAGGTGGGCGATACCATAGCTTCCTCTTGGACCGTTATGAGCATGGTTGAGGGGCCTTTGTGTCGGGCATGAGGTTTGTGCTTGCACGACACTCTCTAAGTGAGTTGCCCAACATGGTGCCTTAGTGGTCACCCTTCCCGTGGATGACATGGAGCCTTGAGTGATATAGTTTCCCTAACCCTAAGCTGACCGATAGGGGGTACTCTTATTATGATGATTCCTCAGGTGATATGCTGGGTGCCCAATATGGTGCTCCATGAGCGAGAAGGATATGAGGATGGGCGAGATGGACAATCCCTTGATATGCTGCTCGATATCGTCAACCCTAGAACTTTATAAGTGTATCAGTGTGTATGGTTTGGGTGACATCAGGGCTAAGTGTGTGGCCAATACCCCACAAGGGGATATGTTACCTTGGCCAATATTCCTTTCCCGACACATGGTCTCTCTCTCTTGGATGATTACCCAACATGAGTTCGTACTTGATAGCTTGGATGGTCCTAGGGTTGAAATTTGGCTGGTTCATGTGTTGAGCTTCATAGTACCTTAGACGATAGAGTACCATGGGCATCATGGCAATGTTGAAGTAGTGTACCTTGGGTGGTATGAAAGCCCTTGAGTATCTTGATGTGTTAACCAAGTAGGTGTGCTTGTTGGGCGCCATGATATTGGCTGATATGGCCTTAGGCGGTAGAGAGTTGAGGGTTTCTCAGTGTGAAACCCTAACCCTAATGGGAGGTAGGGTTTTGGATGATAGATGGCACCCATGTGCGACACAATGCCTGGTTGCTCGATACCACCCCGCATGTGGATGCACGATACATGTTATAGCCCTAGTCGCGCGATGCCCCCTTTGTGCATGAATGTATGACATGCTGGCAGTCGACAATGTTGGGTGAGATTGGTACTCTATCCGATACTCCCTTTTAGTGAGGGATTGTTTGGTTGCTATATTCTTTTGGTGAGGGTAGGTGACACCTTTAGTGAGGGTTGTGCCTAACCCGATAACCCTATGCATGTTTCTTGAGATTACACCTTTTTTCATGATGAATTATGACAAGATAGGCTGTGAACCCTTGTATAGTGGTTACCTATGGTTAATGATAGTTGAACTTTTGATTAAGCTAGATGGTGGATCATGGTGTATGATCCTTTAAGTTAATACTTAGGGATGATGTGCATATGTTTTAAGATATAGGGTATGATGGGATACCCATGATGTGGTAACAGTAGTATGTATTGATTTACACACCGGTTATGACATTAATATGCATATGTTCATAATGATGGAAGAATATTCCAATGCTATAAACCTTAATCTTGATGTCATGATAATCATAGACATGTTCATGAGATATGGGGCATGATGGATGCTCATAGTTTGATAACAATAATCTAAATTGACTACAGACACAACTATGAACATGGATGTTGTTCCAATTCTGTGCACCTAAATTCTTGATAGCATGATAATCATAATATGTTCTCTAAGACCTATGTTGTATGTTTGGTGATCCAGTTATCTCTTTCTTACGCAAGCTAACCATGCAGGTGTATTGAATTCATATCCAAGTAAGAGCTATGGTGATTATATGATTACATGCTTTGTATAACACTTGATATATGTGCAATATCTAAGTAATAATGATATGTCATGTTGATGAGATAACATATATCACCCGTATGATGAGAAAGGCATGTTGAGGTGTGATCCTCTAGTAATGACATGAGGGATTGATATTCCCTAATGATGTTGATGATGCCTTGAGAGGCACTGGTGTAATGTGATGAACTCAGGGATTGATATCCCATGATGATGTGAAATGATGAAGCCTTGAGAGGCAGTAGCACTATGAGGTGATGTGAGGGACTTATATCCCATGGCAATGTGATGATTGTTGAGGGAAATGGAAATAGATGTAGCAATATAACACCAATGTAATCAATCTAATGTTGTTCATGTTTTATATATGGTTTCTTAATACAACTTGATTGCCCCAACAATCTACTTAAAATACATTAACTAATTATAGATGAATCTCTCATGTAGTTTGACCTGACCATAGATCCATCATCGTCAGTAGCTGGTGATGGTGAAACAGGTTCTCCTACGGGTTAACCTGGAAGTACATATTATTGAATATGTGTGGTTTCTCCTAGACGAAAATGAGGAGGTTAGAGTGCAACTTCAGTTGTAGACTCAAGATGTGTATAAGAGCATGGTGAACAGGCCCACGACTCAGTGTGATAGAGCATGAATGCGTTCATGGCTCAGGGAGCATGGTGAACTGGCCCATGGCTCAGATATACTAGAGTCGAGACCTGTACCAAGGCGGGCTAGAGAAAGGGTAGCCTACGGGAGCTATCCCTGTGACTGGGGTCACTTAAGTATGAGACTGCGGTCCTGCTTGTGTTCGTGCACTGACCACGAGGTGGGAGGTCATGGAGTCCGGCTGTTCCATTGACCTTGTATGGAACCGGCTTGGGTTTCGCAACCGAAGGTTGGATTTGAGCAGTACGACTCATTTCCTCAGGGCATTATAATTCGTAATCAAGCCGTATAGTATCCTGCTTAGGGAAAATACGGAACATTGGTTGAGGCCTTATTTGTACAAGTTATAATCTGTAGTTTATCATATGAACCTTATATCATGTGATGAGTTCTTATAAAGTTTTTCTTGTCAATCATGTTCCATAAAGAGCACCTGGTTATAGGCCTCATGAATATCTTGGTAAGATTGCTGGTAAGATTAGCCATGCTCAGTATACTGCTCTTATAATCTACTTATACCAGTTATCTGTGATCATAATAAAGCTGGTAGAGGGTTATGTTTCTCGCTGGGACTGTGTGTCTCACCCCACTACTTAATAACCCTTTTTAGGTGGGCGCGCCTGGCGAGATGAAGATCATGTGGCTACGAATAATATGCAGAGGTATCGTACCTGGTGGGATAGATAGTGTCTAGCAGTAGAGTCCTATGTGTCATCCCTGTACACTCAGGTCTTCGAGAGAGCTTTTTGATGTTTCTTGTATAAAGATCGATGTATGGTTACTGGTATGTATCTTGATGTAAGCATCATCAAAAACAGTTATTTCATGTAATGCAATGATGGGAAATTATGTTGTAGCACCTTGGAAATATGCTATGAAATGAAAATTATTGGCTCAGATATTATATGTTTCATCTTGTGGTGCTTGTTGTGAATCGATTTTAATTTCCCGTTTTTTTTCGGAAATCCGCTGGTTAGCATGTTATCGTGTTTTGTTGTGGATGGGGTGTTATAGTGTTTGGTATCAGAGCTCTAGGTTCTCCGAGTCTACAGGGACACTAGAACTAGGATTAGGATGGTGTATAAGGTTGGACCGTGACATAATATATGGTGCATACTACCTAATCTCAGTACTTGATGCCCTGGCCATGTATTCAAATTTTGAAGACAAAGGTAAGTATGGAGCATTAGATTGTTTCCTCCTTGATTACTCTGATCAAGTAGTCATTCTGGAGCAATCTAAAGAGCATAACAAAATTAAGAATATGATGAGATAAGTTCTTGAAACCGTAATCTTAAGAGATATATATGATAAAAGACAGATTAACTTGTGATAACAACATAAGTTAAAGCATAGAACATACACAAGATGAAGAAAGTACCTGAAAGCAAAGATAAAGTTAGAAGAAAGAGAAGAATAAGTGATGAGTAAATAAGATGGAACCTGAGATAATCTCAGACCAACCAATGAACGTAAGCAAAAATGTGAAAGAATAAAGTGCAAATTCATGATAAGAAAAAGGGAACAAGGGAGATGATCCTTGTTCAATAAAGAATATGTGAAGAATAACGATCTTTTTCACAAAGAGAAAACAAAAATATGATATAATCAGGAACTAATCATGATTATGATGAAATGGTAACAAGAGAAGAAGAATAATGACATGTAATGGTCTTGATGTTTCCTGAGTGCAAGGAACCCAAGAAGATACAAGATAAAAACCAGATGGAAAATGGTTTAACGCTATATAAACGGTTGGAAACTCATGTAAGGATCAAAGAAAGTGATAATATCCTCCCCTTCAATATGAAACCATAGATGTTGATGGGTTGATGGGAGGAGTTTGTTCTTTTGTGTCCCTTGCTTTCGAGGGAGTGGCAGTCAAGTGGACCTTGTGTCACTTGATATGTGTGCCTTTGAAGTGATCGCTGTTTGGATACTTCGAAAAGTATCAGCTGATCTTAGACTTTGGTTTTCAAGATGGGGATGTCTGTGATGGATGATGACGGTAGGATCCTCTTGGCATGCCTTCTGAGAAGGGGTTGAGAATCAAGATGCTTAGATCGTGGAGGTATGAAGGTGAATCGTCCTGATCAATCATCCTTGACCTTGAACCTACAAGCTGGAGGCTTGTTTTGGAAGTCTGGATCTATGTGATGACCCTCGAAGTAGTAGTTCGACATCACGGAGTAACCCTGATAAAGATAAGCAAGTGAGGACTGGATGGTTTGATCAGGCAGCAGATGGAAACAAGCAACAGTTAGATCCTGTGGCATAAGCTAGCCAGAAATGGTAGAATGACCAGTGTGTGGTGATAGGTCGAATGGAGTCACTCCATTCTACTTTGTCTTCTTCTTGCCTCTTATATGCTCTAGTTGATCCAGTTCAGGATGTACCCTCCTTTGAGTGCTTGTTGTATGGTTGGCTGATGTTTCCTTCCTGTTAGTCAGAAGAGAGATAGTCTATTGTTGAGCACCTTGTTGATGATCTGGTTGTGTAGGATGAAGTATACTATTTTCCGTATCCTTTCCTTTCCTAGATGTGATAGTCGGGTGAATCCTTTTCTGTGTGACATGTCAAGGATCATTATAACCTTGGGAATGGATATCCTTGGAAAGGTGTGAAGTTGTCTCAGATGGAAAGGTTGGCTTTGGTTTGATTCGGCTAAGTGCCTATAGTGTGGCTATCCTATGTTAGGGGTTTATGCTCTGCATAAACATAACATCAGAAGGTATGCACCCAAGGGAAAGAAGTGTTGTAAGGTCATCTTAGGAAAGTTCATCTAATTGAGCCTGATTCCTTGGAATACTCCTAGCCAAGTTTCGAGTAAGGAAAGATCCATGCGAGATGTGCAGTAGTTAGAGATGGACGAACAAGGGTTGGGAATCCTATCCTAATCATTTGAGATAGTGCATATCTATTACCATATGGGTTGGTACTCGTTGTGCTCTTGGGAGCTGACATGAACACATGACAAGCTTGAAACCGAGATGATGTGGTTGTTGTTAACCCAATATGTATAACTCCTTTTGTGTTGAGCCTTGAGCAATACATTGTGAGGTGCCGTATGAGCCCTATCATGTGCATACAGGTGTTTTGTAGAGTATGTATCTTGTGATAACCTCTTCTGAGAAAGATCCCCCTTGAGTAAAGACATCCTTTGTGAAAAAAGAAGGAACAGTTGAAACATATATAACAAAAAGATAGTGATACAAGTTAGCAAATCTTAAGTGCCAAGCCTGTGAGATCAGAGTAGCATAGTGGAAACGTAACGAGGAATATGATACATGAGTAGAAGGAACTGATACCTGAGTAATACGAGTTGCATATAATGTTCCAGTATAGAAAGAGTGTTACCAGATAAAGAATGATGAGACCAAGGGTTGAGTCTATGACCAGTACAAGGAAACCCTGAGTGGCTCTGGGAGAAGAGAAAGTATGTTGGTCACAGATCTGTGACACTTAGGAGCTTTACAGAGTTGTATGATACGACACACAGGTAACACTCGTCTTCCTTCCACTTGGGATTTCGGGGACGAAATCCTTGTTAGGGGTTTATGACTTTTAAGGACCCTGACCCAGGTTTTGGAATAACCCTCTTTTCTTTGCTTATGAAAGGTTCTTATAACCTTAATCTAATCTCTCTATATGTTTTGATATCATGTAACAAGCTCATGTTTCCAATTTGGTCCCGTTTGGATGCTTTTTGAGCAATGTTTGCTTATTTCGGATCAAGGTGCAATTTACCCAAAGTAAGGGGTTATATTGCAATATGTCACATGTAAAGCATGCATTTAGTTCTCTTTCATCATTAGAAAGAGAACTATGCTATGGGGCACCTTGTGGAGGACCTATGTTTCAAGTTTGAGCTTGGTTGGTTGATGTTTATGCTTTATGTGCTAGTTTTGGTGTAAATTGCAAATTACCCAAAGTGGAGGGTCAATATGCAATTTATCAACTCTAGAGTCACCTCCCTTCTATTTTTCATCATGTAGAATGTGTATGGAGGTAGGGGCACCTTGTTTGATTGATAGATGAGGAGTGACATCTCTATATGGTCTTTATATCACATATGTGTCACATAGGCCACCTTGTCCTTTAGTGTATCGGCTAAGGCTTGAAGGCGTGTCACCCAACAGAGGTGTGTCGGCCATGGAAGTTGCCCAACTACACAATACACATCCTAGAGTGTATCACCAGGCCATGCATGAGCTGCTAGGGTGGCAACAAGTGGCGTTATGAGCTAGAGCAAGTGGCACCTTGGTTTATGTGGTTATGACACCTCTCCCTTGCTACCTCTCTCTTCCTTGGTGTATATAACTCCCTTCCTCCTTATCCAAGCAATCCTTTTCAGCCACCTTCCTTCCCCGACCTATATGGGACGATCATTGGAGCTTTGGTAGCTAAGGAAGACTCCCATGGAGCATGGAGGGGCAAGCTCTTTGGCCATGGAAACTCCTTACTCAAGATCCGACCTTGGTGAGTCATGCTTCTTTGCTAGTTTTTCTTTGTGCTTTCTTCTTCACCTTCCTCTTCCCCTCTCGCCCATGGTTAGGCACTTGATAAGAGTAAGCAAGGCCGTGGTTATCTCCCCTCCTTTCTTCTTCTTGATCTATACATAACAATGGTTTCTTCTTCTTCTTCTTCCTTTGTTTCTTGAGGTGATGATGATGGTGCCGAAGGCATGTTTGGAGCTTTGGATGGGTGTTGTTCTTGGAGAAGAACATGAGTTTGCTGCTTGGACCAAGAAGCTTGATGCCTTTCTTGGAGATCCTCTTAAGGCGGGTTACATAACTCTTAACCATCTCTATTATGCACACTATCCATATATGTATATAATTGTTCTTGTACTTAAATCGTTACCTTTTCTCCATGATATATATATATATATATATATATATATATATATATATATATATATATATATATATATGGAACTTGGGATCTTATCTAATGGGAATGCTACGTTTTATTACTGCCTTTAGATTGTTTTCCTTGTGCAAGATGGTAATGGGTGGCTAGAGGTTGAAGCTGACTAGCCCGACATGGGGCTTTACCCGATACAACTATGCTTTGCCCGATACAATACTTTGTTTAATGAGTTATGCTTTGGTTGATGGTTTATGGCAATACCCCTTTCTCTCCTTTGGACTTTAAAGGTGAGCCTATGGACTAGATGTTGGGGAGCTATGATGTGGTGACCGATACCTCTTTCCTACCCTAGGGTTAAGGTTTGGACGATATGGTTGGTGGACACCTAGTTGATCCCTTGGCCGATATGTGCTCTACTTGGTGGCTCCTTGAGGTTGTTGCCCGATACCCTCTTCTAGAGTTGAGCCTTGGGTGATATGATAAGTGAACTTTTCATTGACCTTGTGACTTATGTTCACATCTACCCAAGATGATGGTGGTTGGCTGACATTTTACCCTAACCTTAGTATCTTGGATGATATGGAGCTTCAACCCTAGCTTGGGTGATAGGGTTGCCCTGGGTGACATGAATGATCTACCCTTATTGGACGACATGGGCTTGAGGTTGAAGATGGCCAACTTGGTATGATGGTCCTTGTGCCCTTGCACGATACACCTTTTTGGTGCCCTAAACGATACCCCCTCATCTAGGGTTTGCCTTGAACATTATGTTGCCCGATATGACTCCTTACCATGGTAGTGTTGTTGGGCAATATGGCTAAGTCTTGAGCCTAGAATGATGAACCCTAGGTGGGCGATACCATGGCTGCCTCCCAGACCATTATGAGTGTGGTTGAGGGGATTTTGTGTCGGGCATGAGGTTTGTGCTTGGACGACACTCTCTAAGCGAGTTTCCCGAAATGGTGCCTTAGTGGTCACCCTGCCCGTGGATGACATGAAGCCTTGAGTGATAGAGTTTCCCTAACCCCAAGCTGATCGATAGGGGGTACTCTTGTTGTGATGATTCATTGGGTGATATGCTGGGTGCCCAATATGGTGCTCGATGAGCGATAAGGATATGAGGATGGGCGACATGGAAAATCCCTTGATATGATGCCCGGTATCGTCGACCCTAGAACTTTATAAGTGTATCAGTGTGCATGGTTTGGGTGACATCAGGGCTAAGTGTGTGGCCAATACCCCACAAGGGGATATGTTACCTTGGCCGATATTCCTTTCCCGACACATGGTCTCTCTCTCTCTTGGATGATTACCCAACATGAGTTCATACTTGATAGCTTGGATGGTACTAGGGTTGAAGTTTGGCCGGTACATGTGTTGAGCTTCATAGTACCTTGGACGATAGAGTACCATGGGCATCATGGCAACATTGAATTAGTGTACCTTGGGTGGTATGAAAGCCCTTGAGTATCTTGATGTGTTAACCAAGTAGGTGTGCTTGTTGGGCGCCATGATCTTGGCCGATATGGCCTTAGGCAGTAGAGAGTTGAGGGATGCTCAGTGTGAAACCCTAACCCTAATGGGCGGTAGGGTTTTGGATGATAAATGGAACCCATGTGCTACACAATGCCTGGTTGCCCGATTCCACCCTACATGTGGATGCACGATACATGTTATAGCCCTACTCGCGCGATGCCCCCTTTGTGCATGAATGTATGACATGCTGGTAGCCGACAATCTTGGGTGAGATTGGTACTCTATTCGATACTCCCTTTTAGTGAGGGATTGTTTGGTTGCTATATGCTTTTGGTGAGGGTAGGAGACACCTTTAGTGAGGGTTGTGCCTAACCCGATAACCCTATGCATGTTTCTTGAGCTTACACCTTTGTTCATGATGAATTATGACAAGATAGGCTGTGAACCCTTGTATAGTTGTTACCTATGGTTAATGATAGCTGAACTTCTGATTAAGTTGGATGGTGGATCATGGTGTATGATCCTTTAAGTTAATCCTTAGGGATGATGTGCATATGTTTTAAGATATAGGGTATGATGGGATATACATGATGTGGTAATAGTAGTATGTATTGATTTACACACCGGTTATGACATTAATCTGCATATGTTCATAATGATGGAAGAATATTCCAATGCTATAAACCTTAATCTTGATGACATGATAATCATAGACATGTTCATGAGATATTGGGCATGATGGATGCTTACAGTTTGATAACAATAATATAAATTGACTAAGGACACAACTATGAACATGGATGTTGTTCCAATTCTGTGCACCTAAATTCTTGATAGCATGATAATCATAATATGTTCTCTAAGACCTATGTTCTATGTTTGGTGATCGAGTTATCTCTTTCTTACGCAAGCTAACCATGCAGGTGTATTGAATTCATAGCCAAGTAAGAGCTATGGTGATTATATGATTACGTGTTTTGTATAGCACTTGATATATGTGCAATATCTAAGTAATAATGATATGTCTTGTTGATGAGATAACATATATCACCAGTATGATGGGAAAGGCAACTTGAGGTGTGATCCTCTAGTAATGACATGAGGGATTGATATTCCCTAATGATGTTGATGATGCCTTGAGAGGCACTGGTGTAATGTGATGAACTCAGGGATTGATATCCCATGATGATGTGAAATGATGAAGCCTTGAGAGGCAGTAGCACTATGAGGTGATGTGAGGGACTTATATCCCATGGCAATGTGATGATTGTTGAGGGTAATGGAAATAGAAGTAGCAATATAACACCAATGTAATCAATCTAATGTTGTTCATGTTTTATATATGGTTGCTTAATACAACTTGATTGCCCCAACAATCTACTTAAAATACATTAACTAATTACATATGAATCTCTCATTAGTTTGCCCTGGCCATAGATCCATCATCGTCAGTAGCTGGTGATGGTGAAACAGGTTTTCCTACGGGTTAACCTACAAGCGCATATTATCGAATATGTGTGGTTTCTCCTAGATGAAAATGAGGAGGTTAGAGTGAAACTTTGGTTGTAGACTCAATATGTGTATAAGAGCATGGTGAACATGACCATGGCTCAGTGTGATAGAGAATGAATGCGTTCATGGCTCAGGGAGCACGGTGAACTGGCCCGTGGCTCAGATATACTAGCACCGAGACCTGTACCAAGGCGGGCTAGAGAAAGGGTAGCGTACGGGAGCTAGCCCTGTGACTGAGGTCACTTAAGCGTGGGATTGTGGTCCTGCTTGTGTTCGTGCACTGACCACGAGGTGGGAGGTCATGGAGTCCAGCTCTTCCATTGACCTTGTATGGCACCGGCTTGGGTTTCACAAACGAAGGTTGGATTTGATCGGTACAGCTCATTTCCTCAGGGCATAATAATTCATAATCAAGCCGTATAGTATCCTTCTTATGGAAAATACATAACATTGGTTGAGGCCTTGTTTGTACAAGTTATAATCTATAGTTTATCATATGAACCTTATATCATGTGATGAGTTCTTATAAAGCTTGTCTTGTCAATCATGTTCCATAAAGAGCACTTGGTTATAGGCCTCATGAATATCTTGGTAAGATTGCTGGTAAGATTAGCCCTGCTCAGTATACTGCTCTTATAATCTGCTTATATCAGTTATCTATGATCATAATAAAGTTGGTAGACGGTTATGTTTCTTGCTGGGACTGTGTGTCTCACCCCGATGGTTGATAACCCTTTTTAGGTGGGCGCGTATGGCGAGATGAAGATCATGTGGCTACGAATGATATGCATAGGTATCATACCTGGTGGGATAGATAGTGTCTAGCAATTGAGTCCTATGTGTCGACCCTGTACACTCAGGTCTTCGGGAGAGCTTTTCGATGTTTCTTGTACAAAGATCGATGTACAATTCTTGTTATGTATCTTGATGTAAGCACCATGGCAAACAGTTATTTCATGTAACACAATGATGGGAAATTATGTTGTAGCACCATGGAAATACACTATGAAATGAAAAGTATTGGCTCATATATTATATGTTTCATCTTTTGGTGCTTGTTGTGAATCCATTTTAATTTCCCGTGTTTTTTCGGTAATCTGTTGGTTAGCATGTAATTGTGTTTTGTTGTGGATGGGGTGTTACAGTAGTGATTTTAGGTCAAAGAATCACACTCACCACCATCACTATGAGAACTGGCTGTGACTACCATGTCATGGTTCCATGTGTCAAACTCACAGTGGGTCTGCCCGGTACACTTGTTCTCTAACAAGTGCCTATGTGTTTGGTTTGATAACTCCATATCATGACTAATGAGATTCTGTCATCAACCAACACCACAATCTAGTCTTGTGTGTCATTGTTGTCTATCTACCTTCCACAATGACATCCAACTAGGGACATAATAAGAATGTACAAACTCTTAGCATCTGTATGATCTCATCGTTCAGGTCCTAAACCTGGAAGCATATGTCATTGAGTACTGTCATTCTCTAGACATTCAATTTGTTCTATCATTATCTCATATGATTGAACCAGAAAGAATTGGAAGCTTACCTTTGATGTTTATCAAATCAATCTTAATGTATCCCACCAATCATCCCATGATTGGCTCTCATGGCATACATACCAACACATATACGTATGTACATATTAAAATTGCAGTACTTTTAATGCGGGACATTCCCCATTAACTAAATTTTTGACTCCCACGCAGACTATGTTGGGTACATAGGGGAAGCACCCCTGTGTAGGGAGGCTTCCCCTCACGGGGTCTCAGGGGCATAGCCACTAAAACGTCTAAAGAATTTTACTTCTGTGCACTTAGGAAAATCAATATTTTCCATAGTCGACCTCGTCCAAAACATCAAAATCAGAATCATGCGGCGTATGTAGAGTTAGGTTTAGATTTGCACGTTAGCAGTTTTAATTTGCATCGTATGCAACATAGAAAATAGTGTACAGTGATTCAATCATATCGAAACAAATTCAAATATGATGTAGATTGATGCTGCTCTGATATCACTATTGGGTTTTGTGGAGAAAACATGCATGGCGGAAGTAACAAAAAAATTTTCACACAACCCAAAACAGGATCTCGTCGACAACAATGTATTTAGAAAGAGTATTTGTGGGATATACCTTATCATGGAGAAAGTCTGGCGTTGTCCCGCTACACGATGGCATGCAACATTACTGGTCTACACGGATGGAACTTCTCTCACGTTCGCTAAGCGTGTCACAGGAAGATCCAGCGGTGCTTCTTTCGTCCTATGATGTACACTGGTCGTAGCACATAAAGATGATCGTAGATATCCTTTGAACACAGGCGTCTCAGTGTCTACGTCTCTACTTCATCCACACGGATGGACTGGAACTCCACATCATGCTTCCTAAGCCGGTGGGAAGGATTCGTCTCTGTGTGGTGACGTGCTAGCGTTGCAGTGCTCTCCTTTCTCTCCTGAGAACGGTGACAGCTAGAGTTTACGTACGTGAGCGTAAATTGAAAAGATTCTCTCAATATCTTATATAGATATCGACCGTCAAGACTCTTTAAATAGTAGACGAAAGGAAGTAGGGTTTCCTAAACCCATCGGTAAATAGAAACACTACGTTAATTAAAATGCTCGTGGATTAATTAGAATATTTTGGAATTAATTAATTAACTAAAAAATTGCATTAATTGATTAATTAATATCTGACTCCTTGCAATAGCTCGGGATGGCTCTATGGGCATATATATATACCAACAGTGTTGGTTATGTTCCTGTTGTGGAGATCAGGGTAGAAGGGTTTAAGGGGTTTGTTTTATGATTAATCTAAGCAAACGAGCAAGAAAGGGCAGAACTGAACCTAAGTTATCTTAAACGAGCACGTTTAACAATATATGTTAACCAACTAACTAAGAAAGAGCAAGGTAAGTTACACTACACTAGAGGAGCAAGAAGGAATTTAGAAACTAAGTTAACCACTAAAGCAAGAAAAGATCTAAATTAAACTTAACTATCAAAACTGAGCAATTGACTAGGTTAAGCAAGAACAACTAGATTATACTAGCATAAGCAAGCAAACAGATGAAGTTGAGTTTTAATCAAGATGATTAAGGTAGGTGGGACGTTTGTGGGAATGTGATTTGATATTAGTTGGGGGATCACAACATAGCAAGCAATTATCACAATTCTATCTAGATTACCAAACCAAACAACAAAGCCAATGCTAGTAGAATGTACCCTATACTACTAGTTGGAGAACTAGGGTTAGGTGTAATTCTAGTAGGACTTGTCAAGTCTAGGTCTCTAGGGTAAGTGGTATTAGGTCAATTGAGAGCCAAGGGTGGAGATGGGAGTAGAGATGAGGGTTTTTCACCTCATGCCACTGGCTAGAAAACTCTAGGCAATTGCACTAATCACACTTACACTAGCCACTTAGATCCCACACTCACTTGTAGAAGGAGGGATGTGTATGTAGAAAAAAAGTAGGTTAGTTAGGGATCCACTAATTAGACCTAGGAACAATTCCTAAGATTGGCCACATACACTCCAATTCCTCCTAGAAGCTAAGTGTCATCAAACATCTCAAAGCAAGAAATCCATGCTATAGGCACAAACCACATGCAACAAAATAGAAAATGAGATAGAAGCAAGAATCAAACATCATTGATAGAAATTATATTCATTATGTTGGGTTTTAGGGGAGGTAGAGAAGCAGCGGAAACAAAATTTTTCTCCCAAAACCCAAAACAAAAGGAATCGCGTCAACGTCTATATAATAGGAAAGATGGTTTGTGGATGCATACATTGTCCCGAGGCTTGCTCGGAGACAGTACCTCGCGCCTTGCGCGGTCTTCACCTCCAGTCTTGGACGATGTCTCTGCAGCTCCTGGTCGCACCGGGACTGAAGACTCCTAGTCTCACCGGGACTGTCGGGATTGACAGTTGTCCTTCAAGCGAAAGAGGTCTCCCGCCTCTGTAGTCGTCCACACGAACTGCCTGGAACTCCGATCTCCTTGTCGCACAAGGAATCAGAAGGAGTCGCACCCTCCTATCGGCGTACTAGTCGCCAACACACTCTCCTGCCACCAATCATTTTCTGCAATTGTCTTTCCCTTGCTGTACCTCCCTTATCGGGTAGCACTTGCTCGGGCTCTCTCTCGATTACCAAAACCAGAGAGAACGACAACTTCACAGAGCAACTGGTTGCACTAGTTTTTTTTAGAAGCCCCCAATGCCCCTATATATATAGGAGGGTCATGGGACAGGGTTCTCTATCCCAGGCAATGCGGGACTAAAGCAGGAGTAGAAGGGTTCGATATTTTCCACAAAAAACAACCAACTGCGTAACCTGAACCGATCGTTTCACAACTAAAACGGTCGGTTGGGGATCTGAGCCGACCGGTTGACACCTCAACCGATCGGTTGGAACCCATGAGCTGATCAGTTCACTTCTGAACCGGTCGGTTTGTGGTCCTGATCAGTTCCCGATTGACTTTTTCTCTTTTGTTTCTAATTGGTACCAAATACCAATCCTTGTTCCAATCAAATTGGGCAAGTGAAATAAAAGGAAATTTCTCACCAATCCTACTTTCCCAACTTGCTCGGTTGCATCAGTTGAACCGATCGTTTCAATACTTGAAGCAATCATTTCACCCTGTCCATGAGTCGATCGACTCACCACCTGAGCCGACTAGTTCACCAAGCTGAGCCGATCGGTTCATCACATGAGCCGATCGGTTGGGAGTGCAGATTGTGCAGAATCAGTCAATTGCAGTTTCAATCAATCTGATACTCTAATCAATGTGTCCAACACCTTGAACATTATGACATTGAGCTATCAATTAATTGAGTGTTTAATTGAACTACTAAACTCCTTTAGTAATCAATCTAAACATGTTTGTGGACAAACTCCTATTCCAGGTTAAATCCTATGTGTGTGACCCTATAGGTCCATTTCACGTTGGCAGTGAAAGTCCATAACACTTATGACTTCACAAGCAAAGAGTGGTGCCTAGTCACACATCAGTGCTACCCAAGTGAAATAGAAAGTTGGAGAACAAATTTCAATCCTACAATCCGTGAATGGTGTAATAGTGAATGTATAATTCCTTTGTCACTGATATCCTGAATGAACTAAAGGCATGGAACAGTCATCCTGTCAATGTTCATTCATTTCCTTGATCTCAGAGCAAACTAGGTGAGATGTGTATGACATCAATATCAGATATTGATTCACACGTGCATGCGCATGCCTTTCTCAATCATACTCATCAAGTGGCCAAGGACATCAAACTCCCTCAGGAGGGACAAATCCCATATCTATCACTCACCCCTTAAAAGGCCCATGTGTCAAAGCCACCCAATCATCACCTTTATAACAACCCATGTTTCAGGATTGCGTTTGATGATGTCAAAGTGTACCCAACGACATGTGTTGAGTGTAGTGATTTCAGGTCTAAGAATCACACTCACCACCATCACTGTGAGAGCTGACTGTGACTACCAAGTCATGGTTCCATGCGTCACTCTCACGGTGGGTCTGTCTGGTACCTTGTTCTCTAACAAGTACCTATGTGCTTGGTTTGATATCACTATATCATGACTAATGAGATTTTGTCATCAACCAACACACAATCTAGTCTTTAGTGTTATTGATGTCTATGGTTATTTCCACAATAACAACCGACTAGGGACCAAACAAGAATGTATACTCTTGACATCCGCATGATCTCATCGTTTAGGTCCTTAACCTAAAAGCATACATCATTGAGTAAAATCATTCTTTAGACATCTATCATGTTACACCATCATCTCAGAAATAGTTTAAACATACAAATCGGAAATTGCCTTTATTATTATTCAAATCATTTACAAAGTATCCCATTACAATCATCATATGACTTTCTTTATGGGCATACATACCAACAAACTCCCACTTGCACTTAGAGCCAGTCACCAAGGAACCTCAGTCCTTGTGACCTAGCATGACCATCATGCTTCTGTTGAGAAAGGGTCTTACTCAGTGGATTAGCTATGTTGTCTTTAGTTGGTACTTTGCAAATCTTCACATCTCCTCGCTGTACGATCTCTCATATGAGATGAAAGCGCCGTAGTATGTGCTTGGACCGCCGATGTGATCTGGGTTCCTTAGCTTGTGCAATAGCTCCATTATTGTCACAATAAAGCTCACTTGCATCACAGCTACTGGGAACTACACCAAGTTCAGAGATGAACTTCCTGATCCACACATCCTCCTTTGCTGCATGTGTAGCAACAATATACTCATCCTCTGTAGTAGAATCGACAACTGTTTCTTGCTTGGAACTCTTCCAGCTCGCAACTCCATTATTAAGGCAAAACACAAATCCTGACTGCGATCTGTAATCATCTTTATTGGTTTGGAAGCTTGCATCGGTGTAACCCTTTACAACCAGCTCTTACTCGCCGCCGTAAACAAGAAATTGATCCTTAGTCCTTCCCAAGTACTTGAGGATGTTCTTTACGGCTGTCCAGTGAGCATCCCCGGGATCTGACTGGTACCCGCTCATCATGCTGAGAGCATACGAGACATCTGGGCGTGTACACAACATAGCGTACATGATGGATCCGATGGCTGATGCATATGGGATCCCATTCATATGCTCCCTCTCTTCACAAGATTGGGGACATTGATCTCTAGATACGGTGACTCCATGTAGCATGGGGATGTTGCCTCTCTTTGAGTTCTCCATGCTGAACTGCTTCAGCACTTTGTCGATGTACGTGCTCTGACTTATTCCGAGAAGCCTTCTAGATCTATCTCTATAGATCTTAATTCCTAGAATGTAGGATACTTCTCCTAAGTCCTTCATTGAGAAAGTATTCCCAAGCCAAGCCTTTACCTTCTATAAGGCTAAGACATCATTCCCCATCAAAAGTATGTCATCCACATACAATATGAGGAATGTGGTCGAGCTCCCACTAACCTTCTTGTACACACAAGTTTCATCTTCATTTTGAGTAAAGCCAAACACTTTGACTTCCTCATCAAATCGAAGATTCCAACTCCGAGATGCTTGCTTCAATCCATAGATTGACCTTTGCAGATTACAAACTTTATTGGCATTCTTTGGATCTGCAAAACCTTCATGTTGTGTCATGTACACATCCTCATTTATATTCCCATTAAGGAATGTGGTTTTAACATCCATCTTCCAAATCTCATAGTCATAATAAGCTGTAATAACAAGCATGATCCTGATGGACTTAATCATGGCAACTGGAGAAAAGGTTTTGTCATAGTCAACACCTTGAACTTGTCGAAATCCCTTCGCAACCAATCTGCCTTTATAAGTTTGCACATTGCCATCCATGTCGGTCTTCTTCTTAAAGACCCACTTGCACCCTATGGGTTTTACCCCTTCGGGTGGTTCCACCAAAGTCCATACTTTGTTGCAGTACATGGATTCCATCTCGGATCTCATGGATTCAAGCCATTTCTCAGAATCTGGTCCCTCCATAGCCTCTACGTAGGTAGTTGGATCATCATCTATGATCAACTCACCACCTTCCTAGTTACAAGGTATCCAAACCTATCAGGTTCAAGGCGGGTCCTACTAGATCTACGAGGTCCTTGTGTTACCTAAAGAGAATGAGATTCCACAACACCTTGTGAATCTCCATTTTCCTCTCGTACATCTATCGGTTCAATGTTTTCTTGTTGGGCTTGAACCTCTTCAAGCTCTATTTTCCTCCCACTGCTTCCTTTGGAAATAAATTCCTTCTCTAGGAACACAGCTGTCCTGGCAACAAACACTTTGTTGTCAGTAGGGTGGTATAGATAATATCCCCTCGTTTCCTTGGAGTATCCAACAAAATAACATTTATCGGACTTGGGTCCAAGATTATCAAGAAACATTTTCTTAGGATAAGCCTCACAACCCCAAATCTTTATAAAAGACAAATTGGGACGCTTCCCAGTCCATATCTCATATGGTGTCTTTTGAACCGATTTAGATGGCACTCGGTTAGGTGTAAACGCGGTGGTTTCAAGAGCATGACCCCAGAAGGAAATTGGAAGATCAACAAAACTCATCATTGACCGCACCATATCTAACAATGTGTGATTCCTTCTTTCAGACACACCATTATGCTATGGTGTTCGAGGCAGAGTCCATTATGATACAATACCACAGGCTCGCAGAAGGTCCTCAAACTCCTGGCTTAAGTATTCCCCACCTCGATCGGATCGAAGTGCCTTAATACTTTTACCAAGTTGGTTATGTACTTCATTCATGAAATCCTTGAACCTTTCAAGGGTTTCTGCCTTATGCTTCATTAGGTACACATAGCCATACCTACTGAAATCATCAGTGAAGGTAATGAAGTACTGATACCCATTTCTGGCATTAGTTCTAAAAGGCCCACATACATCAGTATGTATGAGTCCTAATAGATCACTAGCTCTCTCACCTTTACCTAAAAAGGGAGTCTTGGTCATCTTGCCCAACAAACAATATTCACATGTCTCTATTGATTCATAATCAAAAGAGTCTAGATAACCATCTTTATGGAGTCTAGAAATGCGCTTCTCATTTATGTGCCCTAGACGACAATGCCAAAGATATGTTTCGTTTGAGTTGTTGAGTTTTTGACTTTTGGTGTTTATGTTGTATACATTTGTCTCTAGATCTATCAAGTATAGACCATAAGACATTGGGGCACCGCCATAAAAGATCCCATCTTTAGAAATGGAACAATTTCCATTCTTAATAAGAAATCCAAATCCATCCTTGTCCAAACAAGAGACAGAAATGATATTCCTATTTATGGCAGGTACATAATAGCAGTTCTTCAACTCTATTATTATCCCACTTGGTAGAGTTAACTCGTAGGTTCCTACGGCACTGGCGGCAACCCTTGCCCCATTGGCAACACGTAGTTCAACCTCGCCTTTCCCCAAAGGCCTACTTCTCTTAAGATCCTTCACATTTGAACAAATGTGAGATCTGCATCCTGTATCAAGTACCCATGACGAAGAAGTAGTAAAGTTAATCTCTATCACGTATACACCAGAAGTAGAAGTCTCTATATCTGAATTCTTCTTCCATCGTTCCTTCCATTCTCTCCATGTAGAAGAAATTGGTTTGGCGAGAGAACCCTTCTCTCCCTTACCATTCGTTCCATTGATCTCTATCAATGAACTTTCTTTCTTCTTCACCAACGCATTAAGCATACATAGAGTGGATTCAAAGGCTCCTAGTATATTTGGATTGTGCAAAACACTTCTCATAGTCCTCAACCAGTTATGGAATTTGTTCTCAATTAATTTGCCCATTTTAAAAGATGATTCTTTTGCCATTCTACAAGAGAAAATTGCATTTGTCAAAACTCCTTTTGATTTGATTTGAATAAAATTTGATGATAGTTAATTAGGCCTTTAATTAATTACCGCTCCCACTATTTTGACTCAAATTAACAGGCCTCACCATCAATTTGGAAGATTGCAGCGTACAATCTTCTAGTGGGTCAATATCCTGAAATCCTATGAGCCATGGACCAGCTTGGGCTGTCACCCACAACTCAGATCTTCCAGGTAGGCAACTCTTGCCAATTGCATCATATGCAACTCTTGAAAGATGTCATATGCAACTCCTTGCCATGATCATCTCCATGCCTCAAGGTGCTAGATCCTATCTAGGTCACCTTGTTAAGTCCGACCCAAAGCCAAGACGATGAACATGCACCCTGCTTGGGCAGACCCACACATTCATCCTTCACGCTTCCACGAGATAGACGGTGCACCACGCTTGGGCGTGCCCACACTTAGTCGATCAAGCTTTTCACGTGTGTCGCATTTGGAAGGCATCTAAAACTTTAATATTTAATGAGGGATTTGGTTTTTATATACATATACATATCCAATCACCACAATATATAGTACGTATCATATACATGCTATATCCCACATAAAACATGCAAAAAGATAAAAGCAATGATTATGGCCATCCTATTGTGATTCCTCGAGCCAAGAGGAATCACGGTCATCTAGGTATACATCACATGCAACCTATACAAGATGAAATTTGTGCCTGCCTTTCTGGGTTTGATCAGCTCATCTCCATGACTGATCGGCTCGCCATCAAGTTGGTTGTTAGGGTGCCACCAGTCGATCGACTGGCACCTCCAGCCATTTGGTTCACCGGTCGTCGTGCATCTCCTCAGGTCACCACCCTCTCGTCTCTCTCCTCAAACCGGTCATCTAGAACATCAACCGATCGGTTCACGCCTTGAACCGATCGTCTCAGGTCATCCGCCGTTCTTTAACATAACAAGAAATAAAATCTATCCTATTTACAATTGAATTGTGAAACCCCAAGTTACATTTGGGGGGAGCAAAGGTAGGAAAAGAAATCTCGAATTATTTCAAGTTACATCAAGAATAGGAGAAAGGGAATCGGTGCATAGACCGAGATGCAAACAACCACATACAACCACACACAGATATAAGGTTTATAGGCCATAACCATGCTACACATCCACCACGAAACTCATTTAAGGGCGACGCGTATCGAGTGCATTATTATTACATATCATATATGTATATTTGGGATTTGTGGATTGGACATGCATAAAGCCAATTTTATTCGCATCATATGCAATAAATAAAGGTGACAAACCAAAATCGATCATATCGATAATCCTAAAATATAGAGCCGTTGATGTGGCTCTGATACCACTGTTGGGTATTAGGGGAGGCAGAGAAGCAGCGGAAACAAAAATTTTCTCCCAAAACCCAGAACAAAAGGAATCATGTCAACGTCTATATAATAGGAAAGATGGTTCGTGGATGCATACCTTGTCCTGAGGCTTGCTCGACGATAGTACCTCACGCCTTACGCGGTCTTCACCTCCGGTCTTAGATGGTGTCTGTGCAGCTCCTGGTCGCACTGAGACTAAAGACTCCTGGTCTCACCGGGACTGTCGGGATTGACAGTTGTCCTCCAAGCGATACAGGTCTCCCGCCTCTGCAGTCGTCCACACAGACTGCCTATAACTCTGATCTCCTTGTCGCACAAGGAATCGGAAGGAGTCGCACCCTCCTGTCAGTGTACTAGTCACCAACATACTTTCCTACCACCAGTCGCTTTTTGCAGTTGTCTTTCCCTTGATGTGCCTCCCTTATCGGGTAGCACTTGCTCGGGCTCTCTCTCGGTTACCAAAACCAGAGGGAACGACAACTTCATAGAGAAACTAGTTGCACTGGGTTTTTTTTAGAAGCCCCCAATACCCCTATATATATAGGAGGGTCATGGGACATGGTTCTCTATCCCGGGCAATGCAGGACTAAAGCAGGAGTAGAAGGGTTTAAGATTTTCCACAAAAAACAACCAACTCCGTAACCTGAACCGATCGTTTCACAACTGAAACGGTCGGTTGGGGATCTGAACCAGTCGGTTGACACCTCAACCGATCGGTTGGGACCCATGAGCCGATCGGTTCACTTCTGAACTGGACGGTTCGTGGTCCTGATCAGTTCCCGATTGACTTTTCCTCTTTTGTTTCTAATTGGTACCAAATAGCAATCCTTGTTCCAATCAAATTGGGCAAGTGAAACAAAAGGAAATTTCTCACCAATCCTACTTTCCCAACTTGCTCGGTTGCATCAGTTGAACCGATCATTTCAACACTTGAAACAATTGTTTCACCCTGTCCATGAGCCGATCGACTCACCACCTGAGCCGACCGGTTCACCAAGCTGAGCCGATCAGTTCATGACACGAGCCGATCGGTTGGGAGTGCAGATTGTGCAGAATCAGTCAATTGCAGTTTCAATCAATCTGATACTCTAATCAATGTGTCCAACACCTTGAACATTATGACATTGAGCTATCAATTAATTGAGTGTTTAATTGAACTACTAAACTCCTTTAGTAATCAATCTAAACATGTTTGTGGACAAACTCCTATTCGAGGTTAAATCCTATGTGTGTGACCCTGCAGGTCCATTTCACGTTGGCAGTGAAAGTCCATAACACTTATGACTTCACAAGCAAAGAGCAGTGCCTAGTCACACATCAGTGCTACCCAAGTGAAATAGAAAGTTGGAGAACAACTTTCAATCCTACAATATGTGAATGGTGTTACAGTGAATGTATAAATCATTTATCACTGATATCCTGAATGAACTCGAGGCATGGAACAGTCATCCTGTCAATGTTCATTCATTTTCTTGATCTCAGAGCAGACTGGGTGAGATGTGTATGACATCAATATCACATATTGATTCACATGTGCATGTGCATGCCTTTCTCAATCATACTCATCAAGTGGCCATGGACATCAAACTCCCTCAGGAGGGACAAATCCCATATCTATCACTCACCCCTTAAAAGCCCCATGTGTCAAAGCCACCCAATCATCACCTTTATAACAACCCATGTTTCAGGACTGCGTTTGATGATGTCAAAGTGTACCCAACAACATGTGTTGAGTGTAGTGATTTCAGGTCTAAGAATCACACTCACCACCATCACTGTGAGAGTTGACTGTGACTACCAAGTCATGGTTCCATGTGTCACTCTCACGGTGGGTCTGTCCGGTACCGTGTTCTCTGACAAGTACCTATGTGCTTGATTTGATATCACTATATCATGAATAATGAGATTCTGTCATCAACCAACACACAATCTAGTCTTTAGTGTTATTGATGTCTATGGTTATTTCCACAATAACAACCGACTAGGGACCAAACAAGAATGCATACTCTTGACATCCACATGATCTCATTGTTTAGGTCCTTAACCTAAAAGCATACGTCATTGAGTAAAATCAATTTTTAGACATCTATCATGTTACACCATCATCTCAGAAACAGTTTAAACATATAGATCGGAAATTACCTTTATTATTATTCAAATCATTTACAAAGTATCCCATTACAATCATCATATGACTTTCTCTATGGGCATACATACCAACACATTACAAACTATTTTCCCCCAACATGGTATCAAAGTCACATTTTAACCCCAAACAACTTACCACTAGGGGCTTAGCTAGACATGATCAAGAAAATAGCAAAAGAATGGGGAAGAAACTCCATGTAGCTCATCAAAGAAGCCTCGTTCTTCACCTCCTAGCTTGTTGGGGACGTCCTCTCTCTCCAAAGGTATAGATGGGCATGAAGATATGGGGGATTATGGAGGAAAACACTACAACGAATACCATTTTTCCCAGCATAAAAAAATGCCGGACATAGTTAAAACAGTTGCCGCTTTTGTTTTTATCCGTCGTTTTTCAAGATGCCGGAGCGGTGCCGTTTAAGACTGTGCCGGGAGAAATATTTTGGCATCTCCAACATGCCGAAACAATAACATAAGCATCATTATTAGACTGCCGGAAAACTAATATCCATGTTCGTTTGAAGTGCCTTTTCTGGCTTTACTAACATGTCGACAATACTTGTTATGGCCTCTAATAATTGCTATTAGATTAGAAATATCATAATGATTTCAAGAAGACATTATGCACAATATCAAGAATGTGAAAACGCAGATCATTTTTGAAACAAGTTTCCAAATCTGAATTTCATATATATATATATCATTGTCTTGACATGCACAATTTTTCCATTTACACAAATAAAACTACATTTCCTACTCATTGATACAATGGAAGTAATTTATTTTAAAGAAAAAATACAATATGCTTCCTGCGGTAGGGGTCACCATTATCAATTTGCCAAGTACCAGAAGTACTGGACGTTCTGCTGTGGGGAGACGTAGGTGCTCATCCACGCGACGGTGACGAGGCACGACCGGGACAGGGTCGGGATCCCGTCGGCGATGCAGTCGGAGAGAGCGGACAATAGCCTGTCGTTTCCCCGGGTGAGCAGTACCACCGCAAGCCTCCTCAGCCAGTTCCCCATCTCACATCCCTCCTCCTCCTCGTCCTCGTCGTCGTTGTTCTGATTGTTATGGGAAGTCGTCGTCTGTGAGCAAAGTAGGGATGCCGACGAGACTGGAGGTTTTGTGGCATCACCTCCTACTGTATCTTCTTCTTCTTCTTCATCTATGCACAATTCTGCCATGCAGCCATCACTGAACCCAGCCACTTTCAGAAACCATTCTTCCGACGACGGTTCCCCTTGCACAGAGAACCTCCCGGCCAAGATCATCAGAGCTCTGCTGCATTGTTCCAGTACTTTGTTCCCACTTTTGCTCGACAACGCCCCGAGGATCGCTTCCACTGCTTCCTCTCTGTAGATGCTAAACCGTGAACAATCTCCCCGTGACACAATATAGTTACATGTATGTTACGAGGGACAACCGATAGAAAATTGGGTATCTGGTATCCCCCCAAATTAACTTGGTGAAGATCTAGAATGATATGAATCTAAACAACGACATATATATAGACTAGTATACCAGGAGATTGAGTTGCAGGAGGAGGGAAGCCACTAATGGCCGCCTGTCCGCCGGAGATTGCTGGAGGTACACCAACAGAACGTGCATCGCGTTCAAGGAGGGCTCCTTCTTCAGATCGATCAGGAAGCTGGTTATCTGGGTCCTCCTGTTAACAGACATGTGTTAATAGCTGGATGTTTTTTTAATCCATAAAACTGAGATGTTGGAATGAAATCATCTCGTCGTCAGATCCAACACGCACCTGCTGAGAAACAGGGCCTCCAATAATAGAGTAAACGCCTGGCCGTCAGACTTGAGTTGGTTCCCGACCAGCAGTTCAAGGACACACCCTTTCTTGACACTAACACTGAGATCCTCTCTGCAGCTCCCATCAGCTCGGAGGCACGCCACCAGCAGTGCCGCCGCGATCTTCTTCCACCTCGCCTCACCCGATTCAAGTGCTCCCATCAGCAACTTGTGTCCACCTAGCGCCACCACCTGCTTGGCATTCTCCAAACACCTGTCCGCATCACAACCCCTGACCAGCTGCTCCAAGAGGTAGAGAGCTGCTGGTTTAAGGGAACAGGTCACGGACAACAAGGACTGCTGTTGGTCGCCGCCGCGTTCCAGTACACGCAGTGCCAGGGTAACCCACTCTGCAGACAGGAGCTGCTTGGCTTGGGGCCTGAGCATGTACAGCAGCACCGCCGCCTTCAACGACAGATTGCTGGTGTTGTTGCGTTGATGAAGCATCCTGGAGAAGTACTCCAGCTGCGGGTCGGCGTTCAGTATGGACCGCCTCCTTACCTTGTTCCGCATCACCAGCTCTGCTAGGATCGAGACCGCAAGCTCGCCTACCTTGTCGTTCTCCGTGGTGGATGACACCTGGAGGATTCCTTCAACCACTTCCGGCGAGGATATGGCCTACTCATTGATACAGTGGAAGTAGTTTATTTCCTACTCCAACAACCAGAGAGGAGCATAGCACACCATGTCACAAATTGATAATGGTGACCTTACCTGACAAACAACACAACATACATCCATGAAGATGAACCAAATAAACACAAGCAAAGAAGATGACAAGCATTGACCCACACACATATAGCCAAGAAGACGACAAGCATTGACACAAGCATTGGCTTGATTGCACTATCTTTCAAAGCCAACATGCACTTAACATTAAAGAACAACTAATAACATAATGTTCATTCTTCATACTGAATAATGTTTGAAGAACATAACAGCAAGAAAGGACACATTTAGAAACTAAACACAACATATATCAATTATCAATAATTGCTTATAGTCACCTCTTAAAATTCAGAAGTCATCCCAATGAACCAAACGAGAAAATAGTACAAACCTTTCTACAACCAACAAGCATGAGCATGACAAAATAAGCTATGACCTCGAGCTAGAGAGATAAGAAAACAAGACCCAAATGTTTATGAATAAATTTCATATTATAAATAAATTCATACTTTATAATAGTATAGAATATGTATAGATAAGATTTCATTGAAATCAATACATCCTTAAGGAACCATCAAGGCACAACCCCCGCATTATCAATAAGATAGGAAAGGAAAAAAAAAATTGGAATAGACTTCAATCACAAACCCCAACTAAAAAAAGTCTTCAACATAGCACAAATAAGAAGGAAGTTACTCACAATAACGGAAATATGTGAAAATACATAACAAAGCAAAACCTATCTATCTAGAAGATGACAACATCTCTAGCACTAAACAAGAATTAGATTTTCCTCTCTACACTTTGATATAGACAAATAATAAAAAACTTAATAATCTATAAATCCAAATGCTTGCTGGTTGCACAAATATAAAATATGTCTTCAATCCAAATTTTAGATTCCTGTATTCTCATTATGCTCCAAAACCTGCAATTAAATGGTATTATTATGCTAAACAAGAACCTCCATGTGTATTTCATAAATGTTTTATACAATAATATGTACCTCATCGGCATCCATCCAATCTGTATCCTTTCTAGACCGTAGAATAGCATATAAGTTTCTGATGCATTTGTGAGCTTTATCAGCATTCTCATTGGCTTCTTCCGCCCTAACCCGTGCATCATGCGCTATCTTTTCTGCCTGTTCTAGTCGAACTCATGCATCCTCTGCTTTTTTCTTGTATTTCTCTATTTCTTTGATATGAGTAGGATTTTTATGTAAAAGTGGACCCCCCACAGAACTACCTCGCATACGTATATGGCAAGATCTGTCAGGTCCAAAGATCCTCAAACAAATTTCTTCATCACTTATATCAAATGTTACTCCTTCACGTTGAGACACTAATTCCTTAATCTGAGCCTGAAAAACCAACAAAACTATTAATGTGACTATTACATAGTCATTATTTAGCAGGTTGGACAATATTACATATAAAAAAAACCATACCATTTTTTCTTCAACAACAACATCTACGAGCTTCTTGTCTTTTCATGTTCGAGTCAACTCAAACATCCTCACTCGACTTGGAGTGATCCCATTATTTTTGGTGGATTGAAATATGATGCAATTCTAGATTATGATTTCTTAAATATACCCTTACACTAGTACAACCATAAAAACATATCATATTTCTTACATCTTCATGTTCTACAACACTAAATCGAGTTCTCCCAGTGCAATGAAGCATTGACTGCTTAGAACGACTGATTTTGTTACGAGCACTAGCAGCCTTGAGAATGGGCAAGAAAGGAATTAAGTGAAAAATTAAATAACATAGCCAACATAATGAATAATAGCTAATGTTTATCTGATATGTACCTGAAAGTAGTCACTTTTCCAGTATTTTTTAATAAGAAACTCCCAATCAGGTTTTGTAACATATGAAGGACATTTTTTTAGAGCTTCATTGTCAGTGGCATACTTTTCACAGAGTTTAAACAGTTCACCCTTAAAATCACGCCACGCCTTTCCCAAAGATTGATATATGAAACGCGTCCTTAAATTATTTTCCTCAGGTAATAACTCATTATCATAAATAATGAAATGATCCTGGAATTGTGTTAATAAAATATAGTCAATGGAATTTCTCTAATATAGAGTACAAATTTATGCTAATTAAATTAAACCTGGATCATTTGTAGCATTTTTTCCTTCTTTTCCACTGGAACGCGATCCCATCTTGAATAACTAAGTGGTGCATTTAACGAGTTCCGAACAATAGCTCCAATCCGACTTGCTAAAAGTCGACTTCCATCTCTATCTATCAGACTACCATCACTGTTGAATTCTATCTTTATTTTAGCATTTGTTCCTATGCTCCTCAAACATAAGTTTTTTGCTTTCCCTCTAACCCTCTGTTTTCTAGGTTGTTCTAAGACATGGAAAACAACTTATAGGTATTTCATTTATATTAACATACAAACATATGAGAAAATATAAGTACTTTTACCATGGTTAATATTTACCCCTTCCATGACGTGATTTGGATTAGCATCTTGCTGTGATTGACTATGAATGGTCTGCAACCTTATAGGCCTCTTACGGATATTTATCTCCCATAGTCCAAAATCATCGCTGCCCACAGAATGTTCATGTTGTGTATCCATGGTGAAATCATGTTCTTCTTGTTGAAAATCTGTCATATAATAAGAAATTTATCACCACATAAAAATACATAATATAACACATGCCATGAGAAAATATAATTTTTCTACCTGCAGGGATTGTATCTGTGGTGAAATCATGTTCATCATGTTGAAAGGCTGAAATATAATTGAAACTTTATCACTACATATAAATACATAATATAACACATGTATATAGTTATGCATAAATTTTACATCGATCCTCTCTAGGTTGTACATTTGAGGTGGCTTCCTGGAACAAATCATATAGATGAAGATCCTCACCAGGTTGTGCACCTATTTTTTTATTCATAACACCTAAACCATGAAGTTTATATGCATGAAAAACCTTGTCATTCAAACTAACTGCACTTTAAGCAAGAAGAATTTATAAAACATTTGAGGGTATAAAGGGTACTGTTTCAAAAGTTATACTTATCAAAGATTAATTTTTACCGGGATTCTCTTTGGGCAGATTTATAGCTTGAGGCCTCAAGATCCTCTTGCCCGTATTTGTCCTCCATATTGAAACGCCATCCTCCTCCATATGGCTTTCAGTATTAGTATCTCTAATGTGAGTCACTTCTTCACGTTGCATGTCACTTAGATAAGGTTCCTCATCATTCAATGCCCATGTACTGTCTTGCAAAAATCCTGAAAATGCAAGTTGATGTGAACAGTAAATTTTGTTGCTGAAATGCACTGCATTCTTGAAAATAATGACTGAATAATTCATAGGAAAATGTTACTTATTAGTTGAATATTACTTAGACACATACCAAATTTCAAACTATCAACATTAGTCTCTTCAGGCCGATAACTTTGACTTGTCATGTCTGATTGTCTCCCCTGAGTGACATGACTCGGTCCTAAATAGAAGTAGTTTTTTAGAAGTACAAAAATTATTAGTGTCAGAGTAGTGGGGAAAGTAAATCTAACAGAAATATAATTTATTCGTTTGTAGAATCAACCAAAGATTTTCAACAGGGACAAATCTGTTTCAACTTATTAATTAAATTTAATCTACATTATTTTCTACATTTATTAGCTCTTTTTATGTTTTCATACACAGAAATAATATAATCAAATAATAATCATGACCTTGGTGTAGTTGTTTCTTCAAAAGATCTCCATAGTTCTGTAAATACAACATAAAATCATCTCCCTTTGTGGCATCTGAAAGTCCATTTTCAGATTCTTGGATGGATCTTTCTCCCTTATGTTGAAGCTCTAAATTATATTTAAAATTAAATTTGATCTGAAAAATAACTCCCAAGAAGAATACTACCTCTTTAGCGTAAAACAATTGCTGATTATAAAATATATACCATGTTCCCCAATCATCTGTTGTTCCATTCTACTACCATGACCAGTTTGGGCCACTGTTGTACTAGCATTTCCCTTCTTTAAAGGATCTGTAAAAAATATAAAAGTGATATTGAGTTAACACAATAGTTGGCCATAACAAACACCTTTCAGATTGATAATATTATACTACTTACTTTGATTTTTGCTACAACGGTTTGCCACAAGAACCTCCCGATTACCTGCAAATTTGTTTCTTGCAGTATATAGATTGACCATGTTTCCTACATGTGTCTCAAGAAATTCATTGTAACCATATATCTAAAATGTATTTATTTATATTTAAAATATCGATTTTGAACTTTTTGATGAAATCAAAAGAAAATATTTAAAATCACTTGAAAATAATTTAATGTCAAATGTGATTTATAACAGATTCAAAAATTCCAAAAAACTTAAAAATCAATGAATCGATTACAAGCAAATTGTTGAACATAGCATATTCAAGTAGTCGATTCCCAAGAATGATTTCCATCTTTGTCTAGCCATCCATGTTTCTTAGCAGCTTCCGTGGATAAGGATTTCACAACATCAAGCCTCTTCCAGTTACAAATTTCAAATGCATCTAATGGAAATGATGAAGTCATATTTGTATTAGACTCATGTTCTTGAAATGCACTTTCAGTTTCAAGAACAACTTCATCTCCTTCATTCTCATGTCCCATGTTGTAGAAGTCATGTGGTGATGCGTTAATAACAAAAGCCCAATTCTTTCTAGAAAGATCATTAACATAGAAGCATTGCTCCACTTGAGATGCTAAAACAAATGGTTCATTGGTTTTCAGTTTACGCTTCATATTTACACTAATAAATCCATATTTATCTCGCACAAAGCCTCTTTGTGCATCATGCATGTCCCACCATTCACATCTAAAAATGTGAACTCATCTTCCACCAGTGTAAGTCAACTCCAGAATTTCATCCAAAACACCATAATAAAAAAGGGTTCATTTTCTGTCTCCACTTTGACTACAACACCACTATTTTGTGTTGTCAACCTTTGGTCACGGTACTGATTTTGAAATCTGAATCCATTAATGTCTAAACTAGTATAAAATGATGCCTCCTTATCAGGTCCACGAACTAAGCTTAGAAGTTCATCATCCACCTTACCCTCTTTATGCAATTGAAACTCCTAGAAAAATAGATAATTTAAAATTCATATAAACATCATTTTAGTTTCACAAAGTAGTTGGAGTGATTAAAATTAATACTCACACGACTCTCCAACCATTCAAAGAAGAACTTCTCATGTACCGCGTTGATATTGTCGACACTCAATTCTTGGATAAGTTGTTTGTGCTCTCTAAAATAACATGAATGACTAGTATAACAGTATAATTGATAAAATAATAATTTAAGACTAAAAAATTGAACTAAGTTACCTTATAAATGGTAATATAACATCACAATTTTCCAGAATATACTTGTGCACTTGTAACCATTCGGTAACACTAAGGCTATTGATGGTTCCTACTGATAACGGTTTTCCAATTTGCTTAAAAATTGACAATTGTGATGACGTTGTTATTTCTCTTATATCATTGTATCTTGGCTGATGAGAACTAATTTCATTCTCTTTCATATATCTTGAGGAAAAGACTAAACATTCATTAGTGATGTACATCTCAGCTATTGAACCCTCTGGTCGATTTTTGTTGCGCACTTGTAAACATTCATTAGTGATGTACATCTCAGCTACAAGATCCAGCCAATTTTTTATACCATATTATAAAATAAAAATAAACAAATTATAGATGTTACCTTTCAATGGGGTACATCCATCTATATTGAACATGACCTCCAAGAATTGCTTGTTTCGCCAAATGAATGGGCAAGTGCATTATCACATCAAAAAATGATGGTACAAATATCTGCTCCATTTTACACAATGTGACGGTGATATGTTTCTCCAATCTATGCAGATCTTCTACAGATAGAACTTTAGAGCATAACTCCTTGAAAAATATACTCAGTTCTGTTAATGCCTCAGATATAGGTTTTTCTAATAATCCACGTGTTGCAAAGGGAAGGACTTTTTGCAAAAATACATGAAAATCATGAGATTTCATGCCAGATATTTTGCGCTCACTAACATTCACACATTTAGACATACTAGAGCAAAGCCCATCAGGAAACTTGATTTCTTTTAGGAAATCACAAAGGATCTTTTTTCCCTCCTCAGATAGAGTAAAACATGCTAGTGGAACTTCTAGTTTTCCATTTACATATCTAGGTAAGAGCTCTTTCCTAATTTGCATAGCTTTTAAATCTTTACGAGCTTTTGAATTGTCCTTTGTTTTTTCATCAACGTCCATTATTGTTCCAATTAAACTGTCACAAACATTTTTTTCAATGTGCATGACATCAAGATTGTGGCGTAAACGAAGAGTCTTCCAATAAGGAAGCTCAAAGAAAATACTTTTTTTCTTCCAAGCATGTGTCGGCTTCTCTATTCGAGATCTCTTCTTTCTTTTTCCAAGAATAGACATAAATATTTCATTCAATTGTATCAGAGCATCTTCTCCAGATATCTCTTGGGGAGGAGGTCTTGTTTCTTTTTTCCCATCAAATGCACGTTCATCACGCCTCCATCTATGATCTAGTGGTAAGAATCTATGATGGCCCATGTAACAAAATTTTCCCCCATATTTTAATCTGAGAGATCAAGTATCCTTATGACAACAAGGACATGCTAATTTACCTTGGGTTGACCACCCAGACAAATATCCATATGCAGGAAAATCATTTATTGTCCATAATAATGCAGCATGCATGTCAAAATATTTCTTTGAAACTGCATCATATGTTTTGACCCCTACATCCCATAGCTCTTTTAACTCCTCAATCAGTGGTTGCAAGTAAACATCAATCTTATAGGTCGGGGACTTCTTCCCGGGAATCAAAATTGATAGAATAAAATAATCGTGATTCATACAAAGACAAGGAGGTAAATTATATGGGATGAGGATAATAGGCCATATACTATAAGAATTGCTCATGTTTCCAAATGGATTAAAGCCGTCAGATGCTAAGCCTAGCCTAACATTACGAGAGTCACTAGAAAACATTGGATAATTCACATCAAATCTTTTCCATTCTTCTGCATCAGCAGGGTGGCGTAATTTGCCATCATCTTTTCTCTCTTCCTTATGCCATCTCATCTCGGATGCAGTTTGATAACACATGTACAAACGTTTTAAACGTGGTATTAATGGAAAGTGCCATAAAGTCTTAGCAGGAATCTTTTTAGCCAACTTGAACTTCTTTCTATTCTTTCTAGGAGACTTGTCTTTGATGATGTCATCAAAAGAGGTGAATTTCCATCTAGACGCACCACATTTCAAACATATATCAACATTCTTTTGATCCTTCCAAAACAGCATACAATGGTTTTTACAAACATCTATCTTCACATAGTCAAGCCCTAGATCAGTGATATATTTTCTTGCTTCATAGAAGGATTCTGGCAGATGACAACCCTTAAATGCCTTGGATAACAATGTAATCAAATTGTTGAAACAATTATTTTTCAAACCATGAAACCCTTTGAGTTGCAACAATGACATCGTGAAAGATAGTTTTGAGAATCCTCCAGACCCATCATGAAGTGGCTCCTTTGCATCTTTCATCAGCTTGCAAAACTTAGAAAATTCACTGCTCAAATCATCACTGTCATATGTTTCATCCATATCATCAGGTGTAGCAACAAATCTATTAGGAAACCCTAGACCATCTCTTATCATTCCATGTATATCATCAACAACATCATTAACATCATCACCAACATCATCACTAGTATTAGAATTTATGAATTCAACTGATTCACCGTGCGCCACCCAGCACGTGTACTGCTCAATTATGCCATTCACTATAAGATCAGATGAAACCTCATCTTTTGTCTTGAAACATGCATTATTACATTTAACACAAGGGCATGTTATGTAACCATCAACTTCTGTATTTTTAGACGCAAATTGAATAAATTCCGCAACTCCATTAATGTATTCTGAAGATAACCTATTCTTATTTTTCATCCAGCTTTTATCTATCCCAACCATAGAATCCTACAATTTAGAAATCATTACTAAAACATATGAAAAAGAATATTATGGTACGTTACTTGATCTTCTCCCTTTTAATCCATTTGCACATAATATGAAGGGAACTTCCAACAGGAGAAACCATTAATGAAAGATATAACATTACTACAAGTAAAAAAGGACTTCTTGTACTTATGAGCAAAATAAATAAATATATATATATATATATATATATATATATATTCATGAATATAAAAAAACAACACTTTGTATTGTATACATAAAAACTAACATGACATGGTCATGGAATTGTACTCACTCAGTTCTCTTGGTTGAATAGAGCTCCTTTTCATTTGAAATGATGCACTTCTTTAAAAATATCGTTATATACCCTAAGTTAGGGAAATATCATTGAGAGAACAGATTTTCATAAACATAATAAATGATTGAAATAGTATTGCTTTAATTAGTTAACAACCATCATATTTATTTGACTTAAGTGTGACAAGTGTAGCACAACTACTAGATAAACCGATCTCAAAATTTGCTAAAATAAAAATCTAGGTCATACAAAACTATGGTTCACGTGGACTTTTATATAATGAAGTTACAATGAGATAAAGAGTATTAAATAATAAGATGGAAAACTGTAGCTTTGTTAAGTGGGAGCTACAAAATTTTGTTCCCAAATGAAGCATGTTATGGTCGGATATAGGCTGAAGGTGAAATTTGTGAGCATGGACGAGAAGGTTGATCAAAGTAAAAGAAAGAGCACAAGTAATTGGGAATAGACAAACAAGTAATGGATAAAAATAGTATCAAACTTAATCCTTATATTTACTATATAAAGAATTAGGTAAGGACAAGGAATCATGGACACGTTTCTAGACACAGACACGGGACACGTCAATTTTCTAAAATATAGGACACGGACACGGCTCTAGATGAGGGGGATTTTTTTTTAATATATACAAACAAATGTGTATGACGTATGTATTATATGCATATATGTATATACTGAAATACATATGCATCTAAATTTATTGTAAATTATCTAGAATTCTACATATTTGTATGTATCTAAATTTATTGAAAACTTATATGTACAATAGTATATGATTTTGAAGTATGCATGTGTTTGTGTGTGCAGTAGAAACAATATGAAGTAGATGCCTAATTGTTGCATTACTTTCAGTAGATATAGCAAAATTTTAGAATAATTAAAATGATTGAAATGGTTGTATACAATTATGAATCTTTAGTAAAAAAATGAAGTACTGACTGTTGCATTATTTTCAATAAACAGAGAAGAATTTCAGATATAGTAAATGACTTTGCATTACTTGATCAATCAATTTATTAGATCAATATGCAATTTATGATATCTAATTCATCTTAGAATTTGCACGTTCACTCTTTTAAGGTATTTAATATACAATTTAAGTTAGAATATGCAATATAAGTTAGAATACAGTTTTATGTAACATTTTCTCAATGATAGTATAGTTATAGGAGTTGTATATTCAGAATATACTCAAATATGGGTTGTGGTAGCAGGTAAAACTGCATAGATGTGTCCAAGAAATGTTTGGGCCATGTCCAAGAAGTGTTTGGGCTGCAAAAATGGACCAAAATGGACAAGACACGGGTTGGATGTGTCCAAAACGTTTTGGACCGTGTCCAAAACATGTATGACACAGACACGGGGGCTATATAGAAGTGTTCGTGCTTCCTAGGGTAAGGAAGTCAACCTAAGCACAACTTTTTGGATAATATTATCGATCCTAAATGTATGACACAGACACGGGGGCTATATAGAAGTGTCTGTGCTTCCTAGGGTAAGGAAGTCAACCTAAGCACAACTTTTTGGATAATATTATCGATCCTAAATTTTGTATTATACTAAGGAAAGACTAATTGAAAAAGTTTGACAAGATCTTTGTGAATGACAATTGTTCAATTTCCAGAAACCTTGAGCCTCTTAGTTACTTCCCCGATTCCCTCAATTACATGGATAAGGTGACGACATGATTCTTGTTATAGTTTAATAAATGGTAGTCTTAAATTTTCTTTAAATCACACCTAACAAGACTCCTCATTCCCCAATATATATAAATCATTGTCTCTCAATATCAATTAATCTGTCTGATTTTATTATACACCAATCTTCTAGGCATTGATTATGAAGTTCCTGAGTTTTACTAAACTTCCATAACAATATGAACCAATCACCAAGTGTCAATATAATCCCTTAGCTTTAAACATTATAAAATAAACCAGCCCAAAAAGGCAGGCTTAGATGTGTTTGTTGGAGTAGAATTAGATAATCATGTTCACTCTTTCTACTATGTTGTGTATTTTTTTTGGAAAATATAGACTTGGGAAAATGTAGAACATTGTTGAAATGATTGAAATGAAACAGGAAATAAGAAACTGAATAGTATATCTGTAGAGGAAATTTTGTTCTTACAGTAAGTATAGATATTGGGACTTACCAACTATATGTTCAGGACTCCTTGGCCGGCTATCAGTCAAAGGATAGTCATTCCTTTCGATTGTAGACTCCAGACTCTGGTGATTTGATTGGATGTCAGATTCCAATGCCTTGGAAGCAGAGACCGTCTCTTTGAGCTGAGGGTTTCTCGTAGATGTGGTAGAGGGTTCGAATATGGGGGAAAGGTAGTCAGGAAGGGAAGCGGCCTGCGATAGAGGAATTATGGGGAAGAGGAGTGGCATAGGAAGACGAGAACCAGTCCGTAGGGGGAGGAGCCGACGTGCGTGAGTGCGGAAATGGAAGCAGTGCGGGATGAGGAGCAGTGCGGCAGGGGAGAGGGAGCGGAAATTGGAGCAGTGAACGTGAAGAGGAGTGCCAGAGGAAGATGAGAAGCACGTCTCGTAGGGGGGAAGAGCCGATGCGTGCGATTGCGGCAACAGAAGAGGAGCAGACGAGCAGCGCGGGATGAGGACCAATGCGGCGGGGGAGAGGGAGCAGAAATTGGGGCAGAGAGCGTGGGTGAAGTGGTTTTGCAAATAATGAACAATTAGATGAGAAATAATTGTTCCACTGTGCGCCAGTGGACTTCTCCCGTGCGTGGCTTACCGCGGAGACGGGGTTTTGCAGCCTGCTATCATCTAATTTTGCGAAGACGACCATACCGACATTGTTAAACAAAATTGCGAATAATAAGTGCCAAATTAGGCTAGATTTGTTGTAGTCGATCGCCTCTCACAGTATTGTGGCAGCGATTTATCCCAAGATTATTGGCCCCTGAAATCCAACAATTGGAATTAGAAACGATAAATTAGAGTTAACTACTCTGGCATGAATGTTGTATCTGCTACCTGTAACATCGAAGTCGCCCGCTAACAGGTAGACAAAGCATACAGAAATAAAGGAAAGGAGCATACATATAAGGGATGGAGTCTACTTTGATGATGACCATGATTGTGCCCAATCAATCTTGGTGGTAGGACAAGGAAGGGGAGATACTGTGGGGTCCTGGATTTGGCTTGCGTGAGATCAGGTCTAGTGTCATGTTGATGTTGTTTCAGGTGCTTCATGAGAGTGTGTTTGAGAAGATGGATGATGTTGTTTCTCTGATGATGTTTTTATCCTACTTGAGGAGTGGGATGAATAACATTGACCTCACTAAATTTAAACAAAATAAAAATAAAATAAAAAATATAATCTATTCTTATTATTAAAACCACCAACAATGCTCATGTGCCCTCGCAGATTGCCCGACTTGTAATACAAGTACAGTGATGTTAGTATATATCTGAATTGGGTAGGTGATTCTTTGATATAACATATAAATATTGAATTGTTATCTAGGAATCACATACATCTAGACCAGATGAAGAAATACATATAGGTAGAATCAGATAAGTAAATACCAATAGTTTAAGAAAGTACGACTCTTCTAATTGTTGATAGTGAATCAAAGTACCATGGAAAGAATGATGATTTTACCTCATAACAGAAGCAATATAGTAGTCAACTTTTTTTGTACAGCTGTCCCAACCTGAGTTCTTGCTTTCTTCAGAGACTGCAACACCGCTGGCTGACTTGCCACTATGAGTGTACAAAAAAAAACACAAGCAGATATAATATGAAGTCATCTGCAAACATAACCAAGCCATGTGAATTTATTTCTTGACTTATGTAACTAGTTCAAAGTTTGTGCTAGAAAATATAGTTTGGATCAAATTGGTTTTGTGGAAAAAAAGAACAGGGAGGCTCGGCTTAATGAGATGTTTACATGGATCCACACTCAGCATGATTAAAAGACTGATACGAAGCTAGAGACCTTATCGGCTTAATGGTAGACATCACATACGAAAGGGAAATGAAGGCCGGAGGTGGAGGCCATCGGCGGCCAAAGCAGGTCATTGAGGAACAGGGGAATACAAACTAATTCAAATACTATTAATCACGTATCCCTATGTCACCGTAGCTTGCTATTATATTAATATACGTGTTCCACCATTACAGTCAATGGCCCTTTTCAAGAAAAGAAGAAACATCAGAACGGGAGTCGAGATCTGTTCTGTTACAGATCATGTCCTTCAATTGGCTTTGGAGGACCCTTGCATAGTGGAGGTCGGTGGTGGAGCAGATGAGTGCATGGCAGTTATCGGATGGGTGTTGGAAGTAAGGAAATAGGTGTTGATCGGAAGGGAAGGGTAGGGATGGGCAGAGCAATGATTAAATGGAATATAGACAAGAACACATACATCTGATGTGCATGCGAGGGGAGGAGAGGGGCATTGACCGCGCACAAACAAATACAATCAGAATTAGAGATAACGAAGTGGAAGAAATACATACCTAGAATGCGTGAGCATAAATTTGCACTGGTGCTAGCTGCTGCAGTTGATGATGAGATCTTTATAGATGATATGGGGTGCGCAGGATCAGAGGTGGTGCTCGACGATGGGCCAGACAGGTACGACAGGCTTGGAATAGGGACGAGCAGAGGTTTTCTGCACAAAGCTAAGGTTTTTCACTCGGTGGAGAGGTCGAGCGAAAGGGCGAACGAGAAATAGGTTTGGGCTTCTGATTTTAGCGGTGGTAGTGGGGGGATAATTCCGACGGTGGCATTACGATTAGCGGTGATAATGGGAGGATAATTGGCGCGCTCACACCGTTCTGATTAGCACGCTTTGGTAGGATAATTGGCGCGCTCACACAGTTCTGATTTGCGCACTTTGGTAGGATAATTGGTGTTTTTATTTTTTTATCTAATTACGGCATTGGTCTCTTCGTATGCCGGTGCAAATTTTAATAAGAAGTGTCTGCGTGCTTAGTCGTGGCACTGCTTCCAAAAAATGCCGGGAATTAGTGTCGGATTAAATAGAATTTGTTGTAGTGAAACTTAGAAAACTAGGTTTTTAAAGTGAAATGGAGATAGAAATGGTGGGTGGAGAGCATAAATGCAAGGGGGAGTGCACTAAATGCTCAAGGAGTGGATGGAGAGGAGTGATGGTGTCTAGGAGGAGCTAACCTAGTGTTGTGGCCGCCACCCATGTATATATAGGTGGTGGTGGAAGCACTAGGGTAAGTAGGGGTATTGTGGGAAAATCAGTGCAGAAAGTGGTAGGTTTTGGATGGAAGCACGGTCGTGCTGGGTAGCACAACCTTGGTGGGTGGAGGTGAGAATGGCCGTGGTGGAGGAGAACAACCGTTATGATGAAGTGTAAAATTACAGGTTGGATGGGGCGAAGTGAAGGCTGGTAGCATGGCCGTGCTGGGTGGCACGACTGTGTTGGGGTTTAGGTAGAACGGCTGTGTTGGGTAGCATGACCATGGTGGTGGAGTTTGAGAGGAGGTCATTCCCAAGAGCACGTCCGTTCCATTCTTTAGCTAGCATGACCGTGCTGGGTAGCATGACCATATTGGGGACTTCATAGAACAACCGTGTTGGGTAGCACAACCGTTGTGGCTGAGTTGCTGAAGCTTGCAAAATTTGGCCATTAATACGTAACTTTGTGTATTTGCCAACACGACCGTTCCTTGGCACCATGGCCGTGATGGCGTCTTCAATGGTAGAATGAGCTTCAATCTTCATAATCAAAGGACTTCTTTACTTTATGTCGAATCTTGTCCATTAGGGGTAGGTTGAGGAAGCTTTGGGGCCTTCTTTGGACCCCTCCATGGGTGGAGGAACCCTATGACTCATTCCTTCTCTCTCATCCATCAAAAGCATGGTCTATGTACCTGAAAATAATGCAAAGAACGCCCATAAGTGCATTTGACAGTAAAACGCATATTGGGGGAATTAAACTTCAATCTAACTTGTTTAGATGTGGCAAAAGTACAAAATGACACAAGATGGAGCCCTAAAATAGGGCTACATCATTATGAAATATCCAAATTCTACAACTTGAAATCATCTATCAAAAATGCCCCACTTGAACGTTCAAAATCTAAACCTTGGTTACATCGACGTCAATTCAAAGACATTATTCTAATGGCCCTAGTGAGCTACATTAAGAAACTGTACGTGCATTATGCATTGTTAAAGCAAAATACGTGTTGCATTATGACTTCATTTTCACTCTTTGATGATTGTTTCTTTCGTCCTGCTAAAAAGTTTCATCAAAGGAAATTATAGATATAGGAAAGAGGTATTTCCACGCCATTTATAAAAACAATATATTCACTTTCTTAACCTATATAATAGTAATAAAATTATTTAGTTCATATTCCATTTTCATGCAATTTAACAGTTGACTTATGGACTCTTCTAACTCTTTCACCTCTAGATTTTACTCACAACTAATAAAAACCATAGTTGAACCTATAGTATTGATTTGTTACCTTCTCTTTTTCTCTATAAACACACTTGGTCTAGGCTTTCTCTGGTGCACATGGAAAGAAAGAGATATTAGGTTGTTCGAAACACCTAGAACAAAGAAATTCTTGTCTTGCATGATATTGTCTCAAATTCTCTTTTATAGTCAAAATTGTGTAAGTCTTATATGATTTACTTGCATATGTTTCTTTTTTCATATATGGTTCTATACCTAAGTGCTTTTCAGGTTTTAGCAGTTTCAGATGTATATAAAGGTTACTTGATCTGCTAAATATGTTGATTGATCCATCTATGATAGGCTATTCAACTCATGTTTTTCTACATATTGACATGACTACCTTAAAACATGTCATTTTTTACTCTTTCTCTGTTGATATCAATTTCAACTAATTTATTTGGTCTTGTTCTAGTCCATGTTTCTTTTGGTCGGTATGTTCTTGGTTGAGGGGGCTCTTTCTTAAACCTTTACTTGTTTTTTCTGGTTCGGTTATCTTCTTTGTTTCTTAATAATGATTTTTTTTCTTGAATAGCTTTTAGTGAATCCGTTTATTACTAGTACTGGATACTTTTGTTTGCTTTTTCTGTGCCATTTATTATGGGCTGGATCGCTCGCCTTGTTGATGAACCACACCTCCATTAGCTTCTCAAGATAAAAGCTCATGTCAATTATCATTAACTTTGATTTTTCCTTCTATTTGTGTTTTATGTATTTTATTTCTTCTCATTCTCTTTGTGCATTTGTGATGATATACCAATATATTATGACGTATCAATATAAAATATTAAATAATATTTTGGAAAAAGATAGAACATAAACTAAATGAGTTGGGCTATAAAGATAAATTAAATATAAATTATGTGAAACAGACTATTTTGGACGACAAATATATATTCTATGGTACTGATGGTAGTAACAGTAGTAATAGAAAGATTAAAGTCATCCTTATTTATTCCGTGTGAACAGAAGAAGTATGGCATGGATCAGTTAGTCGCTTCACGACCACCAAGACTCGCACTCACAACCCTTCGCCATATTACTGGGCCGCATGTCCAGGTTAGGTAAGGTTGGTGTGGTTGTGTACGTGTAATGAAGTCGTGCCTGCAGGAGGCGTGTTAGATCACATTTCTAATGTCGCTCAAAAATAGATGTATAATACTCGGTCAGACGTATCCAACTGTCTATTGCAAGATAACAATCCAACAACACGTGCGGTTGTATATATTCAACTAGATTACATTACAGGCCTTCCAAGCATGCCAGAGGCTTGCAAATTGTAGACTCTCGTATAAGTCAACCTTTAAAATACTCATCCGGCGGTATGTTCACACTCGGAAGTATTTTGGACTTGATAAACTCGGTCGCTGAACCAAAATCATGGCAATAAGGAGCCTATTCAATGGCTGTGTGCGTGCGTGACTTTATTAGTTGAGCTATTGGTTAAGTTTAGAGAAAGGCCATGCTCTCATTCTACCGTCAATGACAATAATTGTTGTCTGGTGCCGTACCTCATTCAAAAGACTCAAGCTACACGTTGCCTCCACATTGGTATTGGTTGGCTTGGTTTACCAACACCTACCACATACCGTCCTGGGGGTCGCTCCAAAACAGTTCCAATTTAAAATATAGTGATACATTTCTTAATCATAATTCGCATGTATCTCATTCTGCAAAACTATGACCCAATTTAAAATATGCCACATGTCGCTCTTCTGTTTGCATCCCCTCCCATACTGTGGTTATCTAGAGACTAGAGGCGAAAACTGACGTTGTTCAATCAAACAAGAACAACCCTCGGATTGTGGTAGCATTGTATAGGGTTCTACTTTATAGTCTTAGATGCAGCCTTTATCACCCTCGAAAGCGGCTTCTGTTGGCCTAGTCACGAATCAGCAGGCAAAAGATATTACTATCTCCTGAACAAGCACAACTAGGGTATGAAGGACCTGGGAAGTTTATGATAAACTATAGATGGCTGTAACTTCTGGAAAATAATCGCCTGCCAAATCAAAACGTCAAGAGTGTGGTACCGATAGACAGAACCAGGATACTAGGCGGCCCCTCGAGTGGTAAACAACAGATGCAGAAATCTGTAAATAGAGTTAACAGTTTACCATGCGTTGCAAGAAATAAGTAGAATAATGCGTATAAATATTTTTAGCAGAACAATTAATCAAAATTTACAAAATTTGAGTTGGTCAGATGTGTGGGGCAGCCTCAAGCAAATCACACTTGTTTGTAAGTTGTTAGAGAATATGTGCACGTATATTATGCAACTAAAATTTAACGAATTTTTTTAGAATTTTTTTTTCCAAAAACCTCCTCACTTTGGCTTAAATTCCAGAAAACCCCCTCACTTATACCAAATCCTAAATAACCCCCTCCTTCTTTGAGAAAATTCCAGCCACCCCCCCTCCACTCACCTTTCCATCCACCGCCGTTAAACCTCCATTGCCATTTTTTTTCTTCTTCTTTTTTCACTTTCGTTCTTAAAGTAATTGCATATTCTACATTATTACATTGTTAATATATTATATTATTCAATTATCATATTAAGAAATTAATTATTATCTTAGTAGTAAATGATATATTAAAATTTTACCAGACAAACTCTATGCACCCTAAGCGACAAATTGGAAAAGGTTGGGCTATTAGGAGTCGGTCCAGTTTTTAATCCGATATCGGGTGTCGACTGTGGTCATGTTTGATTATTTGAAACTAAGTTTTGATCTTGTCATATTTTTAATTCATTTTCATTGGTATTAATAAGAAAAGTTTATGTTTTTTTTTATATATTGGTCTTGACTGGCGGGTCAGACTGGACTAGTTATTCGGTCCGATCATTGACCAATTTGATTTTCGGTCCTGCCTTCAGTCTGTACTTTTCTCAAATATGGTCCTCGGTCCGGCCTGGTCTAAGACCAGAAGAAAGTGATCTGACATGTTGGCCCAGAGAATATAAAAAAACTTTTATATATTTGTTAAGACCAATATATTAAAAAAAACACCATAAACTTTTCTTATTAATACCAATCAAAATGAATTAAAAATATGACAAGATCAAAACCTAATTTCAAATAATTAAACATGACAACAGTCGACACCCGATATCGGATTAAAAACTGGACCGACTCCTAATAGCCCAACCTTTTCCAATTAGTCGCGTAGGGTGCACAGAGTTTGTCTAGTAAAATTTTAATATATCATTTACCACTAAGATAATAATTAATTTCTTAATATGATAATTGAATAATATAATATATTAACAATGTAATAATGTAGAATATGCAATTACTTTAAGAACGAAAGTGAAAAAAGAAGAAGGAAAAAAAAGAATGGCAACGGAGGTTTAACGGCGGTGGATGGAAAGGTGAGTGGAGGGGGGTGGTTTGAATTTTCTCAAAGAAGGAGGGGGTTATTTAGGATTTGGTATAAGTGAGGGGGTTTTCTGGAATTTAAGCCAAAGTGAGGGGTTTTTTGGGAAAAAATTCTTTTTTTAATATACGAAACTGTTACGGACGAGCGTGCAAATCTACTATTTTATCATACTAAGCATCACCATCCGTTTCCGTCCCAGCGTGTTAATCACATGCTTTTCTAATGAAGATCATAGCCAGCTGGGGGAATCTCTCACATGCTTTTCTATGTTTTCAGACGCAGCGGTAGTCTGTTTTTCGAAATCCTGATAATGATGGAATTCTCTGTCGTTGATCCATGTGTCATTTACTAACCGTCCTGATCTACTATTTTATTTCAATCAACTGATATGAATACTAGGACTCTTTGAAAATCCACCAATATCTCATCTTTTGCTAATTGTTTACATATTTTCATATGTTGATACTTAGGGTTTCTGCAGCCGCCGTTGCCGAACTTCATCGGCTGCGCAACTATTGTGTGGCTTAACATCAATCCAGGCCTCTTTTGTAATATGAAGATCTATTTATTCTGTCTAATGTGGGTTCATGAGGTCCTCAGACCTATCAGGATGATTATCTACCGCTTCATTCTAAGGTTGCAAAAGGAGATCATGACAAGGTCAACACCCATGGTGGTCACACCATCCATTAACTTGAAGCTGTTTATAGCGGCAACATCACGACTAACCAATGAAAAGATGCATATTATCTTACTATCTTCAGTAGAAGAAAACAGCTACAAAGGAGGGCAACAAGGCACGAAGCGTTACTGAAGTTGGTAGGCAGAGGCACAAAAGCATGATTAGATAGCAGGGTCCATTAGGATATTAATATGCATCAGGAAGTTAGGATATCAAGACCAGGATATTGAGGTTTGCCTACGCCGACTTAGTTGTAAGAATTGCAACATGAAATCCATGCAGATGCATTCCAAAGCTGTTAAGATGTCACTTAAAAGTTATAAAGGTTAGTACCTATAATAAATGACCCTCGCTGATTGATGCCTAACAAAGGATGTTTGGGTCGCTGGGAGTAATCTTGTTCAATATGTCGTGTGGTTCAGTTCACATCATTCTGCAACCTGATTGAGGCATCGATGTTGTGGCTACAAGATAACTCAGATCATGCTCTTCAGGTGTTTGTATCCTGATGTGGAGGATAATTTGTCTTGGAATACAATAATAGCTATACCCGCACACCAAGGTATGCATACAAACAAATTGATCTGTAGTACATCTAATTTATTTTTAAATTGAACGAGTTCAAAAGGGGGGTAAGTCCCTTCCTTTAGTGTTCGAATAGGACGTTCATATTAGAGTTTTCTTTTTAAATTTATACTAAGTGAAATTTCAACTTAGGAGCAAGAGCAACCGAGGACAATCCAAATCTTGCCAAACATCGTATAACCAAACCCTCTCTTCGAAAAGAGAAACACAATTGATTATCGATGCCTCAGCCTTATTACTAAGTATTGTTAGTTTGGACCTCTTTTAGGAAAAAGTTAGTACAAGTTAATTTATGTCTCTCATGTTCATGGTACTACGTTAAAATGTGCTTCGATGAAAAATAGAACTATGGTTGTACAAATTTGGTCTAACAAAGTATATATTCTGGGGATCACTTTCTAACTTGGGAATAAGTTTTCGTATTATTACTAAAAAGATTCTTTGTATATCATTGTTTGTGACGTCTTCCAAATGAATCTATGAAATACAAAAAATCCAAGCTTATATGCACAAAACAATTAACAACATATGATTATAATCTAAACAAGATATACAATACCTCAACAATTAATAACATCCATGTCATAAATTTCTACTATAAAGCATCTTTACGGTGATGTACTATACCATGTCCACTTAACGTGAATTCGACATGTATTCTTCTATTAGAGGAATGTATTTTTTACGGGTCACATTTAGCTAGCCCAATAAGAACAAAAGTTAAAGCTGATTTCATGAAAAATATTATAAAAATATTTCGTTAGCTTAGTGGATTCCATGTCGAAATAGTGATAGTGAACGCATATCTATTGATTTGACAGTTTATAATTGAGTTGGCACTAGAACTAATTAATGAGGAAGACCAACAAAAGGGGTACTTCCAATGATATTCCATACAAGTAGATATAGAATATTGGTTAGTTTTTATTTCACCGTTCCATTTACTTATTGTACTCTATTTTTCATACTATAAATTTTTTATAAAAGTTTCCTAAATTCATTATAATTAAAATTTTATAACACATCCCAAATAAACACGTGTCAAAAGGAATGATTAAATAAAATTAGTTGGCACAATCATAAAGGTATCACGGCATAAAAAGTAATAAAACAAGTAGCACAATATATATGGGATATAGGTGGTACATATAGAAAATTTTAACCACGTGGTAGAACAAAATTATTATTTATTATTTAGATGCAGTGCCAACATTATGATATTACTAACCACGATTATGATTTATTTGTTCTCATGGAAAAGATGACCCACCAATATTAACAGTATTAAAAGTTCATGATTTCATTAGTAAGTATATAGGATATGATAAATCTGCACTTTACAAAGTTCACAATCCTTAATGTCAACGTTATTTTTCTACATTCAATATTACAACTTCTTAAAATAATTTTTTTTTAGAATATTACCATATTCCAAAATTACATATGCATTATGTTATTTCATAGACTATATACAAGAAGAAGAAACATATTTAAATGTTACTCATTCATGTACATTGAGTGTTTGCTTCATAGAAAAAGGTAGTTTGTCAAAAAGACTTATATGTATCATGGCATGTTTCATACATTTTCAACATTAGATATTCCATAAGTACTAGAACAATGTGAAACCTATCAAACAAAGCATTCCCATGCTAAAATAGTCTAACATTAGTCATTTACCATATTAAATTTCATCCTTGTTTACCATTACCATAACCGTACTTTACTCTCATTGGTACATCTTTTCATTGGCATGTCTCACCATATGGAGTGCCACTATTAGGATTTTTAGTTGGTTATGTGTTTAGTCGCATTTTGAGTAGTAAGCGACTACTACATTATCCATACTCTAATATTACCCAATAATGTGGTGGTTTTGGGATGATAGAAAGTTTTGCAGGGAAATGAATATTAGCATAGTTTCAAACATGTTGCATGGAATACGGAGATAGTGATGAAGTGACGATGTTGGTGGCATGTTATAGTAAAAATAAGCAATGACAATATAGAGCCTTGATGGCAAGCCAATAGCAATGATATGAAATCAAGAATAAAGAGTCAAGAATGATTTTATATATGCATTTGAGGGCAAAAAATTACATAGTATACCAATTCAATATGGCATTTATACTAAAATAATTACTTAATAGGTCATTATTTTTTTGTTTTAGTGATAGGAACATGTAGTTCTCAATAATATAACCTAACAAAGAAATAATCAATATTCATTTGTCTATTTGTAGATACTATCTCTCTTATGTTACTTATAATATATAACTTGTAAATGTAATGACAACAATATCCTATGATGTATTAATATACTACAAATTTTATTTGAATTTTTATTTGCATATAGGAATTCGACTCACACCTAAATATGTGATAATATTCTACAATTTGAAAATCATACAACACCAATTTTCCTAATGGTGATAGTAAAAGATGTGTTTGAGTGAAGTTTTATCAATTACATATCTTGATTTTATTCATGTATGCTAGAATAAATGCAAAATCAATCTTTTGATGGCCCCAATGAAGGTTTGTGTGGCTCGAAAGGGATAACATGGTTGGTGAACTCTGATGTCCTCAATGAAGGAATCTAAATTCAAATCACACAAATAAACACTTCTTTTTTTACCACTCTCTTTGGCACCTGACCTCTTTTACATGCTTTAGGGTGGGAATCTTCTCTCTTAGTCCCAAGAAAAGGTTAGTGTGAGAGAAATTTATTTAGCATTGTCTTACCATGTATGAAACATTTTCCTTGAAAACATATAATTTTGTAAGGTTTATAGTTAACATCACTAAAGAACTTTGAAGAACTGATAGTTCCATCAACTTGTTATCATTTTCTAGGACCCATATTTTTCCACTCATAATTAATACCTTGAAATGCAATGTCTAAAAATCTCAGTGAACAAATGAAGAAGATGATGGTGTGAGGAGATCCCATGAAGGAATTTTTTTGGGGTCTTAATTTTCATCTAATATTCAATAATTCTATCTTTCTACATATATATATAAATCTGGATGTATGTATAAAGTAAGAATTCTATTCATCCTACTTACATAGAAAAAGAGATGCTAAACAAAATGATAAGGCGATGGCGATTTCCATTCTTGGTTATGTCTCACTTTGTTTCTCTCTTAGTCTCTTTATATCTCTAATACAAACTAAGGTGTGAGGCTACAAAGTGAGGTCCTCACTCAACAAAATGGGATTAGCTAATGTCTAATCACCTAGCTAAACAAACCGCATCATGAGGTTCATTAGAAAATAATTAAAATGGATTATGCATTGAAGGGAGCTATATCTTATTGGGTGAATGTGGTAAACATTATATAACATGGATATGAAAAGTAAAATAGATGTACGATTCTACTATAGAAATTATAATATGCTTCATTATTAGTTTATAAATCATAATATAATAAATTACATATCATAAATGATTAAGTATCACAAGTGGATATATAGAAAAAATGTGAGTGACACTTACTGAAATATACATGTGATTATCTAAAAAACCATTCTAATAGTGATATATTTTGTGTTATTGATAACTGGAGATTTTTGCCTCATCATAGGTCACCAATACATTAATATCCATGGTGAGAAGTTGGTAATGGGTAATCATGTGGTAGAAGAAAAAACTAGACAAAATAATTTTTGAATCCATCAAGTTCAACATGAATCATACACTTATATCTTACAGACAAAGTGCTGCAAGGACATGCCAAATAAAGAGACTAAGATAAACATGTCTCTATGTGAACTTCATAGTTTCCTCAACTTGCTCATGATTATTGTATACATATACTCATTATTAGAAATCAAATGTTCCTTTAACTAATATCATACCATCCAGATGTTTCTAGAAGGACAATTTCTATTACTTTAGTCATAAATTTGTATTAGACCCTATACGATAATAGCAAATGATGAAATATTGGTTGTAGTATAACCATACTAACTTTTCCATGGAAATATATATTGATTTTAATATATAGTCCACTTTCACAGATCAAAATGATCGAAGTCTATCTCACATTATTTTAGTTCAACTTATGTTGTTGTTTACATAAGAAAAAAATAAACAAGACGTGTGGTATTACAATGGTTGATATAAAATGTAAAATTCCATCCATAGAAACATTAATGTGATTGTATAAACATAGTCATTATAAAAAATTCAACATTTCATTAGTTACTATGGCACCATCCAGAAGTTTTCCAAACAACCATATCTTGTAAGTATGTTGTTGATTTAATCATAATTTCATATTAGAGACAAAATGATAATAATTAAATGATGAAAAAGAGTTGTTTTATAATCAATACTAATTTTTTAATGGAAATATATAGTGATTTTTAGATATAATTCACTTTCATGGATCAAAATAAATAATGTCTATCCAACATTAGTTTAGTTCAACTTTTTTGTTGTTTACATAAGCGGAAAGTAATCAACACATGTGGTTTTATTCCAATGGTTGATATAAATGTAAAACTCCATTAGCAATTAAATGATAGTTGATGAACTTTGTAGAGTCTCTTATTAATTGATTAAGTAAAAGAATAATTGGTATGTTATTCAATGTCAATAATTAGTTTAGTGACATTATCTTAAGTATTTGTCTAGCTCCAAATTGCATATAGATTTTTTAATGTAAATTTGTCATATTCTTTGTAAAATCATGAGTAATATAATACCTATGTGATACATTAGTAGACACATATAGAGCACGTGCTTATACTAGTTTAAGATAATACCACAAGCAAAGAGAGGTAAGAATACCACAATTTTAAAGATAAAAACCTTACAAAAAAACCAAGGATCCAACTGACAGACAAATCCTATGAGAAGTGAATATAGAATGTTCATTCTCAGATTTTAATCTCAAACTTGATATAATACATCTACAAGAAGATATAAAAAATCACCATTGTAGGAAGAGATCTCTACACTCCACCACCCCAAAACTTCTTAGAAATATCATTCCATAAAGTGTACATCGGTAAATGGCCTGAAAAGAATACCTAGATGCCTTGGTAGTACTTTCTCACTTCCTTTCTTGTTCTATTTTTTCCTCTCTTCTTCTTCCTTTTCTTTCCTCTCATCTTCGAAGCAAACTGGTTGCCGCTTTCCTTTTTTGAATTGGCAGTTGCATTCCAGTTCAGTGGTTGTCCTCACTTTGATTGCTTGGCAGATGCCGACATCTTTATGATATGTGGCTGATATATATATAAATATAATATGTATATATATAAATATAAATATATATATAAATATATATATATATAATATGTATATATAAATATAAATATAAATATAAATATAAATATAAATATAAATATAAATATATATATATATATATAGTCACACATACCAATTCCCTAATTAGCCTCCTTCTTTTGACATGATGCATATAAACCCAACAATCTCCCCTCTAGTCCAAGGAGAAAACTATCTGTAACATTCCTGACCTGGGTTATGTTTTATCCCTAGGTTTTTTGCTGAATAAAAGTAAATATATGCTTTCTTTTATGTTCTAAAAAGTAATTAAGGCTTAAGAGGAACTTATATTGCAATCTTAGTCCTTTTTGAATATTGTTGAAATCAATGTTTTGATTGTTTTGGACTAAAGTGAAAATTACCCAAGTTGAGGGGTTTAATTGCAAATTGTGCATGATAATATGTTACTAATGTGTTGAAGCATCATGAGAGTGAAGATGATGTAGAGGTATGGCTTGTGATAGCCTGAATACCAAGAAAGAGTTGATAAAGCAATGTTTGTGCATTAAAACCTAGTTTTGGAGTAATATGCAATTTACCCAAAACCTAGGGTTCAATATGAAAATTACCACTTCAAAATGGTCCCTACTGTTTCTTGGGATCATGTGGAGCAAAGAAAATGAGAGGGGCGTCTCATTTGTATCTCTTTGAAGGAGAGAGAATCTTGATATTAAAATAATCAAGATTGAAGCATAAATGGAACTTTAATTCTTTTTAATGCAAAATGAAATATAATAATTGAAGGGCCTTCAACAAAAATTAAAATTGTTGGTTTCAGATATGGGTGGACGTCCTTGAGCTTTGCAAGGACCATGAAATATCCTAGGAGGTGAAAACTCCACTCACCTTATTATAAGAAAAAGAATTCCCACTCAAATATGGATACTACTTTTATAAGGGATTAAGGTGCCTAATTTCTTTTCCCTTAATTCATGGATAATGGAAGGGAACTCGGTTGGTATAGAGTTGTCTTTGCATGCAAGAAACCAAGGGGCAAGTGGTGGAAACAATTTTGGAATTAAAAGAATTTTTATAAAACATATTCTCTCTCATTGATTTTCTTATAAAAGAACCCTTTTACACTCGGCCAAGGACTTTTTCGGATTCCTTTCTTCTCCTTGCTTGAAAAAACGACTTAGGGAGCAGGAACAGCATTAAGGACGCCACCAACCTGTTGGTAAGTCCTTGACATTTGTTCTTCTTGATTTCATTGTGGAAATCATAAAACAATGCATAATTCCTTCATTTCTTCATTCCATCTTCAACCCTAGCCGATCCTTTCACTCCAAAAGCTTGAGAACGGACCTTGGGAGGTTGCTAGAGCTTCATAAACCATTGGATCCGTGAAGCTTGGAGCTTGGGATCAGATTAGAAGGTGGGCTATATAACTTGAACCCTTAATCTTTATCATTGGATTCGATTTCTCAAATTCAATTGATTTAATTGTTATTCTTGCAATTCCTTTGTTTGATTGGTGGAGTTGCCATGAGAATGGCAGTAGTTCCGTGAGTCTAAAGCATGAAGATGATAACCTGTTCACAAGAACACACCTTAATCAAGAACAAGGGCAAATGGTCTTGGACCTTTGGTCCAAATGGTTTCACCAAACCATTTGAGACCAAACGGTTTGCAAAACCGTTTGATGACTTGTGCTCCAAACCGTTTGGTTATGTTGACCATTTGGTTTTGTTGACCATTTGAGGTCTGAACCTAATTACATGTTGGATTATGATCCAATGGAGCCAATTGATTGATTCAATGTATGTACAATCCTTCAATTAGAAACCCTAATCAAGTTAATTGGAGAATCCTTGATTTGTCCTAACGATTTCAAGACAAATTGGGTCAAATGGTCTTGAGACCGTTTGAGCCCAAACGGTCTTGAAACCGTTTGGGACCAAACAGTTTCAAAACCATTTGGAGGGTTAGTGGTTAATCCTTGACAATTGGATTAAGATCTAATGGTGTTGATTGATGAATCCTTCAATTGCATAATCAATAGTCAATTCAATGGTGCAAACTACATTCAATTGATTGATGAAATGACCTAAAGAGCCCTTGCGGTTTTGGGACTAATTTGGCCCAAACGGTCTTGAGACCGTTTGAGACCAAACGGTCTTGAAACCATTTGGGGGGCAAACGGTTTCAAAACCGTTTGGGGTCAAATGATTTCAAAACCGTTTGAGGGAAAACGGTTTTCAAAACAGTTTGGTATTGAAACCTCAAAACCAAATGGAGTTCATTTGTGATTCAATCACTTGGTAATTGAAGATGATGATTGTTCCAATGATCCAATGATTGATAGTGATGATAATCAGTGAAGGTACAATGGTTGAAACCCTAAAAGTACTTAAGTGATTAGTGCCATTTAAGGAATGAACCATAATTGCTTATAAGAACAATATCTTGTACACTATGAAAATCATAGTTGTATGAACTTGATTGAAGGGTTGTTATGACCTAATCAAGTTGAAAGGATAATAAAATGGAATTAATACATGAATATGATTCATGGGATGATTAAGGGTATGATCCTTAAGTGAAGAGATCATGAAACCCTAATCATGAGCATAAACCCTAATTCAGGGCAATTATGGTTGTAACCCTAATCCAGGGTATGGATGTAACTCTAATCCAGGGATGGTTGTAACCCTAATCCAGGGTATGGATGTAACCCTAATCCAGGGTGTTGATATGTGTAAACCTAATTTAGGGTAATGTGATGCAAAACCCTAATTGGGATGAATAGTAAACCCTAATTATGGGTAATGAACATGAAACCCTAACTGGGATGAATAGTAAACCTAATTATGGGTAATGAACATGAAACCCTAATTGGGATGAATAGTAAACCCTAATTGTGGACTATTAATGTAAGCCCTATTCTAGGGTGAAATTTATGTGAAATCCCTAACTAGGAGTGATTTCATGAGAAACCCTGATGTTTGATGTGATGTGGAGCTCAAATCTAGGGTAATATTATGTAATGCTTAATGAACCCTAATCTTAGGCAATATGGTGATAAACCATAACCCTGATATGGGTGAAGGGATGTTTATTCTCAAAAACATATGACATTAAGTGGGAAACCCTAACCCTAGTAAGGGAATAGTGGTGTTACCCATGAATCATGAATTCATATTTATTGTACATGGTACTGATATGCAATTGATATCATTGTTATCATTTGTGCTAACCATGCAGGTATGTTGAAATGATGATCATGGCCAGGTATGAGCTATGATGTTTAATTCACTATTGTGTTTTGGCCTTGTGTGCCATAATATACCTTGCTTCCTAGTAAGAGGTAACAAGAGGGCTAATGGGCCTCAAGTACCATGAAGTGATGCTTGTAATAGCAAGTATCATGTTTGCCTTGTTCATTTGACCTGAAGGTGATAGTTACCTGGAAAATTGGTAACAATACTCAATGATGAGTCAAGAGTTTAAATACCCAGAGCCATATGATTATGGTGATGAGATTATGAAGGGATGAGAATTTCAAATTTCAAAATTAGGGATTGAGTTCCCAATGTCTTTTAAAGACTGTTAAGTAGTTGATTAAAGTTGTACCTATTTCTTTATAGCATTGTCATAACAAGCTATGTTTGAGAACTTTCCTGATGCTAAAAGAATATGAAAATGTACTTAATTAATCAAGTGAAATATGTTCATGAAGTGCTCTAACCATAGATCCATCATCGTCAGTAGTTGGTGATGGTGAAATAGGTTTTCCTATGGAATCCCTGGAGTTCGCATATTCTGAATATGTGGGAGTAAATGGGCAAAAATATCCTTACGTCCTTGTGGAGAGATTGAGGGAAGGTAAACATCAAACCTCTCAATCCTTCATGTGTCATGATGGATGTACTACAAATCTCTCGACGGTTGGGATGATTGTATCATTATTCTCCCAATGATATTTCAATTCGGGTCGATGGAGATAAACATTAATTCTCTCAATTGCCGATGAGAGTGCAGTTGTCGCTGTAACTCTATAGAGAAGTCCAGTATACCCTGGAAAGCTATTTGAGCAGTTAACATAAGTCCTTCTTGTGGTCCCGTATTGACCGGGATGTGGGAGGTCATGGGAATCTGACTCTTCCATTGACCTATTTATGGTACCGATTTCGATTTTAGAAATGGCCGGTTGGAGTATGAGCGGTATACCTCATCTCCTCAGAGCTTAAATATGGTTGTAAAATGTAATCACCCGTGTAGCGTATTTGCATAAGATTGAAATACGAGAATCACTGGTTGATGTTATACTGCTTAGCATGTCCTTGATACATAAAAGTTATTTATGTTCTTCAATTATTTATTGAATATTAGACATGCTACTTATCAAGTCATAGCTGAAATACTTGCATAAAAATGTTTCTCTAATCTGTGTAGATGTTGAATTAACTGTTATTAAGCTTATGATTCCACTGCTCAGTTTATTCCTATTAAACTGCAACAATAATGTCTTTGGCAGAGAGTTATATCTCCCACTGGGGAAATTTTTATAATTGTCTCACCCCCATGGGATCCAACATTTTTAGGTAGATGCAAATAAAGAGGCAGAAACCTTACTGAAGGGGAAGAGCAGCAATAGCAGCAACCAGGACAACAATGATCCATCAAGTGGAGATAACGGCTATCTAGTTTTGTATAGTTAGTCCTATGAGACGTCTCTGTACTCTCAGGTCCTAGGAGTTAGTGCTTCTGATATATTCGATCTGAGATTTTGGCTTTAAGCCTCGAGGTTCTTATACTACCTGTGTATAGTTAAGACAGAGTAGTTGATGCTTGTATGCCTCAAGAGGCAATGACACATGATATGTACATATGAACCAGGATGTAAATGTTTTACTTTGGTTCTGAATGAAAGAGTTTTCCTATGAATGGATCTCTTGATAAATGGTTTTAAATTTTTAGTGATTTCAGTAATCCGCTGTTAGTAATAACTTCCGCATTAGTTAAATACATTTTATTCGAACGATACGTCACACTGTCATTATACAATTATCATTGGAAATGTATGCTGTTGAAATCTTTGCAGAGTTGTAGTTTTTCCTTGTTTCATCGCCTTGGTCATCATATCATAATCATTCTTCTTTGTGTGGATCTTTTTTAGTGTCGACTTTTTATCAATCACACCACAATCTCAATGATATCTCACATCAATGTGGCTTGTCTATGCATGATACATTGCACTCTTGCTCAAATAAATAGCACTTTGACTATCATAGAAAAAAGTCATACCAACCTAATTCATGCCCAATTCTCCCAAAACTCTCAAAATCCTGAGCATTTCTTTTCCCACTTCTTTTGTTGAAATGTACTATGCTTCTGTCATAGAACGTGCAACACAATTTAGCAACCTAGATTTCTAAGATATGGACTCTCTAAAAAAAGTAAATATATACCCAGAGGTAGATGTCGTATGATCAATGCCACATGTCATGTCAACATCAACAAAGCCTTTCAAAACTGGTTCAGAATCACTAAACATCAAACAAGTGTTGTTGGTGCCTCATAAGTATTGAAAGATGGACTTGACAACTCCTAGATGATCTTTCCTAGGATCTGAGAGAAAATTGCTCACAACACCAATCACATGAGTAATATTAGGATGTTAACACACGATTGTATACATCAAACTCCCCCCACAATAGAAGAATAGGTAATCTTTACCATCTCCTTCTTCTCATCATCACTAACTGGGCATGGCTTCTTTCTTAGCTTGAAATGGTCCGATAATGGAATACTCACATTTTTGTACTTGATCATGATGAACCGCTCCAGAATTCATTCAACATCGCTCTCCTATGACAACTACAACCTATGCCACTTCATATCACATGTGATCTGCGTCCCCAATATCTACTGAGTTGGTCTACAATTCTTCATCTCAAAGTCTTTGAAAAGCTTTATATTTAGTTTTCTAATCAAACTGACATCATATTCCACTATTAACATGTCATCCACATAGATTAGTAGAATAATGAATTTGTCATTGGGAAACCTCCCATAGACACGTGGATCTACACTTGTTTTCTGATACTCGTGAATCAGTGTGAAAGAATCAAACTTCTTATATCACTTCCTGGGAGCTTGTTTCAAACCATACAATCTCTGCTTCAATCTACAAACTAAGTGCTCTTTCCCATTAACCTGAAAATGTTTTGGCTTCTCTAAGTAGATATCATATACTAGGTTACTATGAAGAAACATTGTCTTCACATCCATCTTCTCAAGCTCTAGATCTAGGATAGAGACCAACCTTGGAACCAATCTAATAGAAGTCATCTTAATAGTAGGAGAAAATATCCCATCAAAATCCACCCTTGGCCATTGACTAAAGCCCTTGACAACTAGCTTGGCTTTATACCTGATATCTTTTTTATTATCATCTTTCTTCATCCTATATATCCACTTGTTCTTTAGTGCTCTCTGGTCCTTGGGAAGCGTCACAAGCTCATATATATGATTTTTTTCCGTAAAGAAGTCATCTCCTTTTTCCTCACTTTATGCCAATGCGCTATGTCTCTATGAGTTTGTGCCTCCTAAAAAAGTATTTGCCCCCCCCAATCAGTAAGTGGAACATACTATGATTGTGGATATCTGAATGAAGGATGACAAACTCTATATAACCTCTTTAGCTACTACTCTAAGGACTCTACCTGGTGATGAACTTAATCCTCCTATCCTAAAGTCTCTAATTGTGAATCTGAATCAGTCAATTGTGCATCTAGATTAAGAACACTTGATGTGCTATCACTCTATTTCTCAGGATGATCATGTTTCTCTTCTTCGTCATTTGATGAATCCACCTTTGAAGAATCTGAACCATCCTCATACTCATCATCAGAAGAATTATGACTTGGTCCTACAACCTATGTGTCATCACTATCATGACTTGTCACCGCATGGCTATTGCAAAATGACACATCTCTATGTTTGGTCATGATCTTTCTCATAGGATCCCATCACCTATAGCCAAACTATTGATCTCCATAGACACAAAGATACATGACACCTCTTTATCATCCAACTTTTCCCACTTTTCCTTTGGAAGATGTGCATATGACTTGCACCCAAATACTTGTAGATGAGCATAGGATGCATTATTTCCTATCCATACCTTCTCATCTATCTTAAACCCCAAAGGAACTGATGGAGATTGATTAATAAAATAACAGGCAGTACTCATTGCCTGACCCCAAAATGTGTTTGTCAACTATGTAGTCTTCAACATGCATCTGACTTTCTCCACTATGGTACATTTCATCCTCCTAGTTTTACCATTGTGTTGTGGTGTGCTGGTATCTTTCCTCTCATGTTGTATGTTGTGCTACTTGTAGTAGTCCTGGAACTCCCTGGAGGTGTACTCCCCCCCCACCGTCCATGTGAAGATATTTAACTTTTTCTGTATCTCCCGCTCCATAATGACATGCAATTTTTAAAATTACTAAAAGACCTGAACCTTGGTCTTCAACAAGTTGACCCATACCTTCTAGATGCACCATCAACATGTTGGACATTATTCAGCACAGTGGTCCAGAGCTAGGGCTTGTTTTGAACATTCATAAAACAGAGGTGTTTTGGCCTACTTGTGATGGAAAGAAGGTTGAGAAGGGGTTGTTCCCTTTGGACAATGGGAGGTTTGTGTTAGGAGTAAAACTACTTGGAGGAGTTGTTAGCAAGAACAAAAGTTTTATTGAGGAGTTGGCCATGAGAAGGTCTACTAAAGTTGTTGACTTGATGCATCTACTTCCTCAGTTGCATGACCCACAAAGTGAGCTTCTTTTTTTACGGTCTTGCATGGGTACATCTAAGCTTATGTTCAGCTTACGGGCATGCCAACCCACACATATACATCAGGATGCAACCTTTTTTAACAAAGGGTTGCGTGGAACTATTGAGGATATTGTGGTATGTGGAGGTCCTTTCTTTGGGGATCTTCAATGGTTTGTGGCATCCTTACCTATTAGACTCGGAGGTTTGGGCCTATATTCAGCAATGGAGGCTTCTTCATATGCGTTCGTGGCCTCTAGATCCCAATCTTGGGTGCTCCAAGACCATATTTTGTGAGATAGTGGGATACATGGTATGGACTTTGATTTTAACTACGATTTAGATTGTCTACGTGTTACAATTTCGTATTTCGATCTTAATTGTTTTGCTAATAAGGACACCATCCCCCCTAAAGCCCAAAATGCTTTGGCGAGTTCCCTTTTTAGCAAAATCGTTAAGGGCATGGATGTTGAATTTGATATGACCGTAAGACAGAAAGCAATCTTCCAGTGTTTATAGGATGAACATTCTCAAGACTTTCTTCTTGCTATACCTATTGATGGCCTCGGACTACATATGTCTCCAGTGGAGTATCATACTGTTCTCAGATATCATCTTTAGATTCCACTTTTTCCTATTGATGATGTATGCCCAGTGTGCCGCAAATCTTGCTTAGACACTTTTGGGGAGCATGCAGTTCATTGTAGGGAGCTCCCAGGCTTCAAGTATCAACATGATCTTGTAAGAGACATTCTTTATGATGTTCTTAGACATGCGGGAGTTGCAGCTAAGAAGGAATCTCCTGTGAACTTTTTGACTGATCCTAAGGAGGGCAGGTCGACACTTAGGCCAGTAAACGTTCTTATTTTTGGCTAGGTTAGAGGAAAACATGCATGTGTAGATCTAACAGGAGTTTCCCCATTGGTTGGTCTGAAGGGTGGCGACTTTACTATGGGACATGATGCTCGTAAAGATGTTTCTGCTAAAGTGGCCAAACATGAGAAGCATGTATCGACAATCAACATGTTTTTATCCCGTTTGGTTTTGACACTTTTGGGTTCCTAGCACCTGAGGTTGTGGAGCTTCTTAAGAGAGTTCAAAAAGTTATGCATAGTAATGTAATGACTCCCAGATCTATGGATGTGGTGTTTCAGAGGATTGGATTTGCCATTCAAAAAGGGGTGGCGGCGCATCTTTTTGCCTGCCTCCCTTCTATTTCCTTATAATCTTGTAGTTTTCGATATTATATGATTAATGTGAAAAAATACCTATTTATACCTGGTGAAACCACCTCAAACGGTCCAAAATCATCTGAATTAACCAATTGTAGAAAATTGACTTCACCTTTGATCTTATATTAAAAGAAACTTGCTGATACTTTCCCGCCAAACATGAATGATAAGAGCTCAGATTGGTGTCCTTGCGATAAGAAATAAATGTATTCTTTGATAGAAGTTTCATGGCCTTCTCACTCATGTGTCCTAGCCAGTTTGTGCCATAGATTTATCTGATCATCCTCAAGTACATGTATAGCTTCATCTTTGAGAACTTTAGTTGGGTCTTGTACAATGTGTGACACAATTTACCTCGTACAATAACCAAAGACGCCTTTGTGATTTTACATTTGCCACTACCAAAGTTCATATGACATCCTTCTCTATCAATAAAGAACTAGATATCAGACTGATTCATAAATATAGAACATGATAAACATCCTCGAGTGTAAGCATGCAATTGACACATGTCTGAAGAATGGTTTGTCATTGTCAAAAAGGGGGAGAATGTTGACCTAAGTGTTACACATTGTCCATATTTTTATAATGACTTAACCATTCAATTCATATGTATCTAATATGTCTGTTTAAGGTTGATTTTAAGCATTAGGTACATGAAAAGGATCAAATTGATCAAGCCCTAGCTTGTTTTAGTTCAAGTCAAAAGCAATGCAAATGTGCATTTTTGTAAAACACTCCAAATCACCTTAGATAATTTTTGTAGGCATTTGTATTGATTATATGACTTGTAACTAAGATGAGAAAAATGAGGGATACTTAATTTGAACATTTGATCACTTAAAATTCATTTTGTAAAATTCATTACAGGTTGTTCATTGGTCAAGTTACAAACTCGACCGATCCTTAATGGATTTTGAGAATGACTTGGATCAGTCAAGTTATACATCCACATAACTTGACCAATCCCTCTACAGACCAAATCTGATTTAGGTGGATTGATAAAGTTTCCACTAGGACAAACTCGACCAATGGTTTAAATTGGTTTTGTCACATAGTGTGATCGGTCTAGATATCTTTATTGAAACTCGACCAAATTCACTATGCAGAATATGTAAAAAAATAATTCTAGCCATTGGGGAGTTTTAGAAGTTGAAATTATATCCATTGCAACCCTCAAAACGTCTAGAAAATGTTCATAAGTGTTCTCACACTCTAGTGAACACCTCATATATAAATAGGACCTCTTGGAGTTCATTCTAAGGTTGGTCCTTCATGCTATTCAAGCTTCTTGCTATAACTGAGTAAATCCAATCCACTTGAGACCCTTTCTTTCTCTTGATTACTCTTCAATTCATCATTATGAGTGAGATTGGATCTGTGTGAGAGGGCTACCTCATTGTATGATTGTAAATATCTCAAAGCTTCTCCTTTCCCAACCCCTTTCTTCTAGATCAAGTTGATGAAAGCTTCTCCAAGTGAAGGAGAAGGTGCAAGCTTCTTCAAGATATAGAAGAAGGTGCATCAAGCTTCTCTGAGTGAAGGAGGACATGGTGAAAGATCCAAGGAGCTGAGTGGGTAAATCCTTCAAGTAAAAAGACTCGGTACAAAAAGGGGATATCCTTGGTGAAGGCATCCAAATTCTTGTAAGAGTGGGTAAGACCTTGGTGAGGTAGAAGACTAGCTCTTGGATAGGTAAGACATTGGTTTTAAGGTTGTTGGCTCCCTTGACCTCAAAGGGAAGCTGGGTATCCTTATTATAGAAATGAAAGGTCATATGTTGTAACTCTTATAAGTTAATATAAAGAGTAGACATAGTTAAGAAGTCCTAGAGCTTGACCTCTGTAGGTAGCTGACTGACACTCTCCTAGTTTGGAGAGTGGAACCACTCTAAAATAGTTTTTTCAGTTGGTTGCTCCAGTTTCTCTCATCTTTGATATGCATGTTTAGATTGCCATCAAATTCATTATTTGCAATTGTGCCTAGTTGAAGTAAATTGAAGGTCTAACTATTTTTGTACAAGTTTTAAAGCTCTATTAACCCCCTTCTAGACCTCTAATCCAACAATAAATGCAACGAGATCGCTTGGAAATAATATTGAAGAACATGACCTTGTGACTAAGATTTTGCATTCTCTAACCTCTAAGTATGAAAAGAAAGTTACCACCATAGAATAATATTTATATCTTTCTTATTTTCAACTTGAACAACTTATAGGGAAGTTAGATACTTACAAATTCATGCTACAAGAACACGAGTTTTAATATGAAGAAGAAAGCAATGCAAATAAAAGGGCACAACCCTTCAATAAAACCATCTTCATCATAAAGTGGCTCAAGTGAGTAAGAAAGAACTACAAAGGTGAGAAGTTAAAGTTCTCTTCTAATAATAAATGCACATCATTCTATTCTAGATGTCATGTTTGTGGGGAAAAGGGACATTGGAAGGATGAATTTTTGGAACTCCAAAAGAAGAAGAAGAAGAAGAATTTCTAGTAAGAAAAGAAGAAATAATATTATGCTTCTTGATATTCCTCTTCTAATCCGGGATCAAATGATGAGGATGAAGCTTTCCACCATGTAGTTGAATGCCTTACCTCTGAACATAATGAAAATTATGAACAAGAATGAGAAGATGCTCAAAGTGATGATATTGAGGTATCTCGCTCAACTTTTTCCCAAGATAAAATTGAACTTGTTGAAATTACATCTTAAAAGGTTGAAAAAATATAAGAAAAGAGAAACAACCTGTCTACAATTGTTGATTCTGTAATTTTAGAACATAGTGAGATAAATGATCAATTTTCTAGTGTAAAGAAAAGTTCATGTGATCTTGTTTCTCAAAATACTTCCTTTCACATTCAAGTTTCTACTTTTTTTGAAAAGTTGAGTAACACAAAGAAACAACTTATTAGTTTCTTTCATTTTCATTATGATCTTATCCTTAAATTGAATGTTGAGTTAAATTATAATATTGATATGCTCAAAGATAAAATTACTAATACTAGGAGATCATAAATTTCTATTACTACAAAATAATTGATGCTTGACAAGTAAACTAAAAATCTCAAAGATCTTTAGGTAAATTTTCAAATAGTAGATATATTTTGAAAAATATTTTTCCAATCTCACAGTGGTAATGTAGGTAGAAGTGGCTTTGGTTATATTCCAAAAAATGAAAATAGGAATAAGAAACAAGAGCCTATATTTCTAAAACGAATTACAAATCCTTATTTCTCCATTAAACATTTTACCTACTTCTATTGTGGGAGATTTGGTCCCTACACTTTCTCATGGCCTTTTAAGAGAAGAAGTGACAACAACATGGTTCAGGTACCTAGAACCTCTCTATAAAGAAGGATTTGTATGACCATGGGATTCCATGGATATATATATGATCATGACATGTTTTCATAGATTTCAATTAGTTTTTCCTTACTATTTGATGTTAGTTTTTCAATTGGTATCTAATATATAATCATTTGGTAAAGGTCATATTTCTACTGAACAAAAACTTTTAGTAGAATGCCTCTCATTCGAAGTGTAGTTTGACCGAGTGGAAGTTCATACAGTTCAAATAAAATACAGTTGTCAAGTTTTATTTGGATATCTAGCAAATGGTATTTTAAGTCGATTCTCTACATGTTTATTTGGTCTCTTAAGTATGAAATAATTTATTTTATATGTTTCAAAAGTGATTTTTGTTCTTAAATGGATATTGTTATCTTAGTGGTTTGTTTCTTGGTTTTATATCAATTTTTATGTTTATGAAACTAAGTGGGAGCTCAAATCAAATGATTTAATCTTGCTGCATTTTTTAGATTATGTTCTTAATGGATTCTCTATATCAATTTTCCTTAGAGATTATTTTATTATTTTCTCTTTATAATTAATGACATCTCTTTATCATGAAGGACTATACTTTCCTCTCATAGGTATTGAGACATTTCCGCACATGTTCCTTGATCAAATTGTGGCTTTTTGTATAACATACCCTACTTTGGATTGGTATTTCAATTGATATTCTCTTACTCAAATTGAGTATGAGGCCTCCCCTATATATTATTATCTATTTGAGAGGGAGTTTGGTAAGTATGCCCGCAATTTTGACTTTGAAAAAGGGGGAGAAAAATTCATGGAATACATTTTCTTATTATTTAGGAAATTGAAGGTATGATTCTCTCATTTTGGATATCTCAAATTTATCAAATGAAAATATTTATCATCATAGAAAGGGGGGATATTGTTGGTTTTTTTAGATATGCCATGTTCTAATTATGATGTTGCAAATTTTTTCTCATTTATGTCAATGTGTAAGTTGAGTATTTCAAGTGCTTAAGGAACTCAAACAAGATCCAATATCAAATAATATATAATCATATATCTGTTTGAATGCTTGTACTTAATTTTGTACCTAGATGATGTCTTGTATAGGTGCACATTTTGTGACTTGATAAGAATGATGTAACAAGAAGTGATGATCGGCTTGAGACCATTCTAATTATATGCTTATACTTCTTTACACCCTTTATGATAGACAAATATTTTTTACAAATTCAAGTGAGACATAATAATTTGGGATAGAGTGTTCTTGGTCAAACTACATTTTGACTGAAATGCATTGCAACCAAGTTTTTGATCGATCGTGACATTATTGATAGATCAAAGGTGATCTCGATGGTGTTTTGATTAAAATTATTTTCAATTGAGATGTATATCATAGAAATGTTTTTTGACTGAGGACAGTTATGTAGACAATTTTAGTTAGTGTGCATATAACCTTTTTTATCCCACTAGCTACCCTATAATGCTAGTTTCCCACTACACTCAGCCTAAACACTCCCGGTATCCATCTTAGATATTCCTAAATGTTTCCTATATATGGTACTGAGTTATGGACACTTAGATCATAGTTGATCAAGACAACTACATGCTACCCATGCAAACTTAGTATTCTACATTGCTATCTTCAACAGCCTCAAAGATAATCTACATTTTAGCTCAACATTAGTGTCCTCCTCCACCAACTATATCCTTACCTAACACTGTGTGGAATTGATCATAACTTTCTCAGTAGTGCTTCCGTTGTGTAATATTTGTAAGAGGAGTTTTACTTTCTTTATTCCTTTTCATTCCCTATTTGGTTTGGTGCTTCATGAAAATTCTTATGAGAAGGTTGTGGTGAAGTTTCTTCGGAGCTACTTCTTATGAGAAGGTTGTGTACAAAGGTGGTAGAGGTATATTGCAATCTTTTCCAAGAGGGTGGTCTTTTGGTGTCCCACAAATAATACAAAATTTATCCTTGAGCTAAATAGGAGGTTAGTCTTTGGCTACAAAGACACCGGTAATTTTTGTATTTTATATCAACATAAAAAGGTAATAAAATACAAGTTGGAAATTTTGGTTGGAAAGTAAGTATACAATGGATTGAATTTGTTTAGGATGGAACTACTCTACATCATGTGTATTCTATGGTTGCCTACTTTTCCCATTACTCACTTTACAATTTTTGTTACAATATCTTTTTAGCAAGTTGCAGTTGACCTACCTTATGTTTTAAGTTGTATATAAATCACATGTTCTCTATTCACTCACTATAAACTCTCACTTTTGGTCATTGCTGTAAGTGAGTCAGGTTTGTATCACCATCCTAGTATGGAATTTGGGTATGGGTCACAATGTTCATGACTCCTATTTAGATTAGGGTTACACTTGATTATTAGATCAATTACTCATTTTTCAACTACATCAATCAAGTTAGAAACAAACAATTGAGAGACAAGAGAAAGGTTTATTGAGTGTTAACAACTTCAGAAGATATAATCTATGTTGCCATACAATTTTTACTACCCTACATAGGGTGCATTTCACATCTTGACCATACCATTGCAAAGGTAATTAAACTAGGGCACCACAAACTAAATTCTACAAAAAATTCAAATGAGGTCAAAAACTCACAGGAGAATGATATCAAATTGAATATCTAGATTTAACTTATTATCATAACAACATTCAACCATGCAAAAATTTGTCTTTAGATTCGAAAGTGCTTGGTTGTTGTATCAAATGCAAGATTAAGCATAAGAATACTGATTTTATGCATAAATATCTATATTGAGATAATAAGATCAATTCAAACAAAAATCCAACAACATAAAGAGTAAGGGAAATGTTGAAAAAGAGGATTTTAAAAAATAGTAGGGAACATCCTGTAACTTGGGTCTCTATCATAGGGTACAATAACACCATGAAGATACCACTTTTAATAGTATCTATGGATGTATTTCGAATACAAGTCCTGTAACATACCAGAATTTGGGTAAATTCCTAGTTTAACCCCTCTTCGAAGATTTTCCTTTCCTTCATATCCTTTTTGTCCTCTTTCCTAAATATTCCTATCCTTTCTATCATTTTTGTCCTCAATGTTTAAATTGAGTAATATTTAGCGTCTTGGAATAAATTCGATTCATATTTACGCCAACATATTGGTTTGTGCACAAGTACCTCAATTAGTATTTTAATTAGAGTCTAAAATGCAAAATGACCACTAAAGAGAGATAGTAATTAGATTATATTAATTTGTAGTTTTCCTTGGACTTTTGGACAATGTAAGAGATAGTGTGGTTTTGAGTTAGTTAATGAGAATAATAATCCTCTTTTCTTTCTCTCTCCTTCTGTGTGGCAATAAAACATGAAAACAAAATAATGTGGTGAGATATTACTCTTGAAATTAATATATGTTTTCTATCTTGAATTTTCACTCAACAAATTAATTATAAAATCTTTTTCATATTAACTCACCCTTTTATAAATTAATTTATACATTAATGGACAATATTCTAATTAAGGGTCAAAACATGAGCAAAATCGAGATTTACTTGTATAGGAATATTCTACACCATAAATTTAGTCTATGGTCCAAATTTGAGGTCATTTCGACTATGTTTGACCCTCCAAATTGAATATAATAGCTTAAAAATAGTTTACTATGGTTTGAGTTTATTTTCATTTGATGCGAGAAATTAAACCTATGGTTTCAATTATTTATTACCCTATCATGTGTTAATTGATTAAATTGTCCGGAGTGTGCAATCCAACAATTGCACTACAACACGCTAGATCTAACTTTGATCCAATGGCTGGATCATTATCTCTAACCTCTGCTCTGTTCACAGATATGAACATAGCTACCTGATGATCATTTCCATGATTATTGCTCTGTCATTACTCCACCTTTCACACGATTCTTCCTCCCTCATATTCATCCATCACTGATGTTTCAAATGAGCTATAACTCATTGCCTGCGTTGACCAGATGAGGAAACAACCAAAGTGGCACTCTCAACCCTCTCTACACCAATGTTGCAATCTCCATCTCAGTGAAACCCACAACTACTTAAGGGTTCCAAAACCACCTCTAGACCCCACATATTGCTCCTCCATAACCAATATCACCACCCACACCTGGAAGCCCTTGGACCTGCTCGAGAGGTTCTCTGAGGACCCCACCCCTTCTCCAACCCCTCTTCGGCACCAACAATAAAATTGAGGCCTAAGTAAGCATCCCTAGCCCTTTATCTTTCTGTTAATGCATTTTTTCTCGCACTGTACCCAATCGTTGTACCCTATAGTTTCATTTTTGGTGCGCACTGACATCCAATGAAGCGATGCTTCAGGGCCCCTCCAGTCAAGTAAACTTCTCCACGAGCCTACCCCGAGTTCCTCCTGTGATTTCCGATCCTGGGTTTCACTAACACCGAATCCTATGCTTTGTCTGGTTCCCTAATCTTACTCCCCTATTCCTATCATGGCGAACCCTGGTCCCAATGTTCTTAGGCATGAGGGAACGTTCTTTGGGGGTCCCTCTGATAGAGAGAACTTATGGAACTTGTTCTCGGTCTCTATTTGTGTCAATACTCATTAGGTTACATCAAGATCCATGGATTCCTAAACTCCAAACTTTGCTCAAGATCCATGGCTCGAAACAAGAACAAGCCTAGTCAGAATGACCTTGGTGTCCCTATAACGTTGATCGAATGATTTTGGTTGCATGGCTAATTTAGGGTTTTCACACACATATTTATTCATTGACCACTATTCATTTGTTATGACTGAATGACACTTTTCCCCCACATAATCGATTATATGTAACCCACGCCTAAACTTCTTTTGTCATTTAATAGTTTATTTACATCTGAATAACTTTGATTTAAATCGATGTCACAATATAGTTCTATGCTCCCTGATTGATCAATTTTATAAAATTCATAATAAATCGATACATTATCAATAAAATATTAATAAATAGTCATTGGAAAGGAATTTTCACAAGGAATTAAATTTTAGGGGTTTCAATTCATGTTTTGCCACCCTGTTCTGATGTTTATTAGAAACACCAATTTATTTATATAAAAGCCCTAAAATTTGTAATTAATTTATTTTAACTCCAAATTTAATAAATAAATATGTTTTCTTAATCAAGAGAATCTAATTGATTGATTGATCTAGGTTTTGAGTCCAAAATTGGTGGTTTTTATAGAATTCAAAAAATCAGGGTTTCTTACTTTTTATACTTTACAAAACCCAAATGCATATGGTGAAATGTTTAATTAGGTTAAAGTGGTCTTGGAATCAAGTTAGTGGTGAAAGTGATGACTAGGACTCTACATTGAGGTATGTGCTTATGTGCATATGTGAGTATGTGCATTACTTCACCCTTCAGTTGGACATTTCATAATCCAACCCTAATATTCTCAATGAGGCATAATTTATCCTTTAATCTCATCATTGATTTTTGATTCCTTAATTACAATTAATTGTTGGGTTTTGAACCCCTATTCAATATTTCATTTATTTAATCTTCCATACGATATTTTCTAGAATGATGAATTATTGAATATATAGCTAATATAGTGTACTTATGTACAACCACCCATAGTTGGGAATATCTAATTTCTCCTAGGGGAATGTGTTTACTCTCCCCACTTTTATATATATATTAGGTGTTTAGGAATGTGTTACTCTCCCTCACCTATTGGTTGAGGTTAGGTAGGTTCCTTAACCCTACTTTAGTTATTGTAGTCAAATTAATGTTCTTGCATGCAACTTTATTATTATTTGACTTGAAAGAATTCATACTTGTTAAAAGCCTCATACACTTGAGTCTCTTTATCTTAGTTGAATCATTACTCTGTGTTTACATTTTTCTATACTTTATTTGTTATTATTCCTCAATTGATAAATACCTTGTTTCTTCTCTTACTGGATGATCCCAACCAACTAGGTTTAGGATCAGAGTGTGCAGTAGGAGCATGGTGGACCATCCTAAGATTGGGAATAAGGATTTCATCCTTTACTTGTGAACCTACCTCTTAAGGTTGTTTCTTGGAGACAGATTGATGTAGTTTAGTTTCCCTCTATCTTAGATCCTTTTGTTGTATGTATCATGTAAACCCTTATTGGGATAGTTTGATGTACCCTTTATGAAATTGAATATAGTCAATGTTACAAATTCCTCTTCTATTCATTGGCCTTTTGTTTACCATTATTAGTAAGGGGCTGTTTAGCCTTCTGTAAAACATGGTATTAGAGCCAATGGTAGTTGAAAACTTGATTATTTCAATTTGCCTCCCTATTTAGAACCCTTACCTTAAATAGTTCCCCAGTAGTTAAGATGTTCACCCTAGAATTGACGTATGCTTTTCAAGAGATGATGAAAGGTTGACTTATGATCATAATAGTTTCACATTAGAATTATCTTTAGTTAACCTTTAGGTGATGAGCCTGTTAGGTAGATACTAGGACAAAAGTAGAAAGCGAGGGTGTGAGAACCCATTACACAAAATGAGATTACTCAAAACATAAAACACAATCAATCACTAATTAATCAGATACCCAAAAATATGGGTAAATTAAAACCGATTTTAACGTCAGCAACCACTCAGAAACATTTGACTAAGAGCGCAATATCTTTCTTATATCTATACTATGCCAAGAATTTGATAGAAATTGTTCTATCATCTTAGACACCAAATATATACATAGGAGAACAATATTCATATATGCCACACAAACAAGTATTAATATGCTAACAAAAGTCTGATTCATTTGAAACACCATATACAAACTTTTTCTCGCCCGAACCTGAGAGTACAAGGACGACTCTAGGACACACTGGACATCTAATAAAATTTATCAAAGATTCATTACTATAGCTCCTCTTTGCTTCCACATGTTTGTTTTCATCACTTTTGATTACCAAAAAAAATGGCAAACCACAAGGGTGAGACCCATGTCCCAGCAAGAGATATAACCTCCAACAATGATTATTGATTACAACATTTTTAAGTAATTAAAAAATTAAGTAGTTTAATCATATATAAAAAAATAAGCTCAAAAGCATCGATGATTAACAAAATACATAAAGGAGCAGATAATAACTATCATCATTAGCCATACTATCATCCTTTATCTTGTTGACAATATATGCAATTTAGTAGCATATGCATGTCTAGCATCATGAGTAAGTCTAGTAACATAGAATCTCTATCATTATGAATAAGTCTAGCCACATAAGCATAGCTAACAACATTAGAATGTCTAATAGGTTGAACATATCAACATCATAAAGAAAGAGCTAACAACATAAGCACAATTATCTGGATAAGCATGATTAGCAGTATATGCATCTCTAGTTACAAATGCATGGCTAGCATGCTAAACATAATTAACAAAATGAGATAACTAGCATCATGATTATAATCAATAGTAGTTGTATAGTTATAAACATAATCATGGCTACTGTATGTATGCATCTACAATCGTAGGCTGATGCACAACATAAGTATATATACTATCTCTTAATTACACTAAGCATCATCTTTATGTAAAGAGAACAAACAAGGGTTATCATCCAATGTGAAATGTTGTGTTTAACCCTTAAAAAATATGCTACACGGAAGTATTACATATTTTACTACGCCTTGGGGAATTTGAATCGTGCCATTCAATGTCCAACTGACCCCTGTGAAGGGATATTTGGTTCCGTTCAAGATCTAGGAGTGTCAGTATCCTAAGATCTCTTCCCCTCGGTCAGTATGAGTAAAAAGGCAGTGACATATCAGTCAAAGTTGCCACCACAATGACATATAATCAAGCTGACAACCACTAGTCCGACCTTGGTATAGGTCACGACACTAGAAACTAGGGTATTCAAACCCAATCACTGAGGTACAACCACAGTTGTCCTCTAATCACATCATGTTATAATCACTGAGAAACGACCACAACTATTCTCACTCTCATCATATGTATGAGGCATGACCATAGCCAACCTCCACAATCTGCATTGTGGATGACAAGGATATATCCTCAACCTGCCACCCCCACATACTCAACAGTATGCGCTGATTCAGCCCTATTTTAGGGCTTAATCTTGTGTCTTTCTTCTCTTCAATCACATATATACCTGTTAGATTGCATGTCATTCCCCCTAATATGCTTATTTGTATAAAATGCACTTATGGACATTATTTGCATGTTTTTCAGGCATTTGGACCACACTTGATGGAAGAGAGAGAGAAGGGGTGATCCTAGGGTTCCTCTGCACTTGGAGAGGCCCAAAGTGAATTCCGATGCTCCCTCGACCTACCCCTAGTGGCCAAAGATCAATTGAAGCAAAGATGTCCAACAAAAGTGAAAGACCCAAGTCAAAGTGCTGCCCCAGGACCCAGCACGGCCGTGGTACCACAGAACGGTCGTGCTAGGTCACTTAGAAATCGACAGGTTCAACCTCCAAATCAAGCAGAACCCACCACGGCCGTGCCCCACAAATCGGCCGTGGCACAGCAGATCACCACGGCCGTGCAGAATAAAACGGCCGTGGCACAGAAGAGCACCACGGCCGTGCCCCACAAAACGGCCGTGGCACAGCAGAGCACCACGGCCGTGCCAGCCACCACGGCCGTGCCAGCCACCACGGCCGTGGCACACCACCTCCACCACGGCCGTGGCCGTTTTGACAAAAACCCTGTAACTTTGCTATTTTAATTCCCACGACCGTGCCCATACACCACGGTCGTGGCCTATCCTACCCACCACGGCCGTGGTACCCCACCACGGCCGTGCTACTCACAGAATCCAACCACTTTTTCACTGCTTTCCCCATTTTGCCCCTAACTTAACCTAGTGCTTTCCCCACACCTATATATACCTAGGTGGTGACTGGGGCATGAGGCTAGCTACCTTCTACCCTCATTTTCGCCCCCTTGTCACCTCCACTCCATTCCACTTCACCTCCACCTCAAATCCACTCCATTTCACCATTTCCACCACATAACCCCCATATCTAAGCCTTCCATCCACTTCCTTCCATCATTCCACACCTTTTCATCCAAGGAGAAGAAGGAGGACGTCCCTACAGTTGTTGGAGAGGAGGACTTCTTCATCTACACCGAGCTCCATGGCTACTTCTTCCTCTATCTCCTCTCTTTTTGTATTTTGCTTTGTTATGAGTAGCTAGACCCCTTGGGTGGGCTGTTTGGGGGAAAATATGTTACTTTGATACCATGTTGGGGGAAATGACATGTAAACTTTGTAATTTCATTTGTTGATGATTATATTCTATTTGCATCTCTTTCTCCATGGATTACTTGTTGGTTTGTGTGTGAAATCACCTAGGAATTTAGGCAAATTGCTTATATGTGTGAATTTTGGGATTTGCCCCTAGGTCCAATTCTTGGATCCCTAGGTTGCCTCCCATCTTCCTACATCTTAATCAATCTCCCTAAACCTAAGTGAGAGATCTAAGTAGCTAGATTAGATAATTCTAGTGCAATTAGCATGGTGCCTTCTCAAGGCTAGAATGTGGGGGAATTGGGGTCCAAAACCCTAATCTCACCTCCCCATTACTACCCTCGGCCCCTAATTGCCCTAGGAATGCCTAATCTAGAAACCTAAACTTGATTAGACTCTAATTGAATTGAACCTAATCCCTAACCCAATTGAGCCTCGTAAGGGTAGTAGGGGGCGTTAGGGACTAGTTCCCCTTTACACAACCTAGCATATCCAATGACAGTTAGTAGCTTAGGTTAATTCATTAGACTCTAACTTGTTGTTTGGTTTGGATAATCTAAATGGAATCATAATGTTCACATGTCACCCCCCAACTTAAGTGATAAGTTCATACCCCTAAACAACCCACACATCTCTTTACTGCTTAAAACCCTAGTTTTATGCTCGCTTAGCTTAGTTAGTTCTTTTCTTGCTTAGTTAGCTTCTTGCCTTGCTCTTGCCTTGTTTATGCTAGTTTAGTTCTTTAATTGTTCTTTTGCTTCTCTATTGCTTTCCTTAGTGTAAATTGCCTTTTCCTACCAAGCTTAATCTTTCCTTGCTTGCTTAGTCTTAATTTAGTCTAGGGTTAACATAGATTTCATTCTTGCCTTTAAATTGCTTGTTTATCCTTAGTTAACAATCCAAATCAACCTTCAAACCCTTAACCCTAGTCTCCGTAGTAGGAACCTAGCTAAACTAACCTAGCTCTAGCGCCCCCTCTTTTCCTTGTGGATTGACCCTTTACTGGCCACCTTCCTATACTACAACACGACCCTGTGCGCTTGCGGGTGTAGTGTTTTAGTAGACGTAGGTAGCTAGTTTAGGTTTATAAATATTGAAAGCAAACCCCCATCCACCGTGCATTCCGACCTCGTGGGGCGCATCTATTCAATCGAGTAGTGTCTTAGCACCACTATCGGAATCACACCAAACTTTCTGGCGTCATTGCCGGGGAATAGAGGCGCTCGACCTAGCTAGTTAGTTTTGCTTTGACTTTTTCTACTGCCCTCATCATTGATATTCTTTATTCATTTTTCTTTGCATTTCTTGTGTATATTGGTTTACTAACTTGCTTTCTTTTGTTTGGTTGTGCTTTGTGCATGTGACAAGCCATTCGGGAGGAAACAAGATGGAAGACCAAAATGCACCTCATAAACCACTTCAAGACTACTTCATGCCTAGCAACTACAAATCGCCAATTGCTAGCAAGGTTGATCAAATGCCAGGGGAGCAATTCTCTATTCCTCCAGGTCTTCTTGGGCTCCTGCCCATCTTCTATGGCTCAAAGAGTGAGAACCCCTATAAGCACTTGGACGCCTTTCTTGAAGTATGCTCCACCTTCAGGACGTTGACGGCTAGTGATGATACAATTCGGTTGACCTTGTTCTCTTTCTCCCTCAAAGATAGAGCTAAAGACTGGTATGACTCAAGAAAGGACATCATGAGTTGGGAAACAATGAAGAATGCTTTCTTGAGACAGTTCTACTCTATAGAAAGGTTGACACAAATGCGGTGTTCCGTGACAAATTTTAGTCAAATGGGAGATGAGCAGTTTCATAATGCATGGGAGAGATTCAAGAAGCTGTTGAGAGAGTGCCCTCACCATGAGATCCCTTTGTGGCAGCTAGTTCAATCATTCTACTCTGGTTTGTCTTTAAAGGACCAAGACACAGTGGACTCTTCTTGTGGAGGAGTTTTCATGGCTAGGCCACCTGAGGAGATATGGCCTTTGTTTGAGCAGTTGGCTGAAGGATCAAGAATTCGAGCTTCTAGCATGATGAATGAAAGAGGGTATGCCTTTGGTGTGACACCCCCTACTCATGATGACTCAAGCCCACAAGTGATGAAGATTCTTGGTGACATGGTGAGCTTCATGAAGAACCAGGTGAAAAATGCTCCTTGCCACCTGGTCAATTCTATCGAGTTCTATGGGGAAGAAAAGAAGACATCTCACTCCTATAGCTACCAAGAACCACAAAGTCCCACATACAGATCAAGGTTTGAGGAAGAAGTTCTTTCTAGATTGAGAGTGTTTGATGATGTTCAAAGGGATGTTGCAAGGTTAGAAGAGAGAATAGAGAACCTATCTTCTATAATCGCTCTCCAAGAGGAAAAATTGTCTTCAAGACCCATCGTCAGCTACCATGAAGCAAGTGGACCCATACCATCTTCACAAGTTTTCTACCGTCCACCCCCCATGCAAGTGCATCCCATTCACTCCTTCCAAGGCTATCCCCAACCTTACACTCCTCCACCACCTTCACCACCTCAATTTTCCCAAAACTTCACCTTCCAACCCCAATTCTCTCATCCCCCTCAATTCCCTTCTCCACCTCAACCCCAAGTATCACCTCCACCTCCTCCACAGACACAACATGCTCCCCCTCTCCACCATGAGCAAGGTAGTTCCGTGACAGTTCTAAGGAGTGGAAAAACTCTTGAGCAGCCCGCAAGTCAAAGAAAGGTTGATAAAGCAAAGCAAAGGCAGCCAAGTGGTGATACTGTGATTGATATTGCTGAAGATGATGTTGTGATACCGCATGTTGAGTTTGGGATTCCATGTGATCCACCACATATCCCTTTTGTAGGTCCTACCATCCCTAGCGTTCCGCCTCATGTTCATGGAAGTGAGGCAAAAACTAGTGATCCTCCATTTGTAGAAGCACACCGGAATTGAAAAGGAGGCAAAAGCACAATGTTAATATTCTTGACGTGTTTCGCCAAGTAAAGGTGAACATTCCACTTTTGGATGCTATCAAGCAAATCCCATCATATGCCAAGTTCCTTTAGAACCTATGCACTGTAAAAAGATGGTCAACAGGGAGGATTCCAAAGAAGGTGAGACTGAATGAACAAGTGAGCTCCATCATACAACACTCACTTCCCGTGAAGAGAAAGGACCCAGGATCCCCACTCATACCTAGTTACATAGGGGGACATTACATAGACATGTCCTTGCTTGATTTGGGATCTAGTGTGAATTTGATGTCATATCATGTCTATGTTGAGCTAGGCTTAGGCAAGTTGAAGCTGGCACATTGCACTCTCCAGTTGGCAGATAGATCCATAAAAGTGCCTAGAGGTAGAGTGGATGATGTCTTGGTAATGATAGACAAGGAAAAAGGCGCGGTGTTCCCGGCGGATTTCATTGTACTTGATATGGAGCTGGAGGATTGGTAAACAGGATGCCATGTGGTTGGACCACCAGCATATGCATTACCAGGTCAACCACCTTTATCAGTTTCACAATGCCCAGGCCCAGAGGAACCCATAGTGGGGTGAAGACTGGTGGAGTTCTTTATCAACTTTTCAGGACAGCTATCCGCCTCCACAATCAGACTACTAGGGTGCCTACTACAGACAGGGAGGAGCACCTACACCACCTCCGCAGTGATCATCTACCCTATCGCCCTAGACTTTAGTGTCATGCTGAGGACAACATGGTTCAAAAGTTTGGGGTGGTAGGGCAGTATGCCCTTATTCTTCTTTCACTCATTTTTGCATCTCATCTGCTATTTTACTTTTTGTTTGTTGTTTTTCATTTCTTTTGCTTGTCCTGCTATCTAGTCTAGAATTTTACTGCTTTGCATAGCTACATTCCATGTAGTTTACCTTATTGTCATTTTTTGCGTAATTTTCAAAAATTTTGCTCTTTTGCCATGCATTGCATACCATGTAGATTTTTGGTAATTTTTGCATGTTTTTAGCTAGGATTTGCTTGTTTACTGCTTTAAGTTCAATAATATAGGCTTAGATGTGATTGAAGGAAACTTGGCACCATTTTGGCCAATTTTGCCCAAATTTGGAACTTCTTGTCTAAAAATTGTGTTTTGACCCAATCTCTACTGTTTTGAATTAAAATGTTGACCTTTAACAAATGCAAGTGAATCACCATTGTTTGTTGCTAAGTGGTATCAATGTTTGACTTTTTACATGTGCATCACCTCTCTTATGATTGTGATTGAATTGGTTGAATTGTGAAATTGAGCAAGCTTTGAACGCTTAGTGTTTGTGGAATTTCCTGTTTGATATATCAATTTCATTTTGTTCATTCATGTGGTGTGATATCTTGGATGAAGTGTTGGATTAATTCTCATGCAGGATGTGTTATGTGGAAAATCATACCAATGACCCCTCTTTGACCCGACTATTCTCCCACCATCTTCATACCCCTCCGCCTCATAAAAAGATGCCAAAGTGCACATATTAGTCGTGGCCACCTCCAAAAGTTTGGGGTGGCCACATCTCTATCTCCCCACTTCACTCTATCCACCATATGCCCTATCTACACCAAGGGCAAGAAAGAAAAAAATGCAAAATACAAAAATAAAATAAAAGGATGCTCCTGTTTAAGAGCATTCAAATAAAGAAAAGATGAGTGTGTAAAAACACTCCAAAAATCTTACCACAACCCTTTCTTCCACTTTCATACCTATTGAGCTAAGAAGCATCAAACTTAGCTCATTTTACCCTTTTCCGCAGCCACATGGGTCATTTGGTGTGATTTGAGATATAAGATTGAATGCATGAATGTGAAACAGCACTCCTAGTCATTCTTGATTAATGCCACCATGAAACGGTTTACCCAGAACTTAATGGAAGAAATATGGATAACTTGTGTATTCTATGCACTATATTTGAAGTTCATATGATTTTTGCTGTTTTCGTGATTCGATTGTGAAATAAGGAGAGGAGAGAGGTGAAATGCATGTACTTAGTCATCTTTGATCCCATTCAGCAACAATCATCTTTTATATTGCATTTGTCATTTCTTTTTGTGAAAGTTTGTAGAGAGATTGAGTTGGAGCATACTTGAGGACAAGTATGTTTCAAGTTTGGGGTGGTGATTCAGCCCTATTTTAGGGCTTAATCTTGTGTCTTTCTGCTCTTCAATCACATCTATACCTGTTAGATTGCATGTCATTCCCCCTAATATGCTTATTTGTATAAAATGCAGTTATGGACATTATTTGCATGTTTTTCAGGCATTTGGACCACGCTTGATGGGAGAGAGAGAAGGGGCGATCCTAGGGTTCCTCTGCACTTGGAGATGCCCAAAGTGAATTCCGATGCTCCCTCGACCTACCCCTAGTGACCAAAGATCAATTGAAGCAAAGATGTCCAAGAAAAGTCAAAGACCCAAGTCAAAGTGCTGCCCCAGGACCCAGCACGGCCGTGGTACCACAGAACGGCTATGCTAGGTCACTTAGAAATCGACAAGTTCAACCTCCAAATCAAGCAGAACCCACCACGGCCGTGCCCCACAAAATGGCCGTGGCACAGCAGATCACCACGGCCGTGCAGAACAAAATGGCCGTGGCACAGAAGAGCACCACGGCCGTGCCCCACAAAATGGCCGTGGCACAGCAGAGCACCACGGCCGTGCCAGCCACCACGACCGTGGCACACCACCTCCGCCACGACCGTGTTGATCCACCACGGGCGTGGCCGTTTTGATAAAACCCTATAACTTTGCTATTTTAATTCCCACGACCGTTCCCATCCACCACGGCCGTGGCCTATCCTACCCACCACGGCCGTGGTACCCCACCACGGCTGTGCTACTCACAGAATCCAGCCACTTTTTCACTACTTTCCCCATTTTGCCCCTAACTTGACCTAGTGCTTCCCCCACACCTATATATACCTAGGTGGCGGCTGGGGCACGAGGCTAGCTACCTTCTACCCTTATTTTCTCCCCATTGTCACCTCCACTCCATTCCACTTCACCTCCACCTCAAATCCACTCCATTTCACCATTTCTACCACATAACCCCCCATATCTAAGCCTTCCATCCACTTCCCTCCATCATTCCACACCTTTTCATCCAAGGAGAAGAAGGAGGACGTCCCTGCAACTGCTGGAGAGGAGGACTTCTTCATATACACCGAGCTCCATGGCTACTTCTTCCTCTATCTCCTCTCTTTTTGTATTTTGTTTTGTTATGAGTAGCTAGACCCCTTGGGTGGGCTGTTTGGGGGAAAATATGTTACTTTGATACCATGTTGGGGGAAATGACATGTAAACTTTGTAATTTCATTTGTTAATGATTATATTCTATTTGCATCTCTTTATCCATGGATTACTTGTTGGTTTGTGTGTGAAATCACCTAGGAATTTAGGCAAATTGCTTATCTGTGTGAATTTTGGGATTTGCCCCTAGGTCCAATTCTTGGATCCCAAGGTTGCCTCCCATCTTCCTACATCTTAATCAATCTCCCTAAATCTAAGTGAGAGATCTAAGTAGCTAGATTAGATAATTCTAGTGCAATTAGCATGGTGCCTTCTCAAGGCTAGAATGTGGGGGAATTGGGGTCCAAAACCCTAATCTCACCTCCCCATTACTACCCTCGGCCCCTAATTGCCCTAGGAATGCCTAATCTAGAAACCTAGACTTGATTAGACTCTAATTGAATTGAACCTAATCCCTAACCCAATTGAGCCTCGTAAGGGTAGTAGGGGGTGTTAGGGACTAGTTCCCCTGTACACAACCTAGCATATCCATGGCCAGTTAGTAGCTTAGGTTAATTCATTAGACTCTAACTTGTTGTTTGGTTTGGATAATATAAATGGAATCATAATGTTCACATGTCACCCCCCCAACTTAAGTGATAAGTTCATACCCCTAAACAGCCCACACATCTCTTTACTGCTTAAAACCCTAGTTTTGTGCTCGCTTAGCTTAGTTAGTTCTTTTCTTGCTTAGTTAGCTTCTTGCCTTGCTCTTACCTTATTTATGCTAGTTTAGTTCTTTAATTGTTCATTTGCTTCTCTATTGCTTGCCTTAGTGTAAATTGCCTTTTCCTACCTAGCTTAATCTTTCCTTGCTTGCTTAGTCTTAATTCAATCTAGGGTTAACATAGATTTCATTCTTGCCTTTAAATTGCTTGTTTATCCTTAGTTAACAATCCAAATCAACCTTCAAACCCTTAACCCTAGTCTCCGTAGTAGGAACCTAGCTAAACTAACCTAGCTCTAGCGCCCCCTCTTTTCCCTGTGGATCGACCCTTTACTTGCCACCTTCCTATACTACAACACGACCCCGTGCGCTTGCGGGTGTAGTGTTTTAGTAGACGTAGGTAGCTAGTTTAGGTTTATAAATATTAAAATCAAACCCCCATCCACCATGCATTCCGACCTCGTGGGGCGCATCTATTCAATCAAGTAGTGTGTTAGCACCACTAGTGGAATCGCACCATGCGCTCCGAGTATCCCTTAGGAATACTCGTTTCATCATCCAGCAAGTTATGACACTGAAGATGGTTCTACGACATAGGGCACTACATGATTAGAGTTGTACTTGGTTAGTTATGCCAATTGGGTGAATTAAGGCTGCATCAAAAAAGTGGACAAACAAACCCTAATTCACTTCTAGCAAGCATATAAATATATGAAAACTTGAAAAGATATAAAACATATGAAACATAATTTCTCATCTCATCATCACATGGTACTATTCACTTGCCTTTCATGATACTACACTAGTCATCATATTATCACAAGATATAAATCCTTTTCAAAATATCACAGGGTATCAACCCTTATCAACATAAGAGGATGACACCTCATTTAGGGCTCAACCATGCCCAAAGGTCATTAAGACCATCATACTATTCTGTGCAAGATCATCATTATCTTTCCATGCCTTATAACAAGGCTCAACAACATCACTTACATATAATACACAAGATCAGAACAATCTTGCATTAATGAGATAGGAGATATTCATAAACAATCATAGAAGGGTTATATTAACATTAAGAACATTCCTTTATTACATCAACATGCAATAAATCTAGGTATGATTAACACTCATCATATTCACAATGCACATGTTCAACATAAGAAAGTATCAACCACATGTCTATGATAACCACCAATCAACACATTAAGGTTATGATCATGTTAAGGAGGTTATTCCACCATCATTCCATCATATAAGAATGTTAAACATGAATAATCATCTTTATCTAATTGCATTAGAGTTAGGTTCCACATGATAAATTATATCAATGTTACTAATCAACACTCATACCCATACCCTAACTCACAACATCCCCATTGGATCATGGATGCATAAGGTGAAGCATCACCATCACATTCCATACTATTCTCAACTATGAACCCACACATAAGTCAAGGTGTAACCATCTGGTTATAGCATACTAGGGTTTCAACAATAATAGATTACTCATGATTTCATTAGTCATTCAAGGACTATTCATACCCAATTACCATCATTTAGTTATATTAAAGCTAGGTATAACAAGATATACCTCATTAGGGTTACATATAAACACAATATGGTTATCATACCTTCTATTCATATGAGTGAATATGTAAGAATAACTTATTAAGGGTAACCCTCCATTTGTTCCATCATCATTCAACCCATATCGCCATACCACAATGTCACCCTGAACCATTGGAAGTTTAAAAGGTAAGACTATTGGTTGTTTACATAAGTAAACACCTTGGATAAACCACCTATGAAGTCCTTTATTTGTGATCTATAAAGAGTCACCATCTAACCCTAGACATCCCTTGATAATTGATACAAAAAGTTCCATTGAGAGTAGGGTAAAATCCACAATCTATTGTTTGGTTAAAACAAGCCATCCATTATCAACAAGTAAGCTCCTTAAGTTGATCATACAAAGGAAACCATCTAAATCACATTATTTGGACTAACATATTAATTTATACATCATTTCACCTTAATGGAGGAATGAACAGTAGATCTCGACCATTGGGTCTAGTTCACATGTTAAAATCATTAATTATAGTATATGTCTGACCATTGCATCAAGTGACCCAAGAAACCATTGGCCTAAGGCTTAATTGATGCTACAACTACAATGATTGACTCACCATAGGTTGTAGAGACCTGATCCACCATCATTAGTGACCATTAAGTCACCATAGGTTGTTAGATCAACACTAATTCATTCATCAACATCAAATATTAAGCTGATGTCATCATTGATTGATAACATTAGTAGGGTACTTAATGGTTGATCATTATACTTCTAATTGATCCAAATCCTGACCTAAGGGGGTGACCATAGGTTGTAACCATCATTTGACACCCTTGATCACGAACATGAGTTGTTATGAAGACAACACCATAGGGTTGTTGCAATGGTACCATTATCGGGACATGGTTTATAGAAGAAATCAGCTTTAAACCCTAAAATTGACCATTCTTTGATAGGTGCTTAGCACCATAGGTTGTCAAAAAAACTTGATCCAAGTCATATTGTACCTTAAAAATAACTTACACATGATCACATGTTCATATATAACTGAAATAAGAATAGGGAACATTATAAAAATCGAAATCCAAGCCAACCATAGCTTTTTAGTGCATAAATCATCATTTTCAAGCAAGAACATGAGCTAGTAAGCTTATGGTAAGCAATAAACGTGGAGCAAGTTATAAAACTTTCCTATAAAGAGTAGATGAAAGCACAAACAGAAGAAATCTCGAGCAGGTAGGGTAGAAAATTGAAGCATAAGCTATGAACTCTTCCATCTTGCACCTTTCTTCATCAAATGAGCAAACCCTAAGCATAAGGAGCAAGAAAGGTAGGGTTTTAGAGTTTTAGAGCAAATTCTACCATGGAACAACAAGATTCAGACCTGGAGGAAGGTATAAGGAAGGAGAAGAGCAATAAAAATGGAGAAGGAAGGAATAAAATAACTTGCCTTGGTCGGAATCCCTAGAAGATGACCTTGGAAACCCTAGGTAGGGCTAAATGGAGCTCTAGAAGACCTTCTTCTCCAAAAAGTCGGTTGTCTTCTACCTTAGAGAACTTGTTTCTGCAGCCAAATAGAGTGGAGTCGTTTCTCCAGGTTATAGGAAAGATAAAGCAAGCATAATTTCGTACTTGGGCAAGGAAGAGGTAAATATAGCCCATGGATAAGGATATAAGCAAACATGAGGTGTAAAAGTAGCTTCCCCACATTTCTATGGCCTTAAACTATTGAGAATATACAAGAACACACACAATAAGCTACCCCACCGTACTTATAGACCTGATTAGCTTTCCTTTGTCGAATTTCCCAGCCAATCACATAATTCCTTAGTTGATAGCTACTAAAGGTAGCTCATCTGTGTAGTGTTAAACCCTAGATTACCCATGGATAAAACACTTTCAAAACAAGGTTTAAATAGGCACCCCATGGCTCAAAAAGCTCAATAATGATGATATAATATCTAAGTAACATAATGAATGTGATAAATTGCAAAGAAAACCTCTCAATTGGGTAAATTGCAAAAAAGTCCAAAATATGCATAAAATTGCATAACTTGCTCAAACAGTGTCCAAATTTGACCAAATTTGAAACTTAAGGTTTTACTATGATTTCAAAGAATATAACAAGGTTATTTTAGTCTTATATTAATTCAATTATGATAATTAAGCTTATTTAACTCATTAAGTAAGTTTAGGGGCCTTACAACTATAAACCCCTAACAGGGATTTTGCCCCCAAAATCCAAGGTAAACAAAGATGGGTACTTCCTGTGCACCTCATCCTATTACCTTCACATGGTTACTTGCATATCATGGTGATGTCACATCATTCATACATATCTCATCTTGGGTCAACACAAAAACCCCCACATAAGAAGACATTTGCAAATATGGAACATAGAAACTTGTTGTGCCACCTGTACAAATCTAATAGTAACTTTAAACTTTGGGACTTGATTGTCATCTTGAACTATTATATATGTTGTATCACACATCACTCAGAGGCCACACTCACTGGATCTTACCAAACATAAAACATCAGGTATCTATTATCATATGCAACTTTACAAGGTTTCATCTCTATGCTCCTTTAATGGTTGTTGTAATCAACAACTCAATCAACCATGTAGGCACCCCCTAGTTTTCAAGAAATTATGAGGAATATGTTTTTAGAGGATTCTCCAATCATATCAATGGTGGACTGACCATCTATTTGGTTGAAGAATCATACACTTGTATATAACTTTTAACAAATATAACTTCATGATTGACCTTGTTAGGGGTGGAGCAACGACATTGTCTTCATCTTATCAGGACTCACATAACATACTTAATAGAGGTATCATAACTCTTAGTGGATACCCTAGTCAACCCCCAACTCACTCTTGTTCAACTTGTCTCATAACTATTGCTACTTTGGCAACCCTAAGGTTTTTGAAGAAATTTTGATCACATTTTTGACAATATTTGAAATAGTTTGACATGTCATCATTTAAAGCTTGATATAACTTGTATGACATGTCTGGAACACTTTGTTCTTGACATTCATAAATTCTATTTGTGCATTGGTTAGTCTATAGGACATAACCCTAAACTCATCATGTTCATGTGAATTATGTCATCCAATCTAACTTTTATGCATTGATATTTGATCATATGTTTATCTTAAAGGAACATGGTATCACATATCCATTGACCAACAAACCATCTATCCTTGATAGTGGTCTTACCTAGCTATCACTAAACCATACACAACATTATAGAATCACCTTTTTTGTGCAAACAACATTTAGAGGGTCACCATCAACTCTCTTTCTCTCTCTAAGGGAGAGAAACACTTGGAATGTTCATTTAATAAACATCTCCAACCTTCACATATATCTCATACTATTGATACATCTTAGATACTAGGATTCATTACCTTAGTATCCACCTCATGTGCTATAAGGAACTCAAATCATTATATCATATAATTTTACCAACATAACAAATATCTAGACATATAAGAGGAGTCTTCCTAATTATTGGAAGGCTCTAAAGCAAAATCATCACAAACTTTATGATCTTGGAACCATAGTCCAAACAACCTTATGCTATAATAAGCTATCCACCCTCATGTTTACAATGAATCCACACATACCAAGTGGCTATGATCCACTTGAAAGTTATTCCCAATAAAGGAAAGACACAAAGGGAAACACACTTTCCACATCATAGCAACATCGTTCAACGGTCACTAGTAAAAAGGTAACCAATTCTATTTTCATTATGCAGGTTACAACTTCTTATGTATCATTTTACCTTTTTCATTTCGGGTTCCTTGTCATTAGCATAGGAATCATCATGATTAACATATCTCATTACTCCTTCCTTTATGACTATTTATCCCACTTGGGTATGTTCTCTTATTTTATTATGGTTTTCAACCACTTATCAACAACTAAGTCGTCATATTCCACATTTTCTTCATTAAACATGGTTCATCTGTCTTAATTTCTTTCAAATGCCATGCTTATTTTACATTACTACTTTCTTACACACATAGGTTGGTCTGAGATTAACTCAGGTTCCACCTTATTCCTTTGTCATTGTTCTCATTTATCTTCTCATTATATACTTATCATTGGAGTTCTCTCCATCTTATGTGGATTTCATACCTTGAATCACTTTATAAGCATAGACTTATCTGTCTTTTACTTTATTTTCTTCTTGAATCACATCTTCAAGAACTCCTCTTCTCCTTATTTGTATTCATATTTAGATTTCATGGTGTTGTATTTTTCTCTTATAGTTACCAAACATTCAAGTTTTGATAGATTATGATGCAATTCCCATCTTCTTTAAGATAGGATTGAGATATTCACAACATGATTTGTTATGCTCTTTAGTTTGTCTCAAAAGGACTACTTGATCAGAGTAATCAGAAAGATAATAATCTAAGAGTTCCATACTTACCTTTCTTCAATAATTGAATACCTGGCCAGGGCACCCAAATACTGAGATTAGGCACTATGCGCCATATTTTTATGTCACATTCCTAATTTTGACATCATCGTAGTCCTAATTCTTAGTGTCCCTATAGACTTAGTGAACCTAAAGCTCGTATACCAACCTGTGAGAACTCGTTACACTAAATGAGATTACTCAAAACATAAAACACAATCAATCACTAATTAATCACATACCCAAAAATATGGGTAAATTAAAACCAATTTCAACGTCATCACCCACTCAGAAACATTTTGCATAAGAGCCCAACATCTTTCTTATATACATACTATGCCAAGAATTTGATACAAATTATTCTATCATCTTAGCCACCACATATATACATAAGAGAACAATATTCGTATATGCCACACAAACAAGTATTAATATGCTAACAAAAGTATGATTCGTTTGAAACACCATATACAAACTTTTTTGCACCTGGACCTGAGAGTACAAGGATGACTCTAGGACACACTAGACATATAATCAACTTTATCAAAGACTCGTTACTATAGCTCCTCTTTTCTACCACATGTTTTTTTGTCACTTCTGATTACCAAAAAAAATGTGGCAAACCACAAGGGTGAGACCCATGTCCCAGCGAGAGATATAACCTCCAACAATGATTATTGATTACAAAATTTTAAGTAATTAACCATTTAAGCAGTTTAATCAAATATAAAAAATAAGCTCAACATCACTGATGATTAACAAAATACATAAAGGAGCAGATAATAACTATCATCATTAGCCATACTATCATCCTTTATCTTGTTGACAATATATGAAATTCAATAGCATATGCATATCTATCATCATGAGCAAGTCTAGTAACATAGAATCTCTATCATTATGAATAAGTCTAGATGTATAAGCATAGCTCAAAACATTAGCATGTCTAATACGTTGAACATATCAACATCATAAAAAAAGAGCTAACAACATAAGCACAATTATCTGGATAAGCATGATTAGCAGTATATGCATCTCTAGTTACAAACACATGGCTAGCATGCTAAACATAATTAACAAAATGAGATAGCTAGCATCATGATTATAATCAATAGTAGTTGTATAGTTATAAACATAATCATGGCTACTGTATGTATGCATCTACAATCGTAGGCATATCCACAAAATAAGTATATCTACGATCTCTTAATTCCACTAAGCATCATCTTTATGTAAAGAGAACAAACAATGGTTATCATCCAATGTGAAACGTTGTGTTTAACCCTAAACAAATATGCTACACAGATGTATTACATCTTTTATTACACCCTGGGGAATTTGAATCGTACCATTCAAATTCCAACTGACCCCTACGAAGGGCTATTCAGTTCCATACAAGATCTAGGAGTGTCGATATCCTAAGATCTCTTCCCCTCGGTCAATATGAGTAAAAAGGCAGTGACATATTAGTCAAAGCTACCACCACAATGAAATATAGTCAAGATTATAACCACTAGTCTGACCTTGGTACAGGTCACGACACTAGAAACTAGGGTATTCAAACCCAATCACTGAGGTACAACCACAATTGTCCTCTAATCACATCATGTTATAATCACCGATACACGACCACAATCATTCTCAATCACATCAGATGTATGAGGCATGACCCTAGCCAACCTCCACAATCTGCATTGTGGATGACAAGGATATATCCTCAACCTGCAACCCCCACATACTCAACAGTATGCGCTCTGAGTTTCCCTTAGGAATACTTGTTTCACCATCCAGCAATATCTGACACTGAAGATGGTTCTACGACATAGGACACTACATGATTAGAGTTGCACTTGATTAGTTATGCCATTTGGGTGAATTAAGGTTGCATCAACCAAGTGGAAATACAAACCGTAATTCACTTCTAGCAAGCATATAAATATCAAAAATTGAAAAGATATAAAACATATGAAACATAATTTCTCATCTCATCATCACATCATACTATTCACTTGCCATTCATGAGACTACACTAGTCATCATATTATCACAAGATATAAATCCTTTTCACAATATCATAGGGTATCAATCCTTATCAACATAAGAGGATTACACCTCATTCAGGGCTCAATCATGCCCAAAGGTCATTAAGACTATCATACTATTCCGTGCAAGATCATCATTATCTTTCCATGCCTTATAACAAGGCTCAACAACATCACTTACATATAATACACCAGATTAGCACAATCTTGCATTAATGAGCTAGGATATATTCATAAACAAATATAGCAGGGTTATATTAACATTAAGTACATTCCCTATAACTAATTGCAAGATTAAGTACATTCCCTATAACTAATTGCAAGATTGTTTAGAGTTATACTATTCCCTACAAGATCATTATTATTTTGCATGCCTTATAACAAGGCTCAACAACATCACTTACATATGATACACCAGATCAATAAAATATTGCATTAATGATCTAGGATATATTCATAAACAATCATAGCAGGGTTATATTAACATTAAGAACATTCCTTTATTACATCAACATGCAAGGAATCTAGATATGAGTAACACTCATCATATTCACAATGCACATGTTCAGCATAAGAAAGTATCAACCATGTGGCTATGTTAACTACCAATTAACACATTAAGTTTATGATCATGTTAAGGAGGTTATTCCACCATCATTACATAATATAAGAATGTTAAACATGAATACTCATTTTTATCTAATTGCATTAGAGTTAGGTTCAACATGATAAATTATATCAATGTTACTAATCATCACTCATACCCAAACCCTAATTCACGGCATCCCCATTGGATGATGGATGCATAAGGTGAAGCATCACCATCACATTCCATACTATTCTCATGTATGAACCCACACATAAATCAAGGTGTAACCATCAGGTTATAGCATACTAGGGTATCAACAATAATAGTGTACTCATGATTTTATTAGTCATTCAAGGACTATTCATACCCAATTACCATCATTTAGTTATATTAAAGCTAGGTATAACAAGATATACCTCATTGGGGTAACATATCAACACTATATGGTTATCATCCCTTCTATTAATTTGAGTGAATAGGTATGAATAACTTATTAAGGGTAACCCTCCATTTGTTCCATCATCATTCAACCCATATCGCCATACCACAATGTCATCCAGAACCATTAGATGTTTAAAAGGTAAGACTATTGGTTGTTTACATAAGTAAACACCTGCATAAACCACCTATGAAGTATTTGATTTGTTCTATAGAAAGAGTCACCATATAACCCTAGACATCCCTTGATAATCGATACAAAAATTTCCATTGAGAGTAGGGTAAAACCCACAATCGACTGTTCGGTTAAAACAAGCCATCCATTGTCAACAAGTAAGCTCCATATGTTGATCATATAAAGGAAACCATCTAAATCACATTATTAGGACTAACATATTACATACATAATTCCACCTTAATGGATGAATAGAAAGTAGATGTTGACCATTGGGTCAAGTTCACATGTTAAAACCATAAATTACAGTATAGTTCTAACCATTGCATCAAGTGACCCAAGAAACCATTGGCCTAAGGCTTAATTGATGCTACAACTACAATGCTTGACTCACCATAGGTTGTAGAGACCTGATCCACAATCATTAGTGGCCATTAAGTCACCATAGGTTGTTAGATCAACACTAATTCATTGATCAACATCAAATATTAAGCTGATGTCTTCATTGATTGATAACATCAGTAGGGTACTTAATGGTTGATCATTATACTTCTAATTGGTCCAAAACCTGACCTAAGGGGGTGACCATAGGTTTTCACCATCATTTGACACACTTTATAACGACCATGAGTTGTTATGAAGACAACACCATAGGGTTGTTGCAATGGTACCATCATCGGGTCATGGTTTATAGAAGAAATCATCTTTAAACCCTAAAATTGATCATTATTTGATAGGTGCTTAGCACCATAGGTTGTCAAAACAAACTGATAAAAGTCATATTATACCTTTGGAATAACTTATACATGATCACAGGTTCATCTAGAACTGAAATCATAACAGGGAGCATTATAAAAATCGAATTCCAAGTCAAGCATAACATTTTAGTGCATAAATCATCATTTTTAAGCAAGAACATGAGCTAGTAAGCTTATGGTAAGCCATAAACGTGGAGCAAGTTATAAAACTTGCCTATAAAGAGCATATGAAACCACACAAAGAAGAAATCTCGAGAAGGTAGGGTAGAAAATCCAAGCATACGCTATGAACTCTTCCATCTAGCACCTTTCTTCATCAAATGAGCAAACCCTAAGCATAAGGAGCAAGAAAGGTAGGGTTTTATAGCTTTAGAGCAAATTCTACCATGTAACAGAAAGGTTACGACCTGGAGGAAGGTCTAAGGAAGGATAAGAGAAAGTGAAATGGAGAAGGAAGGAAGAAAATAACTTTCCTTGGTCAGAATCCCTAGAAGATGACCTTGGAAACCCTAGGTAGGGTTAAATGGAGCTCTAGGAGACCTTCTTCTCCAAAAAGGAGGTTGTCTTCTACCTTAGAGCACTTGGTTCCGCAACCAAACAGAGTGGAGTCGTTTCTCCAGGTTATAGGTAAGGGAAAACAAGAATACTTTCGTACTTGTACAAGGAAGAGGTAAATATAGCCCATGGATAAGGATGGAAGCAAGCATGAGGTGTAAAAGTAGCTTCCCCATGTTTCTATGGCCTTAAACTATTAATAATATACAAGAACACACACAATCAGCTCCTCCACCGTCCTTATAGAACTTCTAAGCTTTCCTTTATCTAATTTACTAGCTAATGACATAATTCCTTATTTGATAGCTACTATAAAGGTAGCTCATCCGTGAAGTGGTAAACCCTAAATTACCCTTGGAGAAAACACCTTCAAATCAAGGTTTAAATAGGAACCCCATGGCTCAAAAAGCTCAATAATGATGATATAATATGAAAGGAACATAATTCAAGTGATAAATGGCAAAGAAAACCTCTCAATTGGGTAAATTGTAGAAAAGTTCAAAATGTGCATAAAATTGCATAACTTGCTCAAACAGTGTCCAAATTGGACCAAATTTGAAACTTAAGCTTGTATTATGATTTAAAAGCATATAAAAAGGTTATATATGGGTTGTAAGAATTAAATTCTGATAATTAATCTCATTCAACTCATTAAGTAAGTTTAGGGGCCTTAAAGTGGGTGCCTAGAAAGGGTTAGGATCTGGGGCTGGCTAGATTTTCATTCACACCACTAGCTTGGTTATACATGGACTCCCAGATCTATATGACACTGGACTGGCCTGATCTTATACTAATTGTCTTAAATAGCATACCTTTAGGAAATAATAGCCATAGATATATATGCTCAGTACCCTTGGGAACATAGTATGATGACTTCTTTGAGGATGGATACCGAATAAAATTCCATTATGACCCATATGTTCCATATAGGAGCCTTAAATTCTACATTTTTTGGTAGACTATCCCTAAAACCTAGAATTTTGAGGTGGAGGTGATAGATCTTATACATAATTTAGTTAGACTCACCTTTTTCCTCAAGTTTTAGTTTGACTTAGTAGGTCAAACCTTTAAAGAGTTATCACCTGAAGGACACGAATAAGCTGATTTTGAGGACGAAATCCACTTTAGGAGGATGGAACCCTATAACATATTGAAATCTAGCTACTTTAGATGTAACATCCCTGACCTGGGTTATGAACTAACCCTCGATATTTTGCTTAAATATGTAATTAGATAATTGTGGTTATCTTGTGTAAAGTAATTAAAGCTTCTGAGGAACATATATTTCCATTTTAGTCCTTTTTGAACAATGTTGTAATATTGTTTTGTTAATTTTGGACTAAAGTGCAAATTACCCAATTAGAGGGTTTAACTTGCAAATTGCACATCTTGAGATGTTCCTCTGATGTTGAGACATCATATGAATGCATATGATGCAGTGATATCGATTCCCCAAGCTTGGGCACCAAGATATAGCTTGTAGAGCAATCCTTGTGCTTTAAAACCTAATTTTGGTGTAAAATGCAATTTACCCAAAACCTAGGGTGCAACATGTAAAATATACCATTTAGAGTATCTTTCATGACTCTTGGCATCAAGTAGAGTAAAGAAAATGAGGAGGGCGCCTCATTTGAATGATCAAGTAAGAAAGATAACCTTAATATTTAAATAACCAAGTTTTAAGCAAAATGGCCTTTCATATATATAGCTTATTAAGATATATGGTTTCTTTTCATTTAACCATGGATAAGAGAGAGGTTTTTCATGTGAAAAGGAGGAAGAAACGTGGCTAAGGGTGGAGAGATCATGAGTGGATGGGTTTAAGAAATAAAAGAAATAACTATCTTTTTCTTTGCCTTGATAATATCCAAAAATATATAAGCACCCTTTTTCCACAAGCAAGGGAACGTTTCCCTTAGTTTCTTTTCTCATCTTCTTGCTTTGGACCGACCAAGAGGAAGCTCTAGAACAGAGGAGGACGACCAAGCTGGTTTGGGTAAGCTTTGATCATCACCTAGCTCGAATTCTTGGAGGAAACCCTAATACAAGGTTGGTTTGTTAGTTTTCCTTACACAACTTTTCGTTCTAGCCATCTTCTCCATCCAAATCTTGAATAACAGACCTTGGACAACCTTTGGATCTCAAGCCACCATTAAATCTATGAAGCTTGGAGATCTGGATCAGTCCTAGCGGTGGGTTTTATAACTCTAACCCTTAAGTTTTGTTAATGCATCTTCTTCTCCTAGAATCGTTGCTTGTTCTTCTCCTTTAGAAACTTTTAAGTGTTCTTGCTAGCAATTCTGTGAAGAAAAGCCCCTGTTCTTGAGGTATAAGATGACGACGTTATTTCCAATGTTTATACAAAAATCCACTTTAACAAACGGTCTTCCACCTCTTGCACAAAAAGTTTCCAAAACCGTTTGGGAGCAAACGGTTTCAACCAAGAACACATGGAAGAAAATGGTACAAGACCATTTAGATGCATTTACCAGGTGTTGACCATTTGGAGGCCTGTTGTAAACATTATGGACTAATCACCCACAAAAAATCATCATCTAATTCCAAGTAAATCACCAATTGAAGGCACATCAATCACCTAAACCCTAATCGGGTTATTTGCTGATTTCAATAATACAATCATGTTGAAGTTTGGGTTGAGTGGCCCAAACGGTTTCAAAACCATTTGGGGATCACCCAAATGGTCTCAAGACCGTTTGGTGATCACCCAAGACCATTTGGAGGGTTAGTGTGCAAGACTGTTTGAGGTCTAAAAAGGTCAAGATCATTTGATGCCTTAGTGGTCTAGATGGTTTAGTAGTTGATTAACTTAAACCTTATAGATACCTAAAGTGATTAAGGAACCAAGTAGTTAGTGGATTAATGCATGTTATGATCAATGGTGAACATTACAAAAGTACCCTTGATGGGATAGAGTAACCTATACCGTTTGATCAAGTGAATCTTAATGGCCATAACAGTAATGACACAACCCATGATGTCAGTGTTGATTTGACTTAACCTAATCAAGAGTGATGTAAACATAATCTATTAGTAAGAGGAGAGATAATAATCCTCATATAAATGAGAATCAAGTAACAAGCTTCCAATATGCATGAATGTACCTAATTAGGGTATGATCCTTCATAGTGAGATCATGGAAACCCTAATTATGATGAATAAATGAATCTTAACCTAATTTGACGGCATTAATGTAAGTAATCCTCATACATAATGTTGGTATGATCTTAATCCACTGTAATGTGAATAGTAAACCCTAATCTAGGGTAATGTGATGTAATGTGAATAGTAAACCCTAATCTAGGGTAGTGTGATGTAATGTGAATAGTAAACCCTAATCTAGGGAAATGTGATGGTATGAACAGTAAACCCTAATTATGGGTTATGCTTTTAAGCATGAAACTCTATGATTGAAGTATGAAATAAGGAATCACTATTCCAATTAAGATAAAGGGGTTGAATAACCCTAATTAAATTGAATAGGGAAAACCTAACCCTATTAAAGGCATAGTGGTATAACCCTTGAATTGAAAGGTTATCTTTGTTTTGCACTATGCTGATATAGATATCATGTGCATATTATCAATTGTGTGAGTCATGCAGGTCTTTATCAAGAAGTGATCATAGCCAGGTAAGGGTTATGATGTCATATCCATTGAAAGCACTTTATAAGCTTTAAGAGTAATGATATGCTATGTTTCCTGGTAAGTGGTAACATATGAGATTGATAGGTTGTATGAGCCATGAGAAATATATGCATTGTTACAATCAAGGTCATGTTGTTAAATGACTTGGTAATAATATGTTACTTGGTAACAAGTGTTATGAAGATCTAAGGGTTTGAACACCCATGTTCCTAAATCATAATGATGAGATGGTTAGGGATTGACATCCCAATGATAACTGGATGTGAAATGAACATGATACAATTGGTACTCTTTCTTTATAGCAATTGTTTTAATGGTTTATGTTTGAAAACATGCCTGATGCTAAAAGAATGCCATAATGTACTTAAATAATCAAGTATAATGATATCATGTAGAGCCTAACCATAGATCCATCATTTTCAGAAGTTAAATGATGGTGGAATAGGTTTTCCTAAGGGAACTCCTGGAGAGCATACTTTTGAGTATGTGGGGGTTATGGATGAAAATATCCTTACGTCCTAATGTAGGATTTGATGTGAGATGTACTTTTAATCTCCCAATCCTTCATTATATGTTTATGCTAGGATGATGTATCACTAATCTCCCGATGATGTTGTTAATGCCGCATCAATGTGAGATAAATAGGAAATCCCTCGATGAAGAAGAGAGTACAGAACGCCACTGTAACTCTAATAGTGAAGTTGCCAGAATACCCTGGAAATCTATTATGGCAGAGACACAAGATGTCTTGCATGTTGTTCCTCACACTGACTGAGGAGGATGAGGTCATAGGAATCCAGCTCTTCTAATCACCTATGTATGGTACCGATTGTGATTTCATAATGGTCGGTTGGAGTATGAGAGGTGTAACTCATCTCCTCAGGGCATAAAAATGTTTGTAACATGTAATCAACCGTGTAGCATATTTGCTTAGGTTGAACTACGAGAAACAATGATTGATGTTACATTGTTTATAGTGCTCTAGTTAAATAACTAGTATACATGTTCTTCATATTCCTTATTGTTATATGTCTTGTTGTTCAATTAAGTTATAATTGAAATGATTGCTAAAAGAATGTTGTTTTACTTAGCTCATACAACGTTTTGCCTGCTGTTGAATAATTATAGTGTTACTGTTCAATGTTATTCCTTTATTGCAATAACAAAGCTTTTGGCAGAGAGTTATGACTCTCGCTGGGACAATTATTCAAATTGTCTCATCCCCGCGGGATTCGACTTTTTAGGTAGACGCCGAGGACGAAGGAACCCATCAGTGGGTGAGCAACAACAACAGCAACAACAACATCAGGGACAACAGTGGTTCTCAGGTGGAGACACTCTCTGTCAAGTCTTATAGATAGATTGTCCTATGTGTCATCTCTGTACTCTCAAGTCCTAGGACTCATTAGATGTTTAAAGATAGATCTGAGATTTTTGGCTTAATACCTCAAGATTTTTGTATCTTGCCTTGTATAGCTAACAAGGTAAGTTGATGTATGTAACCTGAGATGTGATATGACAGAGATGTAATGATGGATCAGTCTGTAAATAACTTATCATGTTTCTTTATGAAAAAGTTTAATTGTTTATAGATCTCTTTACAAAAAGTTTTAATTTTTAGTGAATTTACATAATTCCGCTGCTAGTTAATCGCTTCCGCATTCATTGATCTTGTTTTCCGAGAAGTATCATCACAGTTTAAGTGGTATGAGAGCTCAAGGTTCGCTGAGTCTATAGAGACATAGGACTTAGGATGTTGAGTCTGTTCTAGTGTCTTCCAGTATGTCTGATAGTGTCTTCTTCTCATTTAGGAGGAGAAGATAAGACTAAGGATGTATGGACCACATGAAGAACACGTTGCAGAAAGTAGTGTTGCTGCACCCAGAGAAGGTGCAAGAAACCAAGAAAGGGAGGAACATGTGCCTGAACCACCCTAGTTCAATCCAACTGACATGGGGAACCCAGCCGTCCAAGCTATGTTTGGGCAGTTCATGACTTCCATGACACACATGACTGATAGGATGCCTATACCTACACCTAGGGCACCTACCCATCCTGAAGGACAAGGAATCGACAAGACGTTTGAATGACTTCGCCGATTTGGAGCCACAGAGTATGCTGGAACAGCTGACCCAGCAGATGCTGACTTGTGGTTAACTGAATTAGAGAAGGCCTTTAGAATCTTAAACATCCCAGAAGCTGAGAAGGTTAAACATGTTGTATATCTTCTCAAGGGGAGTGCTGGTCATTGGTGGACCATGGAAGAACAGAAAAGGCCTGGTGTAGAGGTTGAATGGGAAGTTTTCCGATGGGAATTTATCAACAGATATTTCCCTAAGACGTTTTTGGATGAGAAAATCTCTCAGTTTGTGAGGTTAAGGCAAGGACCTATGAACATTAGTGAGTACGAGGCTAAGTTCATGGAGCTTTTGGGGTTCTGTCCGCACATGGAGACCACAGATGAAGAAAGGATTAGGCATTTTGAGAAAGGGTTAAACACTGAGTTAACTACTCTTGTGTCTGCCCTAGAGAATAGAGAAAGGTTTGCTACCTTTGTGGAGTCTGTGAGGAGGGTAGAAAGGTCTGTGGTAGAGAAGAGACAGACCCAGAATAAGAGGATGTATCCCTAGTTCCAAGGATCTTCATCTAAAGGTTTCAAGAAACCTAGATTTTCTGCACGTACACCACCACCTAGATTCAATACCCAGACACAATGGATGTTGAATAGGGATAGAGGACGAAGCCTACCACTAGAAGGATCTCATAGTTCAACATCTATGTCGGTTACAGGACCACCCATACCACAACAACTGAATAAAAGTTGTTACATATGTGGAAAGATGGGACATCTAATGAAAGATTGTAGAGCCAGAGAAGTGAGTGTGACTCAACCCCAGAGGCAAAGTCAGCAAGGATCTCAAAGGAGATAGTTTCCAGGAGGATCTAGAGGATGTAGACAAGCGTCCCAAGCTGGATCATGGACACCTAGTCAACAAGCACCGAATCAACCACAAGAAACTGCAAGATTCTATGCAATGAATCCACCTGATGTAGTGATCAACCCTCGAGTTGTGGCAGGTCAGATGGAATTTTTATATTCTGATATGTTTACATCTTGTGTTGTATCTGTTTTAGTTAATCCGGGTGCTACACACTCCTTTATCACTCGAAGAGTGATTCTTGACTGCAATCTGACTATAAGTCAAAGAGCAGATAGTTTGTTGTTAGAAACTCCAGTGAGGGGATCTGCTGTAATGCAGGAGGTATGTTCTCCCTGCATCCTCTTCTTTTCAGAGCATCACATTCAAGTGGATCTTATACCACTTGAGATGCATGGATTTGATATAATCCTTGGGATGGATACCTTAGAAAAGTATAAGGTTATCTTGGATTGTGAGTCCAAGCAAGTTGTGTTTGCTAATCATAGTGACACATGGATCTTTCAAGGAGAGAGAAAAATTCTACCCACCTGTCTTGTGTCAGCTATGGTTGCTAAGAAGCTGATGAGGCAAGGATGTTATGCATTCTTGGCCCATGTGGTAGATACTACCATGGATAGTCCTAACCCTGCTGAAGTTCATGTAGTCTGGGAATTTGAAGATGTATTTCCTGAAGAACTTCTAGGTGTACCACAACCTCGGAAAATTGATTTTGAGATCAATTTAATCCCAGACACGCAACCTATAGCACTAACACCATATAGGATGGTTCCTACTAAAATGGCAGAACTCAAGAATTAGTTGCAAGAGTTGCTTGAGAATGGTTTCATCCGACCAAGTACTTCACCCCGGGGTGCTCCGGTCCTCTTTGTTAAAAAGAAATCCGGTTCAATGTGGTTGTCCATTGATTATAGACAGCTAAATAAAGTAACAATAAAGAATAAGTATCCTCTGCCGAGGATTGATGATCTCTTTGATCAGTTGCGTGGTGCAACTATCTTCTCAAAAATAGATTTGAGATCAGGATATCCTCAGCTACGTATTAAGGATAGTGACATACCTAAGTCTTCCTTTAGGACGAGGTATGGTCACTATGAGTTCACAGTTATGTCGTTTGGACTAACTAATGTACCAGCTGCATTTATGGAACTCATGAATAGAATCTTTCAACCTTTTCTCGATCAGTGTGTTGTTGTCTTTATAGATGACATCCTGATTTATAGTAGAGATGCTCAGTAGCATGAGCAGCATCTTCGTCAGGCTCTAACTTTGCTAAGAAAGCATAAGATATATGCTAAGTTTAGCAAGTGTGAGTTCTGGTTACCAGAAGTATCTTTCCTTGGACACGTAATATCTACTTGAGGTATTCATGTTGACCCTAAAAAGGTAGAATCTTCCTGTAATGGGAGCAGCCGAAGACACCGACAGAAATCCGTAGTTTCTTAGGGTTGGCAGGCTATTATCGAAGGTTCATTAAGAACTTCAGTTCCATAGCCTTACCCTTGACTAAGTTGACCAGGAAGGATGTTCATTTTGTTTGGAGTGATAAGTGTCAACAATCTTTTCAGCTATTGAAGGAGAGGTTGACAAGTTCACCTGTGCTTGTGTTACCTGAACAAGGGAAAGGATATATAGTCTTCTGTGATGCCTCTAAGAATGGACTTGGATGTGTGTTGATGTAGGATAAACAAGTGATTTCTTTTGCTTCCCGACATCTTAAGAAACACGAGGAGAATTATCCGACACACGATCTGGAACTAGCTGCTGTGGTTCATGCCTTGAAGATCTGGAGACATTATCTTTATGGAGAGACATTCCAGATTTTCACAGACCATAAGAACCTTAAGTACATCTTTTCTCAGCATGAGCTTAATATGAGGCAACACCGCAGGATGGAGTTAATCAAGGACTACAACTGTACAATTGATTACCATCCAGGGAAGGACAATGTGGTTGTCGATGCTTTGAGTAGGAAATCAGCAACACCAACCCTAGATAGAGCACAACTAAATTCCTTGGTATGCTCTAGGAGAGATATGCTTATCTCCTTAAGGCAAGACAATGTACAGTTGAAAGTATCATTGTTAGCTGGGTTGTTAGCTGAGATGCATATAAAACCTACTCTGAGAGAGCAGATCAAGGAGGCACAACAATTTGATGCTGTAGTTCAACTGATTAGATCGGAGTATGATAGTGAGAAACGAGATGGTTTCCATGACTCAGATGATCAAGTAGTCTGTTATCATGGTAGGATGATAGTTCCTGATGTGGATAACTTGAGAAAGTTAGTCCTGGAAGAAGCTCATTCTTCGATGTATGCCATGCATCCAGGAAGCACCAAGATGTATCGAAACTTGAAAGATATGTATTGGTGACCTGGTTTGAAGAAAGACATTGCTGAGTTTGTTATGCGGTGTCCTGTGTGTCAGCAAGTTAAAGCTGAACACCAGAAGCCTGTAGGAACAATGCAACCTTTACCCATATCACAGTGGAAGTGTGATCATGTAACCATGGACTTTTTGGTTGGTTTACCCAGGACACCCAAAGGACATGATTCCATTTGGGAAATAGTTGATAGGTTGACGAAGACAACACATTTCTTACCTGTCAAAACAACCTATTCTGCTGAGAAGCTAGCATAGTTATATGTTGATGAGATAGTGTGACTGCATGGAGTCCCAGTCACCATTGTTTCCGACAGAGGTCCCCAGTTTATGAGTCATTTTTGGGAACGACTTCATAAAGCCTTAGGCACACAGTTAAGGTTTAGTACAACCTTTCATCCACAGACTGATGGATAGTCAAAAAGGACTATACAGACCTTGGAAGACTTGCTTAGAGCATGTATTCTTCAGTTTACAAGGAGTTGGGATCTACACCTAAGCTTGATAGAGTTTGCCTACAACAATATCTATCAACATAGCATTGATATGGCACATTATGAAGCTTTGTATGGTAGACAATGTAGATCACCCTTATGTTGGTATGAAACCTTTGAATACCAGCTTTTAGGTCCTCATCTTGTGCAGCAGACTACCGAGAAGATTAAAGTAATACAACAATAGTTAAAAACTACACAGGAGAGGTAGAAATCTTACACTGATAAACATCATAGACCTTTAGAATTCCAAGTTGGAGATAGAGTGTACCTAAAAGTCTCACTTTGAAAAGGAGTTTTGAGATTTGGAAGGAAAGGGAAGTTAGCTCCTAGGTTTATGGGGCCTTATCCAATCATTGAACGAATTGGAAGAGTAGCTTATAAGCTAGAGTTACCACCCGAGTTACAAAAGTTACACCCTGTGTTCCACATTTCCATGCTTAGGAAATGTCATCCTGATACAAAATTAGTTATGCAACCTATGGAAGTAGAGTTGAATGATGATGTATCTTATGAAGAAGGACCTGCATCGATCCTAGATAGAATAATTAAGAAGTTGAAATAGAAAGACATAAGTCTTGTAAAAGTCCTCTGGAATCATCATGGTGTTGAGGAAGCCACATGGGAACTAGAGGAAGAGATGAGAAGGAAATATCCTGCTATATTCTCTTAATATGTTTTGTTGATTTCGGGGGCGAAATCCTTGTAAGGGGTGGATAATTTGTAACATCCCTACCTGGGTTATGAACTAACCCTAGGTATTTTGCTTAAATATGTAATTCGATACTTGTGGTTATCTTGTGTAAAGTAATTAAAGCTTCTGAGGAACATATATTTCCATTTTAGTCCTTTTTGAACAATGTTGTAATATTGTTTTGTTAGTTTTGGACTAAAGTGCAAATTACCCAATTAGAGGGGTTAACATGCAAATTGCACATGTTGAGATGTTCCTCTGATGTTGAGACATCATATGAAAAGGAGGAAGAAACGTTTCTAAGGGTTGAGAGATCATGAGTGGATGGATTTAAGAAATAAAAGAAATAACTATCTTTTTCTTTGCCTTGATAATATCCAAAAATATATAAGCACCCTTTTTCCACAAGCAAGGGAACGTTTCCCTTAGTTTCTTTTCTCATCTTCTTGCTTTGGACCGACCAAGAGGAAGCTCTGGAATAGAGGAAGACGACCAAGCTGGTTTGGGTAAGCTTTGATCATCACCTAGCTCGAATTCTTGGAGGAAACCCTAATACAAGGTTGGTTTGTTAGTTTTCCTTACACAACTCTTCGTTCTAGCCATCTTCTCCATCCAAATCTTGAATAACAGGCCTTGGACAACCTTTGGAGCTCAAGCCACCATTAAAGCTACAAAGCTTGGAGCTCTGGATCAGTCCTAGAGGTGGGTTTTATAACTCTAACCCTTAAGTTTTGTTAATGCATCTTCTTCTCCTAGAATCGTTGGTTGTTCTTCTCCTTTAGACACTTTTAAGTGTTCTTGCTAGCAATTCCGTGAAGAACAACCCCTGTTCTTGAGGTATAAGATGACGATGTTATTTCCAATATTTATTCAAAAATCCACTTTAACAAATGGTCTTCCACCTTGTTACAACCCCAAATTTTGGGTTCATTTGTTGAGAAATTTAATTTCTCATAATAAAGATAAATGAACAAATAATGGATGAATGCATGGATTTCATTTACAATAGCCTTGTTGTTTGATTTGTGGGCTTTATTGGCTATTGGGCCCAATAACAAGGATATTCAATTAATTAAGGAATAACTGAGATTTAGAGATAAGAAAGGTTTGGAAACCTCTAGAAGGCAAATCCAAAGAGGATTTCGTGCCTCTTAGATTCCTTGGGTTCCAAGGAGTCCAAAGTTGCAAAGAAAGGGCAATAAGAAAAGAAAAAAGCAATTAAGTATTTCCTTATTAATAAAGAAATTGAAAACATTGATGAAATAGGGAAAATATGTGAAAAGAGGTATTTTTGAGTTATCCATAGTGGGATTTCGTATCCCAATGATTCCTAATAATAAAAGGAATAATAATGAGGAAAATAAGAGAGAAATAAAAGAGAAATCCACAAAAGGAAATATTTTAATAAGAAATAAAACAGGATAATGAGAATAATGCATATTGATGCATTTAAGGATGATGAGTATTCCTTTAAAAGGAATTTCGAAATCATAAAGTTTCTTGGGATCCAAGGAATCCCAATGAAGAAAGAGGAAAGAGAAAATATCAATGAAGCAAAATAAGAGAATAATGTAATACATTATTAATGAATTAAGAAGGTATGGTTAAAAAGAAAGTAATGTATATTAAAGGAAAATAGGATTTCGTTCCTAAGGATTGAAAAGTCAAGTATAAAGAGAATGATAGCAAGGATTTTCGAATCCCTAATTATCCAAATAAAAGATATTATCCAAAGGAAAAGGAAGAGAGAGAACATTACTTCTCATAGAAGGAAATTAGTTTCTTTTTTTTGGAAAAGGACTCTTAGAGTCACGGCTAAGGCAACCTAGGGTTGCGTTTCCCACCCCTACATAAAGGGGTAGAGCCCAGGGTTGAATCCATGATGACCCCATACACCCATCTCTCTCCTTCTTCTTCCTTTTTTGTCCAAAACCCTAACTATAGGGATAGTGCTACCCGAGGCAACAAGGGGCCCTGAGCTGGAGTTCAGTGGAAGAAAGATGATCCCACGATGTCAGGAGGATCACAACTAGCAATAGTGTGCCCAATCTCGTGGGCAAATTCGAGTTGGACGGCCTGGAGACGCCCACGTGCTGAAGAGCTAGGAAGCTTGGCTGGCCGTCATGGCCTCAGCCTAACTGCTCCCACGCCTGCGCGAGGGCATGGCGGAGCTAGGGGGAACCACCCTGGCTGTCGGCGAGGCCCAAGGAGCAGCGGCCTGGCCGCGGTTCTTCCTCAACCTAACGGCAGCAGAGGCGCAACCGCAAGGTAGGAGACGATCTGGAATTTGACGTTTATACCCTCTCGGGTTTTGGAAGGCCCAGGATATGCGCAAGGGTATAAGTGACATTTTGAAATGTCTTCAATCTAACCCGCGAGCGTTGCATGGCTAGGAGGCGACGTGGCGCTCTCCGATTGGTCCAGGTAAGTGGAATATTACAAAAATCATAACTAATTAATGGAAGCTTGGTTTGATAAGTATAATATATCAATTTTTCTCAGAAAAACGATAGGAATCCAATAAAAATATGATTGAAGTCTGATTCCTTTTACAATTCGAAAAATAATGGAAGTTATTAGCCTTAGATGTAATAATGTTTAAAGATCCCTATTTTGGTATGATTAAAGTGATTAGTAGGGTTTAATAGATGATTAAAGTTTATCTAAGCCTGTTAATGATAAAAAGGATCATTAAGATTGAAAAAGGATGAATTTGCATGTAATTAGTTAATTTGGAAGTTTCATATGCATGAATATACTTTAATGGGCCTTGAAACCCTAATGTTGATTGATTCGACTATTAATGGCTTTAATTGATTAATTTCATGATTAAAATTGGAATATGCCAAGTCTAAGTTATTTCGAGCATTAAAGTTCTTAATTGATGGATAAATACCCTAAATGAAGTAATTAGGGTTTTCTCATGAATCAAGGTAGAGTTAATACTATATAGAGTTCATATGGGATTTAGGCCATCATGAATTATGAGTTGATAATCTGAAAGAAACTAAAGGTGATAATTGAGTCTAATAACCTTGAAATAGATTAAAAGGATAAAGAAGGTAGTTTTGGTATAAAAGAGAAATAATCAACTTTAATTGGGCTTATGGTGTTGAAATTAGGGTTTATGAACTAAGAGAGCATTTAATATGATAAAAGTGTTATGGAGGCAAAAACCCTAATAAAACCCTAATGTGGTTTAGAAAACCTAAGATGGAATCCAAGTGTAGCTTTAGAATGTTCTGGATAAATTATAACACTTGGATGTCATGCATTAATTTTAGGATACTTGTTGATTGCTTGTTGCTTGTTCTTTATCATTATTGCTTGGACAACAAGTTGCTCTGGATCAGGTATGTGGTTACGCTTATGAATAACCGCATTAGTTTTCCGCGTGGTTGTCGGATGATTAATCGCATTGACTGCAAATTATCAGTTTGGATGTTCATATTTGCAAATTATAAAGTCACTATGATTATCACATTAATAATAGAAGTATGGATTCTCGCACCTACATGCCACCCTGATGGATGATGCCAAAGGTCAGGCCCGGATGGGTAGACCAATGGACACCTTGAGTGGTGACCCCAGGCACCAAGAAGGTGGCCTATGATATTGCATGACTAGTGGGCACCATGAGTGGTGACCCCCAGGCACCAAGCTCGGGATTGAGAAGGTGGCCTTAAGTCATTGGCAAAGGGCACCCTAAGGTGGGTATGCCAGGGTTAGGGCAAAAGCGGTGGAGAATGTCATACTGAAAAGTGTAAATTGGCTTGTTAAATAATTTGATTGTGAGATTTAAATTGTTATCCATATGTGCAAACTTTTGGTTGTCCCCACATACCAGTATATTTCGATATACTGACCGACGTTTTGTTTGTCGGTGTTTTAGGTACAAATGAAAAGAACAAACAGTAAAGTGGCATATGTGGAATTAAATGAGAACTAACGTGCACAGGAGGATTAGTTAGAGTAGCATTTTCATGGATAGAAGTTTAGAAATCCCAAGATTTAAAAAGGTAAAAAAAGTTTTATTTTATACCAGTTTTTACTTTAGTTGGTAAAGTTTCTTAATTGTTATTGATTATTTGTCGAAACTTTGATCCTGTATAATGGATAACGGAACCGACCTTTCGGTCTCCCTTAATTGGGGGTTACCGGGAGGCAGGGTCATTACACACCTCTTGCACAAACGGTTTCCAAAACCGTTTGGGAGCAAACAGTTTCAAACCATTTAAAAGCAAACAGTTTCAACCAAGAACACATGGAAGCAAATGATCCAAGACGATTTGGATGCGTTGACTAGGCATTAACCATTTGGAGGCCTGTTGTAAACATTATTGACTAATCACCCACCAAAAATCATCATCTAATTCCAAGTAAATCACCAATTGAAGGCACATCAATCACCTAAACCCTAATCGGGTTATTTGCTGATTTCAATAATACAATCATGTTGAAGTTTGGGTTGAGTGGCCCAAATGGTTTCAAAACCATTTGGGGATCACCCAAACTGTCTCAAGACCGTTTGGTGATCACCCAAGACCGTTTGGAGGGTTAGTGTGCAAGACCGTTTGAGGTCTAAAAAGGTCAAGATCGTTTGATGCCTTAGTGGTCTAGATGGTTTAGTAGTTGATTAACCTAAACCTTATAGATACCTAAAGTGATTAAGGAGCCAAGTAGTTAGTGGATTAATGCATGTTATGATCAATGGTGAACATTACAAAAGTACCCTTGATGGGATAGAGTAACCTATACCCTTTGATCAAGTGAATCTTAATGGCCATAACAGTAATGACACAACCCATGATGTCAGTGTTGATTTGACTTAACCTAATCAAGAGTGATGTAAGCATCATCCATTAGTAAGAGGAGAGATAATACTCCTCATATAAATGAGAATCAAGTAACAAGATTCCAATATGTATGAATGTACCTAATTAGGGTATGATGCTTCATAGTGAGATCATGGAAACCCTAATTATGATGAATAAATGAATCTTAACCTAATTTGAGGGCATTAATGTAAGTAATCCTCATACATAACGTTGGTATGATCTTAATCCACTGTAATGTGAATAGTAAACCCTAATCTAGGGTAATGTGATGTAATGTGAATAGTAAACCCTAATCTAGGGTAGTGTGATGTAATGTGAATAGTAAACCCTAATCTAGGGAAATGTGATGGTATGAACAGTAAACCCTAATTCTGGGTTATGCTTTTAAGCATGAAACTCTATGATTGAAGTATGAAATAAGGAATCACTATTCCAATTAAGATAAAGGGGTTGAATAACCCTAATTAAATTGAATAGGGAAAACCTAACCCTATTAAAGGCATAGTGGTATAACCCTTGAATTGAATGGTTATCTTTGTTTTGCACTATGCTGATATAGATATCATGTGCATATTATCAATTGTGTGAGTCATGCAGGTCTTTATCAAGAAGTGATCATAGCCAGGTAAGGGTTATGATGTCATATCCATTGAAAGCACTTTATAAGCTTTAAGAGTAATGATATGCTATGTTTCCTGGTAAGTGATAACATATGAGATTGATAGGCTGTATGAGCCATGTGAAATATATGCATTGTTACAATCAAGGTCATGTTGTTAAATGACTTGGTAATAATATGTTACTTGGTAAAAAGTGTTATGAAGATCTAAGGGTTTGAACACCCATGTTCCTGAATCATAATGATGAGATGGTTAGGGATTGACATCCCAATGATAACTGGATGTGAAATGAACTTGATACAATTGGTACTCTTTCTATATAGAAATTGTTTTAATGGTTTATGTTTGAAAACATGCATGATACTAAAAGAATGCCATAATGTACTTAAATAATCAAGTATAATGATATCATGTAGATCCCTAACCATAGATCCATCATTTTCAGAAGTTAAATGATGGTGGAACAGGTATTCCTAAGGGAACTCCTAGAGAGCATATTTTGAGTATGTGGGGGTTATGGATGCGAATATCCTTACGTCCTAATGTAGGATTTGATGTGAGATGTACTTTTAATCTCCCAATCCTTCATTATATGTTTATGCTGGGATGATGTATCCCTAATCTCCCGATGATGTTGTTAATGCCGCATCGATGTGAGATAAATAGGAAATCCCTCGATGGAGAAGAGAGTACAGAATGCCACTGTAACTCTAATAGCGAAGTTGCCAGAATACCTTAGAAAGCTATTATGGCAGAGACACAAGATGTCTTGCATGTTGTTCCTCACACTGAATGAGGAGGATGAGGTCATAGGAATCCGGCTCTTCTGATGACCTATGTATGGTACCAATTGTGATTTCGTAATGGTCTGTTGGAGTATGGGAGGTGTAACTCATCTCCTCAGGGCATAAAAATGTTTGTAACATGTAATCAACCGTGTAGCATATTTGCTTAGGTTGAACTACGAGAAACAATGATTGATGTTACATTGTTTATAGTGCTCTAGTTAAATAACTAGTATACATGTTCTTCATATTCCTTATTGTTATATGTCTTATCGTTCAATTAAGTTATAATTGAAATGATTGCTAAAAGAATGTTGTTTTACTTAGCTCATACAACGTTTTGCCTGCTGTTGAATAATTATAGTGTTGTTGTTCATTGTTATTCCTTTATTGCAATAACAAAGCTTCTGGCAGAGAGTTATGACTCTCGCTGGGATAATTATTCAAATTGTCTCACCCCCGTGGGATTCGACTTTTTAGGTAGACGCCGAGGACGAAGGAACCCATCAGTGGGTGAGCAACAACAACAGCAGCAACAACATCAGGAACAGCAGTGATTCTTAGGTGGAGACACTGTCTGTCAAGTCTTGTAGATAGATTGTCTTATGTGTCGTCTCTGTACTCTCAGGTCCTAGGAGTCAGTAGATGTTTAAAGATAGATCTGAGATTTTTGGCTTAATACCTCAATATTTTTGTATCTTGCCTTGTACAACTAACAAGGTAAGTTGATGAATGTAACTTGAGATGTGATATGACAGAGATGTAATGATGGATCAGTCTGTAAACAACTTATCATGTTTCTTTATGAAAAAGTTTAATTGTTTATAGATCTCTTTACAAAAAGTTTTAATTTTTAGTGAATTTACATAATTCCACTGCTAGTTAATCGCTTCCGCATTCAGTGATCTTGTTTTTCGAGAAGTATCATCACTGTTTAAGTGGTATGAGAGCTCTAGGTTTGCTGAGTCTATAGAGACATAGGACTTAATATGTTGAGTCTGTTCTAGTGTCTTCCAATATTTCTGATAGTGTCTTCTGCTCATTTAGGAGGAGAAGATAAGACTAAGGATGTATGGACCACACGAAGAACACGTTGCAGAAAGTAGTGTTGTTGCACCCAGAGAAGGTGCAAGAAACCAAGAAAGGGAGGAACATGTTCCTGAACCACCCTAGTTCAATCCAACTGACATGGGGAACCCAGCCGTCCAAGCTATGTTTGGGTAGTTCATGACTGCCATGACACACATGAATGATAGGATGCCTATACCTGCACCTAGGGCACCTACCCATCCTGAAGGACAAGGAATCGACAAGACGTTTGAATGACTTCGCCGAGTTGGAGCCACAGAGTATGCAGGAACAGCTGACCCAACAGATGCTGACTTGTGGTTAACTGAATTAGAGAAGGCCTTTAGAATCCTAAACATCCCAGAAGCTGAGAAGGTTAAACTTGTTGTATATCTTCTCAAGGAGATTGCTGGTCATTGGTGGACCATGGAAGAACAGAAAAGGCCTGGTGTAGAGGTTGAATGGGAAGTTTTCCGATGGGAATTTATCAACAGATATTTCCCTAAGACGTTTCTGGATGAGAAAATCTCTCAGTTTGAGAGGTTAAGGCAAGGACCTATGAACATTAGAGAGTACGAGGCTATGTTCATGGAGCTTTTGCGGTTCTGTCCGCACATGGCGACCACAGATGAAGAAAGGATTAGGCATTTTGAGAAAGGGTTAAACGCTGAGTTAACTACTCTTGTGTCTGCCCTAGAGAATAGAGAAAGGTTTGCTACCTTTGTGGAGTATGTGAGGAGGGTAGAAAGGTCTGTGGTAGAGAAGAGACAGACCCAGAATAAGAGGATGTATCCCTAGTTCCAAGGATCTTCATCTAAAGGTTTCAAGAAACCTAGATTTTCTGCGCGTACACCACCACCTAGATTCAATACCTAGACACAGTGGATGTTGAATAGGGGTAGAGGACTAAGCCTACCACTAGAAGGATCTCGTAGTTCAACATATATGTCGGTTATAGGACCACCCAGACCACAACAACTGAATAAAAGTTGTTACATATGTGGAAAGATGGGACATCTAATGAAAGATTGTAGAGCCAGAGAAGTGAGTGTGACTCAACCCCAGAGGCAAAGTCAGCAAAGATCTCAAAGGAGATAGTTTCCAGGAGGAGCTAGAGGATGTAGACAAGCGTCCCATGCTGGATCATCGACACCTAGTCAACGAGCACCGAATCAACCACAAACAACTGCAAGATTCTATGCAATGAATCCACCTGATGCAGTGATCAACCCTCGAGTTGTGGCAGGTCAGATGGAATTGTTATATTCTGATATGTCTACATCTGGTGTTGTATCTGTTTTAATTGATCCGGGTGCTACACACTCCTTTATCACTCGAAGAGTGATTCTTGACTACAATCTGACTATAAGTCAAAGAGCAGATAGTTTGTTGTTAGAAACTCCATTGAGGGGATCTGCTGTATTGCAGGAGGTATGTTCTCCCTACATCCTCTTCTTTTTTTAGCATCACATTCAAGTGGATCTTATACCACTTGACATGCATGGATTTGATATAATCCTTGGGATGGATACCTTAGAAAGGTATAAGGTTATCTTGGATTGTGAGTCCAAGCAAGCTGTGTTTGCTAATGATAGTGACACATGGATCTTTCAAGGAGAGAGAAAGATTCTACCCACCTGTCTTGTGTCAGCTATGGTTGCTAAGAAGCTGATGAGGCAAGGATGTTATGCATTCTTGGCCCATGTGGTAGATACTACCATGGATAGTCCTAACCCTGCTGAAGTTCATGTAGTCAGGGAATTTGAAGATGTATTTCCTGAAGAACTTCCAGGTGTACCACCACCTCGGGAAATAGATTTTGAGATCAATTTAATCCCAGACACACAACCTATAGCACAAACACCATATAGGATGGTGCTTGCTGAAATGGCAGAATTCAAGAAACAGTTGCAAGAGTTGCTTGAGAAGGGTTTCATCCGACCAAGTACTTCACCCTGGGGTGCTCCGGTCCTCTTTGTTAAAAAGAAATACGGTTCAATGTGGTTGTCCATTGATTATAGACAGCTAAATAAAGTAACAATAAAGAATAAGTATCCTCTGCCGAGGATTGATGATCTCTTTGATCAGTTGTGTGGTGCAACTATCTTCTCAAAAATAGATTTGAGATCGGGATATCATCAGCTACATATTAAGGATAGTGACATACCTAAGTCTTCCTTTAGGACGAGGTATGGTCACTATGAGTTCACAGTTATGTCGTTTGGACTAACTAATGCACCAACTGCATTTATGGAACTCATGTATAGAATCTTTCAACCTTTTCTCGATCATTGTGTTGTTTTCTTTATAGATGACATCCTGATTTATAGTAGAGATGCTCAGCATCATGAGAAGCATCTTCGTCAGGCTCTAACTTTGCTAAGAAAGCATAATCTATATGCTAAGTTTAGCAAGTGTGAGTTTTGGTTACCAGAAGTATCTTTCCTTGGACACGTAATATGTGCTTGAGGTATTCATGTTGACCCTAAAAAGGTAGAATCTGTCCTGCAATGGGAGCAACCAAAGACACCGACAGAAATCCATAGTTTCTTAGGGTTGGCAGGCTATTATCGAAGGTTCATTAAGAACTTCTGTTCCATAGCCTTACCCTTGACTAAGTTGACCAGGAAGGATGTTCATTTTGTTTGGAGTGATAAGTGTCAACAATATTTGCAGCTATTGAAGGAGAGGTTGACAAGTGCACCTGTGCTTGTGTTACCTAAACAAGGGAAAGGATATATAGTCTTCTGTGATGCCTCTAAGAATGGACTTGGATGTGTGTTGATGCAGGATAAACAAGTGATTTCTTTTGCTTCCCGACAATTTAAGAAACATGAGGAGAATTATCCGACACACGATCTAGAACTAGCTGATGTGGTTCATGCCTTGAAGATCTGGAGACATTATCTTTATGGAGAGACATTCCAGATTTTAATAGACCATAAGAACCTTAAGTATATCTTTTCTCAGCATGAGCTTAATATGAGGCAACGCCGCAGGATGGAGTTAATCAAGGACTACAACTGTACAATTGATTACCATCCAGGGAAGGCCAATGTGGTTGTTGATGCTTTGAGTAGGAAATCAGCAACACCAACCCTAGATAGAGCACAAATGAATTCCTTGGTATGCTCTAGGAGAGATATGCTTATCTCCTTAAGGCAAGACAATGTACAATTGAAAGTATAATTGTTAGCCGGGTTGTTAGCTGAGATGCATATAAAACGTACTCTGAGAGAGCAGATCAAGGAGGCACAACAAGTTGGTGCTGCAGTTCAATTGATTAGATTGGAGTATGGTAGTGAGAAACGAGATGGTTTCCATGACTCAGATGATCAAGTAGCCTTTTATCATGGTCGGATGATAGTGCCTGATGTGGATAACTTGAGAAAGTTAGTCCTGGAAGAAGCTCATTCTTCGATGTATGCCATGCATCCAGGAAGCACCAAGATGTATCGAAACTTGAAAGATATATATTGGTGACCTGGTTTGAAGAAAGACGTTGCTGAGTTTGTTATGCGGTGTCCTGTGTGTCAGCAAGTTAAAGCTGAATAGCAGAAGCCTGCAGGAACAATGCAACCTTTACCCATACCACAGTGGAAGTGGGATCATGTAACCATGGACTTTGTCGTTGGTTTACCCAGGACAGCCAAAGGACATGATTCCATTTGGGAAATAGTTGATAGGTTGACGAAGACAACACATTTCTTACCTGTCAAAACAACCTATTCTGCTGAGAAGCTAGCACAGTTATATGTTGATGAGATAGTGCGACTGCATGGAGTCCCAATCACCATTGTTTCCGACAGAGGTCCCCAGTTTATGAGTCATTTTTGGGAATGACTTCATAAAGCCTTAGGCACACAGTTAAGGTTTAGTACAACCTTTCATCCACAGACTGATGGATAGTCAGAAAGGACTATACAGACCTTGGAAGACTTTCTTAGAGCATGTATTCTTCAATTTACAAGGAGTTGGGATCTACACCTAAGCTTGATAGAGTTTGCCTACAACAATAGCTATCAACATAACATTGATATGGCATCTTATGAAGCTTTGTATGGTAGACAATGTAGATCACCCTTATGTTGGTATGAAACCTGTGAATACCAGCTTTTAGGTCATGATCTTGTGCAGCAGACTACCGAGAAGATTATAGTAATACAATAATAGTTAAAAACTGCACAGGATAGGTAGAAATCTTACACTGATAAACATCATAGACCTTTAGAATTCCAAGTTGGAGATAGAGTGTACCTCAAAGTCTCACTTTGAAAAGGAGTTTTGAGATTTGGAAGGAAAGGGAAGTTAGCTCCTAGGTTTATGGGGCCTTATCCAATCATTGAACGAATTGGAAGAGTAGCTTATAAGCTAGAGTTACCACCAGAGTTACAAAAGTTACACCCTGTGTTCCACATTTCCATGCTTAGGAAATGTCATCCTGATACAAAATCAGTTCTGCAACCGATGGAAGTAGAGTTGAATGATGATGTATCTTATGAAGAAGGACCTGTATCGATCCTTGATAGAAGAATTAAGAAGTTGAAAAAGAAAGACATAAGTCTTATGAAAGTCCTCTAGAATCATCATGGTGTTGAGGAAGCCACATGGGAACTAGAGGAAGAGATGAGAAGGAAATATCCTGCTCTATTCTCTTAATATGTTTTGTTGATTTCAGGGGTGAAATCCTTGTAAGGGGTGGATAATTTGTAACATCCCTGACCTGGGTTATGAATAACCCTAGGTATTTTGCTTAAATATGTAATTAGATACTTGTGGTTATCTTGTGTAAAGTAATTAAAGCTTCTTAGGAACATATATATCCATTTTAGTCCTTTTTAAACAATGTTGTAATATTGTTTTGTTAATTTTGGACTAAAGTGCAAATTACCCAATTAGAGGGGTTAACTTGCAAATTGCACATTTTGAGATGTTCCTCTGATGTTGAGACATCATCTGAAAAGGAGGAAGAAACGTGGCTAAGGGTTGAGAGATCATGAGTGGATGGGTTTAAGAAATAAAAGAAATAACTATCTTTTTCTTTGCCTTGATAATATCCAAAAATATATAAGCACCCTTTTTCCACAAGCAAGGGAACATTTCCCTTAGTTTCTTTTCTCATCTTCTTGCTTTGGACTGACCAATAGGAAGATTTGGAACAGAGGAGGACGACCAAGCTGGTTTGGGTAAGCTTTGATCATCACCTAGCTCGAATTCTTGGAGGAAACCCTAATACAAGGTTGGTTTGTTAGTTTTCCTTACACAACTCTTCGTTCTAGCCATCTTCTCCATCCAAATCTTGAATAACAGGCCTTGGACAACCTTTGGAGCTCAAGCCACCATTAAAGCTACGAAGCTTGGTGCTCTTCTCTGGGTGCAACAACACTACTTTCTACAACGTGTTCTTCGTGTGGTCCATACATCCTTAGTCTTATCTTCTCCTCCTAAATGAGTAGAAGACACTATCAGACATACTGGAAGACACTAGAACAGACTCAACATCCTAAGTCCTATGTCTCTATAGACTCAGCGAACCTAGAGCTCTCATACCACTTAAACTGTGATGATACTTCTCGGAAAACAAGATCAATGAATGCAGAAGCGATTAACTAGCAGCGGAATTATGTAAATTCACTAAAAATTAAAACTTTTTGTAAGGAGATCTATAAACAATTAAACTTTTTCATAAAGAAACATGATAAGTTGTTTACAGACTGATCCATCATTACATCTCTATCATATCACATCTCAAGTAACATACATCAACTTACCTTGTTAGTTGTACAAGGCAAGATACAAAAATCTCGAGGTATTAAGCCAAAAATCTCAGATCTATCTTTAAACATCTACTGACTCCTAGGACCTGAGAGTACAGAGATGACACATAGGACAATCTATCTACAAGACTTGATAGACACTGTCTCCACCTAAGAATCACTGTTGTCCCTGATGTTGTTGTTGCTGTTGTTGTTGCTCACCCACTGATGGGTTCCTTCGTTCTCGACGTCTACCTAAAACGTTGAATCCCACGGGGGTGTGACAATTTGAATAATTGTCCCAGCGAGAGTCATAACTCTCTGCCAGAAGCTTTGTTATTGCAATAAAGGAATAACATTGAACAATAACACTATAATTATTCAACAGCAGGCAAAACGTTGTATGAGCTAAGTAAAACAACATTCTTTTAGCAATCATTTCAATTATAACTTAATTGAACGACAAGACATATAACAATAAGGAATATGAAGAACATGTATACTAGTTATTTAACTAGAGCACTATAAAGAATGTAACATCAATCATTGTTTCTCGTAGTTCAACCTAAGCAAATATGCTACACGGTTGATTACATGTTACAAACATTTTTATGCCCTGAGGAGATGAGTTACACCTCTCATACTCCAACCGACCATTACGAAATCACAATCGGTACCATACATAGGTCATCAGAAGAGTCGGATTCCTATGACCTCATCCTCCTCAGTTAGTGTGAGGAACAACATGCAAGACATCTTGTGTCTCTACCATAATAGCTTTCCAGGGTATTCTGGCAACTTCGCTATTAGAGTTACAGTGGCGTTCTGTACTCTCTTTGCCATCGAGGGATTTCCTATTTATCTCACATCAATGCGGCATTAACAACATCATCGGGAGATTAGTGATACATCATCCCAGCATAAACATATAATGAAGGATTGGGAGATTAAAAGTACATCTCACATCAAATCCTACATTAGGACGTAAGGATATTCGCATCCATAACCCCCACATACTCAAAAGTATGCTCTCCAGGAGTTCCCTTAGGAAAACCTGTTCCACCATCATTTAACTTCTGACAATGATGGATCTATGGTTAGGGATCTACATGATATCATTATACTTGATTATTTAAGTACATTATGGCATTGTTTTAGCATCATACATGTTTTCAAACATAAACCATTAAAACAATTGCTATAAAGAAAGAGTACCAATTGTATCAAGTTCATTTAACATCCAGTTATCATTGGGATGTCAATCCCTAACCATCTTATCATTATGATTCAGGAACATGGGTGTTCAAACCCTTAGATCTTCATAACACTTGTTACCAAGTAACATATTATTACCAAGTCATTTAACAACATGACCTTGATTGTAACAATGCATATATTTCTCATGGCTCATACAGCCTATCAATCTCATATGTTACCACTTACCAGGAAACATAGCATATCATTACTCTTAAAGCTTATAAAGTGCTTTCAATGGATATGACATCATAACCCTTACCTGGCTATGATCACTTCTTGATAAAGACCTGCATGACTCACACAATTGATAATATGCACATGATATCTATATCAGCATAGTGCAAAACAAAGATAACCTTTCAATTCAAGGGTTATACCACTATGCCTTTAATAGGGTTAGGTTTTCCCTATTCAATTTAATTAGGGTTATTCAACCCCTTTATCTTAATTGGAATAGTGATTCCTTATTTCATACTTCAATCATAGAGTTTCATGCTTAAAAGCATAACCCAAAATTATGTTTTACTGTTCATACCATCACATTTCCCTAGATTAGGGTTTACTATTCACATTACATCACACTACCCTAGATTAGGGTTTACTATTCACATTACATCACATTACCCTAGATTAGGGTTTACTATTCACATTACAGTGGATTAAGATCATACCAACAATATGTATGAGGATTACTTACATTAATGCCCTCAAATTAGGTTAAGATTCATTTATTCATCATAATTAGGGTTTCCATGATCTCACTATGAAGGATCATACCCTCATTAGGTACATTCATACATATTGGAAGCTTGTTACTTGATTCTCATTTATATGAGGAGTATTATCTCTCCTCTTACTAATAGATGACGTTTACATCACTCTTGATTAGGTTAAGTCAAATCAACACTGACATCATGGGTTGTGTCATTACTGTTATGGCCATTAAGATTCACTTGATCAAAGGGTATAGGTTACTCTATCCCATCAAGGGTACTTTTGTAATGTTCACCATTGATCATAACATGCATTAATCCACTAACTACTTGGTTCCTTAATCACTTTAGGTATCTATAAGGTTTAGGTTAATCAACTACTAAACCATATAGACCACTAAGGCATCAAACGATCTTGACCTTTTTAGACCTCAAATGGTCTTGCACACTAACCCTCCAAACGGTCTTGGGTGATCACCAAACGGTCTTGAGACCGTTTGGGTGATCCCCAAATGGTTTTGAAACCGTTTGGGCCACTCAACCCAAAATTCAACATGATTGTATTATTGAAATCAACAAATAACCCGATTAGGGTTTAGGTGATTGATGTGCCTTCAATTGGTGATTTACATGGAATTAGATGATGATTTTTGGTGGGTGATTAGTCCATAATGTTTACAACAGGCCTCCAAATGGTTAATGTCTGGTCAACGCATCCAAACGGTCTTGGACCATTTGCTTCCATGTGTTCTTGGTGGAAACGGTTTGCTTTCAAATGGTTTGAAACCATTTGCTCCCAAACGGTTTTGGAAACCGTTTGTGCAAGAGGTGGAAGACCGTTTGTTAAAGTGGATTTTTGGATAAATATTGGAAATAACATCGTCATATTATACCTCAAGAACAGGGGTTGTTCTTCATGGAGTTTCTAGCAAGAACACTTAAAAGTGTCTAAAGGAGAAGAACAAGCAACGATTCTAGGAGAAGAAGATGCATTAACAAAACTTAAGGGTTAGAGTTATAAAACTGACCTCTAGGAAAACCAAGAAAGGGAAGAACATGTGCCTGAACCACCCTAGTTCAATCCAACTGACATGGGGAACCCAGCCGTCCAAGCTATGTTTGGGCAGTTCATGACTGCCATGACACACATGACTGATAGGATGCCTATACCTTCACCTAGGGCACCTACCCATCCTGAAGGACAAGGAATCGACAAGACGTTTGAATGACTTCGCCAAGTTGGAGCCACAGAGTATGCTGGAACAGCTGACCCAGCAGATGCTGACTTGTGGTTAACTGAATTAGAGAAGGCCTTTAGAATCCTAAACATCCCAGAAGATGAGAAGGTTAAACATGTTGTATATCTTCTCAAGGGGAGTGCTGGTCATTGGTGGACCATGGAAGAACAGAAAAGGCCTGGTGTAGAGGTTGAATGGGAAGTTTTCCGATGGGAATTTATCAACAGATATTTCCCTAAGACGTTTCTGGATGAGAAAATCTCTCAATTTGAGAGGTTAAGGACCTATGAACATTAGAGAGTACGAGGCTAAGTTCATGGAGCTTTTGCGGTTTTGTCCGCACATGGCGACCACAGATGAAGAAAGGATTAGGCATTTTGAGAAAGGGTTAAATGCTGAGTTAACTACTCTTGTGTCTGCCCTAGAGAATAGAGAAAGGTTTGCTACCTTTGTGGAGTCTGTGAGGAGGGTAGAAAGGTCTGTGGCAGAGAAGAGACAGGCCCAGAATAAGAGGATGTATCCCTATTTCCAAGGATCTTCATCTAAAGGTTTCAAGAAACCTAGATTTTCTGCGCGTACACCACCACCTAGATTCAATACCCAGATGCAGTGGATGTTGAATAGGGGTAGAGGAGGAAGCCTAATACTAGAAGGATCTCATAGTTCAACATCTATGTCGGTTACAGGACCACCCAGACCACAACAACTGAATAAAAGTTGTTACATATGTGGAAAGATGAGACATCTAATGAAAGATTGCAGAGCCAGAGAAGTGAGTGTGACTCAACCCCAGAGGCAAAGTCAGGAAGGATCTCAAAGGAACAAGGAGGAGCTAGAGGATGTAGACAAGCGTCCCAAGCTGGATCATCGACACATAGTCAACGAGCACCGAATCAACCACAAGCAACTACAAGATTCTATGAAAAGAATCCACATGATGCAGTGATCAACCCTCGGGTTGTGGCAGGTCAGATGGAATTGTTATATTATGATATGTCTACATCTTGTGTTGTATCTATTTTAATTGATCCGGGTGCTACGCACTCCTTTATCACTCGAAGAGTGATTCTTGACTGCAATCTAACTATAGTCAAAGAGCAGATAGTTTGTTGTTAGAAACTCCGTTGAGGGGATCTGCTGTATTGCAGGAGGTATGTTCTCCCTGCATCCTCTTCTTTTCTGAGCATCACATTCAAGTGGATCTTATACCACTTGACATGCATGGATTTGATATAATCCTTGGGATGGATACCTTAAAAAGGTATAAGGTTATCTTGGATTGCGAGTCCAAGCAAGCTGTGTTTGCTAATGATAGTGACACATGGATCTTTCAAGGAGAGAGAAAGATTCTACCCACCTGTCTTGTGTCAGCTATGGTTGCTAAGTAGCTAATGAGGCAAGGATGTTATGCATTCTTGGCCCATGTGGTAGATATTACCATGGATAGTCCTAACCCTGCTGAAGTTCATGTAGTCAGGGAATTTGAAGATGTATTTCCTGAAGAACTTCCAGGTGTACCACCGCCTCGGGAAATTGATTTTGAGATCAATTTAATCCCAGACACACAACCTATAGCACAAACACCATATAGGATGGTGCTTGCTGGAATGGCAGAACTCAAGAAATAGTTGCAAGAGTTGCTTGAGAAGGGTTTCATCCAACCAAGTACTTCACCCTGGGGTGCTCCGGTCCTCTTTGTTAAAAAGAAATACGGTTCAATGTGGTTGTCCATTGATTATAGACAGCTAAATTAAGTAACAATAAAGAATAAGTATCCTCTGCCGAGGATTGATGATCTCTTTGATCAGTTGTGTGGTGCAACTATCTTCTCAAAAATAGATTTGAGATCGGGATATCATCAGCTACATATTAAGGATAGTGAAATAGCTAAGTCTTCCTTTAGGAAGAGGTATGGTCACTATGAGTTCACAGTTATGTCGTTTGGACTAACTAATGCACCAACTGCATTTATGGAACTCATGAATAGAATCTTTCAACCTTTTCTCGATCAGTGTGTTGTTGTCTTTATAGATGACATCCTGATTTATAGTAGAGATGCTCAGTAGCATGAGCAGCATCTTCGTCAGGCTCTAACTTTGCTAAGAAAGGATAAGCTATATGCTAAGTTTAGCAAGTTTGAGTTCTGGTTACCAGAACTATCTTTCCTTGGACATGTAATATCTGCTTGAGGTATTCATGTTGACCCTAAGAAGGTAGAATATGTCCTGCAATGGGAGCAGCCGAAGACACTGACAGAAATCTGTAGTTTCTTAAGGTTGGCAGGCTATTATCGAAGGTTCATTAAGAACTTCAGTTCCATAGCCTTACCCTTGACTAAGTTGACCAAGAAGGATGTTCATTTTGTTTGGAGTGATAAGTGTCAACAATCTTTTCAACTATTGAAGGAGAGGTTGACAAGTGCACCTGTGCTTGTGTTACCTAAACAAGGCAAAGGATATATAGTCTTCTATGATGCCTCTAAGAATGGACTTGGATGTGTGTTGATGCAGGATAAACAAGTGATTTCTTTTGCTTCCCGACAGCTTAAGAAACATGAGGAGAATTATCCGACACATGATCTGGAACTAGCTGCTGTGGTTCATGCTTTGAAGATCTGGAGACATTATCTTTATGGAGAGACATTCCAGATTTTCACTGCCCATAAGAACCTTAAGTATATCTTTTCTCAGCATGAGCTTAATATGAGGCAACACCGCTGGATGGAGTTAATCAAGGACTACAATTGTACAATTGATTACCATCCAGGGAAGGCCAATGTGGTTGTTGATGCTTTGAGTAGGAAATCAGCATCACCAACCCTAGATAGAGCACAACTGAATTCCTTGGTATGCTCTAGGAGAGATATGCTTATCTCCTTAAGGTAAGATAATGTACAGTTGAAAGTATCATTGTTAACCGGGATGTTAGCTGAGATGCATATAAAACCTACTCTGAGAGAGCAGATCAAGGAGGAACAACAAGTTGATGTTGTAGTTCAACTGATTAGATCGGAGTATGGTAGTGAGAAACGAGATGGTTTCCATGACTCAGATGATCAAGTAGCATGTTATCATGGTAGGATGATAGTGCCTGATGTGGATAACTTGAGAAAGTTAGTCTTGGAAGAAGCTCATTCTTCGATGTATGCCATGCATCCAGGAAGCACCAAGATGTATCGAAACTTGAAAGATATGTATTGGTGACCTGGTTTGAAGAAAGACCTTGTTGAGTTTGTTATGCGGTGTCCTATGTGTCATCAAGTTAAAGATGAACACCAGGAGCCTGCAGGAACAATGCAACCTTTACCCATACCACAGTGGAAGTGGGATCATGTAACCATGGACTTTGTGGTTGGTTTACCCAGGACAGCCAAAGGACATGATTCTATTTGGGAAATAGTTGATAGGTTGATGAAGACAACACATTTCTTACCTGTCAAAACAACCTATTCTGCTGAGAAGCTAGCACAGTTATATGTTGATGAGATAGTGCGAATGCATGGAGTCCCAATCACCATTGTTTCCGACAGAGGTCCCCAGTTTATGATTCGTTTTTGGGAACGACTTCATAAATCCTTAGGCACAGACTGATGGACAGTCAGAAAGGACTATACATACCTTGGAAGACTTGCTTAGAGCATGTATTCTTCAGTTTACAAGGAGTTGGGATCTACACCTAAGCTTGATAGAGTTTGCCTACAACAATAGCTATCAACATAGCATTGATATGGCACCTTATGAAGCTTTGTATGGTAGACAATGTAGATCACCCTTATGTTGGTATGAAACCTGTGAATACCAGCTTTTAGGTCCTGATCTTGTGCAGCAGACTACCGAGAAGATTAAAGTAATACAACAACAGTTAAAAACTGCACAGGATAGGTAGAAATCTTACACTAATAAACAGCATAGACCTTTATAATTCCAAGTTGGAGATAGAGTGTACCTCAAAGTCTCACTTTGAAAAGGAGTTTTGAGATTTGGAAGGAATGGGAAGTTAGCTCCTAGGTTTATGGGGCCTTATCCAATCATTGAACGAATTGGAAGAGTAGCTTATAAGCTAGAGTTACCACCGGAGTTACAAAAGTTACACCCTGTGTTCCACATTTCCATGCTTAGGAAATGTCATCCTGATATAAAATCAGTTCTGCAACCTATGGAAGTAGAGTTGAATGATGATGTATCTTATGAAGAAGGACCTATATCGATCCTTGATAGAAGAATTAAGAAGTTGAAAAAGAAAGACATAAGTTTTGTGAAAGTCCTCTGGAATCATCATGGTGTTGAGGAAGCCACATGGGAACTAGAGGAAGAGATGAGAAGGAAATATCCTGCTCTATTCTCTTAATATGTTTTGTTGATTTCGGGGGCGAAATCCTTGTAAGGGGTGGATAATTTGTAACATCCTTGACCTGGGTTATGAACTAACCCTAGGTATTTTTCTTAAATATGTAATTAGATACTTGTGGTTATCTTGTGTAAAGTAATTTAAACTTCTGAGGAACATATATTTCCATTTTAGTCCTTTTTGAACAATGTTGTAATATTGTTTTGTTAGTTTTGGACTAAAGTGCAAATTACCCAATTAGAGGGGTTAACTTGCAAATTGCACATGTTGAGATGTTCCTCTGATGTTGAGACATCATATGAAAAGGAGGAAGAAATGTGGCTAAGGGTTGAGAGATCATGAGTGGATGGGTTTAAGAAATAAAAGAAATAACTATCTTTTTCTTTGCCTTGATAATATCCAAAAATATATAAGCACCCTTTTTCCACAAGCAAGGGAACGTTTCCCTTAGTTTCTTTTCTCATCTTCTTGCTTTGGACCGACCAATAGGAAGCTCTGGAACAGAGGAGGATGACCAAGCTGGTTTGGGTAAGCTTTGATCATCACCTAGCTCGAATTCTTGGAGGAAACCCTAATATTAGGTTGGTTTGTTAGTTTTCCTTACACAACTCTTCATTCTAGCCATCTTCTCCATCCAAATCTTGAATAACAGGCCTTGGACAACCTTTGGAGCTCAAGCCACCATTAAAGCTACGAAGCTTGGGGCTCTGGATCAGTCCTAGAGGTGGGATTTATAACTCTAACCCTTAAGTTTTGTTAATGCATCTTTTTCTCCTAGAATCGTTGCTTGTTCTTCTCCTTTAGACACTTTTAAGTGTTCTTGCTAGCAATTCCGTGAAGAACAGCCCCTGTTCTTGAGGTATAAGATGACGACGCTATTTCCAATATTTATCCAAAAATCCACTTCAACAAACGGTTTTCCACCTCTTGCACAAACGGTTTCCAAAACCGTTTGGGAGCAAACGGTTTCAAACCATTTGAAAGCAAACAGTTTCAGCCAAGAACACATGGAAGCAAATGGTCCAAGACCGTTTGGATGCGTTGATCAGGCATTAACCATTTGGAGGCCTGTTGTAAACATTATGGACTAATCATTCACCAAAAATCATCATCTAATTCCAAGTAAATCACCAATTGAAGGCACATCAATCACCTAAACCCTAATCGGGTTATTTGCTGATTTCAATAATACAATCATGTTGAAGTTTGGGTTGAGTGGCCCAAACGGTTTCAAAACCATTTGGGGATCACACAAACGGTCTCAAGACCGTTTGGTGATCACCCAAGACTGTTTGGAGGGTTAGTGTGCAAGACCGTTTGAGGTCTAAAAAGGTCAAGATCGTTTGATGCCTTAGTGGTCTAGATGGTTTAGTAGTTGATTAACCTAAACCTTATAGATACCTAAAGTGATTAAGGAACCAAGTAGTTAGTGGATTAATGCATGTTATGATCAATGGTGAACATTACAAAAGTACCCTTGATGGGATAGAGTAACCTATACCCTTTGATCAAGTGAATCTTAATGGCCATAACAGTAATGACACAACCCATGATGTCAGTGTTGATTTGACTTAACCTAATCAAGAGTGATGTAAACGTCATCTATTAGTAAGAGGAGAGATAATACTCCTCATATAAATGAGAATCAAGTAACAAGCTTCCAATATGTATGAATGTACCTAATCAGGGTATGATCCTTCATAGTGAGATCATGGAAACCCTAATTATGATGAATAAATGAATCTTAACCTAATTTGAGGGCATTAATGTAAGTAATCCTCATACATAATGTTGGTATGATCTTAATCCACTGTAGTGTGAATACTAAACCCTAATCTAGGGTAATGTGATGTAATGTGAATAGTAAACCCTAATCTAGGGTAGTGTGATGTAATGTGAATAGTAAACCCTAATCTAGGGAAATGTGATGGTATGAACAGTAAACCCTAATTCTGGGTTATGCTTTTAAGCATGAAACTCTATGATTGAAGTATTAAATAAGGAATCACTATTCCAATTAAGATAAAGGGGTTGAATAACCCTAATTAAATTGAATAGGGAAAACCTAACCCTATTAAAGGCATAGTGGTATAACCCTTGAATTGAAAGGTTATCTTTGTTTTGCACTATGCTGATATACATATAATGTGCATATTATCAATTGTGTGAGTCATGCAGGTCTTTATCGAGAAGTGATCATAGCCAAGTAAGGGTTATGATGTCATATCCATTGAAAGCACTTTATAAGCTTTAAGAGTAATGATATGCTATGTTGCCTGGTAAGTGGTAACATATGAGATTGATAGGCTGTATGAGCCATGAGAAATATATGCATTGTTACAATCAAGGTCATGTTGTTAAATGACTTGGCAATAATATGTTACTTGGTAACAAGTGTTATGAAGATCTAAGGGTTTGAACACCCATGTTCCTGAATCATAATGATGAGATGGTTAGGGATTGACATCCCAATGATAACTGGATGTGAAATGAACTTGATACAATTGATACTCTTTCTTTATAGCAATTGTTTTAATGGTTTATGTTTGAAAGCATGCCTGATGCTAAACGAATGCCATAATGTACTTAAATAATCAAGTATAATGATATCATGTAGAGCCCAGACCATAGATCCATCATTGTCAGAAGTTAAATGATGGTGGAATAGGTTTTCCTAAGGGAACTCCCGGTGAGCATACTTTTTGAGTATGTGGGGGTTATGGACGTGAATATCCTTACATCCTAATGTAGGATTTGATGGATGTGCTTTTAATCTCCCAATCCTTCATTATATGTTTATGCCGGGATGATGTATCACTAATCTCCCGATGATGTTGTTAATGCCGCATCGATGTGAGATAAATAGGAAATCCCTCGATGGTGAAGAGAGTACATAACGCTACTGTAACTCTAATAGTGAAGTTGCTAGAATACCCTGGAAAGCTATTATGGCAGAGACACAAGATGTCTTGCATGTTGTTCCTCACACTGACTGAGGATGATGAGGTCATAGGAATCCAACTCTTCTGATGACCTATGTATGGTACCGATTGCGATTTCGTAATGGTCAGTTGGAGTATGAGAGGTGTAAGTCATGTCCTTAGGGCATAAAAATGTTTGTAACATGTAATCAGCCGTGTAGCATATTTTCTTAGGTTGAACTACGAGAAACAATGATTGATGTTACATTGTTTATAGTGCTCTAGTTAAATAACTAGTATACATGTTCTGCATATTCCTTATTGTTATATGTCTTGTCGTTCAATTAAGTTATAATTGAAATGATTGCTAAAAGAATGTTCTTTTACTTAGCTCATACAACGTTTTACCTACTGTTGAATAATTATAGTGTTACTTTTCAATGTTATTCCTTTATTGCAATAACAAAGTTTCTGGCGGAGAGTTATCACTCTCGCTGGGACAATTATTCAAATTGTCTCACCCCCGTGGGAGTTTACTTTTTAGGTAGACGCCGAGGACAAAGGAACCCATTAGTGGGTGAGCAACAACAACAGTAGCAACATCAGGGACAACAGTGATTCTCAGGTGGAGACACTGTCTGTCAAGTCTTGTAGATATATTGTCCTATGTGTCATCTCTGTACTCTCAGGTCCTAGGAGTCAGTAGATGTTTAAAGATAGATCTGAGATTTTTGGCTTGATGCCTCAAGATTTTTGTATCTTGCCTTGTACATCTAACAAGGTAAGTTGATGTATGTAACTCGAGATGTGATATTACAGAGATGTAATGATGGATCAGTCTATAAACAACTTATCATGTTTCTTTATGAAAAAGTTTTATCGTTTATAGATCTCTTTACGAAAAGTTTTAATTTTTAGTGAATTTACATAATTTCGCTGCTATTTAATCGCTTCCGCATTCATTGATCTTATTTTCCGAGAAGTATCGTCACACTAGAAACCCTAACTCCATGACTAGGAGGTTGGTGTGCATATATCCTTAGTTTTGACCAAACAAGTTATACTTATAACCTAACATGTTTTTTTATATACTAGTAAATATATAATGGTCATCTAATACATAGTTCATATTATTGAACCCTAATGAATTCCTAATGCACACAATATATTAATATACATGGTGATGCACATAATGTTGACGATGTCACCCTAAAGATATGATGTGCATTATAAATGGAAACTTGAACCTAATGCATACTAATCATGTATAGGTGACATATAATGATCATGTTGACCTAAGCCCTAAGGTATAATCATCTAACCTTACCATATATATATATCCATGATGATATTCATGATACATTAGTGACATTAGGTGTCATAATTAGAGAACATACATTGATACACCAAAATGTTATCAATATGTAATACATACTACCTTGTTCACTAAAATACATATAATGACTCAAATATGGTTATTGAGTAATTTGATTCACATAATATGCATGAATGACAAATGTGGTATTGAATATGCTTATTTGGTAAAAAAATGAGGATAAATATTACTAAATGATTAATGATGACATTAATGTGAGTATTATAGGTAATGCGACAATGTGTAATATATGTAGCATATTTGGATTAATTGTATACTTCATAACTTGTTGTATAATATTACCTATTTAATAAAAAATAATCTGATATAATTCCATAAGGAGATAATATGAGGATGATGGAGTCTAAATCCTAACTATTAAGGGTTGTGATCTAATATATTAATAGATGTTGAGATAGTGGAGTAACCCTAACTGTGGTTAAAATTCTTAATGAGTTAACTAAGAAATACATATGATTTGTGCATAATGTTGATATGTAATTGTTTTGACAACAATGTGAATATAAAATGACACAATTATAGAATAAAAAGTATGATGCAACATCATAATGAATATAATTCTAATAAGATGAAAATGTTAGTTGTGTTATAAAAGATAATCTGAATAATGGAACCCTTAGTGATCCATGAGAACTTGACTTATGAATAGAGCATGTGAAGTCCCATATATTAATGGTAGCCACCTAGTTGCTTAGAGATGAGATATTACATACTCACCCTTCCCTCTTATTGAGATTTCAAGGATGAAATCCTCTTTAAGGGGTGGAGTGTTGTAACATATCAGAACTTGGGTAAATTCTTAATTTCATATTTATGCCAACATATGGGTTTGTGCAAAAATACCTCAATTAATATTTTAATTAGTCTAAAATGCAAAATGACCACTAAAGTGAGATAATAATTAGATTATATTAATTTGTAGTTTTCTATGGCATTTTGGAAAATTAGTAAGAGATAGTGGGTTTTGAGTTAGTTAATGAGAATAATAATCCTATTTTCTTTCTCTCTCCTCCTATGTGGCAACAAAACATGAAAAGGGAATAATGTGGTGAGATATGACTCTTGAAATTAATATATGTTGTTTATCTCGAATTTTCACTCAAGGATTTAATTAGAAAAGCTTTTTCATATTAAATCACCCTTTAATACATTAATTTATACATTAATGGCCTATATGGTGATTAAGGGCCAAACCATGAGCAAAACCGAGATTTAATTGCATATGAATATTCTAGACAATAAATTTAGTCTATGCTCAAAATTTTAGGTCATTTGGACCATGATTGACCCTCCAAATCTAATTTAATAGCTTTGAATATAGTTGACTATGGTTTGAGTTTATTTTCATTTGATGTGAGAAATTAAACCTATGGTTTCAGTTATTTATTACCCTATCATGCATTACTTGATTCGTTTATCTAGAGCACACAATCCAATGATTGTAGTGCAACACACCAAGTCTAACTTTGATCCAACAATTGGATCATTATCTCCAACCTCTGCTCTGTTCGGGGATATGAGCACAACTACCTGGCGATCCTTTCCCTGATCGTTTATCTCATATTACTCCATAATTTCACACGATTCTTCCCCTCTTATATTCATCCCTCATTGATGCTTCAAACGATCTATACCTCATCGTTTATGTTGATCGAATGAGGAAATGCCCAAAGTGGCGCTCCCAACCCTCTCTGCCCTGATGTTGCAGTCGCCATCTTAGCAAAACCCACAACTATTTAAGGGTTCCAAAACCACCGCTAGACCCCGCACATTGCTCCTCCATCACCAATTTCACCACCCATGCCTGGAATCCCCTAGACATTCTTGAGTGGTTCTCCGATGACCCCACCCCTCCTCCAACCCCTCTCCGACACCAGCAGTAAAATTGAGGCCTAAGTAAGCATCCCTAGCCCTCAGCCTTTCTGTTCCTTAACTTTTTTTGTCTCATGATGTACCCAACTACCGTACCCTATAGTCGCATTTTTGGTGCTCATTAGTGTCCACCCTAGCGATGCTTCAGGGCCCCTCCGGCCAAGTAAACTTCACCTCGAGCCTACCTTGAGTACCTCACATGTTTTTCGATCCTTGGTTTTTCTAACACCGACTCTTATGCTTGGTCTGGTTCCCTGATCTTGCTCCCCTATTCTGGCCATGGAGAAACCTGGTCCCAATGTTCTTGGGCACAAGGGAACTTTCTTTGGGGGTCATTATGACTGAGAGAACTCAGGGAACTTGTTCCCAGTCTCTATTTGCATCAATACTCATTGGGTTACGATCTGGATCCATGGAGTCCTGACCTCCAAGTTGTGCTCGAGATCCATGGCTTGAAGTAGGAACAAGCCAGGTCAGAAAATGATCTTGGTGTCCCTGTAACGTGATCGAACGATTTTGGTTGCATGGGTAATTTAGGGTTTTCACATGCATATTTGTTCATCAATCGCGAGTCAATTGTTATGATCGAATGACACTTTTGCCCCCGCATAATCGATTATATGTAACCCACACCTAATCTTCTTTTGTCATTTCACAGTTTATTTACATCTGAATATCTTCAATTTAAATCAGTGTCACAATATAGTCCTCTTCTCCCTAATTGATCAATTTTATAAAATTCATAGTAAATCAATACATTATCAATAAAATTCAAATAAATACTCATTGGAATGAATTTTTCACAAGGAATCTGATTTTAGGGTTCTCATGTCATGTTTTGGTGCCCTGTTCTGATGTTTATTAGAAACACCAATTTATTTATATAAAAGGCCCTAATTTTTGTAATTAATTCATTTTAACTCCAAATTTAATAAGTAATTGCATTTTCTAAATTAGGAGAATCTAATTGATTGATTGGTCTAGGTTTTCAGTCCCTAATCGATGGTTTTTATAGAAAATTAGGGTTTCTTATTTTTTATACTTTAAAAAATCCTAATGCATATGGTGAAATGTGTAATTTGGTTAAAGTGGCCTTGGAATCAACTTAGTGGGGAAAGTGATGACTAGGACTCTACATTGAGGTATGTGCTTATGTGCAAATGTGAGCATGTGCATTCCTTCACCCTTTAGTCAAGCATTTCATAATCCAACCATATATTCCCAATGAGGCATAGTTTATCCTTCAATCTCATCATTGCCTTTTTGTGTCCTTTATTTCAATTAATTCTTGGGTTTTCAACCTCTATGCAATATTTCATTTATTTAATATTCCATATGATTCTATTTCTAGCATGATGAATTATTGAAAATTTAACTAATGTAGTGTATTTATGTACAACCACCCATGGTTGGGCATGTGTTATTTCTCCCAAGGGAATGTGTTTACTATCCCCACTTTTATATATATTTTAGGTGTTTGCGAGTGTGTTACTCTCCCTCACCTATTGGTTGAGGTTAGGTAGGTTCCCTTACTTGGGCATGAGGGAACTTACTTTTGGGGGTCCCTGTGACTGAGAGAACATAGGGAACTTGTTCCTAATCTCTCTTGGTGTTAATACTCATTGGGTTACAATCTGTATCCATAGGGTCCCAACCTCCAACTTATGCTCGAGGTCCATGGCTCGAAGCAGGAACATGCCAGCTCAAAAAATGACTTTGGTGTCCCCATAATGTCGATCGAACGATTTTGGTTGCATGGGTAATTTAGGGTTTTCATAGGAATATTTGTTCATCAACCGCGAGTCCTTTGTTATGAATGAATGATGCTTTTTCCCCCTTCATAATCGATTATAAGTAACCAATGCCTAAGATTATTTTTTCATTTTGTAGTTTATTTACATATGAATTTCTTCAATTTAAATTGATGTCACAATATAGTTCTCTTCTCCCTGATTGGTCAGTTTTATAAAATTCATAGTGAATCAATACATTATTAGTAAACTACAATAAAATAGTCATTGGAAAGGATTTTTCACAAGGAATATGATTTTAGGGTTTTCAAGTCATGTTTTGCTCCATGTTCTGATGCTTATTAGAAACACTAATTTATTTATATAAAAAGCCCTAAAATTTGTAATTAATTCATTTTAAATCATAAATTTAATAAATAAATATGTTTTCTTAATCAGGAGAATCTAATTGATCTATTGGTCTAGTTTTTGAGTCCAAAATTGACGATTTTTATAGGAAGTCCAAAATTAGTGTTTCATACTTTTTATACTTTATAAAACACTAATGCATTTGGTGAAATGTGTAATTAGGTTAAAGGGGTCTTGGAATCAACTTAGTGATGAAAGTGATGACTAGGACTATACATTGAGGTATGTGCTTATGTGCATATGTGAGTATATGCATTCCTTCACCCTTCAATGGGGCATTTCATAATCCAACGCTCACATTCCCAATGAGGAAAAAATTATCCTTTAATCTCATCATTGACTTTTTGCATCCTTTATTTCAATTAATTATTGGGTTTTGAACCCCTATGAAATATTTCATTTATTTAATCTGCCATATGATTATTTTTCTAGCATGATGAATTATTGATTATATAGCTAATGTCGTGTACTTATGTACAACCACCCATAGTTGGGCATGTGTTATTTTGCCCAGGAGAATGTGCTTACTCTCCCCACTTTTATATATATTTTATGTGTTTGGAATGTGTTATTGTCCCTCACCTATTGGTTGAGGTTAGGTAGGTGCTTCAACCATACTTTAGTTATTGTAGTCATATTAATATTCATGCATGCACATTTATTATTATTTGACTTGGCAGAATTCTTATTTGTTAAAAGCCTCATACACTTGGACTCTCTTTAGCTTAGTTGAATCATTACTCCATGTTTACATTTTATAATAATTTATTTGTTCTTATTCTTCATTTGACACATACCTTATTTCTTCTCTTGCTGGGTGACACCAACCACCCAGGTTTAGGATCATAGTGTGCAACAGGAGCATCGTGGACTAGCCTAAGATTAGTAATAAGGAGTTAATCCTTTCATTAGAAACCTATCTCATATAGTTTAGTTTCCCTCTATCTTGGATCATTTTGTTGTATCTATCATGTAAACCCTTATTGGGATAGTTTGATGTGCCCTTTATGAAATTGGATATAGTCAATGTTTTAAATTTTGCTACTATTCATTGGTATTTTGTTTACCATTATCAGTAATGGGGTGTTTAGCCTTATTTACAAGTGCACGCGAGACTAATTAAGCATGCTTTTAACATATTGCAATTTATGTGCTCAAGGCACATCAAATATGTGCTAGTCTTCCTAACTAATTTGGCTTTAAATGACATATAGATATGTTTTCACATTGGATCGGAGTCATTGGTTCAAAATTCTATTTTTGACAAAAGCTAATGCACCTAGTTTTGGTATGTTGCCCAGAGAGACAATCATATGATGATTGTGATGGCATATCTTGTAAACAATTTGATTAATAATAAAGGAAATCTTCATCTATATGTGTGTTTAATTAAGTGATAATAGTATAACATGATAGATGTCTAAATAATGACGTTACTCGATGACATATGTATTTAGCTTGAAAACCTAAACAATGAGACCATATATATGATAAGAGTACATACATTCTTGTTTTGTGCCTAGTCGGATGTTATTGTGGAAGCTGATAGACAGTAACAACACATAAGACTAGAGTTTGTGTTGGTTGATGATAGAATCTCATTAGTCATGATATGTAATATCAAACAAAACACATAGATACTTGTTAGAGAACATTGTATCAGATAGGACTACCTTGAGAGTGATACATGGAAACCATTGAATGGTAATCATAATTAGATATCATAGTGATAGTGGTGATTGTGGTTCATAGACTTGAAGTCACTACACTCATCACATGTCATTCAATGTATTTTGACATTATCCAACGTGGCCTTGAATAATGGTAGTCATAGAGGTGATGCTCAAATACATTATGACACATGAAGAATGACTGTGAGTGATGTAGACGGGATTTTCCCTCATACTGGAGTTGATATCCTAGACACTTGATAAGTGAGACTGAGAAATGTATGGACATACTCATGTGAATCAATATGTGATATGTGAGATCACATCCATCCATCTCAGACAATCTTCTCTAGCTGAAGGAACATGTATGTGAATGTTAAGAGGATGATAATTTAATGCCCCAGGTTCAATCTAGAGACAAAGGAACTGTACTAAACCTATAACACTAATCATGAATTGTAGGTTGAAGTTGTTCTCCAACTTTCCAATTACTTGGATAACAATGATGTGTTGCTAGATATCACTCATTGTTTGTGATGTCATAAGTTAGTTATAGACAATCCCTTATGACACAATTGGGTACCTATAGGGTCACACACATAGGATACATCTAGACCTGAGTTTACTCATTAATAAGGTTTAACTTAATTACTAAGGTGTTTAGGTATTCAATTTAAACAAGATTGGCAAAAAATTGTCTGGACTACAAAAAGAATTGACCAGTTCAAATTCTAAAACAATAGGTTCAGATCATGAATCACCTGATTCATTGATCAATAAGATGGGATCAAAGATTGATGCTGATGTCATATGGTGCATTAATTGTCACATTGAAACCAATATGTTTGTGAATAGTAAATAATGTGAACCAACTTATTCATCATTTCACATGTGAATCAACCAGTTCAAAAGTGAACCAATCATTTCATGATTCACAACTTCCTAAAAATTTACTAAATTTTGTTTCTTCGTCTCCTAGATGATCTGGAAACCCTAACTATGTCCCTCCTATAATTAGAGGGGTATTCAAGTCTTGCAGAGGATACAACAACAAGCTCTGACAATTTTTGTCCTCTCATAGTTGTGGTAAAATGAGATCCTGAGAAATTCCTACCCTTCGAAGGGAGACATAGTAAGGGAGAAACAACAAGGGAGAGAAAGTAAATGCTAGCACATTTAAGGGTTAACAACTTCTTATCAGTTCTAAAAGAGCGACGAGAGTTTGTGGTGGTCTGTGTAGAGTATGTAGAGGCCTGGAGGTTGTTGCAACATGCGAGGAGGATGTCATCAACCACCGTCTGTGGTGCTACACTAGGAGGCCTCCACCGACAATCGTCCTAGTGTTTCTTGCGAAAGAAGCACACCACTGCAAGGATAGTCACTGGAGTTGCTCCAAAACTAGGTATATGCCTTGTAACCTTCCTTCCCAATTCATAATTGTTGACATGATCCACTAGTCAAGGGGAATATGGCAAGAATTTTTTTCTTTTTGTTGCCATTTCTATTGTCATATTTCCCTATAGTGGTGTTAGAGCCACATCATTTACTATGTTTTGGGATTTAATCGACATGATCATATTTTTTTCATTTATTTTATTTCAAACATTGTGAATATTTAGAATTATTAATGTGCACATTTGATTAAATGCCACATACAATACGGTATATATATATATATATATATATATATATATATATATATATATATATATATATATATATATATATATATATATATATTGCAATTTATATGCGTCACCCTGAAATTATATTGATGGTGGATGTAAGCTTGGTTATGGCCAATATCCTATGGATATGTATGCAACTTTGACTAATTTTATTCGTTCCCTTTAAATTTAATCTGCATACCGAGATTCTCTCTCTTTTTTCATATGTAAGGTAATGCTTTACTTCCTATGCTCCCTTCGAATGTAACTCAAGGTTTCACTTTTACAATGTAATACATTAAATAGAAATAGGATAGTTTGAATTCCTATTTTGGCTGAAAAGGCATTCTGCGCCAGAGGAGTCGACGAATCAGAAGGCAAATTGATCAATTTGAGGACCGAGGAGGCCATACAATAGTAGAACTCAATCTATCTATTGATGTCACAATCGATTGACTAGAGGAGTCCAGACACTTCTTGAATCGTAGGCCAGTCAACCAATCCAAGAGACCAATCGACTGACCAGGAGGCCAACTGATCGACTCAAGGGTTAAGTTGACTGACCAGACTCATTCCAGCATAGGTTTCTGCAAATACACATTGTTATATATGATGTGGACCTTAGTTGGTAGCAATTCTTTGTGGCTCAAAATAATTGCATTAGTGTGACCATAACCATTGCTCATATTTTTTAATTGCATGTTTCATTTGTGAATATAGCATGTATATGATGCATATTATTCGTATGTGGTGATTGGATATGTATTCGCATTTGTATAAATATAAATCTCTCAATCCAATATTAACTCTTAGATGATTTCTATAAGTAACACACATGAAAAACTTGATTGAAAAGTGTGGGCATTCCAAGTTCGGTGCACCATCTATCTCCTGGAAGTGTTATGGTAGTTATGTGGTCCTATCAAGTAGTGCATTACTATCGTGTTGGCTTTTGGGTCAGGCTTAACTAGGTCACATTAATGGGATTAAGTGCCTAAAAACATATAAATGGACTATGGCAAGGAGTTCTACATACCATCTATCCAAGAATTGCATAAGATGCAATTTACAAATGTTTCCTACATTAATAATTGGTTATGGACACTAATTTTATCCAGGTAATAAATTAATTATTTTGGGTCTTGGATCACTAGAAGGTTGTATGTTGTAATGTTTCAAATTGATATGTGAGGGTTAACAATTTGAAAAATACAGCAAGAATGATAATTAATTAAAGTCCTAATTAATATTATCAATATTATCAAATAAAAAGGTTTTTTACATATTGCAAATTTCTTTTGTAGAAACAAATGACAACCAATAGCTTGTTTTATTTGGGATCAGTCTTTGAGAAGGACAAGTTGAATGGGCATAACTTTCATGACTGGTTTAGGATGTTGAGAATCATTCTCACACAAGAGCACAAGCTCTATATCCTAAAGACACCAGAGCCAGATAAACCCTCTCCCACCATGCCTAAGGATGAAAGACTTGCGTACAAGAAGCACTCTGAAGATTCTATAGATGTCAAGTGCCTTATGCTATGCTCAATAAACTATGAGTTGCAATGACATCATGAGAACATGTATGTTATTGAGATAATAACGCATCTTTAGAACATGTACCAAGATCAGACAAGACAAGAGGGATATGATGTCTCTAAGGTGTTCTTCAAGTGCAATATGGCAGAACATGATCAAGTAGGTCCTCATGTGCAAAAGTTGATTGGGTATGTGGAGAATCTTGCTAGACCAGGATTACCCTTGGATCTTGAGTTTGCTTTAGATGTGATTCTATAGTCACTATCAGAATCATAAACTAGTTTGTCATGAACTACAACATGAACAATTTTGACATGCAATCGTTAGAATTACTTGGCATGTTAAGAAACGCTAAAGCATAAATGAAGAAGGACAACCCCAAACCTATGATAATGATCAAAAAAGTAAAGAGGAAGTGTAAGGGAAAAAACAAAGCTAAGAAGAGTTTTGGATATGGCCATAATCCCAAGTCTTCTGCACTCAAAGAAAAGGGAGGGGTGACCAAGAGAGGCAATTATCACCACTGTCACCATCATGGGCACTGGAAAAGGAATTTCCCTCTTTACTTAGAGGAACTAAAGAAGAATAAGGATGGGATATCAATCTCCATTTTAAGTATATACATTATTGAGATAAATATGTCTACTTCTTCATGTTGGGTACTACATACAAATGTGAATATCACATATTTTCAAATATGTACGATCTGGAAAGGAGAAAGACTTTAGGAAAGGGCAAGGTCAAAATACACATTGAAAATGGATCAAGAGACAAGAGTTGCTTCCATTGCAGTTGGAACCTATCATTTATCTCTGTCAGCATGCTTTGTAATAGAGTTGGAGAATTGCTATTTTGCACCTATCACTAATAGAAACATTATTTCTATATCTTCTATGGACAAAAATGGATATAAATTTCATATTAAGAATGTTCAATGTTCTATTCCTAAAGATGATATCTTTAATGGTGATGCCCTATTGTCCTATGGTCTTTATATACTATATCTAGGGAAAAATGTTTATAATGTAAATACCAAAAGAATAAAATTGATAACTTATACAAGACATACCTATGGCATTGTCGTCTAGGGAACATCAATGAGAAAAACATTTCTAGACTCCATAAATATGGATATCTAGAATCTTTTGACCTTGAATCAATAGAGACATGCAAATTTTATTTGTTGGGCAAGATGATTAAAGCCCCTTTCATTGATCATAGTGAGAGAGCGAGTTATCTATTGGGACTTATACATACTGATGTATGTGGACAATTTAGAGAAAATGCTAGAGGTAGTTACCAATACTTCATTACATTTACTGATGACTTTAGTAGGTATGGCTATGTTTACTTGATGAAACATAAGTCAGAAACCCTTGAAAGGTATAAGGATTTCATGAAGTACAAAACCAACTTGGTAAAAACATTGTAGCACTTCATTTTAATCGAGGTGGAGAGCACTTAAGCCAAGAGTTTGAGGATCTTCTGCAAGACCGTAGTATCGTATCATAATGGAATCCATCTGGAACACCACATCATAGCGGTGTATCAGAAAGAAGGAACCATACATTACTAGATATGGTGCGATCAATGATGAGTTTTGCTTATCTTCAGATTTCCACATGGGGACAAGCTCTAGAAACTCTAACATTTACACTAAACCATGTACTATCTAAATCAGTTCAAAAGACACCACACGAGATATGGTGTGGGAAGTGTCTCAATATGCCTTTTATGAAGATTTGGGGTGTGATGCTTATGTGAGAAAGTAGTTTCCTGAAAAGCATGGTACATAGGATAAATGTTATTTTGTTTGATATCGTAGGGAAACTAAAGGATACTACTTCTATAATCCATTTGACAACAAAGTGTTTGTTTCTAGGGATGTTGTATTCTTAGAAAAGGAATTTATTTCTAATGGAGTCTGTGGGAGGAAACTAGAACTCAAATATATCTAAAACCAACAAGAAAACATTGTACCAATAGAGGTATAAGAGGAACATAGGGAGTCACCAACTATTTTGGATCTCAAATTCCTCATGTAACACATAAACTTTGCATATCTAGTAGGACATATCTTGAACCTGATAGATTTTGTTATCTTGTGACTCAAGAAGGCGATTAGTTGGTCATTGATCCAACAACCTACCTAGAAGTTGATAAGAGACCAAAGTCTAAGAAGAGGCTTGAGGCCATGACATCTGAGATGGAATCCATATTCACCAACAAGGTATGGACCTTGGTGGATCCACTTTAAGGGGTAAAACCCATAGGGTGCAAGTGGGTCTTCAAGAAGAAGACTAACATATATGATAATGCACAAACTTGTAAAGTCTGATTAGTTGCAAAGGGTTTCAAACAAGTCCAAGGTTTTGACTATGATGAAACCTTTTCTCCATTTTCCAAGGTTAAGTCCATCAGGATCATGCTTGCCATTTCAACTTATTATGTCTATAAGATTTGGTAGATGGATATTAAAACCACATTCCTTAATGGGAACCTACTTGAGGATGTGTACATGACACAACCCGAGGGATTTATACATCCAAAGGATGCAAATAAAGTCTAAAAGCTACAAAGGTCAATCTATGTATTGAAGCAATCATCTCAGAGTTGGAATCTTTGATTTGACAAATAATTAAAGAGTTTGGCCTTAGTCAAAATCAAGATGAACATTGTGTTTACAACAAGGTTAGTGGGTATATGATGGTATTCCTCATATTGTATGTAGATGACATACTATTGATGGAGAATGACATCCCTACTTTGCAAAGGTAAAAACTGGCTAGGAACTACATTCTCTATGAAGGACTTAGGCGAAGCTTCCTATATATTAGGAATCAAGATCTATAGAGATAGATCTAGAAGGATTCTTGGCCTAAGCCAGAGAACATACATTGAAAAAGTGTTGAAGAGGTTCAACAAGGAGAACTCTAAGAGTGAAAACCTATCCATGACTCGGGGTGTTACTATCTCTTGAGCTCAATATCCTAGTTATTGTGAATAAACGTTACACATGAGTAGGATTCCATATGCATCTGCAATTTGATCTATTATGTACACAATTTTATGTACTTGTTCCTATGTCTCATATGCCTTAATCATGACTAGCAGATATCAGTCAAATCCCCATGAAGGCCACTGGACTTCCATTCTAAACATCCTTAAGTAATTGTGAAGAACTAAGGATAGGATCCTTGTCTACGGTGGTGAGGAAGAGTTGGTGGTAAAGGGTTACAATGTTGTAAGCTTCCAAACTGACAAACATGACTATACATTACAATCTAGATTTGTGTTTGCCTTAACAACAAAGTTGTAAGCTGGAAGAGTTCCAAAAAACAAACAACTACCAATTCTATATAAGAGGTTGAGTATATTTCTGTCTCCAATGCAACAAGGGATGTTGTTTGGATCAAGAAGTTTGTCATTGAACTTGGGGTGGTTCTGAGCATCAACAATGTAGTATAGTTGTATTGTGACAACAATGGATCTCTTTCACAAGCTATGGAACCCATATCATATAAGTGTCTTGAGAACATACAATGGTGGTTTTATCCCATATGAGAGATCATACAATGAGGAGACGTGAAGCTTATAGAGTATCAATTGAAAGAAATGTTACTGATCCCTTAATAAAAGAACATTCACATCAAAAGCATGAATCTCATGCTAGATCACTTGGGATTAAATTCAAGTGTGATTGGCTCTAAGTGAAAGTGGGATTCTATTGGTATGTATGCCGAGAGAACCAATCATATGATGATTGTAATGACATATCTTGTTAGATTAATAATAAAGGAAATCTTTGTCTATATATTTATTCAATTATGAGATAATGGTATAGCATGATAGATGTCTAAAGAATAATGTTACTCAATGAAATGTGTATTCAGGTTGACGTCCTGAACAATGAGATCATATGCATGATAAGAGTACATACATTCTTGTTATGTCTCTAGTTAAATGTTATTATGAAAGATGATAGACAACAATAACACATAAGACAAGAGTGTGTATTGGTTGATGACAAAATCCCATTAGTTATGATATGTGATATTAAACCAAAAATTAGGCACTTGTTAGAGAGCAGTGTTTTAGAAAAATCAATCTTGAGAGTGATACATGGAAACCATTGAATGGTAGTCTGAATAAACTCTCATAATTATAGTGGTGATTTTGGTTCTTAGAAATGAATTCACTACACTCATCACATGTTGTTCGATGTATTTTGACATTATCTAATGTGACCTTGTATAAGGGTTTCTATAAAGGTGATGCTTGGATACATTGTGACACATGGGAAGTGACTGTAAGTGATGTAGATGGGATTTGTCCCTCGTAATAGACTTGATATCTTGGCCATTTGATAAGTGATATTGATAAACGTATGGCCATACTCATGTGAATCAATATATGATATGTGAGGTCACATGATTTTAAGACAGTCCACTCTAGTTTGATGAAAATGGATTGAATGTTAAGAGGATGACATTTTGATGCATGGAGTTCAATCTAGATATTAAAAAAATAGAACTATATGATCCCTATAACACTAATAACTGATTGCAAGTTGATGTTGTTCTCTAACTTTCCAATTACCTAGGTAGAAATGATGTGTTGTAAGATACCTCTCATTCCTTGTGATGTCATAAGTTATTTATGTGCACTTGCGGTTGTAGTGATTTTAGTAGAAGGACGCTTGACCTAGCTAGTTAGTTTTTCTTGCATCATTGCTATTATTTATTTGTATTCTTTGTGCATATTGGTTTGCTAACTTATTATATTCTATTTGGTTGTGCCTTGTGCATGTGACAAACCACATGGGGAAACAAGATGGAAGGTGAAAATGTACCTCACAAGCCACTTCAAGACTACTTCATGGCTAGCAACTACAAATCGCTAATTGCTAGAAAAGTTGATCAAATGCCAGGGGAGAAATTCTCCATCTCTCAAGTCTTCTTGGGATCCTTCCCTCCGTCTACATCTCTAAAAGTGAGAACCCCTGCAAACACTTAGACTCATTTCTTGAAGTATGCTCCACCTTCAGGATGCCGATGGCCAGTGATGACACAATCTGGTTGACCTTATTCTCTTTCTCCCTCAAAGACAAAGCCAAATATTGGTATGATTCAAGAAGAGACATCATGAGTTGGGAAGAGATGAAGAATGCATTCTTAAGGAAATTCTACTCTTTTGCAAGGTAGACACAAATGTGGCGTGCTGTAGCGAGTTTTAGTCAAATGGATAGTGAGCAATTTCCCAATGCTTGGGAGATATTTAAGAAGATGTTGAGAGAGTGACCACATCATGAGATCCCTTTGTGGCAGTTAGTTCAGTCTTTTTACTCCGATCTATCTCCAAAGAGTCATAATTCAGTGGGTTCTTCTTATGGAGGAGTTTTCATTGTGAGGCCACCTGAGGAGATATGGCCTTTGTTTGAGCAGCTTGCTAAAGGTTTAAGAATCTGAGCTTCTAGCATGATGAATGATGGTGGCCATGCCTTTGATATGACATCTACTACTCATAGTGACTCAAGTTTGCAAGTGATGAAGATTCTTGGTGACATGGTGAGCTTAATGAAGAACTAAATGACAAATGTTCCTTACCACTCGTCAATTCTATGGAGTTATATGGTGAAGAAAAGAAGAAACCTCACTCTTATAGATACCAAGAACCACAAAGTCTAAGATATAGCTCAAGGTTTGAGGAAGAGGTTCTCTCTAGGTTGAAAAGTTTTAATGACATAAAATTGAATGTGACAAGGCTTGAGGAGAGGATAGAGCATCTATCTTCCATAATTTCTCTTCATGAAGAAAAATTGTCTTCAAAACCCATCTTGAGTTTCAATGAAGCAAGTGGACCAATGCCTTCTTCACAAGTTTTCTATAGTCCACCTCCCATGCTAGTGCAACCCGTACATCATTCTGAGGTCATCTAAGGCCTTAGACAACACCTCCCCCTCCATCACCAAAACTTTCTCAACAATTCACCTTCCAACCTCAATTCTCCTCTCCACCTCAATTTCAATACCAAGTACCACCTCTACCTCCTCCATAGCCACAATAAGGTCCCCCTCTCCACCATGAGAAATGAAGTGTTGTGACAGTTCTAAGGAGTGGGAAATCTCTTGAGCATCCCACAAGTCAAAGAAAGGTTGATAAAGCAAAGCAAAGGCTGCCAAGTGGTGATATTGTGATTGAGATTGCTGAAGCTGATTCTATGACACCGCATATTAAGTTTAGGATATCATGTGCTTCACCTCACACTCCATTTGTAGATCCTACCATCCACAGTGTTCCATCTCATTTTGATGCAAGAAAGGACAAAGAAAGAGAGCCACCATTCATTGAAGCATTAGATGAGACATCGGAAGTAAGGAGTAGACAAAAACACAATGTTGACATTCTTGAGGTGTTTTGCCCAGGTGAAGGTCAATATTCCATTGTTGGATGCTATCAAGAAAATCCCATCATATGCCAAGTTTCTTAAGAAATTATGCACTATGAAGAGAAGGACAATAGGGAGAATACCAAAGAGAGTGAAGTTGATTGAACAAGTGATCTCTATCATCCAACACTCACTTCCTATGAAGATGAAAGACCCAAGAGCCCCACTCATACCTAGTTACATAGATGGACATCGCATACAAAGATCCTTACTTGATTTGGGGTCTAGTGTGAATCTGATGTTGTACAATGTCTATGTGGAGCTGGGATTGGGCAAGTTGAAGGTGGCACATTGAACTCTCCAGTTGGCGGACCATTCCATAAAAGTTCCTAGAGGAAGAGTGGATGATGTTTTGGTGATGATAGACAAAGAAAAGGGTGTTTTGTTCCCAGCAGATTTCATTGGTATAGATATCGAGCCAGAGGATAGGAAGAGTCACATTATCTTGGGAATACCATTCTTATCTATGGCTGATGCTGAGATACATGTGCACAATGACACAATGACAACCTCATTCATGGACATGAAGATCAAGATCAACATGTACAAGCCCCCAAACCGGCGAGCCTGAGATGAGGATATTGCACATGGATACTTTAAGAGTCTGATTGGTCATTTGAGAGAAGAAGGTCAGGATGAAAGAATTGATGATGATTTTTGTGATCAAAAGGATGAGGTACATAGATTGAGTGCAATGAGAGATGTATTTATTATAAGAATGGGCACATGAGGATGCCAAATGGATGGATGAGTGAAGAATCACCAAGAGGCCCAGCTAAAGGCATGAAACTCAACGCTTGTGGGAGGCAACCCACCTAGGTTTGGGAATTTTTCACCCAACCTTCCATTTTTGATACTTTTGGTTATTTTTACACCTTTCCAATGAAACGCAAACACACACTTGATTTTAATAATTTGTGTTTAGTTTTAAGATATGTAGGTGAAAATAGGTTGAAAAGGGGAAAATTTGATGAAATTTTGACAAGTAATTCATGAAAAGCCATTTTTGATCAAAGATTTGATTTTTGACAAGATTCAAATTGAAATGAACTATCACATTACTCACCAAAGATGTTGTGACACTGAACGACCATGGTGCACTCACAATAAACAAGGAAATTGAGGAGAATCAAAGAAAATCAACAAAGTGAAGGACATACTCTGTACAACCGTGCAAGGAAGCATGACCATGTAGCTTACAAATCAGAATGACTGTATGAAGGCAGAACGGCCATGTGAAGGACAAAGGAATAACAGCCATGCAAGGTAGCATTATCGTGTAACAAGCACCACCACACAGCCATGCCACGCGACATGACCATGCTACAACCTGACTCCCATCACTTAAATGAACAATGTATAATCACTGGGAGGACCACCACCGGAGCCACCACATTGATCATCTACTCTATCACTCTTATACTTTAGTGTCATGCTGAAGACAACATGATTCAAAAGTTTGGGGTAGTAGGGCGGTATGCCCTTTTTATCTTTTCACCCTTTTTGCATTTCACCTACCATTTAATTTTGTTTTCTTGTTTTTTATTCTATCTCTTGCTATCTAGATTAGATTTTACCTACTTTTCATGCATGTATATCATGTAGTTTACTTTTTGTCAATTTCTGTGTAATTTTCAAAATTTGTGCTCTTCATGCCATGCATTGCACATCATGTAGAATTTTGGTAATTTTTACATATTTTAACTATGATTTGCTTATTTCTTGCTTTATTTTTCCATAATGAAGGCTTAGATGTGATTGAAGGCAATTTGGCACCGCTTTGGCCAATATTTTCCAAGTTTAGAACTTCTTGCCTAAAAAGTGTGTTTTGACCCAATCTCTACTTTTTTGATTGAAAATGACCTTGGACAAATGCAAATGAATTATCATGGTTTATTGCTAGATGGCCTCAATCTTGACCTTTTACATGTGAACCAACTATCTTATGATTGTGAACTATTTGGTTGAATGGTGATTGAAGCGAATCACAAAGACTTAGAGTTTTGTAGAATATCATGATAGAAATGTTGTATTAATATTGCTCGTTCATGTGGTGTGTCATTTCTTGATGAAATTGTTGGAGTAACTTTCATGCAGGAGATATCATGTTGATGTACACCCTACTAACCCCTATTTGACTCACTCTTCTTCTACCATCTTTTTGCCTCTCCGCCTCATGAAAGGATGCCAAAGTGCACATATTCAGTCATGACCACCTCCAAAAGTTTGGGATGGCCACATCTATATCTCCTGGCCTCACTCTCATCATCATATGCCTATCTACACCAAGGGCAGAGAAAAAGAAAAGAAATGCAAAAATAAAATAAAAGATGCTCCTATTTAAGAGCATCTAAATAAAGAAAAGATGAGTGTCTAAAAGAACTCAAAACTCTTATTGTAACCCTTTTTTCCTTTTGCATGCCCATGGAGCTAGGAAACATCAAACCTTGCTCATTTTTCCCTTTTTCACAGACACTTGGGATACTTAGTGTGGATGGACATATGATATTGACTGCACAAATAGAAAACCACATAATTAGTCATTTTTGACCTTTGTTACCATGAAATGGTTTACTCAGAGTGATATGACATCGATAAGGATTGATTGTGTTTTATATGCTCTATATTTGAAGTTTGCAGGATCAGTGCTCTAATCATGATTTGTTTGTGAAAAAGGAGAGGAGATAGGTGGAATGTAGGTACCTAGACAACTCTAAGCCCATTTCATCAATATTCACTTATTGCATTGCATTTGTTATTTCGTGAGTGTGAAAAATTTGTAGAGAGATTGAGTTGGAGCATACTTGAGGACAAGTACATTTTAAGTTTGGGGTGGTGATTCAACACTATTTTTGGTCTTCATATTGTGTCTTATTGCACTATAATCACATCTTAGATTACATGTTATTTCCCTCAATATGCATATTTCTATCAAATGCACTTATGGAGGCTTTTTGCATGTTTTATTGGTACTTTGGCCACTACTTGATGGAAGGGAGAGAAGGAGGAGAATTAAGAGTTTCTTCACCTTTGTAGGAGCTTAAAGAGATTCCAAGAGCTTCCCCAACCTACCCCAAGTGGTCAATAGTCAACCCAAAGCAAGGAGTGTGACGTCCCCAAATTTTCTAAAACGTAATCTTGTGTGTGACGTCCAAATTGAAATCCTCATCTCAGTGAGAATCCCAATTTAAACATCTCACACTAGGCTAAGAAAGAGAAAATCAAGGGAGTCAGAAGGGACATACATCAGTAGCACATGCACATGAAAAATAATAAAACCATACAACACATGTTCACCATTCAACATATAATTACAACATGAATTGTTACAACATATGATATTACATATTAAACAACAAACTTATACATATACATGTACTAGCACTAAACTACAAGATCTTAAGACAACAGGTCCACCTATACATCAGCTCGCCACATAACTTACACTATCTTGGTTCTTCAAGATCACATGTCCACAACCTAAACAAAAGATTACAAGTGGTACACATCAGCACAATATTCAAGAATATTGTACCGATTATTCCTATGTGCCTTTTATATACCTCTCATCATATCTTGGCAATAAGGATAAAAGTAAACTTGGCAGTAATAAACAATTACAACAATATATCAATATTAAGCAAGAGTTTATTAACAAACATGAACATGTATCTTTTAAGCATATTTTCCATCATACATCTCGTTCGTCTACCACCAAGGCTTTGACGTCTTCAGGCCTTATGATCTACTCCCAAGGAGTTTGTGATCATTATACAAACATCATATGATCTACCACCAAGTGGTTTGTGATCATTATGCATGCGCTCTACCACAATGTGGTTTATGACCTATCTTATTATGGAACATCTATATTATGTTTGTAGGTGTTCAAGGTATACATATAGCAATTCAGATAAAGCATCAAAACCATACATATAGCAATTTATTCAAGCATCATACATGTTACATTCATTTCATTCAATATCTTATGCCAAGTCCTTACTACCATATAACACAAGCATAATGTATAATAAGCCAAGCAAGAGGTAATGGCATACCTTGATCAAGACAAACCTAATCATCAAATATCCCTCATGTCAACTATATCATGGTCAAACCCTTGGTTAAGACAAGATCACATATTACCATCAGGTTCTCATCATCATGACCCTAGTTATGTCCATTTTAGGGTTTACTTAACTCATTAGGATATTCTCATCATTACTTGCATTCTTGCCTTATATTTATCTTACTGATGTCATATTCTAAATTATAGTTCATCAACTAGATATACTCATGTGTCACATCATTATGTGAACATATTTAACATTATGTCACTTTTATTAACCATATTAGGGGTTACATCACATGTATTAAGGGTCATCTTCATGTAACATGAATTCTATGCATGTAATAGATATCTGAGTTACATCTTAGCTTCAAATTACTAATATGAACTTACTCTATAAATTTCACTATTTATTGAGTATGAATGTATTTATTACATTTTATTTACGATTATTAGCCCTAATTAGCCATATTAATCAAATTACATGATTTTTTCATTAACATGACCATATCTGACATCATATGAATTATAAACATGAATTATGATTTACTGGTATATTCTCATAATTTTAGGTCATCATTTGGTATTTAATATCTATTAAACAAGCATTTCACTACTTACATGATATCACTGTGATTAGTTTGTCAAAAGACTGATATTATAATTCTACTGTGTTGTACTCATTTTTATGAGAAGTTAGGTATATTATATGTATTTTTTTATCATCGAGCTATTTATTGCGATTTATGCAAGATCTATACATATTAGAGGGTACTTACCTTTTCGGCCTATCAGACACCACCATGTGTCCACTGACTTGCACGGGCAGGGACCCACCCGTTCCGGGTCTTTGGTTAGATACACGGATCTAAGGGTCTGTTTGCCTGAATCGGCACTGCCCCCATCTTTATTTCTCAGTTTCACACGATTCCAACCCCCCTGGGCTCTATGCGAGCACCGCCATCAGGCATTGTGGCAGCAGCAGGCGTTGTTCCCCTTGTCTCATGATTTGTTGCTTCATGCAGGGCATTAGTGCCACCACCAGTCTCTCCTCCTAGTCTGCTGGGTCATTGTCCATAGGCATTGCACCTGGTCTGCCTCACGACACCCCACTGGTCAACACCCATGGAGCTCGTCGGCTTGCTGGGTTGTTGCTCAAGACTTTGGGGCTCTGCTTCCATGAGGTGCATGACCCTATTCTTCTGTTAATAGGAGACACTGCCACCGGTTCCCCCTCCGTCTACCTATGCAAGTCTGGCTACTGGAGTAGAGTGTCAATGAGATACTGGACAATGTCTGCTCCTCCTCCCCAATTTTTCTTGCTCGATGCCCTTCGTGCGTGCTAGTTCTATTAACAGAAGTCGCCGCTATTGGGCTTCTCTATGTCTAGGTGGCAAAGCACAACCCTAATCCGTTCCTCACATCTCACAAATCTTGCCGACTGGTCACTACTGTGAGGCTGGTCTCTGGTGAGGGATCAGTGCTACTCTGATCCCCTTCATCTACAACTGTTTCATGGATGCCATTGAAACTCCTTCTCGTTGTAGCTTGCTGCCAAGGTCCTCACCATCTCTCTCGAAGCTCATCGACTACCCTCCATCGACATCACCCACAAACTCGGCTCGACGTCTATCAATACTACCTTACGCTGGGATGTGTCGTGGTATTTTTCCATACTCAGGGGATGGGAAAGCAGCCTTGAGTTGTCTGGTGTGTCAGTCTGTAGGTCTCAGAAAGGCCAAAGCAACCACCCACTCCCTTTTCTTCCTCGGGCCACCACTCACGACGTGGGATCATTCAGACCCCATAGACGCTAAGTGTCCCATGACCTCTACTTGATAGGAGGTAGAGGAATGAGGCACTAAACGTCTAATTAATCCACATCCAATGGACTTGATCTCTCCATGTCACCCATCCAATTATGACCCAGAATACAAGTGACAACCAAGTCCACCGTAGATAAGGGTATCGTGAGATATATATATTGTCACAGTTATGCTAAGCCATTAGCGAACTTAGCTCTATATATATCGATATGCCAATAATGTTACCACATTCAAATTTATAAATCTCAACCTAAAAACATCAAAATATTATGAAGGTTCAACCATAGTTTATCATAACTTAAGATGCATTTTATGCATATTTGATGTAACACTCAAATCCGTGAGCATGATAATCCAAAAGGGTATTCAAGAACATCAAAAGTTCACTCTATCACATCCTATACACCTTAAAAGAAATTTCATCCTTGAAATTGAACCAAAAACCACTATGTCACAAGGAGCATCAAAGATGAGCAAGTTGAAGGTCAAAGTGCAAGGAAGAAGCTCCAACACAACCATGGTCATGGCACAAATGCCCCATGTTATAGTAAACTGCAAGTTTGAAGCTTCTTTCCACCACCCCAGTGGTGATGAGGTTTCACCACCCCCGTGGTGACCAAGCTCCACCACCCCCATGGTGACCAAGCTCCACCATGGTTGTGGTAATCACCACAGCCGTGACATTTCATGTACAAATTTGACCAATTCCCTATGATATTTAACCATTTTCACCTCGTCTGTGCCGATACACCATGACCATATTCCCCTACAACTACCACAACCATGGTGACTCACCACCCTCGAGGTGGGCATCAGTCCTAGCCACATTTTGCACTAATTTACCCATATTTCCCCCACATAACCCTAGACCCCTATATAAACCTTGGGGGCGACTGGAGCATGAGGTTGGCCATCCTTATATACCTTCTTCCACATCCTAGCTTCCTTTTTTTGCATTCCACTCCATTCCCTCCTCCATTCCACTCCAGTTCACCAATTCCACCACCAAAAACCTAGTTTCCTAGTATTTTGACCCTATTCCACCACCATCCCATGTCCTTACACCTTGGAAAAAGGAGGAGGACGTCCTGCATCAGCTTAAGTGGAGGATTGCTCCATCAACACTGAGCTCCATGGATTCTTCTACCTCTTTCTCCATTCTATTTATATTTTGCATTTCTATGAGTTGTTAGGCCCCTTAGGTGGGTTGTTTGGGGTAAAAAATGTTACTTTGATACCATTATAGGTGAAAATGATATGTAAATATTGTAATTTCATTTGTCAATGATTATGTTCTATTTCTATCTCACTCTCCATGAATTGCTTGTTGGTTTATGCATGAAAAAAAATAGGGAAATCGCTTACATGTGTGAATTTTGGGATTTGCTCCTAGGTCCAATTCATAGATCCCTAGATAGATACCCATCCTCATACATACTAACCAAATCTCCTAACCCTAATTGAGAGATCTAAGTAGCTAGATTAGATGAACTTAGTGTGCTTAGCATGGAGCTTTCTCAAGGCTAGAATGTGGGTGATGGGAGCCTTAAATCTTCACTTCCACTCTCATGACTAACCTCAGCCCCTAATCATCTTATGATCAACTATCCTATAAACCTAGGCTTGTTAGGAAGTAATTGAATTACACGTAAATCCTAACCCAATTGAGCCTCTCAAGGGTAGTAGGTGGTGTTAGGGACTAGTTCCCATATACACAACCTAGCACTTCCATGGTCAGTTAGTAGTTTCGGATAACTCATTCGACTGTAGCTTTTTGTTTAGTTTGATAATTTAAATGAACTATAATGTTCATATGTCACCCCTAACCTAATTGCTAAGTGCATACCCCAAACACTCCACACCTCTCTTTATTTCTTTAAAAGCCTAATTACCTTCTTGCTTAGTAAATGTTAACTTAGTTAGTTCTTTACTTGCTTAGTTGGCTTCTTATATTTTTCTTTCTTTATTCTTGCTAGTTTAGGTCTTAATTGCTCTTTTTCCTTATTTGCTAGCTTAGTGTAGTGTAGACCTGTTTTCACCAGGCTTGGAATAAGTTGTTCTCTTTTCCTACCTTTTTTTCATGCCTTGTCTCTAATTGCTCAGTAGAATTAACTGTCTAGGGTAACTTAGGTTTTAATTCTTGTTTGATTTCCTTTAATTTCTTTCTTTCTCAACCTAGTGTAATCAATCAAAACAACTTTCAAACCCTTATCCCTAGACTCCGCAGTAGCAACCTAGCCCAAAAACTAATCTAGATCCAGTACCCCCCTTTTCTCCCTATGGATCAACCCTATACTTGCCACCCCCTATACTACGTCACGACCCCATGCGCTTGGGGGTGTAATATTTTAGTTTGTGGGAGTGTGTTGAGTTTAGGTCCATTATAAATTTGAAATTTTAATCCTCCATGTGCTTCTTTTCACAAGGTTGCATCTATTCAAACTCCAATTGAGTAGTGTGTAACACCATTAGAAGAAATTCACCAAGCTTTTTGGTGCAATTGTCGAGGAGAGACAGTGCCATATCTACCTAGTAGTTGTGGTGTTGACTCTCCCCTTTGGCACCATCTTATTCCAGTTTGTTTTGTTGTGTTTGAGAAACAAACCAAGCTTTTTGGTGTTGCTTCCGGGGATAAAGGTGCTCAACCTAGCTAGTTAGTTTGTCTTTGATCTTTTGCTACTACCCTCATCATTGCTATTATTTATTATTTATTCTTTGTATTCTTTGTGCATATTGGTTTTGCTAACTTGTTCTCTTTTGTTTGATTGTGCCTTGTGCATGTGACAAGCCATGAGGGGAAAACTAGATGGAAGGCCAAAATGTACCTCACAAACCACTTCAAGATTACTTTATGCCTAGCAGCTACAAATTGCCAATTGCTAGCAGAGTTGATCAAATGCTAGGAGAATAATTCACCATCCCTCCAGGTCTTCTTGGGCTCCTTCCCGCCTTCTAAAACTCAGAAAGTGATAACCCCTGTAGGCACTTGGACTCATTCTTGAAGTAGGCTCCACCTTCAGGATGTCGACGACTAGTGATGATACAATATGATTGATCTTGTTCTCATTCTCCCTCAAAGACAAAACCAAAGATTGGTATCATTTAAGGAGGGACATCATGAGTTGGGAAGCAATGAAGAATGCATTCTTAAGGAAATTCTACTCTATAGGAAGGTTGACACAAATGCGACATACCAAAGTGACTTTCAGTCCAATGGGAAATGAACAACTTCACGATGCTTGGAAGTAATTTTAAGAAGATGTTGAGAGAGTTCCCACACCATGAGATCCCTTTCTGGCTGCTAGTTCAGTCTTTTTACTCCGATCTATCTCTAAAGAGTCAAGATTGAATGGATTCTTCTTGTGGAGGAGTTTTAGCATGATGAATGACGATGGACATGCCTTTGATATGCCATTTCCAACTCATAGTGACTCAAACTCACAAGTGATGAAGATTCTTGGTGACATGGTGAGCTTCATCAAGAACCAAATGAAAAATATTCCTTGCCACTCGGTCAATTATATTGAATTCTATGGTGAAGAAAAGAAGACATATCACTCCTATTGATACCAAGAACTAAAAAGCTAAAGAAATAGATTAAGGTTTTAGGAAGAGGTTCTCTGTAGGTTCAAAACTTTTGATGACATACAAATGAATGTGATAAGACTTGAGGAGAGGATAAAGCAACTATCTTCCATAATTGCTCTCCAAAAAAAATTGTCTTCAAAACCCATCTTGAATTTCAATGAAGCAAGTGGACTAAAGCCTTCTTCACAAATTTTCTATAGTCCACCTCCCATGCAAGTGCAACTCCTACATAACTTTCAAGTCCATCCAAGGGTTTATACACCACCTCCCCCTCCATCACCACAACTTTCTCAACAATTCACATTCCAACCTCAATTCTCCCCTCCACCTCAATTTCAATAACAAGTACCACCTTCACATCTACAACTAGATCCCCCTCTCCACCATGAGCATGAAAGTGCAGAGACAGATCTAAAGAGTGGGAAATCTCTTGAGAAGCCCGCAAGTCAAAGAAAGGTTGATAAAGTAAAGCACAGGCAGCCGAGTAGTGATACTCTAATTGAGATTGTCGAAGATGATTCTATGACACCGGATGTTGAGTTTGGGATACCATGTGCTTTACCTCACACTCCATTTAAATATCCCACCATCCCTAGTGGTCCATCTTGTGTTGATGCAAGTAAGGCAAAAGGAAGAGATCCACCATTCATTGAAGCATTAGATGAGCCACCAGAAGTAAGGAGGTGTCAAAAGCACAATGTTGACATTCTTGAGGTGTTCCACCAAGTGAAGGTCAATATTCCATTGTTAGATGCTATCAAGCAAATCCCATCATATGCCAAGTTTCTTAAGAACTTATGCACTATGAAGAGAAGGACAACGGGGATAATAACAAAGAGAGTGCAGTTAACTGTGCAAGTGAGCTCTGTAATCAATCACTCACTTATCATGAAGAGGAAAGAGCCAGGAGCCCCACTGATACGTAGTTACATAGGGGGGACTTTGCATTGACAAATCCTTAATTGATTTGGGGTCTAATGTGAATTTGATGCCATACAATGTCTATGTGGAGTTGGGATTGGGAAAGTTGAAGCCAACACATTACACTCTCCAATTGGTAGAAAAGTGACTAGAGGAAGAGTGGATGATGTTTTGGTTATGATAGAAAAAGAAATGGGTGTCGTGTTCCTAAAAGATTTCAGCGTTTTTGATATGTAGTCAGAGGATAGGAAGATTCCCATTATCTTTGAAATACTATTCTTATCTACGGTTGATGTAGAGATACATGTATGCAGTGGAACCATGATAGTCTCATTCATTGACATGAAGATCAAGTTTAATCTGTACAAGCCCCCAACCTAGTAAGTCCGATATGAGGATATTGGACACATATACTTTAAGAGTCCGACTAGTCATTTGAGAGAAGAAGGTCAGGACGGAAGAATTGATGATGATTTTTGTGATAAGAAGGATGAGGAACATTGGTTGAGTGGAAATGAGAGATGCATTTATTGCAAGAATTGGCACATGAGGATGCCAAATGGATGAATGAGTGAAGAATCACCAAGAAGCCCATCTAAAGGCATGAAACACAACGCTTCTGGGAGGAAACCCACCTAGGTTTAGGAAATTTTCATGCAACCTTCCATTTTTGATACTTTTGGTTATTTTTACACCTTTCTAAAGAAAAACACACACACACACTTATTTTAAATAGTTTTTGTTTAGTTTTAAGACGTGTAGGTGAAAATAGGTTGAAATGAGGAAAATTGGATGAAATTTTGACAAGTAATTCATGAAAAACTATTTTGGATCAAAGATTTGATGTTTTGATGAGATTCGAGTTGAAACGAACTGTCATAGTACTCACCACGGCCGTGGTGAGATGGAACGACCATGGTGGTGTATTCACAATCAACTGGGAAGTCGTGGAGAATAAAAGAAAATAAACAAAGTGAAGAACAAATTCAGCACAGTCGTGTAAGGCAGCATGACCATGTAGCTTACAAGTCAAAACAATCATGTGAAGGTAGAACGACCATGTGAAGGAAAAAGGAAGAACAGTCGTGCAAGGAAGCACAATCGTGTAACAAACACCCCCACACAACTGTGCCACACAGCACGACCGTGCTACAACCTGACTCCAACACTTAAGTTAGCAATTTACAATCATAGGGTGGACCACCACTAGAGCCACCACATTGATCATCTACCCTATCACTCCTATACTTTAGTGTCATGCTTAGGACATCATGATTCAAAAGTTTGGGGTAGTAGGGTGGTATGTCCTTTTTATCTTTTCACCCTTTTTGCATTTCACCTACCATTTAGTTTTGTTTTCTTATTTAGTATTCTTGCTCTTGCTATCTAGATTATATTTTACCTACTTTTCATGCTTGCATATCATGCAGTTTAGTTTCTATCAATTTTTGTATAATTTTCAAAAAAAATTCTCTTCTTGCCATGCATTGCACATCATGTAGATTTTTGGTAATTTTGGCATGTTTTAACTAGGATTTGCTTATTTCTTGCTTTATTTTTCCATAATAAAGGCTTAGATGTGATTGAAGGCAATTTGGCACCGCTTTGGCTAATTTTTCCATAATAAAGGCTTAGTGTGTTTTGACCCAATCTCTACTTTTGGGATTGAAAATAATTACCTTGGACAATCGCAAGTGAATTATCATGGTTTATTGCTAGATGGCCTTAATCCTGACTTTTTACATGTGAACCACCTCTCTTATGTGAATTGTTTGGTTGAATTGTGATCGAAGCAAAGAAATGTTGTATTAACAATGCTCGTTCATGTTGTGTGTCATTTCTTAATGAAATTGTTGGAGTACCATTCATGCATGAGATCTCATGTTTATGTCCACACTATTAACCCCACTTTGACTCACTCTTCTTCTACCATCTTCTTACCTCTCTGCCTTATGAAAGGATGCCAAAGTGCACATATTCAGCCTTGGCCACTACTAAAAGTTTGGTGTGGCCACATCTATATCTCCCCACTTTATTCTCATCATCATATTCCTACCTACACCAAGGGAAAAGAAAAAGAAAAAAAATGAAAAATAAAATAAAAGATGATCCTGTTTAAGAGCATATAAATAAATAAAAGATGAGTGTCTAAAAGAACTCGAAACTCTTACCGCATCCCTTTCTTCCTTTTTTGCATGCCCATGGAGCTAGGAAACATCAAACCTAGATCATTTTGCCATTTTTCACAGCCACTTGGGTTACTTAGTGTGGATGGACAAATGAGATTGAATGCACGAATGTAAAACAACAAAATTAGTCATTTTTGACCTTTGTTGCCATGAAATGATTTACCCGGAGTGATATGACAACCATATGGATTGATTGTGTTGCTATTCTCTATATTTGAAGTTTGCAGGCTTAGTTCTCTAATCATGATTGATTTTTCAAAAAGGAGAGGAGAGAGGTGGAATACATGCACCTAGTCATCTCTAAGCCCATTTCATAAATATTCACTTATTGCATTACATTTTTCATTTCTTGATTGTGAAAAAATTGTAGAGAGATTGGGTTGGAGCATACTTGAGGACACATATGTTTTATGTTTGGGGTGGTGATTCAACCCTATTTTAGGTCATCATCTTGTGTCTTATTGCACTTTAATCACATCAATACCTATTAGATTACATGTTATTTCCCTCAATATGCATATTTCTATCAAATGCACTTACAGAGGCTTTTTGCATGTTTTATAGGTACTTTGGCCACTATTTGATGGAAGGGTGAGAAGGAGGAGAATATAAGGGTTTCTTAACCCCTTTTAGGATCCTAAAGAGAGTCCAAGAGCTTCCCCAACCTACCCCAAGTGGTCAAGAGTCAACCCAAATCAAGGAACATCAAAGATGAGCAAGTTGAAGGTCAAAGTGCACGGAAGAAGCTCCAACACGGTTGTGGCACATATACCCCATGTTATAGTAAAGTGTAAGTTTGAAGATGCTTTCCACCACCCCAGTGGTGATCAGGCTTCACCACTGTGGTGACCAAGCTCCACCATGGCCGTAGTGATCACCACCGATGTGGCATTTCATGTACAAATTTGACAAATCCCTGTGATCTTTAGCCATTTTTCACCTCGCCCGTTCCCATACAACACGACCATATTCCCCTACAACCACCAAAACTGTGGTGACTCATCACCCCCATGGTGGGCATCAACCCTATCCTATTTTTGCACTGCTTTACCCGTATTTCCCCCACTTAACCCTAGACCCTATATAAACATTGGGGGCGGATGGTAGCTCCCTATTTTTGCATTCCACTCCATTCCCACCTCTATTCCACTCCATTTCACCAATTCCACCACCAAAAACCTAGTTTCCTAATGTTTTGACCCTATTTCACCACTATCCCATGCCCTTGCACCTTGAAAGAAGGAGGACATCCTACAGCAGATGAAGTAGAGGATTGCTCCATCGACACTGAACTTCATGGATTCTACTACCTCTTTTTCCATTCTATTTTTATTTTGCATTTCAATGAGTAGCTAGGCCCCTTGGGTGGGCTGTTTGGGGTAAAAAAATTTACTTTGATACCATGTTGGGGAAAAATGATATGTAAACATTATAGTTTTGTTTGTTAATGATTATGTTCTATATCTACCTCACTCTCCATGAATTTCATGTTGGTTTGCGCTAGAAATAACAAAGGAATTTATAGAATTGCTTACATGTATGAATTTTTGCATTTTCTCCTAGGTCCAATTCATGGATCCCAAGCTAGTTACCCATCCTCCGACATACTAAACAACTCTCGTAACCCTAATTGAGATATCTAAGTAGCTTGATTAGATGAACTTAGTGTGCTTAGCATGGAGCTTTCTTAAGGCTAGAATGTGGATGATGGGAGGCTTAAAACCTCACTTCCACTCCCATTACTAACCTCAACCCCTAATCATCCTAAGATCATCTAACCTAGAAACCTAGGAGTGTTCAGACTAATTTAATTACAACCAAACCCTAACCCAATTGAGCCTCACAAGGGTAGTAGGGGGTGTTAGGGACTAGTTCCCCTATACACAACCTAGCACATCCATGGTCAGTTAGTAGTTTAGGATAACTCATTAGACTCTAGCTTGTTGTTTTGTTTGATAATCTAAATGAGACTATAATGTTCATATGTCACCCCCAACCTAATTGATAAGTGTATTATCAAAATAGACCACACCTCTCGTTATTGATTTAAAACCCTAATTTCCTTCTTGCTTAGCTAGTGTTAGCTTAGTTTGTTCTTTACTTGCTTAGTTAGCTTATTATATTGTTCTTCATTTGTTCCTTGTAGTTTAGGTTTTTAATTGCTCTTTTGCCGTGTTTGCTAGCTTAGTGTAGTATAGATCTCTGTTCTCCTGCATTGGCATAACTTGTTCTCTTTTCCTACCTTTCCTACTTTTCTTGTCTTTCCTTGCTTAGTAGAATTAATTGTCTAGGGTTAAATTAGGTTTTGATTCTTGTTTGCATTCCTTTAATTTCTTTCTTTATCAACCTAGTGTAATAAATCAAAACAAATTTCAAACCCTTAACCCTAGACTCTGTAGTAGGAACCTAGCCCAAAAACTAACTTAGCTCTAGTGCCCCCTTTTCTGCCTATGCATTGACCCTACACTTGCCCTCCCATACTACGGCATGACCCCATGCGCTTGCGGGTGTACTATTTTATTTTGTGTGAGTGTGTTGAGTTTAGGTCTATTATAAATTTTAAAAGTTTAATTCACCTTTTGTTTTTGTTCATGGGGTTGCATCTATTCAAACTCCAATCGAGTAGTGTTTAACACCATTGGCATAAACATACCAAGCTTTCTAGCACATTTAATGGGGATAGAAAATGCCATATCTACCTAGTAGTTGTCGTGTTGACTCTCCCCTTTGGCACCGTCTTTTTCCAGTTTGATTTGTTGTGTTTGAGAAACACATCAAGCTTTCTGGTGTTGTTGTCGGGGATAAAAGCACTCGGTCTAGCAAGTTAGTTTGACTTTTATCTTTTCCTACTACCCTCATCATTTCTATTATTTATTCCTTATTCTTTGTATTCTTTGTGCATATTGGTTTTCTAACTTGTTCTTATTTGTTTGGTTGTACCTTGTGCATGTGACAAGCCATGCCGGGAAGAGAAGATGGAAGACCAAAATGTACCTCACAAGCCACTTCAATACTACTTCATGCCTAGGAACTACAAATCACCAATTTCTAGCAGAGTTGATCAAATGACAAGGGAGTAATTCGCCATCCCTCCATGTTTTCTTGGGCTCCTTCCTGCCTTCTACGGATCAAAAAGTGACAACCCCTATAGGCACTTGGACTCATTTCTTGAAGTATGCTCCACCTTCAGGATGCCGACGACCAGTGATGACACAATCTGATTGACCTTGTTCTCATTCCTCCATAAAGAAAAAGCCAAAGACAAAGATTGGTATGATTAAAGGAGGGACATCATGTGTTGGGAAGCAATGAATAATGCATTCTTAAGACAATTCTAATCTATATCAAGTTTGAAACAAATGTGGCGTACCGTAGTGAGTTTCAGTCGAATGGGAAATGAACAACTTCACAATGCTTGGAAGAGATTTAAGATGTTGAGAGAGTGCCCACACCATGAGATCCCTTTGTGGAAGCTAGTTTAGTCTTTTTACTCCGATCTATCTCCAAAGAGTCAAGATTCAATTGATTATTCTTGTGGAGGAGTTTTAGCATGGTGAATGATGATGGACATGCATTTGATATGCCATCTCCAACTCATAGTGAATCAAGCCCACAAGTGATGAAGATTTTTGGTGACATGGTGAGCTTCATGAAGAACCAAGTGACAAATGTTCCTTGCCACTCAGTCAATTCTATTGAGTTCTATGGTGAAGAAAAGAAGACAGCTCACTCCTATAGATACCAAGAACCACAAAGCCCATGATATAGATAAAGGTTTGAGGAAGAGGTTCTATCTAGGTTGAAAAGTTTTGATGACATACAAATGAATGTGACAAGGCTTGAGGAGAGGATAGAGAAACTATCTTATATAATTTCTCCAAGAAAAAATTATCTTCAGAACCCGTCTTGAGTTTCAATGAATCAAGTGTACTAATGCCTTCTTCACAAGTTTTCTATAGTCCACCTCCCATGAAAGTGTAGCCCTTACATCACTTCCAAGGCCATCCAAGGCTTTATGAACCACCTCCCCCTCCATCACCATAACATTCTCAACAATTCACGTTCCAACCTCTATTCTCCCCTCCACCTCAATTTCAATACCATGTACCACCTCCACCTCCTCTACAACCACATCTAGATCCCCCTCTCCACCAAGACAATGGAAGTACAATGATAGTTCTAAGGAGTGGGAAATCTCTTGAGCAGCCCGCAAGTCAAAGAATGGTTGATAAAGCAAAACAAAAGGCAGCCAAGTGGTGATACTACGATTGAGATTGTTGAACATGATTCTATGACACTGCATATTGAGTTTGGGCTACCATGTGCTCCATCTCACACTCCATTTGCATGTCCTACCATCCCTTGTGTTCCATCTCATGTTGATGCAAGCAAGGCAAAAGCAAGAGAGCCACAATTCATTGAATCATTAGATGAGCCACTGGAAGTAAGGAGTCAAAAGAACAATGTTGACATTCTTGAGGTGTTTCACCAACTGAAGGTCAATATTCAATTGTTGGATGCTAACAAGAAAATCCCATCATATGCCATGTTTCTTAAGAACTAATGTGCTATGAAGAGAAGGAAAATGACGAGAATAACAAAAAGAGTGAACTTGACTGAACAAGTGTGCTCTATCATCCATCACTCACTTCTCATGAAGAGGAAAGACCCAGGAGCCCCACGCATACCTAGTTACATAGGGGGGCATCACATAGATAGATCCTTACTTGATTTGTGGTCTATTCTGAATTTGATCCCATAAAATTTCTATGTGGATCTAGGATTGGGCAAGTTGAAGCAAGCACATTATACTCTCCAATTGGAAGACCGTTCCATAAAAGTTCCTAGAGGATGAGTGAATGATGTTTTGGTTATGATAGACAAAGAAAAGAGCATCCTATTCCTAACAGATTTCATTGTTCTAGATATAGAGTCAGAGGATAGGAAGATTGACATTATCTTGGGAAGACCGATCTTATCTACGGATGATGCTGAGATACATGTGTGTAGTAGAAAAATGACAGTCCAATTCATGGACATGAAGATCAAGATCAATATGTACAAGCCCCCAACCTGATGAGCCCAAGATGAGGATATTGGACATGGATACTTTAAGAGTCCGACTGGTCATTTGAGAGAAGAAGGTTAGGATGAAAGAATTGATGTTTATTTTTTTGATCAAAAGGATGAGGAACATAGGTTGAGTGCAAATGAGAGATGCATTTATTGCAAGAATGGGAACATGAGTATGGAAAATGGATGAATGAGTGAAGAATCACCAAGAAGCCCATATAAATGCATGAAACTCAGCGCTTCCGGGAGGAAACCCGCCTAGGTTTGGGAATTTTTCACCAGACCTTCCATTTTTGATACTTTTGGTTATTTTTAAACATTTCCAAGAAAACACTTGTTTTTAAGATGTGAAGGTGAAAATACATTGAAATGAGGAAAATTTCATGAAATTGTGACAAGTAACCCATGAAAAATCATTTTGGATCAAAGATTTTATGTTTTGATGAGATTCAAGTTGAAATTAACTATTAGTACTCACCATTTTCTGTTGTCACACGGAACAACCATGGTGGTGTACTCACAATCAACAGGGAAATCGAGGAGAATCAAAGAAAATCAACAAAGTGAAGAATAGACTCAGCACGACCATGCAAGGTAGCATGGTTGTATAGCTTAGAAATCAGAACGACCGTGTGAAGGCATAACGACCATATGAAGGACAAAGGAAGAACGACCATGCAAGCCAGCATGGTTGTGTAAAAAGCACCCCCACATGGTCGTGCCACACAACATGACCATGTTGCAGCCCCACTCCATCACTTAAGTTAGCAGTTTACAATCACAGGTTGGACCACCACCGGATCCACCACAGTGATCATCTACCCTATCACTTCTATACTTCAGTGTCATGATGAGGACAACATGATTCAAAATTTGGGGTAGTAGGGTGGTATGCCCTTTTCTCTTTTCACCCTTTTTGCATTTCACCTGCCATTTAGTTTTGTTTACTTGTTTTGTTTTCTTGCTCTTACTATCTAGCTTAGATTTTACCTGCTTTTCATGCTTTTTTTTATCCCTCAAAGTGTGTGCTTTTCATGCTTGAATATCATGTAGTTTACTTTTTGTCAAATTTTTTTTAATTTTCAAAAAACAATTCTCTTCTTGACATGAATTGCACATCATGTAGATTTTTGGTAATTTTTGCAAGTTTTAACTAGGATTTACTTGCTTCTTGCTTTATTTTTCTGTAATAAAGGGTTAGATATGATTGAAGGCAACTTGGCACCGCTTTGGCCAATTTTTCCCAAGTTTAGAACATCTTGTCTAAAAAGTGTGTTTTGACCCAATCTATACTTTTTGGATTGAAAATGATGACCATGGACAAATACAAGTCAATTATCATGGTTTATTGCAAGATGGCCTCAATCTTGACTTTTTATATGTGAACCACCTCTCTTATGCTTGTGAACTATTTGGTTGAATTGTGATTTAAGCAAGTCACAAACACTTAGAGTTTTCTAGAATATCATGATAGAAATGTGGTTTTAATATAGATCATTCATGTGGTGTGTCATTTCTTAATGAAATTGTTGGAGTAACTTTCATGTAGGAGATCTCATGTTTATGTCCACACTACTAACCCCACTTTAACTCACTCTTCTTCTACCATCTTCTTACCTCCATGCCTTATGAAAGGATGCCAAAATGCACTTATTCAGCCATGGCCACCTCCAAAAGTTTGGGGTGGCCACATCTAATAGCCCACTTCACTCTCATCATCATATTCCTATCTGCACCAAGGGCAAAGAAAAAGAAAAAAAAATGCAAAAAGAAAATAAAAGATGCTCCTGTTTAAGAGTATCTAAATAAAGAAAAGATGAGTGTCTAAGAGAACTCCAAACTCTTACCACAAACCTTTCTTACTTTTACATGCCATGGATCTAGGAAACATAAAATGTTGTCATTTTACCCTTTATCACTTCCATGTGGGTTACTTAGTGTGGATTGACATATGAGATTCGATGCACGAATGTAAACAACAAAATTAGTCATTTTTGACCTTTGTTACTATGAAATAGTTTACCCGGAGTGATATGACAACCATACAGATTGATTGTTTTCTATGCTCTATATTTGAAGTTTGTAGGCTTAGTGCTCTAATCATAATTGGTTTGTGAAAAAGGAAAGGAGAGAGGTGAAATGCATGTACCTAGTCATCTCTGAGCCCATTTAGTCAATATTCACTTATTGCATTGCATTTGTCATTTCTTGGTTGTGAAAAATTTGTAGAGATATTGAGTTGGAGCATACTTGAGGACAAGTATTCTTTAAGTTTGGGCTGGTGACTGAGGCCTACATTAGGGCTTCATCTTGTGTCTTATTGCATTTTAATCACTTTTATACCTATTGCATTACATGTTATTTCCCTCAATATGCAAATTTCTATCAAATTCACTAATGGAGGCTTTTTGCATGTTTTATAGGTTCTTTGACCACTACTTGCTGGAAGGGAGAGAAGGAGGAGAATCTAAGGGTTTCTTCACCCTTTTAGGAGCTTAAAGAGAGTCCAAGAGCTTCCCCAACCTACCCCAAGTGGTCAAGAGTCAACCGAAAGCAAGGAGCATCAAAGATGAGCAAGTTAAAGGTCAAACTGCAAGGAAGAAGCTCCAAAACGACCGTGGTACATGGCCATGGTCGTGGCACAAATGCCCCATGTTTTAGTAAAGGGCAAGTTTGAAGCTGCTTTCCACCACCCCAATGGTGAACCACCACTCCAGTGGGGACCAGGCTTCACCATCCCTGTGGTGAACCACCACACCCATGGTGATCAGACTTCACCACCCAATGATGAACCACCACCCCGTGGTGACCAAGCTCCACCATGGCCGTGGCATTTCATTTACAAATTTTACAAATTCCATATGATCTTTAGCTATTTTTCACCTTGCCTTGTTCCCATGTTCCTTGGCCATGTTCCCCTACAACCACCACGGTTGTGGGGACTCACCACCCCCATGGTGGGCATCAATCCTAGCCTATTTTTGTACTGCTTTACCCATATTGCCCCCACTTAACCCTATACCCCTATATAAACCTTGGGGTGGCTTGAGCATGAGGTTTCCCACCCTTAGATACCTTCTACCACTTTCTAGCTCCCCATTTTCGCATTCACACATTCCACTCCATTCCCATCTCCATTCCTGTAAGGCCCCTAAACTTGCTTAACGAGTTGAATAAGATTAATTATCATAATTGAATTCTTATAACCCTAATCTAACCTTGTGATATGCTTTGAAATCATAATACAAGCTTAAGTTTCAAATTTGGTCATATTGGGACACTGTTTGAGCAAGTTATGCAATTTTATGCACATTTTGGACGTTTCTACAATTTACCCAATTGAGAGGTTTTATTTGCAATTTATCACTTGCATTATGTTCCTTGGATACTCTCTCTTCGTTGTTGATCTTTTTGAGCAATGGGGCTCCTATTTCTCCAAGGGTAATTTAGGGTTTACCCCTTCATGGATGAGCTACCTTTAGTTGTTATCAACTAGTGAGTTATGTTTTTTGCTTGGAAATTCAAGAAATGAATGATAAGCATGTCTCTATGTATGGAGGGGGAGATTCTTGTGTGTGTGATTGTATATTCTTAATAGTTTAAGGCCATGGACACTTGGAAAGATACTAGAACTTTCAACTTTTTGTTTTTCTTTATCTTACAGTTCATGTACTTATCCCTAAGCAGCAAAACAATCCATTTTCTCTCCACCACTTCGCTCCTTCTAAAAACCTTGTCCTCCCTTTGTTCTGCTGCAAATTTCCTATCCAAGGAAGAACAAAGAGGGGAGCTTCTTGGAAAAAGAATCTAGGGTTGCAATTGACTTCCTTTTTGGGTTTAAAAAGCTTCCTTCTAGTGATCTTGACATAAAAGAGTAAGAATCCTCTTCTTTCCTCTGTTTATTTCTTTTTTATCCTTCCTCCTACCTTTATCCAGGTTAGAACCTTTCTGTTCCAAGGTAGAAATTGTTCTAAAGCTCTAAAACCCTACCTTTCTTGCTCCTTATGCTTAGGGTTTGCTCATTTCATGAAGAGAGGTGCTAGATGGACGAGTTCACAACTTATAATTGGATTTTCTACCCCACCTGCTCGTGTTTTCTTATGTGTGGGAGTTTGTCTTCTCATTATAGGCAAATTTTATAACTTGCTCCACTTTTATTGCTTACCATAAGCTTGCTAGCTCATGTTCTTGCTTGAAAATGATGATTCATGCACTAAAAAGCTATGCTTGACTTGGATTTCGATTTTTATAATGTTCCCTGTTCTGATTTCAGTTCTAGATGAACATGTAATCATGCGTACATTATTCCTAAGGTATAATATGACTTGGATCAGGTTGGTTTGACAACCTATGGTGCTAAGCACCTATCAACCAATGGGGAATTTTAGGGTTTAAAGTTGATTTCTTCTATAAACCCATGACCCGATGATGGTACCATTGCAACAACCCTATGGTGTTCTCTTCATGATAACTAATGGTCTAGATCAAAGGTTTCAGATGATGGTGACAACCTATGGTAACCCCCTAAGGTCAGGTTTTGGATCAATTAGAAGTTTAATGGTCAACCATAAAGTTCCCTACTGATGTTATCAATCAATGATGACATTAGCTTAATAATTGATGTTGATTAATGAATATAGTGTTGATCTAAAAACCTATGGTGATTTAATGGTCACTAAGGATGGTGGATCAGGTCTCTAAAACCTATTTTGAGTTAAGCATTGTATTTGTAACATCAATTTAGCCTTAGACCAATGGTTTCTTGGGTCACTTGATGCAATGGCTGAACCTATACTGTAATTGATGATTTTAACATATGAACTTGACCCAATGGTCAAGATTTAATATTTAGTCCTCCAATAAAGTAGAATTATGGCTAATGTAATATGTTGGTCCTAATAATGTGATTTATATGTTTTCCTTTATATGATCAACTTAAGGAGCTTACTTGTTGACACTGGATGGCTTGTTTTAAATGAACAACTGATTGTGGGTTTTACCCTACTCTCAATGGAACTTTTTGTATTTCTAATAAAGGGATGTATAGGGTTACATGGTGAATCCTTCTAGAGAAAAAATCAAGGACTTCATAGGTGGTTTATCAAAGGTGTTTACTTATGTAAACAACCAATGGTCTTACCTTTTAAACATCCAATGGTTCTGGGTGACATTGTGGTATGGTGATATGGATTGAATGATGATGGAACAAATGGAGGGTTACCCTTAATAAGGTAGTATTACCTATTCACTCATATGAATAGAAGGGATGATAACCATATTGTGTTGATATGTAACCCTAATGAGGTATATCTTGTTATACCTAACTTTAATATAACTATATGATGGTAATTGGGTATGAATAGTCCTTGAATGACTAATACAATCATGGAGTACTTTGTTACTGTTGTTGAAACCCTAGTATGCTATAACCTGATGGTTACACCTTGATTCATGTGTGGGCTCATACTTGAGAATAGTATGGAATGTGATGGTGATGCTTCACCTTATGTATCTATGATCCAATGGGGATGTCGTGAGTTAGGGTTTGGGTATAAGTGTTGATTAGTAACATTAATATAATTTATCATGTTGAACCTAACTCTAATGCAAATAGATAAAAATGAGTATTCATGTTTAGAATTCTTATATGATGGAATGATAGTTGAATAACCTTCATAATATGATCATATCCTTAAGAAGTTAATGGGGGTTATCATAGCCACATTGTTGATACTTTCTTATGCTAAACATGTGCATTATGAATATGATGAGGGTTAATCATATATAGATTCCTTGCATGCTGATGTAATCTAGTAATGTTCTTAATGTTAATATAACCATGCTATGATAGTTTATGAATATCTCCTATCTAATTAATGCAATATTGTGTTGATCTGGTGCATTATATGTAAGTGATGTTGTTGAGCCTTGTTATAAGGCATGCAAAGATAATGATGATCTTGCAGGGAATAGTATGATGGTCTTAATGACCTTTTGGCATGGTTGAGCCCTAAATGAGGTGTAATCCTCTTGTGTTGATATGGGTTGATACCCTGTGATATTATGAAAAGGATTTTATATCATGTGATAGTATGATGGTTTTAATGACCTTTGGGCATGGTTGAGCCCTGAATGAGGTGTAATCCTCTTGTGTTGATAAGGGTTGATACCATGTGATATTATGAAAAGGATTTATATCTTGTGATAGTATGATGACTAGTGTAGCCCCATGAATGTTAAGTGAATAGTACCATGTGATGATGAGATGAGAAATTATGCTCCACACATTTTATATATTTTAAAAGTTGTGATATTTATATGTTTGCTCGAAATGAATTAGAGTTTGTAAGTCCTCTTGTTTGATGTAACCTTAATTCACACAATTGGCATAACTAATCAAGTGGAACTCTAATCATGTAGTTCACTGTGCCATAGATCTATCTCAGTGTCAGAACTTTCCAGATGGTGAAACGAGTATTCCTTAGGGAAACTCGGAGCACATACTAATGAGCATGCAGGGTGCTTGTCATCGTGAATTCAAGTGTTTAGGGAGGATGACTATGGTCATATCTAGCCCTTAGTTTGAGAATGGATGTGGTCATGTCTCAGTGATTATATATGTGATGCTATTGGAGGGCAACTATAGTTGTATCTCAGATGGTAGGGTATGCGTACCCAACTCCTTTCACTAGTGTCGTGACATATACCAAGGACGAACTAGGTTGTTAGCAACTTCACCTTATGTGTTGTTGTGGCTGACCCATACTAACTGGGGGAGGAGAATATCTTAGGAGTCTGGCTCTTCCTAGATCTTGTATGTCACTAATTTGACTTAGCAGTGGTCAGTTGGATTTTGAGTTGTATCCTCAATTTCCTCAGGGTAAAATAAAAGATGCAAGATAGACGTGTAGGATATCTATTTAAGGTTATACACAATGCTTCATATTGGATGAAAAACCTTGTTTGCTTTCTTTTCACTGACATGATGTATATTACAATAAGAGATAATAGATATGGTTATGTTGTAGTTATGCGCATATTGTAAACGTACTTATATTCTCAAATATACTGACACTAATGGTTAAGATGTTGCTTCTAGCTATGTTTAATATTGATAGCCATGCCTATGTAATTAGAAATGGTTAAATTGATAATCATGCCTATGTAGTTCATCATATGATAATGTTAGTTCTACTTATGATATAGATTTGTTCCCTTTATTTGAGATGTCAATGATGATAGCCATATTATGTTACTAGACATATTCATGATGTTAGGGATGCTTATGCTACTAGATTGCTTGTACTGTTAGCAAAGAATATGATGATAGTCAGATTAATGATAATGATTGTTATTCGATGCAATTTGATGATATTTGCGTAGATATTTATCCAAAGAAATGGATTTATTTGTTATCTATATATGCATTGATGATCATACTTTTTGAAAAGATCATTTGCTTAATCTGTTTTGCATACTTGGACTGTTCAATATGTTCAATTGATTATTAAATACTCCAACTGCTTAGTTATCTACTATTTAAAATGTTATAATCAATAAGTGTTGTTGGAGGTTATATCTCTTGCTGGGACATGGGTCTCACCCTTGTGGTTCGCCACATTTTTTTGGTAATCGGATGTGATGAAAACAAACATGTGGAAGTAGAGGGGAGCTATAGTAATGAATCTTTGAGAAAGTTGATTAGATGTCTAGTGTGTCCTAGATTCATCCCTGTACTCTTAGGTCTGGGCAGGAAACATTTGTATATGGTGTTTCAAACGAATCAAAATTTTGTTAGCATGTTAATATTTGTTGTGTAGCATATACAAATATTGTTCTCCTGTCTATATATGTTGTGGCTAAGGCGATAGAACAATTTATATCAAATTCTTGGCATAGTATGGATATAATAAAGATGTTGGGGTCTTATGAAAATGTTTCTATGCTGGTGCTGACGTTGAAATCGATTTTGATTTACCCATATTTTTGGGTATGTGATTCATTAGTGATCGACTGTGCTTTATGTTTTCAGTATTCTCAGTTAGTGTAACATGTTCTCACAAGTTGGCATCGGATATTTAGGTTCACTGAGTCTATAGGGACACTAGGACTTAGGACTAGGATGATGTCAAAATTAGGAATATGACATAAAAATATGGTGCATACTTCCTAATCTCAGTACTTGGATACCCTGGCCAAGTATTCAATTATTGAAGAAAAGGTAAGTATGGAACTCTTAGATTGTTATCTTTCTGATTACTCTGATCAAGTAGTCATTTTGAGACAATCTAAAGAGCATAATGAATAAGAGATCATGGTGTGAATATATCAGTCATACCTTAAAGAAGATGAGAATTGTATCATTATCTATCAAAACTTGAATGTTTGGTAACTATAAGAGAAAGATACAACACCATGAAATCTAAATATGAATACAAATAAGGAAAAGAGGAGTTCTTGAAAATGTGATTCAATAAAATAATAAAGTAAAAGATAGAAAAGTCTAAGCTTATAAAGTGATTCAAGGTATGAAATCCACATAAGATGGAGAGAACTCCAATGATAAGTATAAAATGAGAAGATAAATGAGAACAATGACAAAGAAATAAGGTGGAACATGAGTTAATCTCAGACCAACCTATGTGTGTAAGAAAGTGTTAATGTAAACTAAGCATGGCGTTTGAAAGAAATTAAGGCAGATGATCCATGTTTAATGAAGAAAATGTGGAATATGATGATTTACCTATTGATAAGTGGTTGAAAAACATAATAAAATAAGAGAACATACCCAAGTGTGATAAATAGTCATCAAGGAAGGAGTAATGAGATATGTTAATCATGTTGATTCTTATGCTAATGGCAAGGAACCCAAAATGAAAAGGGTAAAATGATACATAAGAAGCTATAACTTGAATAATGAAAATAGAATTGGCTACCTTTTTGCTAGTGACCCTTGAACAATGTTGCTATGATATGGGAAGTGTGTTTCCCTTTGTGTCTTTCCTTTCTAGGGTACAACTTTCAAGTGGATAATTTCATTGCCACTTGGTATGTGTGGATTTGTTGTAAACATGAGGGTGGATAGCTTATTATAGTATAAGGTTATTTGGACTATGGTCCCAAGATCATAAAGTTTGTGATGATTTTGCCTTTTATCCTTTAGATAATTAGGAAGACTCCTCTTATATGTCTTGATATTTGATTATGTTGGTAAAAGTAGATGAGATAAGGATGTGAGTTCCTTGTAGCACATGAGGTGGATACCAAGGTAATGAATCCTAGTATCCGAGATGTATCAACAGTATGAGAAATATGTGAAAGTTGGAGATGTTTATTATATGAACATTCCAAGTGTTCCTCTCCCTTAGAGAGAGAAAGAGAGTTGATTATGACCGTCTAAATGTTGTTTGGAAGGAAAAAACAAAAGTGATTCTATATTGTTGTGTATGGTTTAGTGATAGCTGGGCAAGACCACTATCAAGGATAGATGGTTTTTTTGGTCAATAGATATGTGATACTGTGTTCCTTTAAGATAAATTTATGATCAAATATCAATGCATAAGAGTTAGATTGGATGACATAATTCACATGAACATGATGAGTTTAGAGTTATGTCCTTTAGACTAACCAATGTACAAATAGAATTTATGAATAAGAGGAACAGAGTGTTCCAGTCAAGTCATACAAGTTATATCAAGCTTTGAATGATGACATGTCAAATTATTTCAAATATGATCAATATTTCTTCAAAAACCTTAGGGTTGCTGAAGCAGCAATAGCTATGAGACAAGTTGAACAAGAGTGAGATGGGGTTGATTAAATGTCTTTATGGGATCATGATATGTCTTCTAAGTAGGTTATGTAAATCCTAGTATAGTGATGATAGTGTTGTTGTTTCACCCCTAGCAAGGTTGACTAGGAATGATGTTTCCTTTTATGGAATGATAGGTTCCAGCGTAAGCATTTCTTTTGATGCTAAAAAAGAGCTGACAAGTGTTCTAGTGTTAGTGTATCTAGAAAAAAAAAGAAGGATGGATACATCGTCTTTTTTTATGCTTCAAGGAATGGTATGAGACACATGCCATGATTGGTAAAAATCTAGAAAGTATGACTTTTGAGTAATGTGTTGATACAATAGATATAATTTCAGGATGATATCTAGAATTTAAAGTTGAAAATTACTATTAGATTTGTACAGGTGGCACAACCAGTTTCTATGTTCCATATTTGCAAATTTCTTCTTATGTGGGTGTTTTTGTGCTGACCCACAATGAGATATGTATGAATGATGTGACATCACCATGATATGCAAGTAACCATGTGAAGGTAATAGGATCAGTAGCAAAGGAAGTACCCATCTTTGTTTACCTTAGATTTTGGGGGCGAAATCCCTGTTAGGGGTTTATAGTTGTAAGGCCCCTAAACTTGCTTAATGAGTTCAATAAGCTTAATTATCATAATTTAATTCTTATAACCATAATATAACATTGTGAAATGCTTTGAAATCATAAAAAAAGCTTAAGTTTCAAATTTGGTCCAATTTGGACATAGTTTGATCAAGTTATGCAATTTTATGCACATTTTAGACTTTTCTACAATTTTCCCAATTGAGAGGTTTTCTTTGCAATTTATCACTTTCATTATGTTCCTCGGATACTCTATCATCATTATTGATCTTTTTGAGCCATGGGGAACCTATTTAAACCTAGGTTTGAAGGTGTTTTCTCCAAGGGTAATTAAGGGTTTACCCCTTCATGTATGAGCTACCTATAGTAGCTATCAACTAGTGAGTTATTTGTTTTTCTTGGAAATTCAAGAAAAGAGGGATAAGCTTGTCTCTATGGATGGTGGGGGAGATTCTTGTGTGTGCTTGTATAATCTTAATAGTTTAAGGCCATGGACACTTGGAAAGATAATAGAACTTCAATTTTTTCTTTTTCTTTATCTTAAAGTTTCATATACTAATCCATAAGCACAAAAACGAGCCATTTTCTCTCCACCACTTCCCTCATTCTACAAACCTCGTCCTCCCTTTGCTCTTCTATGAATTTATAGTCCAAGGAAGAAGAAAGAGGGGAGCTTCTTGGAAAAAGAATCTAGTGTTGCACTTGACTTCCTTTTTGGGGTTTAAAAAGCTTCCTTCTAGTGATCTTGACCTAAAAGAGTAAGAATCCCCTTCTTTCCTCCGTTTATTTGTTTTTTATCCTTCCTCCTACCTTTCTCCAGGTCAGGACCTTTCTGTTCCACGGTAGAAATTTCTCTAAATCTCTAAAACCCTACCTTTCTTGCTCCTTATGCTTAGGATTTGCTCATTTGATGAAGAGAGGTGCTAGATGGACGAGTTCACAACTTACGATTGGATTTTCTACCCTACCTACTCGTTTTGTCTTATCTGTGAGAGTTTATCTTCTCATTAAAGGAAATTTTTATAACTTGCTCCATGTTTATTTCTTACCATAAGCTTGCTATCTCATGTTCTTGCTTGAAAATGATGATTCATGCACTAAAAAGCTATGCTTGACTTGGATTTCGATTTTTATAATGTTCCCTGTTTTGATTTCAGTTTTAGATGAACTTGTGATCATGTGTACATGATTCCTAAGGTATAATATGACTTGGTTCAGGTTGGTTTGACAACCTATGGTGGTAAGCACCTATCAACCAATGGTCAATTTTACAGTTTAAAGCTGATTTCTTCTATAAACCCATAACCCGATGATGGTACCATTGCAACAACCCTATGGTGTCATCTTCATGATAACTGATGGTCAATATCAAAGGTTTCATATGATGGTGACAACCTATGGTCACCCCCTTAGGTCTTGTTTTGGATCAATTAGAAATTTAATGATAAACTATTAAGTACCCTATTGATGTAATCAATCAATGATGACATTAGCTTAATGTTTGATGTTGATTAATGAATATAGTGTTGATCTAACAACCGATGGTGACTTAATGGTCACTAATGATGGTGGATCAGGTCTCTAAAACCTATTTTTAATTAAGCATTGTAGTTGTAGCATCAATTAATCCTTAGACCAATGGTTTCTTGGGTCACTTGGTGCAATGACCAGACCTATACTGTAATTGATGGTTTTAACACATGAACTTGACCCAATGGTCAAGATCTAATGTTTATTCCTCCAATAAAGTGGAATGATGGCTAATGTAATGTGTTGGTACTAATAATGTGATTTATATGGTTTCCTTTATATGATCAACTTAAGGATTTACTTGTTGACAATGGATGGCTTGTTTTAAATGAACAGTCGATTGTGGGTTTTACCCTACTCTTAATGGAAATTTTTGTATTGTTAATCAAGGGATGTATAGGGTTAGATGGTGATTCTTTCTAGAGAACAAATAAATGAATTAATACATGGTTTATCGAAGGTGTTCACTTATGTAAACAACGAATGGTCTTACCTTTTAAACATCCAATGGTTCTGGGTGACATTGTGGTATGGTGATATGGGTTGAATGAAATTGGAACAAATGGAGAGTTACCCTTAATAAGGTAGTCTTACCTATTCACTCATATGAATATAAGGTATTATAACCATATTTTGTTGATATGTAACCCTAATGAGGCATAGCTTGTTATACCTAGCTTTAATATAACTAAATGATGGTAATTTGGTATGAATAGTCCTTGTATGACTAATACATGTTGGCTAAATGGACGTCATGTAATCCCTTTGTTTTGATAATGACAAAAATTTCATTTTTGTCAATCTAACGAGCTACTTGAGTGTTGCAGGAATAAGGTGGATGGCAAAAGATTTGGGAAATCTATATGCTTGAATTTTTGTTATCTCATGAATGTAATCAATTGTAAAACTTGTACAAACATATAATGTACAAGTACTTAGACATCATGTAAATCAAGCGTTAGATCTTCCCTAACTAATCACTACACTTAGATAGGTCATCCCCTTCAATAGTGTCACATATGCACACTCATACATACACTTAGCACTTTATTTGACACATTGAAACATGGTCCATCTCGGTCGACAAATTCCTCGATCGAGACACTCTCTATCGACAAACTTCTCGACCGAGAAAGACCCAAGTAGCCATTACACACAGCTGACAAGGTAGTTGGCAGTTGGATATGAATGTTGCAAACACTTGCTCCAGAGAGTCTGTCGATCGACAAATCCTTGACCGAGTAGGACTCTCGTTCGACAATTCCTTGTCCGAGATGAGTTCTGACAGCACTTTCAGAATTAATTAACTAGTCATTGCTAAAGCAACCAAAGTATACCTAACGGCTAGTTAAGCACTTAGAACCCCCTAGAAAGTGTCTAGAACGTCCTTAAGCACTTGTAGGTCATTCCTATAAATAGGACATGCCTTAGGACATCTAAACTCACTACTCTACACTTGTGATACACTTGAGCTTACACTTGCAATTGTCATTCTGTTTTGAGAAATTGAGCAACACTTGCATTGGCTATTCTTCTCCTTTCTCTAATTTCGTGTCCTATAGGCTAGCATCTCCTATCCACAGCAATTACACTTTTATATACATTGGTTAGGAGATCAAAATGCTTGATATAGGAAATCAAGCCTTGAGCTGCAAAGTGGTATTGTAATTTCTATTTTTCCTTCTTGTTCCTTTTATCCTTTGTATTCTCCTTGCTACTCCTAGGGTTGGAGGCTGCGGATTGGAGAAGGTTCTTCTCAGTGGAGAAGGTGGACTTCAGACTACTTCAAGAAGGCTGTTGCAATGGGAAGCTACTTTAAGAGGAAGGCTACTTCAAGGGGGAGCTTGAAGTTACTTCAAGAAGGCTGCTTCAAGGTTGGTGCAACTACTTCCAGGTGAAGGCTGTCCGAAGGGTTTGGTGAAAGAATTGTAATTTTATGTAAAGTCCTTGCGAGGTAATAAAATTTGATTCTTTCAAAATCCCGGTTGGGTAAGCAACCGGGTAGTGGATTGTCTGCCTTAGTATTTTCTAAGGTTGGAACCACTCTAAATCCTTGTCCCCTTGTCCAATATTTTTGTGGTTGGTTGTTTGAGTTAAATAACTATTGAAATATTCATAAAACCCTATTCACCCCCCTCTAGTGGTTTTTCAATTGGTATCAGAGTAGGCTTCAAGGAACTCTAACCAAGTCTTGAAGAATGGGTGATGGGTTGCTCAACAACCTCAACCTTAAAGGAACACTTGTGGCTAGGCCTCCTGCATTTGATGGTACGAACTACACCTACTGGAAAAGGAGGATGCAATTTTACTTCCAAGGGATTAGTTGGGATCTATGGAGGATGGTGTCAACTCCCTATGAACTTCCTCAAGCGGAATATGCAGCTTGGGACACTAATACAGTAAAGTCTGCCCAAATGAATGCAAAGGCTGTAAGTATACTTTATTGTTCAATTTCAGTTGGAGAATTTAATAGAATATCAAATTGTGAAACAGCTTATGAAATTTGGCATAGACTTTCCATAACTTATGAAGGAACTGTGCAAGTTAAGAATTCTAAAATTGGAATGCTTAAACAGAAATTTGAACAGTTCCGAATGGATCAAAATGAATCTATTAGTGAAATGTATACAAAATTTTCTTCTATTGTAAATGGTTTGAATGCTTTAGGCTAAGTAATTAGTGAAGAAGGCCAGGTGTCAAAGATCCTTAGATCTCTTCCTCCCAAGTACAAGCCTAAAGTGATGGCCATTGAAGAAGCAAATGACCTCACCCAACTAAAGATGGAACAACTCATTGGCAACCTAGAAGCTCATGAGGCAACTTTAGAAGAAGAAGAAAGATGAGAACGTGAACTCCAACAAGGAAGAAAGAAGGACATTGCATTCAAAGCATCAACCAAGATTATCCATGACACAAGTGAAGATGATAGTGAAGAAGAAACTCTCATTGTAAATGGTAAGCAGTATAAAAGTTTTAAAACTCACAAAACTTCTAGTGTTTCATCTTCCAGGTGCTTTGAATGTGGCAAAAAGGGACATATGAAAGGTGATTGTCCAAAACTCAAGAAAGGAAAGAAATCATCTCACAAAAAGAAGGAAAGAGCATATAAAGCTGCATGGGATGATTCAAGTGATGATAGTGATGATGGAAAAGAAGAAGTATAATGTCTCATTGCTACAACAAATGAAGAAGAAGAAGAAGAGGTAAGTCTTTTTGATCTACCAAAAGAAGATCTAATTGCTAGTCTTCAAGATACACATGAGAAATATATTGAGTGCAAGAAGAAATTTAAGAAATCAAATAAAGTAAATGATGAGTTACATGCTAAACTTCTTGCTCTCACATCTGAAAATGAAGATCTTAAAAAGACTATTGAAGGTCATGATGTTAAGTTAAAATCTGTAGAAGCAAATTGCAATCTTCTTTCCCTAGAAAAGTTAAACTTGTAAACTCAAGTAAATGATCTTCAAAGACAATCTATTCTATGTTCACATCTAGATTATGATGTTATTGTGAAAGAAAGAGATTCTTTATTATCTAATCTAGATCAAGCAAAGTTAGATATCAAGAAGAAAATGGATGAGATTATTAAGTTGCAACAAAAAGTTAGTAGCTTGAGTAACAATGATACTCTTGATAATATCTTAAATGATTCTTATCGTCAAATTGGAAGGAGAGGACTAGGTTATAAGCCTAAAGGAAAATCTTATCAAAAACCTAGTTGGAGAAGGACACAAGTGCTAGAGAATCAATCCATGTATGTACCCAAGAATATTTCAACTCCTAGAAAGAGAAATGAGATTGACTCTATTAGTTGTCATTATTGTCTGCGTCTTGGACATTACTCTTTTTCATGCCCATACAAGAAAAGGAATGATGACCTAGCTTGGGTTCCTAAAACTTAGAAGTTTAAATTTGACTAGTTGAGATTTGACCTAAACTGATTCTTGATATACAAATGTCATATCTCAACACAATCAAGCTTTAACTTTCATATTCTTGTTATACTTGGAAACAATTACTGAAAACAACTCTGAAATAGTACAGAAACATTCTCAGTCGAGAAATTGTTCGACCGAGAACACTGTCGGTCGAGGAATAGTTGAACGAGTAGGTTACTGATTTTAATTCTGCAACATATCTGATAAAACTGTACAAACATCAGCATTTTGGGTCGAGCAAAAGGTCAATCGAAACAAATTTGGTCGAACTATTTGTCGACTGAATCAAGTTTTGCTGAACCTGTTCTCAATTAATCTAGCTTGCTATCAAATTGTTATTATTGATTGATTTAATATGAAAATCAAGAATAAATCTTGGAGACCATCTTTGAAACAAGACATATTGATCTTTTTGCATCATGAATTAAGATATAACATTATGAATATGAAATCCATTACAAAAGTGTTATATGAAGACTGATTTTGAACAAACCTTATTCATTGATTGCAAAAGTTTATTAAGCATGTTCATGGTTTGTCTTAAAATTGAAAACTTATGAACCTTGAATGAGATTATTTTGGTTTATCCTCTACATAGTTTGGCTTAAAACTGAAAATATGAACCATGATTGTTTTAATCAAAGAAATCACTATTTTATCATACTCCACATGGTTTTTCCTAAGTATTCCTTGGTCTATCTATATAGGAACCATGTGTATTGAAATTTAGTTTAAACAATCATAATCAATGTATTCATATGCTTCTATCTTGATCATTGCATTATGGATACACTTCTACTGTTCTATCATAATTATTGTGCCATGATCATTATGTTTCATTGGTTTTTCTAAAATAATCTTTGATCCATATATACAAACCATGAATGGATATTGATCATTGTGATTCAAGTCATATGAAGATTCCATTTTGCATAAACTGTAAAACTTCATGGCACAAATACATTTTCTGCAGAAATTATACTTCACATATAAGTGTTCAAATTGAAATCTGCAGAAATTGCCTCTTGGTTGAAGTTAAAGTTTGACCAAGGGGTGCTATGGTCGTAGTCAAGGTCGACCTAAAATAAGCTTGACAAAATGCTTATTTGTACATCATTTTACTTCACTTAATCTTAGTATCTTGACTCAAAATGTGAAGCTCTAATAAAAGGACAAAATCAAAACTTAAAAACCATTTGTGACCTTAGAATCCTTAAATTATCTTAATTATAAGATTAAGGGGGAGCTCACAAAACAATTTTGATTAAGAAGCTTAAAAAACTTTGAAAACATAATTTGAAGCTTGTTATGACCTTAGTATCCTTAAAAGTAATTTTTGTTATGAAAATAAAGAAATCTACAAAATTCATGAATATGACATATATTTTGTTCTTAATGGAATTCTCTAAACAAATTAGGGCTTAACATCCAGTGTATTTGATTAGAGATACTTTCTACTATAAGCTTAAATGGATCTCATATCATTTTTAGGGCTTAACATCCCTTGTAAAATGGATGAGAAATCAATACACATATGCCATGGACTTAAAAGGAACTTGTATCATTTCAAGGCTTAACATCCTTTGCAAATGATTGAGAAATAAATTGTTCCTAAATTTAGCACTAATTGGTGTGCATTAATCCCTTGATTTTACTTGAATATCTCTTTAAGGGAGAGCAAAGCATAAAATTAAGAAAGAAAAAATACAAAGTCATAATATAAATGGATATCTTTTTGAAATGACAAAGGGGGAGAAATAATATAAAATCACAAATATAAAATTAGAATGAGTTTCATAATATCTTGGCCAACATCCACTTTATTCCTAGAATGGCTACAAAAGGTAAATTTTAGGTATGAAACTCACATGATTTATATTTCTTTATTTTATATCTAAGAAATGTTTGTCATCCTCAAAAAGGGGGAGATTGTTGGCTAAATGGACATCATTTAATCCCTTTGTTTTGATAATGACAAACATTTCATTTTTGTCAATCTAACGAGCTACTTGAGTGTTGCAGGAATAAGGGGGATGGCAAAAGATTTGGGAAATCTATATGCTTGAATTATTCTTATCTCATGAATGTAATCAATTGTAAAACTTGTAGAAACATATAATGTACAAGTACTTAGACATCATGTAAATCAAGCGTTAGATCTTCCCTAACTAATCACTATACTTAGATAGGTCATCCCCTTCAATAGTGTCACATATGCACACTCATACATACACTTAGCACTTTATTTGAAACATTGAAATAGGGTCCATCTCGGTCGACAAATTCCTTGACCGAGACACTCTCGGTCGACAAACTTCTTGATCGAGAAAGACCCAAGTAGCAGTTAGACACAGCTGACAAGGTAGTTGGTAGTTGGAGATGAACGTTGCAAACACTTGCTCCAGAGAGTCTGTCGGTCGAAAAATCCTCGACCGAGTAGGACTCTCGGTCGACAATTCCTCGACCGAGATGAGTTCTGACAACACTTTTAGAATTAATTAACTCGTCGTTGCTAAAGCAACTAAAGTATACCTAACGGCTAGTTAAGCACTTAGAACCCCCTAGAAAGTGTCTAGAACGCCCTTAAGCACTTGTAGGTCATTCCTATAAATAGGACATGCCTTAGGACATCTAAACTCACTACTCTACACTTGTGATACACTTGAGATTACACTTGCAATTGTCAATCTGTTTTGAGAAATTGAGCAACACTTGCATTGGCTATTCTTCTCCTTGCTCTAATTTCGTGTCCTATAGGCTAGCATCTCCTATCCACAGCAATTACACTTCTATATACATTGGTTAGGAGATCAAAACGCTTGATATAGGAAATCAAGCCTTGAGCTGCAAAGTGGTATTGTAATTTCTATTTTTCCTTCTTGTTCCTTTTATCCTTTGTATTCTCCTTGCTACTCCTAGGGTTGGAGGCTGCAGATTGGAGAAGGTTCTTCTCAGTGGAGAAGGTGGACTTCGGACTACTTCAAGAAGGTTGTTGCAACGGGAAGCTACTTCAAGAGGAAGGCTACTTCAAGGGGGAGCTTGAAGTTACTTCAAGAAGGCTGCTTCAAGGTTGGTGCAACTACTTCCAGGTGAAGGCTGTCCGAAGGGTTTGGTGAAAGAATTGTAATTTTATGTAAAGTCCTTGCGAGGTAATAAAATTTGATTCTTTCAAAATCCCGATTGGGTAAGTAACCGGGTAGTGGATTGACTGCCTTAGTATTTGCTAAGGTTGGAACCACTCTAAATCCTTGTCCCCTTGTCCAATATTTTTGTGGTTGGTTGTTTGAGTTAAATAATTATTGAAATATTCATAAAACCCTATTCACCCCCTCTAGTGGTTTTTCAATACAATCATGGAGTACTTTGTTACTGTTGTTGAAACCCTAGTATTCTATAACCCGATGGTTACACCATGATTCATGTGTGGGTTCATACTTGAGAATAGTATGGAATGTGATGGTGATGCTTCACTTTATGCATCCATGATCCAATGGGGATGCCGTGAGTTAGGGTTTGGGTATAAGTGCTGATTGGTAACATTAATATAATTTATCATGTTGAACCTAACTCTAATGCAAATAGATTAAGATGATTATCCATGTTTAACATTCTTATATGATGGAATGATATTTGAATAACCTCCTTAATATGATCATAACCTTAGTAAGTTAATGGGGGTTATCATAGCCACATGGTTGATACTTTCTTATGCTAAACATGTGCATTATAAATATGATGAGGGTTAATCATATCTAGATTCCTTGCATGTTGATGTAATAAAGGAATGTTCTTAATGTTAATATAACCCTGCTATGATTGTTTATGAATATGTCCTAGCTAATTAATACAATATTGTGTTGATCTAGTGTATTATATGTAAGTGATGTTGTTGAGCCTTGTTATAAGGCATGCAAAGATAATGATGGTCTTCTAGGGAATTGTATGATGGTCGTAATGACCTTTGGGCATGGTTGAGCCCTAAATGTGGTGTAATCCTCTTTTGTTGATAAGGGTTGGTACCCTGTGATATTGTGAAAAGGATTTTATATATTGTGATAGTATGATGGTATTAATTACCTTTAGGCATGTTTGAGCCCTGAATGAGGTGTAATCATCTTGTGTTGATAACCTATGATATTGTGAAAAAGATTTATATCTTGTTATTGTATGATGACTAGTGTAGCCTCATGAATGGGAAGTGAATAGTACTATGTGATGATGAGATGAGAAATTATGTTCCATACATTTTATATCTTTTAAAAGTTGTGATATTTATATGTTTGATAGAAGTGAATTAGGGTTTGTATGTCCACTTGTTTGATGCAACCTTAATTCACCCAAATGGCATAACTAATCAAGTGGAACTCTAATGATGTAGTTCCCTGTGCCATAGATCCATCTAAGTGACAAAACTTGCAAGATGGTGAAACGAGTATTCCTAAGGGAAACTCAGAGCGCATACTGATGAGTATGTAGGGTTCTTGTCATCCTTGATTTAAGTATTTAGGGAGGATGACTGCGGTCATACCTAGCCCTCAGTTTGAGGATGGATGTGTTCGTGTCTCAGTGATTATATATGTGATGATATTGGAGGACAACTATGGTTGTACCTCAGATGGTAGGGTATGCGTACCCACCTCATTTCACTAGTGTCGTGACCTATACCAAGGATGGACTAGGATGTTAGTAGCTTGATCTTATGTGTCACTATGGCAGATTCATACTGATCGGGGGAAGAAAAGATCTTAGGAGTCCGACTCTTTCCTAGATCTTGTATGGAACTGATTTTGACTTAGCAGTGGTCAGTTTGATTTTGAGTGGTATCCTCAATTTCCTCAGGGCATAATAAAAGATGTAAGACATCTGTGTAGCATATTAGTTTAAGGTTATACACAATGCTTCATATTGTATGAAAACCCTTGTTTGCTTTCATTTCACTGGGATCATGTATAGTACAATAAGAGATAATAGATATGCTTATGATGTAGTTATGCTCAAGTTGTAAACAAACTTATTTTGTCAAATATACTGACACTGATGGTTAAGATGTTGTTTCTAGCGATGTTTAATATTGCTAGCCATGCCTATGTAATTAGAATTGCTTAAATTGCTAATCATGCCTATGTAGTTCATTGTGTTATAATGTTAGTTCTACTTATGAGATAGATAAGTTCCCTTTATTTGAGATGCCAATATTGGTAGCCATATTATGTTACTAAACATATTCATGACGTCACGGATTCTTATGCTATTAGATTGCTTGTACTGTTAGCAAGGAATATGATGATAGTCAGATTAATGATAATGATTGTTATTAGATTGAATATGATGATATTTGAGTAGATATTTATCCAAAGAAATGGATTTATTTGTTATCTATATATGCATTGATGATCATACTTGTTGAAAAATTGATTTGCTTAATCTATTTAGCATACTTGGATTGTAACAACCCTACCTCCCGGTAACCCCCAATTAAGGGAGACCTGAAGGTCAGAGCCGTTATCCCAATTAATAGGATCAAAGGTTACCCAAATAATCAGTAATAATTATGAAATTCTACCAACTAAGTTGAAATCTGGGTTAAAATAAAAAATTTCATACCTTTTTCAAAAACAAGGATATCTACTTCTATCCACATCTGGAGTCTATTCTAATTAATCCTCCTTTGTACTTTAATTCTTATTTAATTCCACATATGCCAATTTACTATTTGTCCTTTTCAATCTTCTACCTAAAACGCTGACAAACAAAATGTCGGTCAGTATAAATTAATATGTCGGTATGTGGGGACAACCAAAATTTCACAATTATGGCTAACAATCTAGATATCACAATCAAGTTAATTAACAAGCCAAATTACGCTTTCAGTGTGACATTCTCCACCGCTTTTTCCCTAACCCTGGCACACCCACCTTAGGGTTTCCCTTTTGCCAATGACTGAAGGCCACCTTCTCAATCCCGAGCTTGGTTCCTGGGGTCACCTCTCATAGTGCCCATTATTCATTCCATAAAAACCACCTTCTCAATACCGAGCTTGGTGTCTGGGGTTACCACTCAGGGTGCCCATGGGTCTTCCCTCCTGGGCTTGACCTTTTGGCATCATCCATCAGGGTGGCATGTATGTACGAGAATAAACACTTCTATTATTGTTGTTATAATCATAGTGACTTTATGATTTGCAAGTATGAACATCCAAACTGATAAGTTGCATTTAATGTGATGAATCATTCGGGAAACTCTTCAAGAAACTAATGTGATTAACCATAATTAACCACATACCTGTCAGGCTGATTTGAGATAGAATTAATCCAATCAATGCAAGAAATCTAATAGGCAAGCAAGCATACAAAGGGATCCTGAAATATGCATACAATTTCCTATTATTGACCATGCCATCAAGATCTATTAAACCTAGCTCGCTACCGAGGGTTTCTAGTCCACTTTTAGGGTTTCTATTGCAATTAGGGTTCCTCTTCATTTATATTCTTTTAAACCCTAATTTTATACAATTAATCACAAACCATAATTATCTCATCTATTCTTCACAAAAGATATTAAGGTTACCTTTTAACAACATATAACCTTAATTTTAGATTAAAGGAACAATTAACCATAAATTAAGTCCATTACGCTCTTTTACAATAAAACTACCATTTTTATCCTATTAATTCATGACAAGATCATTAGGCCTAATTATCATCTTTGGTTCCTTCTGGATTAACAACTCATAGTTCATTATGATCTAATTCACATATGAACTCTATTTATCAATGAATTCCACCTTTATCCATTAGAAAACCCTAATTACCATATTAAGGGTATTTATCCACAATTAGGAACTCTTATACTTAAAATATCTTAGAACCATCATATCTCAACTTATTCATGAATTTGAACAATTAAAGCCATTAAGAGTCATAATGACTAACATTAGGGTTTCAAGGCCCATTAAAGCTCATTCATGTACATGGAACTCTAAATTAAACCAATTACATGCAAAGTTCATCCTTTTCGATGTTAATGTATGTTTTTATGATTAACAAGTTAATATCAACTTTAATCATCCATAAAACCATTCTTAATACGTTAATCATCTCAAATTAGGGTTTCTTAATCAGTAATGCATTAAAGTTGATAACTTCCACTACTTTTCGAATTGTAAGAGGAATTCACTTCTAAATCTATTTTTAATGAATTCCTCACATTTTTCTGAGAAAGAATTATATTTTATGCGCATCCATCCAAGCTACCAATAAAAAGATATGAATTTTCATTATTTACTTACGTGGACCAATCACTGAACGCCATGTGTCCCTTCCCATGCAACGCAATCCGCTCGACTTGGAAACATAACCGAATTATAGTTTTGCCCTTACTTAAGTGGTCGATCCTTCACACGCCAGAGGGGCGTTTCGGTCCAACATGACCCTAAGTTGTCTTCAACCTTCGGCGCCCGTCGTGTCCGCCGTCGGCTACATTCCCACGGTCCGCCCCTCCTTCCTGGGGGCTCGAGGACCGCCGCTAGCTACAACCCTTTCTCTACTACACCCTGGTGCATGGGGGGCACCCCCAGGTTTTGGCCAGGATGGTCGTTCCCAAGTGAGACCAGGCCTCGATTGCTGTTGTGATTTCTCCAATTTTGTAGACCTACGGAAGGAGCTGCACGAAGACAAGGGTGTTAGTATGGTAGTTGATCAGTCTTGGGTTGTCGTGGAAGCTTCCTTCCTCCAACAAGACCACATTCAACCCCCATGTTGCTTTAGAGATAGGACTATACCCTCTTGGTTAGGGTTTGAATGAAGAAGAAGAAGGAGAAGAGAGAGAGACATGTGGGATCTCCTTGGGCTCGACCATGGGCTCTACCTTTATATAGGGGAGGGTAGCCATGCCCCAGCATGCTTGCCCACGAAGCAACAAAGCCCTTTCGCAATAGGAATCCTATTCCTTCATTGAGAAGCAATCTTCTCTCTCCTAAATATTTTCTTAATAAACCATGTTCATTGGATATTTAGGAATTTGAAAATTCTTTCCCTTATTCTCTTTATGCTTGACTTTTAATCCATTGGTACGAAATTATATTTCTTATAGTAGAAAATACCCCTTTTTAACAATACCACAAAATACATTAATTATGTATCACATTTTCCTCTTATTTTGTATTATTGGTATTTTTTCTTTCTTTTTCTCCATTTTGGCTCCTTGGACCCCAAGAAATTCTATTATTTCGAAATCCTTCTTAGTGGATACTTGTTATCCTTCTAAATGCATCTATATCCATTATTTCTCATTATCCTTTTTATTTCTTTATTAAATCTCTTTATCTCCCTTTTTATTTTCCTTATTGGAATTCCTTTTAATATTAGAAACCTTATGGATACGAAAATCCATCAAGGATGACTCAATCTTACCTCTTTCCACTTATTTCCCATATTTTATCATTGTCTCCAATTTCTTTCTTAATAAAGAAATATTTGATTGATCTTTTCTTTTCTTATTGCATTATCTTTGCAACATTGGGCTCCTTGGAACCCAAGGAACCCAAGAGGCATGAAATCCAACTTTGGATAACATTCCTTTGCCTTCTAGATATTTCTACATCTTTCTTTTCTCCATTTTCTTATTTACTCATTTAATAATGGAGTTTCCTTTGTCTTTTCCTTGTTATTGGGCCCAATAGCCAATAAAGCCCACAAAACAACCAACAAAGCTATTGTAAACGAAATCCTTTTATTCAAAACAAATTATATCATTATTTGTTAAAATATCTTTAATAGGAGAAATTCCATTTCTCACCAAAAGAACCCAAAAATTGGGGTTGTAACATGGACTGTTCAATCTGTTCAATTGATTATTAAATACTCCAACTGCTTAGTTATCTACTATTTAAAATGTTGTATTCAATAAGTGTTGTTGGAGGTTATATCTCTTACAGGGACATGGGTCTCACCCTTGTAGTTCGGCACTCTTTTTTTTAGGTAATCAGAAGTGATGAAAACAAACATGTGGCAATAAAGAGGAGCTATATTAATGAATTTTGAGAAAGTTGATTAGATGTCTAGTGTGTCCTAGAGTCATCCTTGTACTCTCAGGTCTAGGAAGGAAAAGTTTGTATATGGTGTTTCAAACGAATTGAAATTTTTTTAGAATGTTAATGTTTGTTGTGTTGCCTATAAAAATATTGTTCTCATGTGTATATATGTTGTGGCTAAGGCGATAGAACAATTTGTATCAAATTCTTGTCATAGTATGGTTATAAGAAAGATTTTCTGCTCTTATGCAAATGTTTTTGAGCTGGTGCTGACGTTGAAATCAGTTTTAATTTACTCCCTAAAATTATTTTGAGACAATCTAAAGAAAAGGTAAGTATGGATGCCCTGGCCAGGTATTCAATTATTAAAGAAAAGGTAAGTATGGAACTCTTAGATCGTTTCCTTTCTGATTAGTCTGATCAATTAGTCATTTTGAGACAATCTAAATAGAATAACGAATAAGAAATCTCAATCCTACCTTAAAGAAGATGAGAATTGCATCATTATCTATCAAAACTTGAATGTTTGGTAACTACAAGAGAAAGATACAACACCATGAAATCTAAATTTGAATACAAAAAAGGAAAAGAGGAGTTCTTGATGATGTGATTCAAGAAGATAATAAAGTAAATGACAGATAAGTCTATGCTTATAAAGTGATTCAAGGTATGAAATCCACATAAGATGGATAAAACTCTAATGAAAAGTATAAAATGAGAAGATAAATGAAAATAATGACAAAGGAATACGGTGGAACCTGAGTTAATCTCAGACCAAGCTATGTGTGTAATAAAGTTTTAATGTAAAATAAGAATGGCATTTGAAAGAAATGAAAATAATGACAAAGAAATACGGTGGAACCTGAGTTTGTAATGATTTTGCTTTTGAGCCTTCCAATAATTAGGAAGACTCCTCTTATATGTCTTGATATTTGATTATGTTGGTAAAAATAGATAAGATAAGGATGTGAGTTCCTTATAGCACATGAGGTGGATACCAAGGTAATGAATCCTAGTATCTATGATGTATCAACAGTATGAGAAATATGTGAAGGTTGGAGATTTTTATTAAATGAACATTCCAAGTGTTACTTTCCCTTGGGGAGAGAAAGTGAGTTGATGATGACCCTCTAAATGTTGTTTGGAAGGAAAAAAAAAGTGATTCTATAACGTTGTGTATGGTTCAGTGATAGCTGGGCAAGATCATTATCAAATAGATGGTTTGTTGGTCAATAGATATGTGACACTGTGTTCCTTTAAGATAAACCTATGATCAAATATCAATGCATAAGAGTTAGATTGGATGACATAATTCACATGAACATGATGAGTTTAGAGTTATGTCCTTTAGACTAGCCAATGTACAAATAGAATTTATGAATAGGTGGAATAGAGTGTTGCAGTCAAGTCATACAAGTTATATCAAGCTTTAAATGATGACATGTAAAAGTATTTCAAATATGATCAATAATTCTTCAAAAACCTTAGGGTTACCGAAGCAACAATAGCTATGAGACAAGTTGAACAAGAGTGTGATGGGGTAGCTTAAATGTCATTATGGGATCATGATATGTCTTCTAAGTAGGTTGTGTAAATCCTAGTAAGGTGAAGATAGTGTTGTTGTTTCACCCCTACCAAGGTTGACTAGGAATGATGTTTCCTTGTATAGAATGATAGGTGCCACCGTCAGCATTTCTTTTGATGTTGAAAAAGAATAGAAATGTGTTCGAGTGTAAGTGTATCTAGAAAAAAAAAGAAGGATGGATACATCGCCTTTTTTATACTTCAAGGAATGGTATGAGACACATGCCATGATTGGTAAAAAGCTAGAAAGTATGACTTTTGAGTAATGTGTTGATATAATAAATATAATTTCAGGATGATAACTAGAATTTAAAGTTGAAAGTAACTATGAGATTTGTACATGTAGCACAACAAGTTTCTATGTTCCATATTTGCAAATGTCTTCTTATGTGGGGGTTTCTGTGCTAACCCAGGATGAGATATGTATGAGTGATGTGACATCACCATGATATGAAATTAACCATGTGAAGCTAATAGGATGAGGTGCAGAGCAAGTACCCATCTTTGTTTACCTTGGATTTTAGGGGCAAAATCCCTATTAGGGGTTTGTAGTTGTAAGGCCCCTAAACTTGCTTAATGAGTTAAATAAGCTGAATTATCATAATTGAATTCTTATAACCCGAATATAACCTTGTGATATGATTTGAAATCATAAGACAGGCTTAAGTTTCAATTTTGGTCCAATTTGGACACTGTTCGAGCAAGTTATGCAATTTTATGCACATTTTGGACTTTTCTACAATTTACCCAATTGAGAGTTTGCTTTGCAATTTATCACTTGCATTATGTTCCTTGGATACTCTCTCATCATTCTTGATCTTTTTGAGCTACGGGGCACCTATTTAAACCTTGGTTTGAAGGTGTTTTCTCTAAGGGTATTTTAGGGTTTACCCCTTCATGGATGAGCTACCTTTAGTAGCTATCAAGTAGTGAGTTATTAAGAATGCAGGTGCCACTAGGGTTCCCTCTGGTGATCTTTCTCCAGAACCCTTATAGGGGCGGGTAGCCTCCCCTCTCCCTCCCTCCCCGAAGCACTAGGATGTCGGTCGCTGGGAATCTAGAAGCAAGCGCAGGCAGAGCCATACCAAAGAAAACATGGAGCCAGGTCCTGGGAGGTTCGAGCAGCTTCAAGGAGCATGACTTTGTGCCACCAGTTTGGAAGGATGTAAGAAGGTATGTGACTATATATGAGGGTACCTATGACATCATGGAGAAGGCATGGGATCATACTACTAAATTGTACATCATGGGGAAGCGGCCTTATTACTACCATCTACTAGCATGGATTCGACGAGTCTGGAAGAAAAAAGGAGGGTTCGACTTATTCTCAAATCTGAACAAGTTCTTCCTCCTCTAATTCAACTCTACGGATGATAAGAAGAACATCATTGAGGGGAGTCCGAGATGGTTTGATAGCAGATTGGTTGTGGTTAAAGACTACAAGACTAGCAACGATCTTCAAAAGCATTTCTTCAGTACCTTACCTGTGTGGATCAACATGCCAAGTATGGGAAGGAATTGGTCACCAAGATCCATCGGAATTGTAGTGAGTGGAGTGGGATAACTAATGCAGATTGACTACAAATTTGTAGGCGCAAAATCTGTGGGGGAAGCTAGGGCGTTTGTTGAGATTGTTGCTAAAGAAGAGCCGCCGGAGGAGATATGGGTTATCCTTCCTAGAAGAGAACCTGTCTCGGTAGAAATACACTATGAACACCTTCCAAAAAGATGCAAAGATTACTTGGTCTTTGGTCATGATGAGAGTGATTGTTCATTAAAGCTGATTGAAGAACTTGTCCAAAAGGCAACACAATAAAACAATAACCAGGTCTGGAATGTCGTTGTGAGGAAGAAGCCTGTACAGATTGATGAGCATACCTCTGACAAAGATGAAGGAGTTTCAGTAGCCAACATATTTGAAAACCTATGCGATGATCTTTCCAATGATACCAGAGTCGTTAATGAGTCTGAAGAGAATAACACGGAAACTAATCAGAAGTCTCATAAGGAAATCGCCGACCAAGGAGTAGGAGGTGGTCTGAGTTCCTCATCAGCTACTACTATAGTTTATATAGATTTAGATGATGACACAAATCACATTGCTGGATCTTCTATCTCTCAGACTAATATTCCAGTGATTTCCGTAGGGGAGGATGGTCCTACGCCATCCGATGGGATTTCTAAAGTTGCTCAAATGGCGACAACCAAAGGGAAACATATTGTTAATGTTGTTGCTGCTTCTTCAAATACTCCAAAGTCATCTAAATGTGATGGGTCTCACAATACCCAATCAACCAGTAGACGTCATTAATGAATTTCATTACGAATAATGTTTGGGGTTCTAGGAAGCCACGGAAAAAGAGAGAGGTCAGGAGAATGAGTATTGAAAATAAAGCTTCTATTGTGAAACTGGTTGAATCTAAAATCAAAACTCATATGTTGCACACATCTGATCGTATGTTTCCTCAGGGTTGGAATTGGGTCTCCAATCATTCACATGACCCTAATGGACGTGTCTATGTCGGTTGGAATCCTAAAAGTTGGGATATTCTGACTAGTGAAATGGATGACCAGCAAATTACAATGAAATGCCTTAATAAAGGAGGACTGGTTATTAATCTTACTGATGTATATGCAAGGAACTGTTGAATGCCCTATATTATGGAACACATTGGAAAGACTCGCTCCTTCTATGGATGATGCATGGCTTATCATTGGTGACTTTAATAACATTAGGAAGCTTGAGGAGAAAGTGTGTGGTCGGGAAGTTCCTTCTTCTATCCTTAGCTCGTTCAATACTGATCTAGATAATGCAGATCTTACAAAATTACCTACTATTAGGAAAGAGATATACACCTAGCACAACAAACAAGGAGTTGCTATGAGAGTAGCATGCAAGCTTGATTGAGCTTTTATTAATGATGCTTGGCTCTCTAAGTTCCCGGGGTCCAAAACTACATTTGTTACTTGCTCCTATTCTGATCACTATGCTCTTAATGTCAACATGAGGAATATTATCTTCAAAAGGAAGCCATTCAGGTTTCTTAATTTCTGGATGAATTGGGAAGGCTGCAGAGAAGTCATAAATAAGGCCTGGGATACCAAAGTCACGGGAAATCCTCTATTCTATTTTAGTCAAAAACTCAAACATGTCAAGGAGAAGCTGAGATCATGGTCTACTCAATATGTTAATCTCAAGAATCTTATCTCAAAAGAAAGGTTTGAGCTTAATGATATCTCTATTGCCCTTTGTAGGAGTCCATTGGATCATGAGCTTATTGATGCTAAGAAAGTTACCCTCAAGAAGCTTGATGACCTTCTTAAAGTTTAGGAATCTTATTTTTGGCAAAGAAGTAGAATGGAGTGGCTTACTAATGGTGATAGGAATACTAAGGTTTATCATACCATTGTTAAACGCATGGATTCCATTAACTCAATTACCGAGCTGTTTGATTCTTAAGGTAATCTTCTAAAGATGATGATTCTATTGCTAATGACACCACCCATTTATTTGAACAACTATATAACCAACCCCAAACATCTTTTGGTTCTTTTATACCTGAATGGGCCCCGATTGTTACTGATGATGATAATGTGAAACTATGCTCTATTCATGATCTTAAGGAGGCCCGAGACTCCGTTTGGAGCATTGGTCCTAACAAGAGTCCATGTCCTGATGGCTTCAACGGCTTCTTCTATAGAGAAAACTAGAATCTCATTTGTGATGATCTTTTGAAGGCAGTTCAATGGTTTTTTTGAAGGTGGTCACATGGTTAGGCAAGTCAACCATGTATTTCTTACACTCATTCCTAAGAAGGATATTGTCTCATCTCCTGCTGACTTTAGACCGATATCTTGTTGCTCAATGCTTTACAAAATCATTGCCAAGATTATCTCTCAAAGGTTAGCTTTAATTCTACCTTCTATCATTTCACCTTACTAAGGTGCTTTTGTTAAAGGTAGGAGCATTGAGGATTGTTCTCTTTTAGCGGCTGAGTTTACATTAAAATTCAATTGAAAGATTAGTCCACCTACAACTTGTATCAATTTGGATGTCACCAAAGCTTTTGATTTAGTTCGATGGTCTTATCTCTGGGACTGTCTCACTGGTCTTGGGTTTTGTGAGAATCTTATATCTATTTTGAAACAATGCATGGAAACTCCTTCATTTTCACTCCTTCTAAATGGCTCTTCGGTTGGTTTCTTTAAAAGCACCAATGGTCTTCATCAAGGTGATCCTCTATGTCCATTACTTTTTTTCCAAGCTATTGATGGTCTTAGTAGATGCATTGAAGAAGCTCATAATAAAACATTGATAAGAAGCTATCCTATCAATAAGACTAAAGATCTTAGTCGTCTTAGTCATCTTCTATGCGCCTCTTTGTGCTCACAACCTAATTAATCTGAAGCTTCTTCTCAATGAGTTCGATGCAGCCTCTGGTATGAAATGCAACCCTAATAAAACTCATCTCTACTTATCTGCTTCTTGCCATAACAAAGAGGCTCTTCTTAACTGTATGGGTCTTCAACATGGTACTTGGCCGTCCAAGTATATTGGGTTTCCTATGGCTGGTGGCAACCTCAGAAGGCGTCACTTTCATGAATGTCTAGATAAGCTGAGAGATATGATCCAAAGATGGTCGGGCTCCAAAATCTCTATGGTTGGTCATCTTTTGTTTATCAAACACTGTGTTATGGGTTTGATTGGTTATTGGATGAGAATGGGAGAAATTCCTTCTTCTGTTCTTAGACGTATGGAAATTCTGATGTCTGACTTCTTATGGGGTAGTTCTTCACACCCTTCCAGGTGGTCAAGATTAGCTTTCCCCACCAATGAAGGGGGTCTCGGCCTTAAGAGGTTAGATGAGCTAGCCAACTACTTCACTCTTTGACGCATCAAGAAACTGCTTTATTCACATAGTATCTGGAGCAATTGGATGTCCAGAAGATATGGTGTGGTACCATCTGCCAACTGAGCCTTAGCTGCTTCTACCTACCTCAAGCGAATGACTCTATTATGGCCTTCCTTCTCCAACGTGGCTGATAATGTCCTTTGGGATAATGTACAACGGAGTCTTCCTTGTGACAAAGATTTTGAGAATCTATGGCTCTCCAAATACTATCTTAGATGGAGTCTTACAACATTCAAAGCACTCAAGAATGTCCTTCCAACTTTTGAAAGGATTGATTCTTGGAATGATTCACATATTCCAGTTTGTTTTCTATGTCAGCTGGGTACGGATTCTGTCAGTCATCTTTTTGATAGCTGCAAATTTTGGAGATATATATGGGGCCGAGCTCAGTTAAAACTAAACATCAGATCCTCTTACTCTCTCCATTCCTACCTTTTGAATCTTAGAATAAGGTCTAAGAATATTAGAACTATCGAGCTATGGGCGATCACAGGAGTTGTCCACTTAATATGGACTAAACGCAATAATAGGCTGCAAAATGGAGGCCCTTCAGACTTTATTGAAGTCTTTAACCAGCTTGCACGTGAGATTAGGATGCTTCACTTCAATTTCAATACTAGCCTCGATGTTCCACCACTTATAACTAGGAATTGGGAAATCTTGTAACCAAATTTCTAGCGTGATGTAATCACACATTGGGTGTGGTTTGTAACTTTGTCCCCTTTGGGGTTTTGGAATATATTTACCCAAATTTTCCAAAAAAAAAAAACTAGTGAGTTATTTGTTTTGCTTGGAAATTCAAGAAACGGGGGATAAGCATGTTTGTATGGATGGTGGAGGAGCTTCTTGTGTGTGTGTTTGTATATTCTTAATAGTTTAAGGACATTGACACTTGGAAAGAAACTAGAACTTCAATTTTTTCTTTTTCTTTATCTTAAAGTTTCATATACTTATCCCTAAGCACCAAAACGATCCATTTTCTCTCCACCACTTCCCTCCTAAAAACCTCATCCTCTCTCTATTCTTCTGCAAATTTCCAGTCCAAGGAAGAAGAAATAGGGCAGCTTCTTGGAAAAAGAATCTAGGCGACTTCCTTTTTGGGATTAAAAAGCTTCCTTCTAGTGATCTTGACATAAAAGAGTAAGAATCGCCTTCTTTCCTCTATTTATTTCTTTGTTATCCTTCCTCCTACCTTTCTCCAGGTTAGAACCTTGATGTTCTGTGGTATAAATTTCTCTAAAGCTCTAAAACCCTACCTTTCTTGCTCCTTATGCTTAGGATTTTCTCATTTGATGAAGAGAGGTGCTAGATGGACGAGTTCACACCTTATGATTGGATTTTCTACCCTACCTGCTCGTGTTTTCTTATGTGTGGGAGTTTATCTTCTCATTAGAGGCAAGTTTTTTAACTTTCTCCACGTTTATTGCTTACCATAAGCTTGCTAGCTCATGTTCTTGCTTGAAAATGATGATTCATGCACTAAAAAGCTATGCTTGACTTGGATTTCGATTTTTATAATGTTCCCTATTCTGATTTCAGTTCTAGATGAACCTACAATCATGGGTATGTTATTCCTAAGGTATAATATGACTTGGATCAGGTTGGTTTGACAACCTATGGTGCTAAGAACCTATCAACCAATGGTCACTTTTAGGGTTTAAAGTGGATTTCTTCTATAAACCCATGACCCGATGATGGTACCATTGCAACAACCCTATGGTGTTGTCTTCATGATAACTAATGGTCAAGATCAAAGGTGTCAAAATATGGTGACAACCTATGGTCACCCCCTTAGGTCAAGTTTTGGATCAATTAGAAGTTTAATGATCAACCATTAAGTACCCTACTGATGTTATCAATCAATGATGACATTTAGCTTAATATTTGATGTTGATTAAAGAATATAGTGTTGATCTAACAACCTATGGTGATTTAATGGTCACTAATGATGGTGGATCAGGTCTCTACAATCTATGTTTAGTTAAGCATTGTAGTTGTAGAATCAATTAAGCCTTAAACCAATGGTTTCTTGGGTCGCTTGGTGCAATGGTTGGACCTATACTGTAATTGATGGTTTTAACACATGAACTTGACCCAATGGTCAAGATCTAATGTTTATTCCTCCAATAAAGTGGAATGATGGCTAATGTAATATTTTGGTCCTACTAATGTGATTGATATGATTTCCTTTATATGATCAACTTAAGGAGCTTACTTGTTGATAATGGATGGCTTGTTTTAAATGAACACCCGATTGTGGGTTTTACCCTACTCTCAATGGAACTTTTTGTATTGTTAATCAAGGGATGTATAGGGTTATATGGTGATACTTTCTAGAGCACAAATGAAGGATTTCATAGGTTGTTTATCTAAGGTGTTTACTTATGTAAACAACCAATGGTCTTACCTTTTAAACATCCAATGGTTCTGGGTGACATTTGGTATGGTGATATGGGTTCAATGATGATGGAACAAATGGAGGGTTACCATTAATAAGGTAGTCTTACCTATTCACTCATATGAATATAAGGGATGATAACCATATTGTTAATATGTAACCCTAATGAGGTATAGCTTGTTATACCTAGCTTTAATATAACTAAATGATGGTAATTGGGTATGAATAGTCCTTGAATGACTAATACAACCATGGAGTACGTTGTTACTGTTGTTGAAACCATAGTATGCTATAACACGATGGTTACACCTTGATTCATGTGTAGGTTCATACTTGACAATAGTATGGAATCTGATGGTGATGCTTCACCTTATGCATCCATGATCCAATGGGGATGTTGTGAGTTAGGGTTTGGGTATAAGTGCTAATTAGTAGCATTAATATAATTAATCATGTTGAACCTAACTCTAATGCAAATAGATAAAGATGAGTATTCATGTTTAACATTCATATATGATGGAATGATAATTGAATAACCTCCTTAATATTATCATAAACTTAATATGTTAATGGGGGTTATCATAGTCACATGGTTGATACTTTCTTATGCTAAACATGTGCATTATGAATATGATGAGGGTTAATCATATCTAGATTACTTGCATGTTGATGTAATAAAGGAATGTTCTTAATGTTAATATAACCCTTCTATGATTGTTTATGAATATATCCTAGATCATTAATGCAATATTTTATTGATCTGGTGTATCATATGTAAGTGATGTTGTTGAGCCTTGTTATAAGGCATGCAAAATAATAATGATCTTGTAGGGAATAGTATGATGGTCTTAATGACCTTTGGGCATGGTTGAGCCCTAAATGAGGTGTAATCCTTTTGTGTTGATAAGGGTTGATATCCTGTGATATTGTGAAAAGGATTTTATATCTTGTGATAGTATGATGGTCTTAATGACATTTGGGCATGGTTGAGACCTAAATGAGGTGTAATACTCTTGTGTTGATAAGGGTTGATACCCTGTGATATTGTAAAAAGGATTTAAATCTTGTGATAGTATGATGACTAGTGCAGCCTCATGAATGGTAAGTGAATAGTACCATGTGATGATGAGATGAGAAATTATGTTCCACACATTTCATATCTTTTAAAAGTTGTGATATTTATATGTTTGCTAGAAGTGAATTAGGGTTTGTATGTCCACTTGTTTGATGCAACCTTAATTCACCCAATTGGCATAACTAATCAAGTGGAACTCTAATCATGTAGTGCCATGTGCCATAGATCCATCTAAGTGTCAAAACTTGCCAGATGGTGAAACGAGTATTCCTAAGGGAAACTCAGAGCACATACTGCTGAGTATGTGGGGTGCTTGTCAATCTGAATTCAAGTGTTTAGGGAGGATGACTGTGGTCATACCTAGACCTTAGTTTGAGAACGGCTGCGTTCGTGTCTCTATGATTATATATGTGATGATATTGGAGGACAACTGTGGTTGTACCTTGGATGGTAGGGTATACATACCCACCTCCTTTCACTAGTACCATGACATGTACCAAGGATGGACTAGGCTGTTAGCAGCTTGACCTTATGTTTCACTGTGGTGGACCCTGACTAACCGGGGGCGGAGAAGATCTTAGGAGTCTGTCTCTTCCTAGATCTTGTACGACACTAATTTTGACTTAGCAGTGGTCAGTCAGATTTTGAGTGGTATCCTCAATTTCCTCAGAGCATAATAAAAGATGAAAACTACTAGAGGGGGGGTGAATAGAGTTTTATAGATAATTTAACAATTATTGAACTCAAACAATCACAATGAAAATATTGGACAAGGAGACACAAGGTTTAGAGTGGTTCCAACTATAACAAATACTATAGCTGTCAATCCACTACCCGGTTGCTTACCCAACCGGGATTTGAAAAGAAATTTATTTTATTACCTCTTCAAGGAATTTACATAAAATACAATCTCTTTTCCTAAACCCTTCAAGCAGCCTTCACCTAGAAGTAATCGCCAACCTTGAAGCAGCCTTCCCTTGAAGTAGATGCACCAACTCCCGTTGCACCAGCCTTCTGAAGTAGCTTCCCTTGCGATAGCCTTCTTGAAGTAGCTTGAAGTCCCCTTCTCCACCTGAGAAGTCAACCCTCTCCAATCCGCAGCCTCCAACCCTAGGAGTAGCAAGGAGAGTACAAAAGATAAACAGGAACAAGAAAGGAAAAGGAAATTACAACTTATCCTTTAAGCCCGAGGCTTGATATGCCTAGATCAAGCGTAAGATCTCCTAGCCAAGTATGTGAACTTGTGATTGCTGTGGGTAGGAGAATCTAGCCTATAGGACACGAGATTGAGCTAAGGAGAATGTAGGCCAATGATCACAGTGCTCAAATTGCTTGCAAAAGATTGCTCAAGTATGCTCAAGTGTATTCTCAAGTGTAACAAGTGAATTCTAGTGTCCTATGGCTTGTCCTATTTATAGGAATGGCCTAAGTATGCTTAAGGACGTTCTAGACAACTTCTAGGGGTTTCTAAGTGCTTAACTAGCCGTTAGGTACAAAGTTGTTGCTTTAACAACGGCTAATTAATTTATTCTGCAGTTGCTGTCAGAGACCATCTCGGTCGACAAATGGTCGACCGAGACACCTACTCGGTCGAACTTTTGTCGACCGACAGGCTCTCTGGAACAAGTGATTTGCAACGTCTTTCTTCAACTACCAACTAACTTGTTTGTTGTGTCTAACGGCTACTTTGGATCTTTCTCGGTCGAGAGGTTTGTCGACCGAGAGTGTCTCGGTCGAGGAGTTTGTCGACCGAGAATGATCCTGTTTCAAGGTTTCAATTTAAGCATTAATTATATGTGTGAGTGTGCAAAGGTGATCCTAATTAAATGGGATGACATGTCTAACTATGGTGTTTGGCTAGGGAAAATCTAACGCTTGATTTACATGCAATTCTAAGTACTTGTACATTATATATTTGTACAAGTTTTACAACATTGATTACAATGCATGAAAATATAACTAAGTAAGCTCTTGGATTTTCCCTTGCTACTTTGTCATCCTGCACACTCAAGTAGCTCGTTAGATTAATAAGAATGAAATGTTTGTCATCATCGAAACAAAGGGATTTATCATAATATCCAATTTATCCAACAATCTCCCCCTTTTTGAAGATGACAAACATTTCCTAAATATGAAATAAGGAAATATAACTCATGTGAATTTCATACCTGAAAATTACCTTTTGTAGCCATTTATGTTTTGCAAGTGAGTGCTGGCCAAGATGTGATGAAAACTCATTTATATTTTTGATTTTTATATTCTTTCTCCCCCTTTGTCATTTCAAAAAGATATCCAAGTTGAATATTTTATTTTTCTTCTCCCCCTTAATATTATGCTCTCCCTTAAATAGATATCCTATTAGAAACATGGATTTTTGTCTAATTTATCCACAATTTGTTTCTCAGTCATTTGCAAAGGATGTTAAGCCTTGAAATGATATGAGATTCCCTTAAGCGTATGATGAATGTATATTGATTTCTCATTTATCAAAGGATGTTAAGCCCTAAATTAAATGAGAATCCTCTAAGCTTAGAGTACATAAAAATGTCTCCATCCAAATGCAAGGGATGTTAAGCCCTGTTTTGGGTAGAGAGTTCCTTCAAGTACACGATACTATTTTGAATAAATTCATAAATTGCTTTATAATCAAGGAAAATGTCCAGCTACACATGGTGGTTACAATGTTTTTGTAAGCTTCTTCAATCAAATGGTCAAAGTTGTTTTTAAGATCTCCCCCTTAGTCTTATGCTTTGCTCCCCCTTAGATAGATATCTCAAATGAAAGTTTGAGTACTAAGCAAATATATAAAATGTTGTAGATGATCTCCATGATTTAACAAAGATGTATGCAATTTATGTCAGTCTGGAAAACAGAAATCCGGTCGGTCGACAATTGCTTGACCGACAGTGTTCTCGGTCGACTAGTTGCTCGACCGAGGATGTTTCTGGAGAACTGTTTTGTCATTTGTCAATTTAGCCACAATTTTAATAGTTGCTTGTTTTAATTATTACTCCCCTTATTTGTTATGCTCTACAATAACGAACTTATAATCCATATTTTTGAAGATGTCTCATATGCTTAAAAAAAATAACCATTTGAATCAAGCAAAGATGGCAAACTTCATTCAATAGCATGGAAAATATTACAATCATATAGAAATGACCAATTTATTACAATCATTGTCATTACAACTAGTACAACTTCAACACTTCACTGGAAAGATTTAAGAATTACATCGATGTCCGAATCTTTCCCAAGGAATGGCTCGGCTCCATAATATTTGACCAGAGTTTGCCAATCCAAAGCACCTGTCGTAGTTAACGCATATGCTTCCAGAAATGTGGGAACTCGGTCAAATCGGAAGTGAGCAGCTATATCTTGCAATTGCATGGAGGAAAATTGAGTATGTGCAAGATCCATTGATGGTGGAGGTGGAGTTTGATAGTAGTTGTATGAAGGGTTAAATGGGTTGAGCATGCCAGTATTTAAGGAATGCGGATTTTCATCGGTTTGGCTCGGAGAAAGATTTTGCATTCTTTGATTTAAGTATGTCATGGCATGGTGGGTATAGTTGAGTTGGTTACTAAGATGATATTGGGAGCCGACAAGATAAGTGAGAGTATTTTGAATGGGATCAACAGAAAGATTAGTAGGAGGAGGGGGTGGTGGTATATCTTGATGTGATGATTCTCCTTCTACTCTTGCCCTTTTATGACCAAAGTCAATCCCCATCTTCTCTACGGTATTCTTACTTATCTTTGGTGGTCTACGCTCCCATGTATACCCCATATCTTCAATTTGTAACTTAAGACAATGTTGAGTGATCTGGCATACAAAATCGGCATACGGTGGATTGCCAGAAAACTCAAGCATGTTTTTAAGTATTATGCGAAAGAAGTTTATAGGAATTTCTTTTATGATAGCATAAATTAGACACATGCGGAAAATAGGGACCTCAGATTTATTGGCTCTAGGATGTATGTTTGTGGAAACAATGAGGTTTACTATCCTACATGCAGGTTTCAGGTTTATTGCATAATAGGTTCCCCTATCTTCATGACAAGTGGTATTGGTTTGAAATATGACTCTTTTTATATCACTAAGGCTAGTGGAGTGGTCATCATGGGATAATAAATTTAGTGGATTGCCGGTGGTAAGGTCAAGGAAATCTTGGTATTCATCTATATCAATTTCTAGCATATCAAGAATATCCCCTTCGGTAAATTTAAAACTACGCCCATTGACCATGGTGTAGAAGAATGTGGTTTCATTTTCGGTGTGGGATAAGAGATTGGCATAGAATTCGTTGACTACCTTAGTGGAGTAGGAAGGAAAAGAAGGATTGATGAAGTCCTTCAGCTTTTGCACTCCAAAGAGATTCTCCAGATCGACTATGTTGATGAAGTCCATAGCTTCGACCGGGCGTCGGGGAAGAGGAGCTTTAGAGGAAAGCCGTAGATATCGATCTCCAGCATCTCCGTCGACGAAGGCGATGTCGTTGATGATCGTCAGTGGCGGAGTGGCTTCCCGATCTTCTCTTCTTTTTCTTCCGGCGACTTTCTTCTTCCCACGGGCAGCTGAGGATGAGGCCATTTGTGGTTCTTGAGTGTGGAGAAGAAGCAAGGAAGATTGGAGGATAAGAATGCTGAAGGGTTGCACGAAAATGCACTAGAGATGGACTATGGAGGCAAGGAAATGCAAGTGTGAGTAAGTGATTCGTTTTTGCTCCTATTTATAGCATTCCAGTGACCTGGTCGGTCGACGATTCGTCGACCGAGCGTCCGCAACGGTCGAGTTGCAGACGCGCCACTTGGTTCCCCAACGGTCAAAAACGGTCATAACGGTCGGTTTACAACGGTCGGTTTACAACGGTCGTATCCAACGGCTATTTCTCGGTGAGCACTTGTCGACCGACGTTGTCTCGGTCGAGCATTTGTCGACCGACAGTTCGTCTGATATTGAGTCTGTTTAGTATTTGTCGGTCGAGAGAGATGGGCTGACCGAGAGGTTCTCGGTCGACGAATTTGTCGACCGACAGACTTACTGAGTACAACTTTTAAAGCTGATTTTTAAATGCAAATGGTAGATCATTTTTGTAGAGTATATATATGGATATTCTAAGGGAGTAATATTGGGATAATTTAAGGCTTAAATGATAGCAAATGTTTTAGTTTTCAAGAAAAATTTATATTAAGATTAGGTCCAAAGAGAGAATTTCCAAAATAAGCAATTTTTGTCGAAGCTTATTTTAGGTCGCCCTTGACTACGACCATAGCGCCCCTTAGTCAAGTTTTATTTTGACCAAGAGGCAAATTTTGCAGATATTATTCAGATTTGAATATATTGAGTCTAATATCTGTATAAAATTTAAATATCAAGTTGAAGCATACTACTTAATTGGAGACATAATTAATTATTTCAAAAATACTGAGTTAGAGATTTTGTTGCAAGCAATAACATATAACTAATAAGTTATTTTGCTGGCTTGCAAACAATTTTCTATGCACACCCAATGATGAAAGCATGGTATAAAGCATACAATGATAATTCCATTTTATAATTAGTATATGTATAGACCAGAAAATACTTTTACGAAAAATCATATGAAAATAGGAATTTTCTTTTCATTTGACTTAGACTTTAAATCATCTAGGGAACAAACTAATATTAATTTCATTTACATTTGTAATTATGTAGAGTTGAGATAGACATAGAAATATGCAACTAATGTCTTTGGTCATATCTCAACTTGATTTTGTTCATTTAGTTTGGAGGTTTTGGAATCCAAACTAACTCTACATCTTTTCTCTTATAAGGACATGAAAATGAATAGTGACCAAGGCGCAAACAGTAATGACAACATATTGAGTCAACTTCATATCTTTTTCTATGGTTGTGTCCTATGTTGTCATTGGGTGAGGATGTCCTTTTAGGTACATATATAGATTGGGTTTGTGACTTTTTCTGACTAGGTTGTTGATGAAATTTTCCTTTAGGCTTGTAACCTAGTCCCCTTCTCCCAATTTGTTGATAGGGATTATCTAGAATTTGATCAAGAATGCCATGGTTATTCAAACTACGAACTTGTTGTTGTAGCTTGGCAATCTCATCCATTCTTTTCTTAATGTCTATTTTTGCTTGGTCTAGATTTGATGACAATAAATTTCTTTCTTTAACAATAGTGTCATAATCTATATGGGTGCACAATAATGGTTGTTTCTGAAGATCGTTTACTTGAGTCTGTAAGTTTGAATTTTCAACAGAAAGGAGCTTGCAATCGGCTTCCATAGATTTTAACTTAAGATCAGAAAATTTATTTCCCTCTTTAAGATTCTCATTTTCAGATGCAAGAGCAAGAAGTTTAACATTTAGATCATCATTTTCCTTATTTGATTTCTTTAATTTCTTTTTGCACTCAACATATTTATTATGTGTTTCTTCAATAATAGCAACTAGTTCTTCTTTAGATAAATCAAAAAGACTTACCTCTTCTTCTTCTTCTTCTTCACTAGTTGTAGCAATAAGGCATTCTTTGTGCTTATCCTCTTCCTTTGATCTCCATGGGCATCCGGTTGTTTTGTGGCTTGTTCCCAAACACCAATTGCAGCATGTAGTGGTTTTGTCCAAGCACTTTTCACCATTTCTCTCCATTCTTCAAGACCTGGTTAGGGTTCCTTGAAGCCCGGCTCTGATACCAATTGAAAACTACTAGAGGGGGGGTGAATAGAGTTTTATAGATAATTTAACAATTATTGAACTCAAACAATCACAATGAAAATATTGGACAAGGAGACACAAGGTTTAGAGTGGTTCCAACTATAGCAAATACTATAGCCGTCAATCCACTACCCGGTTGCTTACCCAACCGGGATTTGAAAAGAAATTTATTTTATTACCTCTTCAAGGAATTTACATAAAATACAATCTCTTTTTCTAAACCCTTCAAGCAGCCTTCACCTAGAAGTAATCGCCAACCTTGAAGCAGCCTTCCCTTGAAGTAGATGCACCAACTCCCGTTGCACCAGCCTTCTGAAGTAGCTTCCCTTGCGATAGCCTTCTTGAAGTAGCTTGAAGTCCCCTTCTCCACCTGAGAAGTCAACCCTCTCCAATCCGCAGCCTCCAACCCTAGGAGTAGCAAGGAGAGTACAAAAGATAAACAGGAACAAGAAAGGAAAAGGAAATTACAACTTATCCTTTAAGCCCGAGGCTTGATATGCCTAGATCAAGCGTAAGATCTCCTAGCCAAGTATGTGAACTTGTGATTGCTGTGGGTAGGAGAATCTAGCCTATAGGACACGAGATTGAGCTAAGGAGAATGTAGGCCAATGATCACAGTGCTCAAATTGCTTGCAAAAGATTGCTCAAGTATGCTCAAGTGTATTCTCAAGTGTAACAAGTGAATTCTAGTGTCCTATGGCTTGTCCTATTTATAGGAATGGCCTAAGTATGCTTAAGGACGTTCTAGACAACTTCTAGGGGTTTCTAAGTGCTTAACTAGCCGTTAGGTACAAAGTTGTTGCTTTAACAACGGCTAATTAATTTATTCTGCAGTTGCTGTCAGAGACCATCTCGGTCGACAAATGGTCGACCGAGACACGTACTCGGTCGAACTTTTGTCGACCGACAGGCTCTCTGGAACAAGTGATTTGCAACGTATTTCTTCAACTACCAACTAACTTGTTTGTTGTGTCTAACGGCTACTTTGGATCTTTCTCGGTCGAGAGGTTTGTCGACCGAGAGTGTCTCGGTCGAGGAGTTTGTCGACCGAGAATGATCCTGTTTCAAGGTTTCAATTTAAGCATTAATTATATGTGTGAGTGTGCAAAGGTGATCCTAATTAAATGGGATGACATGTCTAACTATGGCGTTTGGCTAGGGAAAATCTAACGCTTGATTTACATGCAATTCTAAGTACTTGTACATTATATATTTGTACAAGTTTTACAACATTGATTACATTGCATGAAAATATAACTAAGTAAGCTCTTGGATTTTCCCTTGCTACTTTGTCATCCTGCACACTCAAGTAGCTCGTTAGATTAATAAGAATGAAATGTTTGTCATCATCGAAACAAAGGGATTTATCATAATATCCAATTTATCCAATAAAAGATGTAAGACAACCATTAAGCATATCTATTCAAGGTTATACACAATGCTTCATATTGGATGAAAACCCTTATTTGCTTTCTTTTCACTGAGATCATGTATAGTACAATAAGAGATAATAGATATGGTTATTCTATAGTTATGCTCATGTTGTAAACATACTTATGTTGTCAAATATACTGACACTGATGGTTAAGATGTTGCTGTTAGAGATTTTTAATATTGCTATCCATGCCTATGTAATTAGAAATGCTTAAATTTCTAATCATGCCTTTGTAGTTCATTGTGTTATGATGTTAGTTCTACTTATGATATAGATCTGTTCCCTTTATTTGAGATGCCAATATTGATAGCCATATTATGTTAATAGACATATTCATGATGTCTGCGATGCTTATGCTACTAGATTGCTTGTACTGTTAGCAAGGAATATGATGATATCCAGATTAATGATAATGATTGTTATTAGATGCAATTTGATGATATTTGAGTAGATATTTATCCAAAGAAATGGATTTATTTGTTATCTATATATGCATTGATGATCATATTTGTTGAAAAGATGATTTTCTTAATATGTTTAGCATACTTGAAATGTTCAATCTGTTCAATTGATTATTAAATACTCAAACTACGTAGTTATCTACTATTTAAAATTTTGTAATCAATTAGCATTGTTGGAGGTTATATCTCTTGCTGGGACATGGGTCTCACCCTTGTGGTTTGCCACATTTTTTTAGGTAATCGGAAGTGATGAAAACAAACATGTGGCAGCAAAGTGGAGCTATAGTAATGAATCTTTTAGAATGTTGATTATATGTCTAGTGTGTCCTAGATTCATCCCTGTACTCTCAGGTATGTGGAGGAAATTTTTTTATACAGTGTTTCAAACGAATTGAAATTTTGTTAGCATGTTAATGTTTGTTGTTTGGCATATACAAATATTGTTCTCCTGTGTATATATGTTGTGGCTAAGGCGATAGAACAATTTGTATCAAATTCTTGGCATAATATGGATATAAGAAAGATGTTGGGCTCTTATGAAAATATTTCTGAGCTGGTACTAACATTGAAATCAGTTTTAATGTACCCATATTTTTGGGTATGTGATTAATTAGTGATCGATTGTGCCTTATGTTTTGAGTAATCTCATTTAGTGTAATGGGTTCCCACAATTACACTCCATTTCAGCAATTCCACCATCAAAACTATGATTTCCTAGTGTTCTGACCCTATTCTACCACCATCCCATGCCCTTGCACCTTGGAAGAAGGAGGAGGACGTCCTGCAATAGCTGAAGTGGGGGATTGCTCCCTATACATCGAGCTCTATGGATTCTTCTATCTCGTTCTCCATTCTTTTTGTATTTTGCATTTCCATGAGTAGCTAGGCCCCTTAGATGGGTTGTTTGGGATCAAAAATGTTACTATGATACCATGTTGGGGGTGAATTATATGTAAAAATTGTAATTTTGTTTGTTAATGATTATGTTCTATTTCTATCTCACTCTTCATGAATTGCTTGTTGGTTTGTGATTGCGATCACCTAGGAATTTAGGGAAATTGTTTACATGTGTGAATTTTGGGATTTGCTCCTAGGTCCAATTCATGGATCCCTAGCTAGATACACATCCTCCTACATACTAACCAATTCTCCTAACCCTAGTTGAGAGATCTAAGTATCTAGATTAGATGAACTTAGTTTGCTTACTAAAGAGCTTTCTCAAGCCTAGAATGTGGGTGATGGGAGGCTTAAAACCTCACTTCCACTCCCATTCCTAACCTCAGTCCCTAATCATCCTAAGATCATCTAATCTAGAAACCTAATCTTGTTTAGACTATAATTGAATTAAACCTAAACCCTCACCCAATTGATCCTCATAAGGGTAGTAGGGGATGTTAGGGACTAGTTTCCCTATACACAACCTAGCATATCTATGGTCAGTTAGTAGTTTAGGATAACTCAGTAGACTCTAGCTTCTTTTTTGGTTTGATAATCTAATTGAGACTATAATGTTCATATGTCATCCCAACCTAATTGATAAGTGCACCCCCAAACAACCCACACCTCTCTTTATTGCTTTAAAACTCTAATTTCCTTCTTGCTTAGCTAGTGTTAGCTTAGTTAGCTCTTTACTTGCTTAGTTAGCTTCTTATGTTGTTATTGCTTTGTTCTTGCTAGTTTAGTTCTTTAATTGCTCTTTTTCCTTATTTGCTAGCTTAGTGTAGTGTAGACCTCTTTTCTCCTACATTAGCATAACTTATTTTCTTTTCCTACCTTTCTTGCTTGCCTTGTCTTTCCTTGCTCACTAGAATCAACTGTCTAGGGTTAACTGAGGTTTTGATTCTTGTTTTCTTTCCTTTAATTGCTTTCTTACTCAACCTAGTGTAATCAATCAAAAAAACCTTCAAACCCTTAACCCTAGATTCCAAAGTAGAAACCTATTCCAAAAACTAACCTAGATCTAGTGCCCCCTTTTCTCCCTATGAATTGACCCTCTACTTGCCGCCCTCCTATACTATGAAATGACCCCATGCTCTTGCGGGGGTAGTATTTTAGTTTGTGAAAGTGTGTTGAGTTTAGGTCCATTATAAATTTCAAACTTTTAGTCTACCGTGTGTTTTTTTCTCGGGGTTTCTTCTATTCAAACTCCAATTGAATAGTGTGTAACAATATTGGCAAAAACACACCAACTGCCAATGTAATTTGCAACCTATAGGGCCACACACATAGGATACACCTAGACTGGAATTTAATTATGAATAAGGTTTAACTTGATTACTTTATATTTAAGTATTCATTTGAAACAAGATTGGTCAAAAATTGGATGAAATGGGAAATGAATTGACCAGTTTAGATTGTGAAGCGACCATTTTAGATTGTGAATTGCCTTGTTTGATGATCAATAAGATTGGATTAAGGATTGATGTTGACGTAATGTTGGGCATTAATCGTCACATTAAAGCCAATATGTTCGGGAATAGGAAATAATGTGAATCGATCAATTCAAGTGTTAAACCGAGCATTTCACATGTGAACGAACCAGTTCATAAGTGAATCAACTGTTTCATGATTTGCAACTTCTAGAAGATTCATAAAATTCCATCTCTTTGACTCCTGTATGATCTTAAAATCCTATTTGCGGCCCTCCTATAAATCACTTCCTTATTTGTTTTCACACTCCCCCTTTGTCATGTTCTTGTGCAACAACTTATAAAAAAATTGAGAGTGTCAAAGCAAAAGTAAGATGAAACCTATTTTTTGTACAGAATCTCATTTTTGAAGCAAGATGCGATAATTATTTTGATAGGAAATATAGAACTTTATGCTACGTGGTTCTAGGAGATTGGGTCACTTAGAGGTAAGGATTATAGTGATGTTACAAGGGTGAGGAATGACATATTAGGATTATAAATTGGACATTATTGATGATTTTATTTGCTTGAGGACAAGCAAAGATTCTAATCCAAGGAATTTTGATAAATGTATATTTATCCTTATTTTACATCTTTTAGATATCTTTTTAGGATTGGTTTGTTGTTTATTTTCTTAGTTTTATAATTATTTGTATACTTTGTATTTTTTATCTTTATGTTGAGTTTTAATTATATTTGGTTTGATTTTTTTAGGAAAATGACCTCATCATTCTAATCGTCAATTTTCTTGGAAGATGTTTTGCACAATTCACACAATGCCTAAAATTCATGAATAGACGACACCAAAATAGTCATAACTCCCACATACAAATTCCAAATTTGTATTTTAGATATATTTTTAAAAGATTGTTTCAATTTCTACAGGAAAAACATATTTTCTGGTAACTTGGCAGTTATTTGACTGTCCAACTAATTGGTGAGCATGCCTATTCATTTTCCCACAATGCCAGATTTAAATGTATATCTTACAACAAAATGGGCATAACTCTCACATCCCAAGGTAGAATTTAATACACAAGTACTTATTGGAAAGGAAATTCAAAAGTCTACAGGAAAAACATATTTTTGGGCACACTTTAAGGCCTTTGCCTAGATGAAATTCGAATAAAACATCAGTAATGGAAATCTACAAAGTGAGAGTCAGAATTTGAAGGGTCAAAAGAAAGTAATCAATTATTTTCTCTAATGCCTATTTAGGAATGATTTATCTTGACCAAGACATACATCAGCTGCCTCTTCTACTTCCTTCTCCTTTCCTTTCAGGGTTTCCACCCCTCATTCTCTTATAAAATTAGAGGGGACTCTACAAAATAAATCATCGAGTCTTAGTTGTAAATCAAATCTTAGTTGTAATAGAATCTTATTTTCTAGTCCCAAATTTTGTATGCAATCAGTACAGTAATTTTTTCAATTTTCTTCTAGTGTATTTTTTTCTTTCAAGAGCAATAAATTTGGCTCTTTTATTCTAAATTTGGATCTTCTTTCTCTGGTTCTCTTTTTTGCTTTTTTTTCTTAGAGCATGAGGAAAAATGAATGAGTCGTTTAATCATCACCGCCTTGGACTCTACAGAGATCCAGAATTGTGGTGTATGACTCTTTTGCTTTATTTCTTTGTTTCTCCCATCCTTCCCATGAGTAGAGAATAGTTTTCTTATCAAGGCAAGGGGAATAGCCCCTTAGCCATGTGTTATTCGAATCAAACTTTTACATGACTACTTGGATGGTTTTTCGTTTAGAAATCACATATTTAAACAAAGTAATTTATCATTTTATCACTTGTTAATTCCAACTAATATGATTGTGGAAACTGTGATTTAGAATGCCTAAACTGACTTCACGAGGATTTAGATGTGACTGTGAAAAAATTCACTTTAAGATGAAGAACAAGGATACATGAACACCAGGACCAATGGGTTCATGTGGAGTTTCTCTTTTGCATTTTGTTTATGAATAAATTGTATACCTGCTTCTATCTTATTTGTTGTATATCACTCGATCTTTTTCTCACAAGGGCTAAGGTGGTGAAACCCCTAAGCCTCGATGCCTTCCTTCTTGATTTCAAATAGTTCTTAAACATTTGTTTTCAATTCACCTTTTAAATTTCAGCACTTTACTTTTGTTAAGATAATCTTGCATGCTAACAATTTCTTCTTTTACTCTCTCATCTTAGAATACTTTTTTTCTTCCTTTGCATTAGTGTAATATTTATTTTTCTTGAAATTTACTTTATTGCATTAGATAAATCAAACTCCTCAAATTGGACTTTATTTACTGTCAATCTTCCAAAAATATCAAAAAGAAATAATTTCAAAAATCAATCGGGATTAAAAGAAATGAATCTTAAAAATGTTATCATGTGGGATCGATCCTTATATATTATCCTTAATTGGAAGTAAAAAAGGGTTAAACTCTAGGATAAATGTTCTAGTGAATTGGTGTGCTCTTCGACGCGTATCAATAGTCAAGACTTTTAGATCAACTCAGACAATTGTTGTCCTCTCTTGATTGTGGTAATGTGAGAGCCCGAGCAAGTCTTATCCATCAAAGGGAGAGACAACAAGGGAGAGAAATCAACTCTAGAATGTTGACATCGAAGAGATAACTCCTTCCTATCAGTTCCAAAAGAATGACATGACTTCCTATTGGTCCACATGGACAACGTAGGGACTTGTAGGTGGTATCCACGAACTAGGAGGACATGATCAACCGCCATCTATGGTGCTACCTTAGGAGGCTTCTGACAAATGTCATGGTATTGCTTGCAAAAGAAGTATGTCACTATATGGATAGTCACTGGACTTGCTCTAGGACCAAGTATAATCCTTGCAACCTTCCTTCCAAATCCATAGTTGTTGACACGATCTATTGGTAAAGGAGAATATGGAAAGAATTTTTTTATTTTTACTGCCATTTCAGTAGATATATTTCCCTACACATGGTGGGTGCTATCGGCCTGGGTGGCGATGCATCAACCTATATTGCAAAATTTTTTGAAGTAACATAAGTAAAGATGATTATATGGACCTTGGGATATTCTATTGACTATTATGTCGATACTCAAGTCAATTATGTTATCATTTTACTAACATTCATGTTATAAAAAGTACATAAATTGATGTTATGAACATAAATTTATGCGGAATGATGATACATATATAAAATGATGAAATTTATGCACAAGTAGTTAAATTCTAGGTTACTAATCTATCAGATCAATATATATATAATAATGAGCAAATAGTGAATTAGTATTCCAATTCAAGACATCGAAAATATATAGTCAATATTTGTGCATATGTGACCACCATGTCTACTAAACTGGTTCTCTATGAGGGCATGCCACCTTTAGCCCAGATATCTGACAAACACTCACCTGCTATCCCTTCTTAAGCTAAAAAGAAAGATGTTGACCTCCCCAGGATATTTAGCAACTTTGGTGCTAGATCCCAGTGTAGTAGGCATTGTGATTTCGGTCGATGAAAAATGTTGGGAGGCTATGTTGTTTCTAGTTTTAGATGTGTGAGACAAGAACACATGATGTGTTTATGTGGGTAAACAAAAACTTTGTTGTCAAATCCAAAAACCATTATAAAAATATTATTTAAAAATCAAATATGATTATTGTAGCAAATTGTGTGTGGGAAAGGATTAGGAACCCCCACATGGATAAAAGTGGTATGCCCTTCCCTAGAGAGGAAAAGAGGAATAATCATTAATAAGTCAAGGCAAAAGAAAAACCAATTTAAGTAATCCTTTCATGTATATATATCAGAGTAGACAAAAGGTTCATATAGTAATGTGTTTATGAAAAATCATCGACCTTGGGTGCTCATATCATCACACCAATTTGGGGTCCGAGAATAGAAGAAGGGACAATGATATACATTGTGGAAGGGTCGTTTCTACCTTTATTAGATGTCATAGAGATTATAGTAGTTCATACTCAGTTGTTATTCATTAAAAGAGTCGTATTAAGGTTTTGGGAGATGTAAATCACCTTGTCCTATCACACTGGGCCTAATCCTTAGGCATTGATCTAGGTTTCTAATTTAGGATATGGTGCTTGTGTGATATTGGAGCTCTCAAGTGTAAGAGTTACAAACCTTTATAAGTGGTGGTGGGGGGTCATTTTTATGGAAATAAAACTGTTCATTAGGTATGTGGGTCCTCATCTCCCTTCTGGTTATTTAAATTAGCCTAGTAGGAAGTGACTCATATACATATATTTCATGGGGCTTCCTAGATATAACAATACAAACTCGATCAAAAGTTTCATTGCAAAACAACCTTAGTGAGGGTGAATTTTGAAGACACATCCATGTGGATGTCTAATTTACTTTGAGAGTATGATTTTTAGATAACAAAAAAAGATATTACACTGTAATATGAGCACTCTAAAGGGGTAGTATCCTTAGGGGATGTCTACCTTCACCTTAAACTCACTAACATATCAATTCAACTAATGTGGCATCTTGATTTTCTTGACAAAAGAGACTTATCACGACTTTGAGGGTGCATCCACTTTGTATTTCTATTTTGATGAGATAAAAGTTACCAATTATCTAGGAAATTTGGGTTATTTTTAGTGGAATTGGATTTGTTTCATTGATTAGCAACTTGTTCTCTTTGGTGGTGGTATTTGAACAAGGGAAATAGAGTATTTAATATTGAGACTCAATCATGAAAGATACTAGGATCTTTATTTGATAAACCTTTTAGATGATTATCAATCATTGAGATTATGGAATTATTTTGATGTTGGACCTTGTGTCTAGTTAGAAGTTTTATGACGATCTGGATTTCTCTCACTCCTCAAGTATGTAACCATTAGGAGTGTGACCTAGGTTAACAAAAAATTCTATAAAAAATGGTACAAGAGCCATACACATAGGCCTCTATATATGCTTAAGGCATAACACATCTTAAGAATCCAAGGAGGACTAAAATCCTTTCCTTAAAGTTTAGAGAGTATTCTAGTATATCATCTATTCTCTAGGATCACCCAAGCCACCCAAGTAGATGATTAGTTAGTCTTCCTATCCCCTCATCAGATTCTCATCTCTTGACTATTAATCAGTTGAATTCTTGATTTTGGGTAGCTTTTGCATGAGAAAGCTAAAATCCACTTGAAATCATGAAAGTTGATCAAGGTGATAATTCCATGATCTGACCTTAAATTTGAAAACCCTATTCGATGTAAGAAATTACTCTAGAAATTGATGTACGCCTGCAAACACAATATTATCAAATCATCTGTACATGCTTTCTACATTTGAGGTAAATTCTTTATATGGTGAAATAAGGTTGAACTCATGTTTTAACCTCATGTTTGTTGAGGTCCATATTGATTAAAACCATGTTTCCCTATTGTTTATCAAACCTCAAATGTAGTTAAGCAAACTCTTCCCCTATTGATGTGTACCATGATCATTACGTTAGATGACCATGTCTTTGGATTCCTAGATCATGAAGTGAAGATTAGATATAAGAGGTATTTCCCTATTGACTTTTATGTCTCTTTGTAAGCTCAATTTTGAACAAAGATGTTGGGCATGGACATCAATCTAGCCCTATTTTTCTCAAACTCTGACTTCTTGGTTTCTAAAATCTACCCTTACCTTGACTCAGAAAGGTAGGGAATGTAATTATGAACTTGAACTCACAAAATCTTGAAATATGGTTTCCCTATTAATGATCTTGATGTTTGTCTCATGATCTTGTGAAATATGATTTAACAGTTGATACACGCCCTATTTGGTTATGCTTGATGACTCGTGATTAATATGGACTAATGTGCTAGATTAGGGTGAGGGTTGACTCATGAATCCCCTAACCACATCCCCATTTTGACTAGCATGAAATTTTCATCTTGTTGATTATGTAAACTTCAGGATGGTAACCCCTTCCACTCGATTGTGATTTCTTGACCTAAGCCTTTAGTAGGTCAATTCCATAATGACTTTGATACTCGTTCTTGAATCTCGATTTAATGATGGTCTTGAAATATGATATGGTTGACTATAGTTAGTGGTTAGGTTCCTAGAAAGACTTAGGTCTAGATCATTCATCATCCTTGAATACCATGAAAATGAACTCGATATTGATCTCATGAAATGTTACATGGACAATGCTCAAAATGCAGTTTGATTGTTGCTCGATTGTTTTATATGGATGAACGATCACCTTTAGGTCTAAAAAAGAATCTAAACCCCAGCTTCAAATGTTTGGACCTATGACTTTGATGTCCAAACTCAACTCTCGATATTGATGTACACAATCTTTACTCATGATTATTAATGTTGGTTTGACTTGACTCCTATGATCACCTGATTTGGATCTTGAGATCACCCTTGATATATGAATAATGATGTTTGTGTTACCAAATATTAAAATTTGAAATTATAACTATATTGATTCACTTGATTTATGATATAGGTTTAAGCTCCATGTGGACTAGGGTGGGACTTCCATCAATTTTTAGCCAAAAATCACAATGTTGATATATGATGCTTGTCTTGAACTATTGAAAGATGAAATCTCAATCATGGACCCCACCTAGGCCAATGTAGAAGCTATAAACCTAAATGTTGGGAATGGAAGTCATACCCTACTCTTGAACTCTATTCGATTGACCTAAAATGTGATCTCCCCAAATTGGTGATCTATATGAAAATCTCTCCAAATGTGTGACATGTGTGATGATTTTTTCCCAATTTGATGTTCTGCATGACTATGTGTTGACTTTGATGATCAACTACCCAATTTTATATGGTGACAACCCTACCCATTTGGAATACCAAGATAAATTATGATATGGAGTAAGAAATCTCAATCTTAATCGACAGATTCATTTTATTTTGGGGACAAAATTTCTTTTTAAGGTTGGGAGGATGTGACGTCCTGGATTTCTCTTACTCCTCAAGTATGTAGCCATTAGGAGTGTGATCTAGGGTAACAAATGGTTATATGACAAGTTTCTTGGTATGTTGGATCTACTAAGAATTTTATAGAATAAATACAACATATCCTAACATCCCTCAAGATGTAACTCATAGAATTGAGATCTTCTTATCGCTTTCTCCAAAGATAATGAACCTTTAATGCCTAATGGTTAGGTTTAGGTAACTATGGTTACACCTATAGTTACCAAATCTCTTCTAATTTGAATGCATTCTAATAACACGATTTTATTGATAATTATCATTATTTGAAAATACATTTGAGTATTCAAATCTGGTTTCAAATTATTTTTAAATGTTAATTATGGGTAAAAAAAATGGGGTGGCAAAGAAGAATGTTATATTTTTCATATATCTGGCCATAAAAAATAAATTGAAAAACCTGATCTGAGAGCATAATTTGTATGAATAATTTTTAAGGTTCAAAACATCATAGTTGGGTCTCACGTTGTACATTGGAAAATGCTTCAAAATTATAAAAAAGATCTCTTTCTCTTGATGGTATTTTTTAGTAGAGCGCTAACCTTAAACAACTAAGAACACCAAAATTTATCAATAACCACTTATTATACACCAAAACACTTTTCAATGATGTGAATAAATTTTCTTTAGCTCTATAAACTTAGCCAACATAATATTCTATTATCAATTTTCTTTAGAGAAACTAATGACACTGCATGAGGAAAGAAAAGAATTGACATCAACATATGCAAAATATAAAATTGTTGGACGAATACAATGATGTATCTCTATTAGTAGATAGAAGGAGAGAAACAAAGAAAATGTAAGCTAGAACCCATAAACATAAGCAAGAAAATAGTGAGACAACAAAATAACTAAACCAAGAAACTTGATTAGTATGCTGGTTGACAAAAAGTAGAGCCAGTAGACAAAAAACATGGAGAAAATTTCTCGATTAGTAAATTAGAGAGCTATTCCATACAATATACAATACAAGAAAAAGTCTATAAACCCTAGAGTAAGCAGCTCAAATAGTAGGTCGTGAGAGGAAATATAATGAAGAATACATCTAAAAATAGTACAAGCAACTTATGATAATGACTCCATATCACATAAGTAATGAAAACACAATGGAAATGACTAAAAAAAATCAAATGCTCAACTAAAGGTAACTATTTTTGTGTTTCATTTATTGGCTACCGAAAGTAGTAGAGAAAAGTAGGTAAAAAATTCAATGAAAAATGAAGAAATGAAAGTAGACATCTAAACAAGAGACATTATTAACCAAACAAGAGAACAAATGGTGTGATATTATGGTGGGGATGGTTTACTCTGAAGGATAGATTTTGGTAAATGTAAAAAAGAAAAATATGATTTTTACATATGAAGTAATTATTTTTTTCGAATTAGGTAAATATTAATACGAAGTAATTGTTACAATAAAAGGTGGTAGGTTATTTATGGATTACCGAAACTACATATTTAAATAGTTGGTGAGTATATAATAGTGATGTGAACAACAATTTATATTATATCCTTGACTATATGATGGTTCATAATATGCATTTACAAATGTTATCCATAATCAAAGATTTTTTCATGCATTAACAATTATATTTATGTAAATGTTCAATAAATTCCACATGCTGGTAATTTTCTCAAGTAAATTTCAATTGCAATTCGAATATAGTATATTAATAGCATGACTAATTTAGGAAAATAAGTCTACTTCATAGAAGAAAACTTCATAAATTGTAAAAAATATAGAGGAATAATGACTTATGCAATATCTAGCTGATTGATCATCTTTTCTTTCAATACACATCCACGTGGTGTAATGGGATCGAAAAGCACCGGCATGAGATATTATCTTACTCACATGAATAAATAGTGATGCCTTTGTGTGTAGTTATTGGGCTAGAGGAGACTCACCTCTGTTCTAAATTGGAATATCCATCCAAAGCTTGTATATAATATTTTATAGTTATACCTCAGTGAATGGAGTATAATTTTGACTTCGTTACTGTTTTTAAAGGTTGTTGTATTTTGGTGACTTTTTATTAACTAAAATGAAATCCTATTCCGTTCAAGGTATGTCATAAAAGGTACTTCACCCATGGTTTTTAGTTCCCAAAGAGAAAAAATAATGATTAAATTAATTGTGTTGTGCGCCCCGACGTGCTCATCGTGGCAAATATTTCATCACAGGTTAGTAACATTATTTTTTAAGTAGAACTTGCATTGAAGTATAAAAAGTCATAACAGGAACAAAGGACTAATCAAATTACAGCGATGAAATCGGAAATTGACAAAGAGCTTCAACTCAAATTCCTGGTTGAGGTGCATAAAAATAATATTTTATTAAGATCACTTCTCTATATTGACCATCTGTCTTCAATGAGAGATCTACATTAACCTGTACATAAAATGAAACAACTGACCATGTAGTAACACCCATTGACATTCTTCGAATAGTAATTTAGTGTTGGACCACACTCCGACAATATGTTGGCAAGAAAGTGCAACGAGGGGAAATCCGTCACTCTCGTCACTTGTAGAAGTCCACGAGAAACCCGGGTTCTGTTCACCTCGGCGCATGGAGGATGACCCATCTCAAGAACGGGAGCAAGAGATCCAAGCAACGAGGCAGCAGACTGCCCCAAAAAAAATTAGCGAAAGGAAAAGAAATTAACAGAATAAGAAAAAACATATGCCACATATGGAAATGGGGGAGAAAAAACATTTGCCTGCTAGCTTAGTTGGACAAGTCTAATGTTTGTGAAGTCCAAGTTGCGAGATTCAATCTCAGTGTTGAGGCACTACAGGATAAGACCAAAAGCCATTTGCAGATTGTAATGGGTTGTTCTCTCTCTTGGTTATCTTGGAAGGGGTGAAATTCCAAGTAGGCTAGCAGCATGAAGGAAGCCAACGGTCGAGGAGTCAAGGGGAACTGCCCTACACAACCCAAGGCCACCGTTGCAGGTGCCCAAGACGCCAACCACCAGGCCAATGTCGAATCAACGACCCTGCAGCGCTCCACTGAAGCCACGACAGCCTCCTTCGCCCCTGGCCAATGAAGCAAGGAAAGCGGTCGGATCTGGAACCCAGGGGGTGAAGAGGCGCGCAGACTGACAATTGTTATTTCATCAATTGCACGTGTACTTCAAGGTCTAGTTATAATTCAATATTAATTCTGTGATTATACATATTTAAGTAGTTTTAAACTATGTCCTTGCGACACACATTCTTAAGCTTATGACGGGATCACGATTTACATGAATTCGGAAGTTGTAACAATTCATGCAACCGCTTGTCAAACTTGTTTTGGTGTTGAATGATCCATTGATTGGCAAAACGTATACAGTGAGGAACTGTAATGTCGAGTTCAACCACCAGTGCAACTCGTACTCGTAAGGTCGGACGTAAGATACGTAAACGGTGGAAAGAGAGGGGTTTCCGACCGATTGATATAGGTAGGTAAAACAGTTGCGTCAGTTGTAGGTAACATACGCGTCTTTCAAACGGATGAAAGAGATGTTTGCTACTTTGATTTTAAACCCACCTGTTATAGTCTGGGCATGGCGATTGGATGCATCGAGACTCCATTTAAAGATAAAACAGGGACGTGGATTTCGTATAAGTCCTCTTAAAAGTGAAGATACACATGTGACGCAAAAGTTGTTATTTTTGAAACGTATCTAGGATTTGCAAGTAAGATTATAGTACTGTATAATCAAACTTAGGGCCTCTATGGTTGAAGGTAATTACACATTTTCAACGAGACCTATAAAACAAAGTACTGCAAAATAGGAACATGATTTCTCTTAATTTCTGCGCTCTATTTGAACTGTTTTTCACATTAAATACTGAAATGAGGTAGTCAGTAATATAGGACGCGTCTTATACATATTCTAGATGACAATCATTTCAATGGATTATTTCCTTCTTAATTATCTTCAAAACCCAACCCTCTAAGAGATAAACACATACTATACACTATAAAGAAATCCTATTCCTATTGGATCCTATCGAGTTTCGATAGGACACCTCATATTAGAACAAGTTGCGGTGAAATGATGGGTATTCATTCTACATTTTATTTTATATCCTGACAGATAAAATGAAGTTATATTGCCACACAAATTCAACATTTATTTTATATATAGCCCAATCCAACACGCTTTTAAGAAGTGGCAAACCAAATTGGGCAATCTTTAATTAGTTAATTTTGATACAACTTTCACGTGATAGAGCTACGTTTTACATTTAATCATAATGCTAAACTTCTTAATCTCAACGGAAATAAGGATTAGTATCGATATGCGGGTCTACCGAGAGGCGGGAGGGGGGGAGAGGAAGACAAGCTCGTACTGCTTTATTTTGTTTGGTTTTATAAACAGACATCAGTTCTCAAGAAAGCATACTTATTGTTTGGCACAACCAATGTAATGGTTATTTAACTATGTACTGTAGAGAGTTAAATGTACATAGTGTGTATCATGTATGACAGACATCAGCTCAGATTATTACTTCTTGGATTTCATCACAGAATGAAAAAGAAAAATGTCTCTCTAGAGAGATCAGATATTAGTTGCATATGACTAATGCGCATTGGTGATGTAAAAAATACTCTTAAGTTTGTATCTACTTTGTACATTTATTCGTTTTTTTTCTTCATTTCTAAAATTAATCATTTCTGTAAAACGTTAATACTGTGAGATTTACAACCCCATTCGTTGCGACTACAACGACAACTACCTAGTGGACTGGGTTTGGTTTATAGCTGGGATCTCAGACTGGATTGACAACGCCACCTCGCCGCCTATCTCCACGGCCAAACAGCCCCTTGATAAGCGGCACTGAACAAGTATGGTCGCACGTTGTTCCTCTATGGGCACGTTTGTTTTGATGAATTTGTCCGTATTGTATTGTATTAGTAGACCCGGCGGCGAAAAAAATAAGTTTGATTAGCTGGAGCTGTAAAAGTGGCGAGATAAGCACTGCATTCTGTTCTCCAGTTCAAAAGGGTTGGGCGCCGAAATCCTTCACGCGGCCCGTGTTTTCCCTGCTGGTCTCCGTGTATCAGAACTCCCCTGTCCCCCTTTCTCATCCAACAGAACCAAACCTACTTTCTTATTTTGCAGAACTTTAGAATCATACATTTTCTTAGATCTGGATAAACTGAATGCAGGATTATAAGGTAATCCAACAATATCCAGCAATTCAAACGTGCCCTATGTCGTCATACTCATACTGCATTAGGACGGGAGGAGGTGAGGACCTCGATTCCATGGACTGGTCTGGAATCTGTTTTCATGGGAAGGGATTACTTAAAAATCCATAAGCATTGGGATCTCACCACTGGCGGCTAGAAGACACGAAGAAGCCCTATTCTAGTTGGCGCACACAACATGGGGCATTAGCGAGGAGAACAACTTTGTTGGTGATATATTTCTTCTTTCCTCATAAACAACATCAATGTAGGATTGACGATCAACTCTTGAGAAACCAGGCAGATCCTGTGTTAGGATGCATGTAAAATGTAGGATCTATGAGATTAAGAGGGGGACTGAATTGAACTATAAAAACTCAAATCAAACTTGTTGAACCCTCAAATTATAATTCAAATTTAAATCAACAAGTAAAACGAACAAGTATTAGAGAGATTGAAAACCCACTAGTTAGAGTAGTTTTGACTCAAAGGTCAGAGCTCCACTACCTAGAAATGTCAACCTTTAGAATTTACAAACTTTGAGTACTATCTTTGTATACAACGATAGCCACCTAGTGGCTTCTTTCTCATCTCAAGAGTAACTTGCTTTTCTAATATAGACAAGGAGGCAAAAACACTTGGGATTTTCCTACCCTTATCTAGGGTCATATGTTATACACCTATTTAGTCAAGAAAGAGCTTCAATCAACTTGGTAGTAGAAATAGATTAGGAGGAAGAGGAGAGTTTCACATTTTACAATTAGGACTAGCTCTATTACAAGTAACCTATTCATTGTAAATGATGTAGCAAGTGATCGAGTTGAATAGAGTGATAAGGGCCTCCATGAGCCACAAATTCTTAACTATGAATCAATCTTGTTGAACCCTCAAATTTTAATTCAACTTGAATTGAATAAGTAAATAAACAAGTATTACAAAGATTCAAAATCCACAAATATAATACTACTAGTTAGTGTGGTTTTGACTCAAAGGTCAGAGCTCCACTACCTAGAGATGTCAAACTTCAGAATATACAAACTCTAAGTACCAATTTGTATTCAATCATAACCACTTAGTGGCTTCTTTTTTCAGCTCAAGAGTAGCTTGCTTCTATAATCTAGACAAGGAGGCAAAAACACTTATATGGGATTTTTCTACCCTTATCTAGTGCCACATGTCATACACTGATTTAGTCAAGGAAGAGCTTCAATCAACTTGGTAGTAGGAACATATTGGAAGGAAGTGGATAGTTTCACATTTGATAATTAGGACTAGCTATCCTATAAATAACCTATTCATTGTAAATGATGTAGCAAGCGATCAAGCTGAATAGTGTGATTAGGGGCTCCATGAGACACAAACTCTCAACTACGAAATATGTGACAGTTGGTTAGATTGGGAAGCTTTCATATAGGTCTTTTTTCATTAATGTGTCTTCCAGCCAATAGACTACACATACTCGCTAATGTTTTTTGGGGGGGCGGGGTAGGTAGATGTCTAATAGATAAATTTTCACTTTTTATCCCCTCTATCAGCTATATTTTATTTTACAAAAAGTTACACCAATAAAATACCCATATGACATTCGTAAAAGACAAGCCATTACTAGATTATTTGGTTGAGTTTTAAAAATAAAAACTCAGCTAATCGCCTATTCATGCATGTGGCCTTTTGCTATTTAATTGATTTTTTTAAACAAATTTGACCAACATAGGAAAAGAGAGAACTTTCACAGTTTTGTCGGCTTAGTTTCATCAAAACTAAATGGTTCTTTAGGAACAAGCTTGATGAAGTTAATAATATGGATTATAATAAAGCTCCTCTAGTAGTCTAAGGATCTATCAACAAGAAGTAATTTATCTTGATCAAACTTACACACTAATCTCTAGAGTCAGATCTATACATATGTTTTTGTCACTATCTAGCCATCTTATGATAAAGCTTTTTCAAATGGACGTCAAGAGTGCACTTGATTGGTATAATTGAAGTGAAAGCATTTGTCGCACGACCACTTGATTTTAAAGATTTAAAATATAATAACTATATTTTTAAATTAAGGAAACCTTAATATGGTCTAAACAAACTTTCATACGATGTCAAAACCTCATAGGAGCAAGATATCAACTTTAATATATGAATTTAACTTATTACCATAACAACATTCAACCATAAAAAATATTGTCTTTAGATTCAAAAGTACTTGGTAGCTATATCAAATAGTAGATTCAACATAAAAAGACCAATTTTACATAAACATATACCTTGAGATAATAAGATCATTTCAAACAAAAAAAACAATGAGTAAGGTAAAGCTTGTAAAAGAAGAGTTTCAAATTAGTAGGGAACATCACGTAGCTTGGGTTTCCATGATAGGGTACAATAACACAACAAAAGAATCACTTTTAAGAGTACAAGCGGAAGACACGTGCTACACAAGTGTTATACTGTTGAGTCAGTATAATGCGTGATCATATAATAATTATGGCATAATGAGTTGGTCGATATCTATTCTTGTTTACTGCAATAGATTTGTTGGATAAGCTTCTCGTGTGAGATTGAATTATCATTTTTGTGTATGTTGGTGACTAATATGTAGTATTCAAAATAAGATACATACTACCCTCTAAAAGAGGGGTCGGTTTGTAATTCTATAAAATAATGAATAAAATTGCATTCAACCCCTTCTAGGAACTTTCTCATATGATGTAGATGAGTCTCTTTACATAATATAAAATTTTAAAAAGAAAAGACAAATTTTAGTGTACCCACATAGGGGCGGATTCATAATTCCAAAAAATAATGGTGGAAGACACGTGCTACCCATGTGTTATAGAGTTGAATCAATATGATAGATGACCATATAACAATTACGACATAATTTGGTTGACATCTATTCTTGCTCGCTACAATTGATTTGTTAGATAATCTTTTCATGTGAGTTTGAATTATGATTTTTGTGTATGTTGATGACTAATATGTAGTTAGCATTCAAAGTAAGATACATACTACCCACTAAAAGAGGGATCAATTTGTAATTCAAAAAAATAATGAAAAAGATTGCATTTATCCCCCTCCAGGGACTTTCTCATATAGTGTAGATGAGTCTCCTTAACAGTATAAAATTTTGAACAGAAAAGACAAAAGTGCAGTGTACACACATAGGGACCGGTTTGTAATTCTAAAAAATAATGAAAAGATTACATTCAGCCCACTTTGATGGCCTTCTTGTATAGTATATATGTGTCATCTTATACAATATATAACTTAAAAAAAAGTCAAAAGTATAGTGTGCACACAGGGACTTGTTTGTAAGTATAAAAAACAATGGAGAAAATTGCATTTAGCGTCCTCTGTAGTCTTTCTTATATAGTATAGATGAGTCTCCTTACATAATACAAAATTTTAAAAAGAAAAGACGAAAGTGTATTATACACATACAAACATATTTGTAGCTCTAAAAAATAATAGAGAAAATTGAATAGCCTTTTCCATGGGTTTCTTATATTCTGTAGATGAGCCTCCTTATACAACATAAAATTTTAAAAAGAAAAGAAAAAAATGTAGTGTACACACAAATCAGTCTGTAATTTCAAAAAATAATGGATACAATTTCATTCCACCCCATGACCTTTCTTATATAGTATTGATGAGTCTCATTGTGCAATATAAAATTTTAAAAAAGCAAAGATAAAGTTGTAGTGTACAAAAACAGAGACCGATTTGTAATTTATAAAATAATGAAAATTTTCTTATATAGTATATGTAGTGGTATATCACATTTAAGACATAGCACACACATTTGTCCATCAACTAATGCTTCCTCAGTGTACTATATCCTAATAAATAATTTAAAATAACAAAATATGTGAAAATTAATATATAAATTAGAAATCTAAAAAAAAAGAATCTGAATTTGGTGTCAAGCAGGCACCCCAACTTTTGAAAAAAAAATATAGGCATGTCAGTTGCCTTATTAGAAAAAGAAAAAAAATCTAAATTGCATGCCAAGTAAACACCATAGCTGATGGAAAAGAAAAGACACATGCACGACAAAAGTATATTATACACACATAGGGACCCATTTCTAATTCCAAAAGATAATGAAAAGATTGCATTCAACCCCCATTGATGGCCTTCTTGTATAGTATAGATGTGTCATCTTATACAATATATAATTAAAAAAAGATAAAAGTGCAGTTGTAACATCCCAGGATTTGAGGTCTCGGATAACAGTATCTTAAAAGGAATGATTGGACTACCCATATCACCAAGGTGCACCTCCTTTTTCAGGAGTCCATCACTAAGAACTCCATAGTTAAGCGTGCTCAGCTTGGAGTAATATTGGGATGGGTGACCTGTCGGGAAGTTGATCCTGGCATGCGCGTGAGTGAGGAAAAAGCGCGCAGTTAAGGTTAGTGGTGGTCTGTGGGGACAATCATCGTTCCTGAAACTCTACTATAGACGTGGGGAGTGAGCCCGAGCATTACAAATGGTATCAGAGCCATAACCCCTCCAGTAGGTGGGGCCCACATGGGCATGTGGCATGCCAGTCTTGAGCCATGCGGTCTATGCATGTAGGAAAGGGCAGTCCATGTTAGACGTAGCCACCCTTGCGCTGGTATTCCGTGATCGGGAGCTAGGTGTCCATGGGCCATTGTGGGTCTGCACTGAAATGAGGTCAGATTATGAGGTCATATAGTTGAACATTGACGAGGACGTCAAGAGTCTAAGTGGGGGAGATTGTAACGTCCCAGGATTTGAGGCCTCGGATAACATGATCTTAAAAGGAATGATTAGACTATCCATATCACCAAGGTGCACCTCCTTTTTCGGGAGTCCACCACTAAGAACTCCATAGTTAAGTGTGCTTAGCTTGGAGTAGTATTGGGATGGGTGACCTGTCGGGAAGTTGATCCCGACATGCGTGTGAGTGAGGACAAAGCGCGCAGTTAAGGCTAGTGGTAATCTATGGGGACAGTCGTCATTTTTAAAACTCTACTACAGCCTTGGGTAGTGGGCTCGGGCGTTACAACAGTGTACACAGAAGGTTTTGTTTGTAAGTACAAAAAAACAACGGAGGAAATTGCATTTTGCATCCTCTGTAGGCTTTCTTATATAGTATAGATGAATCTCCTCATAGAATAAAAAAATTTAAAAAAGAAAAAACAAAAGTGTAATATACACATACATAGACATATTTGTCACTCTAAAAAATAATAGAGAAATTTGCATAGCCTCCTCCATGGGATTCTTATATACTGTAGATGAGACTCCTTATACAACATAAAATTAGAAGAAAAGACAAAAATGTAGTGTACACAGAAAGATCAGTATGTAATTTTTAAATAATAATTGATAAAATTGCATTCTGCCCCATGACTTTTATTATATAGTATTGATGAGTCTCATTATGCAATATAAAATTCTAAAAATAAAAGATAAAAGTGTAGTGCACAATAATGAAAATTTTCATATATAGTATATATAGTGGTACATCACATTTAAGACGTAGCACACATAATTGTCCTTCAACTAATGCTTCCTCAGCCTACTATTTCCTAATAAATAATTAAAAATAAAAAATATGTGACAATTAGTACATAAAATGGAAATGTAAAAAGAAAAAGAATATGAATTGGTTGTCAAGTAAGCACCCCAGTTGTTGAAAAAAAAAATGCATAGGCATGCTACCTGCCTTATTAGAAAAAGAAAAAAATCTAAACTGTGTGCCAAGCAGACACCCTAGTTGATGGAAAAGTAAACACACAAGCATGTGAAAAGCAGGCACACAAACATGTCACCTGCCTTTATTTATTGGTATAGAGATATCCACATGTATTTCAAGTCTGAGTCCATACATGACTAGCTAAGCCTGTTTTAAACTCACATATTGCAATTCGTGTGCTCAACGCACATCAAATATATGGCAATCTTCCTACCTAATTGGGTTCTCAATGACATATAGATATGTTTTCACATTGGATCATGGTCATTGGCTCAAAAATCCATTTTTGGCAAAAGCTGGTGCACATGGTTGGTGTTACTAACCTGGTTGGCGATACTTCAACCTATATTGTAAAATTTTATGAGTAACGTAAGTAAAGTTTTTTTTGTAAAGTTTATTATATTGGGAGGATTCTGTTGACTATTATATCGACACTAAGGTCAATTCTATTGTCGCTTTACTACTATTCATGTAATAAAAAGTACTACATCAATGTTATGAACATATATTTTTGCATAATGATGAAATGTATATAAAATGTTGAAATTGATGCATGAGTAGTTGAATTCTCAATTAGAAATTAGTTGGATCAATATATACATATTAATGAGCAAATAGTCAATTAATTTTCATATGCAAGACATCGAGAATATAGAGTCAATATTTGTGCATCATTGATCACCATGGCTACTACACAAGTGCTCTATGAGGGAATGCCACCTTTAGCCTGTAGATCTGAAAACCACTCACCCGTTATCCCATCTTAGATGTGTTTATAAATAAAAAAGAAACATTCTATACGACAAGGTTCCCAATATTGCCTTTCAATTTGCGTGCAATTATGGTCATCAAATATCAATTTGATAATCATCGAGTTTCTAAGATGGTGCATTTTAAGGAGTTCATTTCATTTATCCTTGAAATATATTCAATAGTCTATGATCCCTTAGGTGATCAAAGGGAATGCTCCTTTCATGAAAATTTGGCACCTCTTAGGGTCATTCCTGCCTATATCTCTTCAAGGATATGAGCTGAAAAAATGCATTAAGGACATGTCTGCATGTAAAAACTAAGGAATCTTGGACTCACTCGATATGAACACTTGCATATCTTAAGCTAAAAAGATAGATCATTAACCTCAATAGGATGTTTAGAAGCTTTGGGGATGATTCCTAGCATAGTAGACATTGTGATTTCGGTCGATAAAAATGTTGGGAGGCTATGTTTCCTCTGCTTTAGAGATATGAGAGATGAGAGTAGAAGATGTATTTATGTGGGTAAACAAAAAAATTATGGTCAAATCTAAAAACCAATAGACAAGGATATTATTTAAACATAACATGTGATCATGGTAAAAAATTGTTTTTCGGAAAGGGTTAGGAACCCCCCACATGGATAAAATACAAAAATAGAAATATTCATCACTAAATCAAGGCAAAAAAACAACCAAGTTAAGTATTCCTTTCATTCATATATCAAAGTAGATGAAAGGTTTGTATAGCAAGATGTTTATGCACAATCATCAAACCTGAGTGATCATATCGTTACGCCAATTTGGGGTTATTAAATAGAATAAGGAAGAGTGTTATACATTATGGAAGGGTCATTTATACCTTGCTTAGATGTCATAAAGATGAAAGGAGTTTGTCTTCATTCGTTATTCACCAAAAGAGTCATATTAGGGTTTTGGAAGATGTAACTCACCTTCTCCTATCCCACTAGACCTAAACCTCAATGGTTGATCTAGGTTTCTATCTTACGAGATGGTTCTTGCGTGACTTTGGTGCTCTCAAGTGTTAGAATTACAAACCTCTATATGTGGCGGTTGGGTGGTAATTTTTATGGATATAGAAGGAGCCATTAGGTATGTTGGTCCACATCTCTCTTGTGATTATTTAAATTAGAATATTAGGGGGAATTTACTCATATACACATACCTTTCATGGGGCTTCCCACATATAAGAAAACAAAATCAATCAATGTTTTTATTACAAAACAACCTTAGTAAGGGTGAATTTTGAGGGCACATCCATGTGGATGTCTAAATTACTTTGAAAGTATGATTGTTGGATAATAAAAAAGATATTTTAATGTAATATGAGCACTCTATAGGAGGAGGTTTCTTATGCAATGTCTGTTGGGAAATACAGGCACAAAATATAGCAATGGAAATAAAATTTTGTCTATCTGTATTCCCGTAAGAGTAAGATCGCGTCGTCTACTATGAAATAGGAAGGATGGTATAACAAGTTACACCTGGTCCTGGAGCAAGTTCAGCGACAACAACTTGCTTTAGTGCACCTATCAACTAGTTTCTCTTGGACAGTGGTTGTGCAACTCCTAGTCTTCACCACCAACAATGAAAAGAACAACTTCTATAGTGACTCATGTGGTGTTACCATAGACTTTTAGATAACTTTGTTCTCCTAAAAGCAACAAAAGGACTTATGCCTCTAGATTAGTTTGCAGGACCAACAAGAACTCCTTTCGTTCAACTATAATGGACAAGAAGGAGTTGTCCCTCTCGTTGGCAGACTAGTCATCAACTTGCTTTCCCACAACAACGATCCTCAATTGTTCTCTCACATAGTTATCCCTCCCTTATCGGGTAGGACATGCTTGGGATATCTTGGTTACCACAACCATAGAGGACAATAATTGTCAGAGAAATTGATTCTCAATTTATGTTGTTGTGCTCGGGAAGCCCCCAATACCCCTCTATTTATAGGTAGGGTTAGGGTCAGGGCTCCCAGTCTTTTCAGGATTGAGCGGGAGTGGAAGGGACCAAAAGATCTTGAATTTTCACAACTGGGAAACTCAAAAACTCCCATCTAGTAACCTAGACAGTCATTTGATCACATGAGATGGTCGTCTTGTACTATCAATCAACCATTTAGCAGTTTGCCACTCGCACACGAATTTGGCAATTTTGATTCAATTAATATCACATATTAATTCCTTGCACCATAAGTAATATGCAATTGAATAAGTTTGGGAAACATCCAAAATCTTCTTTTGGACCCATCGAGCCATCTAACCCATGTAAGATTCCTGTCTCACTCACCAAGACGGTCGTATGGAGAAACTGAGTTGAGTTGATCGGTTCAACATATTGAATCAGTTGATTCACTCCTCAATTTTGGCAGAACTCAACTAATTCCATCTCTAATCTTCCTGACAACCCAAGCAAGCATCTAAACAATTGATACGACCATATGTCATGTCCAAACGGCCATCTCAACACTTGAGATGGTCATTTGGCAGTTCAGCCAATCGCTTGATTTGTTGCGTGAATTTAATGCTTAAACACTTTAGTAATCAAATCAATCATCATTCAAGATAAACTCCTCTTCTAGATGAGTTCCATTGTTTGTGACCCTATAGGTCCCCTGTCACACTGAAAGAGAATGTCTATAACTAACTTATGACATCACAAGTAGGGAGCGGTGTCTAGTCGAACAACAGTGCTAGCCAAGTGAATGGAAAGTTGGAGAACAACTTCAACCTACAATCTGTGTAAGGTGTTGCGGTGATTGTATAATTCCTTTATCTCTAATATCCAGAATGAACTAGAGGCATGGATGGTCACCCTCTCAACATTAAATGCATGTTCCTTGAACCAAGAGCAGACTACCTGAGATAGTGCAACCTCAATATCATATATTGATTCACATTTGCATGCGCATGCATTTCTTAGTCTCGCTTATCAAGTGGCCATGATATCATATTCTAGTAGGAGGGAAAAATCCCATCTCTTTCAGTCACAGTCTATCCCCATGTGCCAAAGTCACCCAATCATCACCTTTATAACAACCCATGTTTTAGGACTGCGTTTGATGATGTCAAAGTGCACCCAATGACATGTGACGAGTGTAGTCATTTCATGTATAAGAATAAAAATCACCACCTTCACTATGAGAGATGATTATTGCCACCAATGATGATTTCCATGTGTCATTCTCAAGATGGGTTTGTCTGATACATTGTTCCCTAACATGTATTTGTGTGCTTGGTTTGATATTTCTATATCATGACTAATGAGATTTTGTCATCAACCAACCCACACTCTAGACTTATGTGTTACTCGTGTCTATCTACCTTCCACAATAACAACTGACTAGGGACCTAATAAGAATGTTGTGACACCCATTGCCACACAAAGAGAGATTACTCAAAATATAATAATGGAAGAAAGATTAACAAATAGATTAGTGAAAAATACAAGAAATTAAAACCATTTCATAAAACTGCCAAAAAGCAAGAACCTTTACATACAAGTTCTTTCATGCCTCAAAGTACTTACCATGTGTGCTATCAACATGTTACCAGAGAACCTTCTCCAAAACATATAAACATCTATCCATTAAAACTGTATACAAAAAGGGCACACAAGCCATCCACATGTCAAAAGAACATTCACAAAATATCTACAAAACATCCCCAAGGACCCGAGTATACATGGATGACTCTAGCACTCTATGCAACAAAAGACATCCAACAACCCTTCCAACTTTGTCAGTTACTGCTCTTGTTGTTGCTGCTCAACCTCTGCTACATGATCTGTACTTGTTCGTGCTCGTCCAACTAAAAAGGGTGTGTGAAACCCATGGTGTAGCATCCCTGACCTGGGTTATGCTTTAACCCTAGTTGTTTTGTTTAAGAAAGATAAATATATGCATTCTCTTATCTTTTGAAAAGTAATTAAGGCTCAAGAGGAACTTATGTTTCCATTTTAGTCCTTTTTGAATAATGTTAAAAACAATGTTTTGCCCGTTTTGGACTAAAGTGCAAATTACCAAAGTTGAGTGGTTAACTTGCAAATGTTACATGATAAAATGTTACTCAAGTGTTATAGCATCATAAGAATGAGAATGATGCTGAGGAATGGCTTCCACAATCCTGTGCACCAAGAAAGAGCTTATTAAGCAATGTTTGTGCATTAAAACCTTGTTTTTGTGTAATGTGCAATTTACCCAAAACCTAGGGATCAATATGCGAAATACCATTTCTAGAGGGTCCCTAATGTTTCTTGGTATCAATAAGATACAATAAAATTAGAGGGGCGTCTCATTTGAATCTCTTTGTGGGAGAGAGAATCTTGATGTTAAAATAATCAAGATTTAAGCACAATTGAAACCCTAATTCAATTTAATGCAAAAATAAATATATCAATTGAAGTGCCAATCAATTAATAAGGCTTTGATTGAAATCCTATAGTGCAAGGACGTAAAAATGCCTTGAGTTGCACCGAAATATCCTAAGTAGGTGAAGAAATCCACTTGCAATTATTAACTAAAAAGAATTGTCCACTAAAAATGGATAATAGTATTATAATGATTAAGGTGCTTAAAGTGGTTGCTTTTAATTCAAGGATAAATGAGAGGTATTTGAATGCAAGTATGTTGTATTCAGAATCAAGGAAGGGAGGGGGGCATGTGGCAATAAAATGGATAAAATTTCTTCTACTTTCTCTCTCCTAGAAAATCAATTACATATACTTGATTTTCTCCCTACTTGAAAGAACATTTTGCAAACCACTTTCTTTCTTTTCTTGGACCGAAGACTAAGGAGCTTAGGAGAAAGAGGAGAACGTGCCCCAACCTGTAGGTAAGCTCCATGGTCATCTTCAACCTTGAATTCATGGTGGAAATCGAATTTCAACACTCATGATCTCTTCTTTCCTCCATTCAATGTTCAACCTTGATCATCCTTTGCATCCAAAGAGTTGAGAACGGACCTTGGATAGTTGAGGAAGCTTCATTCACCATTAAAGACGTGAAGCTTGAAGCTTGGATTCAACTTTAAAGGTGGTTTATATAACTTGAACCCTTAAATATTATTATTGATTTCACTTCTTCATCATATGTTGAATTTTTCTTCTTTCCCAAAATTCCTTTTGATTAGTTGATGAAATCACCATAAGAATCACAGTAACTTTCAAAGGATTGAAGCTTGAATATGATGATGTCATCTTATCACGCACCTCAATGAATATCATGAGCAAATGGTTTTCAATTTTGATGACCAAACGGTCTCAAGACCGTTTGAGGCCAAACGGTCTCAAGAACGTTTGGGGTCAATTGTTGGTATGGATGGATGAAGATCCAATTGTTCCAATTGATCTAATCACAATGGTTATAGTGATGGATCATCCATTGATTACAAACCCTAATTGAATGATTTAAGAAACCCTAATTTGATTCAACGTTTTCAAGGTGGAATTGACCAAATGGTATTAGACCATTTGAGGACCATTCGGTCTCAGACCATTTGAGGGCTAAATGGTTTCAAACTATTTTGGTTTAATAATATTTAATTCAAATGGTATCAAATTGTTTAGGGATTTTGAGATCAAGACCGTTTGATGGTCTAACGGTCTTAAGACTGATTGAAGGTGTAGAACAAGACCGATTGGAGGATTGGATTAAGATTGTTTGATGGTCTAACAGTCTCAGACTGTTTGGAAGATTTAGGGTAAGACCGTTTAAGGTCTAATGTTCTTCAAGACCATTTGAAGGTCTAGTAACTTCAAGACCATTTAGAGGTCAAGCACCTCAAAACCGTTAGGAGGTTCAATGTAACCAAAACTGTTTGAAGACCTAATGCGATGAAAGATCAATCAACCCTATGATTGTTAATGATGTATATCAAAGATAATTACAATGGTTGTACCTTTAAGGTACTAGGGTGATGAGTACCCTTAGAGGGGTTAACCTTTGATGCTTATGGAAGTAATATCTCAATACACTATGATAACCCTAAATGTATGTACTTGAATGAAGGGTTGACCTAATCTAATCAAGCTTGAAGTAATCAACACCCTAGAGAGGATGAGAGAGAGGAATTCATACATATATAATAGTCATGTAGTGGTTAAGCCTCAACACTTACAACATGAATAAAATATGTAATTAGGGTATGATCCTTGATAAAGAGATCATGAAACCCTAATTGAGAAGGTTGATGAGCCCTAACCCTAATTTAGGGCAATGCTAGGTGAAACCCTAATCTAGGGTAATGGTGTATCCTTAATCTAGGGTGATTATATGAGAAATCCTAATTCAGGGTAATATAATGAAAAACCCTAATTTAAGAGGATGCTTCATGAAACCCTAATTTCGGGTAAAGTTACATGAAACCCTAATTTGGGGAAAAGTTATAAGGAACCTTAATTCAAGACAATGATATGTGAAACCCCAACATAGGGTGATGTTATGTGAAACCCTAATATAGGGTGATGTTATGTAAAACCCTAATTGATAAAGATGGGAAACCCTATTCCTAATAATGGAATAGTGAATAATATATTGGTAGGTGATACACCTAAAGTGGTTGATAATGGATAACCTTATATCAATAATGCCTTAACCCAAGATGAGTCCATATTATTGATAACGGTTGAATAATTCAAATAAGTGGCTTGTGACCAATACATTACATGATAAATGTGATGAACTGGTGCATAAAGTATTAGGATGGGAAATACCCTAATACAAGATAAGTTGATGAGCTTATGTAATCTACAAGTGATGAGAGAAGTGATACATCAAGACATGATGAATATTACATCCAACACCTCAAGGTTGATACACCTTGATGTACCGTAAATCCAATATACTTGGATGAGTAACACGTGAAGTGTGTCATGTCAGTTGTTACATTGAGATGTAATGCTCTTTGATAAGTGTAGGCTAACATACCTTAAGTTAAGGTTAAGCCAAGTTAATAAAGTATGAGGTAATCATATTATGGTATATATGAGAGAGGAACTCATGTCTTGTGTTGATAATTCATTTAATGATAAATGATGAGAATAAATAAGTATGATTGAATACTTATGTTATCAATGTTGGATCCTAGATGTGTGGAGCAATGAATTAGGGTTTGATAATTAATAATATGATCTTAAGAATCTAAATGGTTAATAATGGAAAACCCTAAACCTAATGAAGGGTGATGATATGTAATAGAAACCCTAACCCTAATGATGGTAAGGTTGTAATTCTTTTGTTATATAAACCTTGTAAGGCATGCTAAATACTTGAATAAAATTGTAATGATCAATGCCCTTGTGAGCCATGTGAATAGGTTGTTGCCTAGTGAGAGGTGACAAGATGTGAAATGGCCTTGTGAGCCATGTGAATAAGTTATTTCCTATTGAGAGGTGACAAGATGTGCAATGGCCTTGTGAGCCATTTGAATAAGTTATTACCTAGTGCATAAGTGACAAGATGTAATGGCCTTGTGAGCCATGTGATAATTTGATGCCTATAAGAGGTGACAAGATACTTAATGGGCCTTATGAGCCATGTGAGATGCTTGCGTAACAAGTATCCTGAATACCTTGGTCAGATGACCTGGAGGTAATAGATACCTGATAAGTGGTAACCATGTTCAGTGATGAATTAAGGGTTTGAATACCCAGATCTAGTAAATATGATGATGGTGTTGTTGAGGAATGTGAATTCCCAGTAATGAGATAAGGGATTGAGATCCCAATGTTTTATAAAGACTTGAAAAGTACTTGATAGATGTATTACACTTTTCTTTCTAGCATTTGCTATAATAATTTATGTTTGAAAACTTGACTGATTCTAAAAGAATACGGTAAAGTACTTAATTAACCAAATGAAATCTCATCATGTAGTGCCATGGCCGTAGATCCATCAGCGTTATAATTTGCTGAATGGTGAAATGGATTGCTCTACCGCATAACCCAGAAACCACATATTTTTGAATATGTGGGGGAAATGGGTGAATATATCCTTACGCCTCATAGGAATGACTGCAGGCCATATCCTATGCACAATAATGGTTACAGACCATATCCCAATAAGAGTATGGCTATGGGCCATAACTCCACTATACCAGGCATTGGCTACGGGCCATATCCTAAAAAGAGTATATGCTACGAGCTATAACTCTATAGCAAAGTTACCAGTATACCCTGGAAAGCTATTTAGCAGGGACACTAGATGTCCTACATATAGTCTTGTACTGACCGAGACAGATGAGGTCATGGAAATCCAGCTCTTCCATTGACCTTGTATGGTATCGATTTTGACTTCGCAATGGTCGGTTTGAGTATGAGTGGTATACCTCATCTCCTCAGGGCTTAAGTATGATTGTAAAATGTAATCAACCGTGTAGCGTATTTGCTTAAGGTTGAAATATGAGAATCATTGGTTGATGTTACCTTGCTTAGCATATCCTAGATGGATAAATGTTATACATGTTCTTCATTTCCTTATTAGATAATTGACATGTTGCTTTATCAAGTTATAGATGAAATACTTTGAATAAGAATATTGCTCTAATCTGTTCAGACATTAATTTATTTGTTGTTGAATATATATATATATATATGATTCCTCTGCTCAATTTTATTCTGTTAATCTACAATAATAATGTTTCTAATAGAGAGTTATATCTCTCACTGAGACAATTTCAATTGTCTCACCCCTGTGGGATCCAACCTTTTTAGGTAGACGAAGACGAGGAGGTAGAAACCTTACAGTAGAAGAAGGACAACAACTTCAAGGACAACAATAACATCTCAAGTGGAGATACTGACTATCATGTCATGTAGATAAGAGTCCTATGTGTTGTCTCTGTACTCTCATGTCCTTAGAGTCAGTAGTTAGTGCTTTTACTGAATCGATCTGAGGTTTTGGCTTGATGCCTCGAGGTTCTTATGCTGCCTGTGTATAGTTTTAACAGAGTAGTTGATGCTTGTTGTAAGGACCCTGACCTTCATTTTGTGCTTACCCTATTTGTTTTGCCTAAACCTTGTGCTTGGTTTCTTGCTAATCTTCTTTAGTGATGATTAGGGTTTGCTTGTACTTAGTTGAGAGCTGGAGATGCTACTTGCAAAATAACCTAAGTTAGGGTTGAATAGCAAGTTTGTCACCTTGAGAGATGTCTTTATCTCTCTTTGCTTCCTCTAGAGTTGAGAGGAAGGTTTGGGCTCATGCCTTGAGTTGTCTTGGGCTTGGTTGAGCTCTTTTGGGCCTTGTTTTCCCTTGTTTGGGCCTTGCCTTGATTGGTTGAGCCATGTATCAGGAAAGGGTGATTTCTATCGGCCATGGGGTATCACCCATGGTGGTGTATCAACCATGGAGGTGTAGTGTGTCATCCCTTGACCTTTTTTGACCTTCTTCCCTTGGTTGTGTCACCCTAGCTTGGACATGTGGCTGAACCTTGGTTGAGTAGTGGCATGGCATGTGCATGAGTTTTGCAAGGTGGTAAAACGTGTGGACAAGTGTCCCTTGGTAAGGTGACACCATGCCTTGGTACCCCTTTTGATCCTCACCTATATATGCCTTGCCTTTCTCTTCCTTGGGAACACTTTAGCTCTTTGTTACTCCTCTCTTCCTTGTGTGCATGATACACCTCTCCCTTGCAACCTTGGTGGCCGATACCCTTGGAGGAGCTAAGGTTGGTGGTCGACCCCTTGAAGGAGTTCTTCTTCTTCCTTTAGCTTGGTGGCTGAAGTGGTGAGCTTGGATCTTTGGAGCTTGAAGAGTTTTCTTGAGGTGGGTTACATAACTTCTAACCCTATCTATACTATCTTCTCTGTGTTGCATGTTTCATTTATGTTGATGATCGACCATTGCATGTTATGTTTCTTGCTCTAGTATATGTTGTTGATCTTATGGATATAATGAGCTTGATGTTGTTGATGTTGTTGATGGTTTATATTCCTTTGGACCTAGTTGGCCGAACCATGGTTTAGGGTTTCCTTGTTGAGCAATACTCCTTTTCTCTCCTTGGTTCTTGAGAAATGAGTTTGAGCTCTAGTGATATGGGAAAAACCCCTCTCTCTTGGTCATTGAGAGGTGAGCCTACATCCTAGTTGCTTGGGCAACACCATCCTCTCCCCATGGATTTGAGAGGTGAGCTTTTGGATAGATGATGACCTATTTTGAGGTTGGTCCTTGAGTTGCCCGATTGGTGATAGAGGTTGTGCAAAACCCCTCTCTCTTGGTTGTTGAGATGTGAGCTGACCTTCTGGATCAATTAGGGTTTGGCACCCTTGTGCTTGAGGTTGAAGATGATCTTGTGAGGTTGTGCCTTGCATGATATGACCTTGGAGTTGTGCTACCCGATAGCCTTGTTCAGAGTTGTACCCTTGGGTGACACACCTTGTCGAGATAGTTGGCTCGGTGCCCATTATGCTTTATGGAGACTTTTAGGCCATCCTCGTGTTGGACGATAGGGTTTAGTGGTGGTGATGCCCGATATAAGTTGAGTGGTGTACCTTAGTGAGTATCCTAGTGGTGTTGTTCCTTTGACCGATATGCCTTGTAGGGCTTGGCCGATACTCTTTGTGGAGTTGGGGCTTGGGAGTTACACTTTGATATGTGCCCTGCACAACACATCTTGAGATGGTCTTGGCTGATAGACTTTGATAGCTTGGTGTCCGACACAGCCTTGGTCGTTATCCTTGTTTAGATGAGCTTGGGCGATATGGTATGGTGCCTGGGATGGCTTTGGCTGGGACCACCATGTCTTAGTTGAGCTTTGACCTATATGGAGTGTTAGACATTATGGCTTCATTCCTGACTTACTAACCCTAGATGTTGGCCGCTATAATGCTTCATGACCATGCACGACACCATTCTTGGGCATCATGGGTACCCTGGCCGATAGGGTTAACCCTCAGATGATGTTGAGATGGTTGTATGATAGGGGTTCCTTAGGCGACACCCCTTTGGTCAATATGGCTCATGTTGGAGGTTAGCCGATGGTGAAACCCAACCCTAACCCTAGTTTGGTGCACGTTAGACCCTTGGTTGATAGTGTTGTACGTTGTACCTTGGTGATGGTTGCCCGACACCATGAGTGCTAATGGCACTTTGCTGCATGTTAGAGGATGTGCAATGGTTGGCCGATATGGTGATGAGTTTCCTTAGGATTGGAAATCCTAGTTGTTATACCTTTGGATAGGGTTTTGCTACCAGGTACACCCTTTGATGAGGGTTGGCACTGTTCGCCATGCTTAGTGAGGGTTGCAGGAGTTTTGGTGAGGGTTCTGGTAACCCATAATGTATATATTTGATGGTTCTCTTTTAATAATGATAAAACAAGTGATATGATGTATTCACCTTGAATCCTACAACTATGATGATGAAATAAGATAATAGATTGTGAACCACAAAGCTTGGAAGATTATGATGTTGCTTCACATGTTGATATGACACATGCATATGGTCACAAGTATAAGGCGTAATATATGCCCATGACTGATAATAATTCTATGAATGATAAAGCTTATGTGTGATATACTCATGGATGCTTCTTTATACTTGATAGCTTGATCATTCTGTTAATCCATGATGGCTTCAATAATCTCTATAAATGTGTATACTAACCGTGCAGGTATTTCATGTGGATTCATAGTCTGGTAAGAGTTGTGAGGTAGATGTGCTCTAGCTAGCATAATGTGATAATAGTCCTTGTTAATGGATAACAAGTTGACAGGTCTGAGGACCTGATGTAAGGCTGAGTGCCTAGTTGAGGTGTTATCCTCTGGTGATGAGATAAGGGATGTGTTCCTAGGATGTTGATGCATGATTGTGATGCCTTGAGAGGCAGTGGTTGATATCATGAAGGATTGAGGTTCCTGGACAGTATGTTAATGGTTAAAATGATGTAATTTCTATAAGGCTATGTTTATATCTTGTTTTGCATCAATAATTGGCTTAAAATGTACTAATAAATTATAGATGAACATATCATGTAGTTTGCCCTGGCCATAGATCCATTACTGTCAGTATTTGGTGATGGTGAAATAGGTTTATCCTGCGTGATTACCTGGAGCGCATATTGTTGAATATGTGAGGTTTCCCCTAGCCTAAAATTGGAGGGTTGAGTGCAGCTGCGGTTGTAGACTCAGGATATATGGAGCATGGTGAACAAACCCATGGCTCAAGATATGTGATGATGAGCATGATGCGTTTATGGCTCGGATGTATATATTAGCACCTATGATGAGGTGAGCTAGAGATGGGTAGCTTGCGGAGCTGACCCAGAGGCTGAGGCCCTATAAGCATAAGACTGCGGTCTTGCTTGATGATTCATGTACTGACCACGGGAAGGTGAGGTCATGGAGTCCGGATCTCCTTAGACCTTGTATGGCACCAGATTGGGCTTCACAACTAATGCTTGGATTTGAGCAGGGAAGGCTCACTTCCTCAGGGAATATTAAAACATAATCCAGCCGAAATATATATCTTGCTTAAAGAAAAAAACAAAACATTGATTGATGCCTTGCTTATATAGCTAATCTAGTTGAACTATGTAGTTGTGCGTACAATCCTTATATCTTGTTATAAGTTCTTATAAAGCTTATCTTGTCAATCATGCTCCATTAAAGAAATACTTGATTATATGCCTTTCGGACATCTTGGTATGCTTGATCAGTATGCTGCTCTTATGATACACTTTATCCGTTATCTGCTTTAACCTTCTGAGGTTTTATAGTTTCGGCGAGGAGTTCTATTTCTCACTGGGACTGTGTGTCTCACCCCACTGGTTTACACCCTTTTTAGGTGATCACTCTAGACGTGGTGGTGGTCGTGAGGTTGCGGCCGAGTAGCAAGAAGAGCAGTAGAAGGCAAGAGATTGACATGCTGCTATTTTAGTGGTTCTGTTATAGAGTCCTAGAGTCATCCCTGTACACTTAGGTCCTTGGAGGTGTTTTGACGATGTTTCACGATGCTAGCTGTTATAATTTTATATACCCTTCTGCTGGCCGTACGTGGCCATTCTGTATGTATAAACAGGTGATGAACCAATATGTGTTGTTGCAACAGTGGGTGGCTTTAAGTTGTGAACATATCAGGTAGGTGATCTTAAATGTATCTATATGTGACATGATCTTCTTGCAGGGCCTGATTGCAAATGTTCTGTATGTATGCCTTCCGCAATCGATTTTAATTAACTTGTGTTTTTGGTAATATATGGTTCCACACATTTTCGTGTGTCATCTCGTTGTCTGTGTGATGGCAGGGTGTCACACTTGTAATCCTCGAGAAGGGATGGTACATGATATGTACTTATGAACCAAGATGTAAATAAAATACATTGGTTCTTGATAAAAGAGTTTTCCTGTGTTTGGATCTCTTTGTAAATGGTTTTAATTTTTAGTGATTTTCAGTAATCTGCTGTTAATGATCGCTTCCGCTTAGTTAATGGCATTTTGTTCGAACGGGCCTCCAAACATGGGGTGAGATTCCAAATCTCAACTAGAGATATAACTCTCCACCAACTCTATTATTATCACAAATAAGATAAATAAAGCAACAATATAATTACAACTATGAGAAATAGGTAATTATTATTAACAAGAAGAGCATTTATTGTATAATTTATGAAACATCTAAATAATTTAAAAGGAATATGAAGACCATGGATAATTCCTATCAACATCATTGTATAAAGATCAAGCAAGGCCTCATGTAATGTTTATTTTGATCCTACATAAGTATACTACATGGCTGGTTATGCATTTTATTATGCCCTGAGAATTTGAGTCATACCACCCAAATCCCACTGACCATTTGATAAGTAAAAATCGGTGCCATACAAGATCAAATGGATGAGCCAGAATCCACAACCTCACCCCCTCGGTCAGTACAAGAACATGTAATGACATCATAAGTCAGATTTCTATCAACGACATACAGTCGAGTTGTACATATCTAGCCCGCCTTGGTACAGGTCACGATGCTAGTGAGCTATGGCCTGCAGCTAGACTCTAAGTAGGGTATGGCCCATAGCCAATCATATATCCCATATTATTGAGCTACGGCTGCAGTCACACTCTATTCTGGGTATGACCCACAACCAATCTTGTGAGGTTAGGACACCGGGTGATACCTCGACTTGCACCTCACACATTCAATAATATGCGCTCTGAGTTAAACTCATTTCACCATTCAGCAAGTACTGAAACTGAATGAATCTATGGATTAAGGGAAAACTTACAAGATTAGGTTCCTCTTTGATTAATTAGGTTATTTAAGCATATTTCAACATCAATCAAGTTACAACATATAAACATAAAACAAGATCTACATAAATAGGGCATGACACATTACCAGAACATATTGAAACATATAAGAACCACATCATCACTTTATGTCTATCTTTCACCATATCTCCATCACAAGGACCACATACTTGGGGTAACAACCCCTCATCTCATCATTTAAGTAAATTATTCGTCCCATATATGACAATAAACCATCATCGGATCATAAGACCATTTCCTCCTCTTTCTGTGTTATGACATCACATGTGCCTCACAAAGCCTATTCAAACATACTATAATCACCATAGCTAATACCTGGCTATGCATATCATCTAGTATTACCTACATGGTTAGAAACTTATAACAAGAGAAGCAATACATCATCAACACCATCACTTCATAAGACTCATGCCATACATGTTTCATGATATCTATTAGGGTTAGAGTTTCTCCATACTCGATTAGGGTTTACAAGGCTGGATCAAAAACCATCCTTAGATCAATACTTCCATCATTATTATGTGGTGTGTTATGAGATATAGAAACATAGTTCTTATTATCATACATACAATCACACCATAGGGTATCACATGTTATCACTTAACCCTATATTTAATCATGATGTATCACAAAAACCATGATAAGATATCGATTAGGGTTATAACATAGGATATCGATTAACCCTACATGTGTCGGGAAACCACCCAAGGTAGGGTATCAGTTAAGGATATACTAGGTGTACAAGTAAGGTGTCGGCCTACCAACTCAGAAGGGTGTATAAGGAAATAACACTTAAGGAAAAAGGGTATCAACCAACCCAACCTATGGGGCAACATCATTAGGTGGAGTGACGAGCGTCAGAGTATCATGCAATGCTCGTATATCAATATCATGAGGTAAAACGAGATTTAGTGTTTCAGCAATGCATCCTGATCCCCACATTATCGCATATCGTCAATGCCTCCCTAAGGTGTGTCGGTCTCTACCCAAGTCAAGCGTTACAAGTCATGAGGGCTAAGCCATAACGAGCAACACATCTTCGATTTTAGCATATCTTAGATGCAAACGTCCCGCTTAAGGGTCATCTAGATTTAGGGCACTCATGGATCGTGACAGCCAACATCAACAAAACTTACCCACCACATAGGTTAAATGGAACTAAGCGATCGGATATGCATCACCCTACTCATGCCCAAGGCATAGTGATCTGAATGTCACCAAAATATGTCGACCTAGACCTCCCCATGGTTGTGACATCCATCAGCAAAACATTTCATTCTAGGCCTTACCAAGATCATGATGACCTATCACAAGGAGTGATGGTTATTAGCATCACAGGCTGTGACGGTCACCCAAAGCATATTGGCCTAACATACCTACCGGCCTTATCATCTTCAACCTTAGGGCATGCATCTTCAATAAAGGCAAAAGAGGTGCAATACATGGGCAACAACTAATCAAGACTCTTCTTCCAAAACAAAATACAAAACCACCAAGAAGGAAGTACTAACAAACAAGGGATAACAAGCCAAAGATAAAGGACAATATAGTAAGTAAGGGGTGATAATAACAAAGAGGGTTTAGAGTTATATAACCCGCCTCAAAGATCACCACAAGATCCAAGCTCCAAGATCATAAGCTCAAGGTAGAAGAAGATCTCCTAAACTTGATCACCACAACACCTCCAAGGAAGAAGATGGAACCATTTCTAAGAGGGTTCAAAGAAGAAAGAAACAAGGTAACCAAGATCCATGGCTGAGAAGAAGAAAAGAGAGAAAGAGAGTTAATGATCATATCTTACTAAGGTATAGGATGAAGGAGTCACCACAAGCTTGAGACGCATACACCAAGCTCTAAGAGAGAAGCTCCCCTAGCTCAAGGTCGTCCACCAAAGAGAGAATGCGAGGATAACCAAAAGGGTTCTATTGCATGGGGAGAAAGAGGTATATGTACAAGAGGGATGAGAGAGAGAGAGAAAGGAGAAGGTTTTATCACCTAAGGTACACTTATCCACGAGAAAGAGCCACATGCAACACCATGCAACAAGGTTATAAGATCTATGTCCCACCCACTAGGTCACCTGTGATGGACATGGCCGATACACATATCCACCTACTCACAAACCAATAGGGGTAAAACCCTAGATACCACAAACCAATAGTATGTCTCTTAGGACACCCACAAACTGATACAAGGCCTCGCTAAGGTTCTCAAGCTCCAGACAACACTTCTAGGTGTAAGGCACCCTCAAACATGTGTCTAAAATATCACCAAGGATGCTATCAAACAACCAAGGTCCAAACAAGGAGCCCATCTCTTTCTCTTTCCTCTGGATGATGCTAAGAGAGAGAGGGAACACTTTAGAGGTGGAAAACTTGCACATCAACCCATATCCTTGGTAAATTGCAATTTGCACCAAACCTCTCCATAGAATAAAAGCATCAAGCTCAAACAAGGCACTCAAAATTCCAACATGCCCTAATTACATCTCACATGACTAGAGAAAGGAGCTAAGAAACATGCTTAACCAAAACAAACAGGGTTATCCCAAAATGTGGGTCAGTGTCCTTACATGACATAAACCCCTAAAATGGATTTCGCCCCCAAAATCCTAAGAGAAAAGGGAGGGGTACTTCCTTTTCATCTCTTCCTCAAGCTCCCACATGCGTTCCTGAACACCACGATGATGCCAAAGAACCTTCACAAGAACAAGGTCCTTCCTCTTCTGTGTATTCACTTTGTGATCAAGGATCAACACCATAGCTTCCACATAGGTCATATCTTCATCAAGCTCCACCTCCATAGGCTGTAACACTAACTCTATATATGGTTGACACTTTCTCAACATACTGACATGGGACATTGGATGCAACCTACGCGACTCAGGTGGAAACTCCAACCGGTAAGCCACCTTCCAAACACATGCCATCACTGGGTAAAGTACCATATACGTGGGAGCCAACTTAACCTTCTTCCCAAACCTCATAACACCCTTCTAAGGAGAGACATTTAGATATACCTTGTTTCCCTCTTAGAGCTCCAAGGGTCTACTATGATTATCTGCATATGACTTCTCTTGATCTTGTGATGCCTTCAACTATTGCTATTTCACCTTGATCTTTTTTGTTGTCTGTTGTACAATATTAGGACCAAGAAGCTGATGTTTAGCTGTCTCATACCAACACAACAATGACCTACAATGTCTCCCATACAATGGTTCATAAGGTGTCATATCAATTCTACTCTGATAGTTGTAGTTGTAGGCAACCTCTATCAAACTGAGATGTACATCCCAACTTCTGGAAAACTGAAGAAAAGAGTCCCTCAACAAATCCTCCAAGTTCTGGATGGTCTTTTTAGATTGACCATCTGTCTATGGGTGGAAAGCAGTGCTAAACTTTAATTGTGTACCTAAATATGTGAGTAGTTTCTCCCAAAAGTGACTCCTGAAATGAGGACCTCTGTCGTACATGATAGTAGTTGATACACCGTGCAAATGAACTATCTCATCAATATAGACTTGGGAAATCTTCTCTACTATGAATGTTGTCTTTAATGGAAGAAAATGTACTGACTTGGTAAACCTGTCAACGATCACCCAAGTGAAATAATAACCTTTGGATGTCTTAGGCAGACCAACCACAAAGTCCATAGTCATATGATCCCATTTCCACTATTGTATAGGCAACGCTTGTAACGTTCCTATAGGCTTTTGATGCTCAACTTTGACTTGTTGACATACCACACATCTTACAACGAACTTAGTTTCATCTTTCTTCAAGCCTGGCCACCAATACATATCATTCAAATTATGGTACACATTGGTACTACCAGGATGCATAGCATACATGGACGAGTGAGACTTCTCCAACACCTTCCTTAGTTCATTAGCATCGAGAACCACTATCTTGTTATGTAAAAAACTATCCTATCATCAGACTCGTGAAAACTATCACACTTCTTTCTACCGAACTCTGATCTAATTTGCTGTACCACAAAATCCTTCTATTTCACCTCTCTAATCTCCTGTATCAATATAAGCTTCACCTGTAGATGTGCTAACAAACTAGCTAACAAGGAAACCTCCATCCTAACATTCATTTGAAGTAAAGATCCCAACATGTCTCGCGTGTGGCACATTAAAGAACTCAACTAGCCTTTATCTATGGATGAGGATGAAGACTTCCTACTCAATGCATTAGTTGCGATGTTCACCTTCCCTGGATGATAATCAATGATGCAGTTATAGTATTTGATCAACTCCATCCAATGACACTGCCTCATATTCAACTCCTACTGCCAAAAGATGTACTTTAGGTTCTTATGATCCATGAAGATCTGACACTTCTCCCCATACAGGTAGTGCCTCCAATTCTTTAAAGAATGAACCACTGCACCTAACTCCAAATCACTGGTTGGGTAATTCTCCTCATGTTTCTTAAGATGTCGAGAAGCAAAATAAATCACTTTCTTGTCTAGCATCAATGCACAACCTAGACCATTCTTGGATGCATCACAGAAGACTATGTATCATTTTTCTTGCTTAGGCATGACCAAAACTGGTGCACTTGTCAACTTCTCATTCAACATCTAAAAAGTGTGTTGACATCTATCATCCCATATGAAAGACACATCCTTTCTCATCGACTTCGTTAGGGGTAGGGCGACAATGCTAAAGTCCTTGATGAAAGTCTGATAATATCCCTCCAGACCTAGAAAACTACATACTTCGATCAACATCTTTGGTTGTTCCCACTCCGTCATAGACTCTACCTTCTTAGGATCCATTCACACTCCCTGAGTAGATATAACATGCCCCAAGAAGATACCTCCTTCAACCAAAACTCACATTTGTTAAACTTGGCATAAAGTTGGAGCCATCTCAACACTGTCAATGCCTGACGGAGATGTTGTTCATGTTGTTGACTATCCTGACTACATATCAAGATGTCATCTATAAAGACCACCACAAACCGATCAAGGAACAATTTGAATATCATGTTCATCAAATCCATGAAAGTTTTTAGTGCATTGGTCATCCCAAACGGCATAACCACAGACTTGTAGTGACCATACCTCATCTTAAAGGTTGACTTAGGTACAACATCTTCCTTGATCCTCAATTGATGATATCCTAACCTCAAATCTATCTTTGAGAACATTGTCACACCACACAACTGGTCCAACAGATCGTCTATCCTTGGAAAAGGATACTTGTTCTTTATTGTGACCTTTTTCAATTGTTTGTAATCTATGCACAACCTCATAGATCTATCCTTCTTCTTCATGAACAACACTGGAACCCCATAGTGACATACTTAGTCTGATGAAACCTTTGTCAAACAGTTCTTACAACTATCTCTGCAATTCTTCCATCTCTGTTGGTGCCATCCTATATGGTGTTTGAGCTATCAGTTGCATGTCGGGGATCAGATTGATCTCAAAATCTATCTCTTTAGGTGAGGTACACCTGGAAACACCTCCAGAAACACATCCTCAAACTCACTAACAACTGGAACCTCCAGAATACTAGAACTCCTCATCTCTGTAACCAGCACGTGTGCCAAGAATGCCTTACGACCCTGACTCAGAAGCTTCCGTCCTACCATAGTTGATACAAGACACGTCAAAAGAATCTTCCTATCTCCTTGGAAGATCTACATCTCACTACCATCCAAAAACGTCACTTCCTTGGAACTACAATCCAAATCCACTCTATATTTCTCTAGGGTATCTATTCCAAAGATCACCTCAAATCCATGCATGTCAAGTGGTATGAGATCCACTTGAATGTTGTGTCCTAAAAATGAAAGAACACTAGAAGGACACACATTCTACAACACTACAGAACTGACCAATGGGGTTTCTAGTGACAAATGATTCTTGTTAGGACTAATAAGTAAAGGAAAACTAGATAGCACTTCATGTGTGATAAAAGAGTGTGTCACACTCAGATCAACCAAAATGGATATAAAGTAAGAAGAAGACAAATTAGAATGAAATAACTCCATCTGACCTGCCACCACTAGAGGGTTGACCACTGCCTCCGGTTGACTCATAGTGTAGAATCTAGTCATTGCTTGTTGTCACTCCTATCCTCTGCTTCCATGAGAAAACAATCCAGCTTGTGACACTTGGCCACCTCCTCCTCCTCTTATGCTACTGTGCTACTATCTCTAAGAGCCCTACTGTCTCTGCCTTAGTTGTGGGTCACTTCATCATCTCTTACTAAAAAATCATGTACCAGATGTCCTCTCTACCCACACCTATGGGAAGTACAAGTATCATACTGCGTCCTAGATGGCCCTATCACTGATACTGATGTTGTACTATGAGCTCCTACATGCACAACACTATGGTCTCTTCCCTTGGTCGGCGGCCACTATGTCAAGGCACTAAACCTCGGTGATACTGGCAGTGCTAAAAACCTTGGCTTTATAAAGCCACCTAATGACTATCCTTTGAATTGTTCAAACCATTTCTTGGCGCTCGTCTCCCTTTTCTCCTTCACAGACTATTCTATCCTTCGTACATACTCCACAAATGTGGAAAACCTCTCTAGGTTCTACAAAGAAGTTGCCTAAGTAAACAACTCATCATTCAACCCCTTCTCAAAACAAAAAATTCGCTCATCATACATCACCGCCAAGTGAGGATAGAACCTCAACAAATCCATAAGCCTTGCTTCATACTCGTTGATCATCATGGATCCCTATCGAATCCTCTTGAACTGACTTATCTTCTCATTAAGATACGTCTGAGGAAAGTATCGACTAACGAACTCATGTCAGAACTCCACCCAACTGATCACAACACTGGGTTTCTTCTACTGCTCTATGGCCCACTAATGGCCAACACTCCCTTTCAAAAGGTACACCGCATGCTTCACCTTATCCTCTTTAGGGATACTCAGGATTTTAAAAGCCTTCTCAAGCATGGTAAGTCACATATCTGCATTTGTCAGGTCAGCTGTCCTCGCATACTCAACTGCTCCAACACGGCAAAACTACTCAAAAGTCTTCTGAGTGCCCGATGAATCCGCATTGGGAACCGATGCCTTAGGCTAAGGCACATGCATCTTGTCCACCATAAGAGTCATCTTTGCCATAAAATGCCCAAAAACGGAGTGAAAGTCATGGTTTTCTATCTTGGTTGGGTCAACCTGGGGTACTTTAGGCACCCAATCTTCCCATGTCTGGTTCCTTGCACCACCACCTAGTACTGCAACACTGCTCTCGACATCATGTTCTTTGTGTTCTCCAGACATCTTTAATCTTTGTCTTCTTATTCTACATAAAAAGTAGTACCTATAAGAAAGACTGGAGGACACTAGAATAGACATAAACCCTAGTCCTAGGTACCTATAGACTCAACGAACCTAAAACTCTGATACCAACCAAATGTGACACCCATTTCCACACAAAACGAGATTACTCAAAACATAACCGCGGAAGAAAGATTAACGAATAGATTATTGAAAAAGACAAGAAATAAAAACTATTTCATAAACTGCCAAACTACAAGAACCTTTACATATAGGTGCCTTCATGCCTCAAAGTACTTGCCATGTGTGCTATTAGCCTATTACCAAAAAACCTACTCCAGAACATATATACATGTATCCATTGTAGCTGTATACAAAAAGGGAACATGAGCCATCCACATGTCGAAAGAACATTAAAATAAAGTCTATAAAACATTCCAAGGACCCGACTGTATAGGGATGACTCTAGGACTCTATCAAAAAAAGACATCTAGCAGTACTTCCAACCTTGTCAGCTACTGCTCCTCTTGCTGCTTCTCAACCTCCACTGTGCGATCTCTACCTGCTCATGCTCGTCCACCTAAAAAGGGTGTTGGAAACCCACGGGGTGAGATTCCAAATCTCAGTGGGAGATATAACTCTCCATCAACTCTGTTATTATCACATATAAGATAAATAAAGCAGTAGTATAATTATAACTATGTGAAATAGGTAATTATTATTAACAGGAAGAGTATTTAGTGTCTGATTTATGAAACATCTTAATAATTTAAAAGGAATATGAATAACATGGATAATTACTATCAACATCATTGTATAAATATGAAGCAAGGCCTCATCCAATGTTTTTGTATTATGATCCTACACAAGTATACTACACGACTGATTATGCATTTTATTATGCCCTAAGGATTTGAGTTGTACCACCCAAATCCCACTAAACACTTGATAAATCAAAATTGGTGCCATACAATGTTGAATGGAAGAGTTGTAATCCACGAACTCAACTCCTCAGTCAGTACAAGAACATGTAGTGACATCATAACTCATACTACTATCAGTGACATATAGTCTAGCTATCATATCTAGCCTGCCTTGGTACAAGTCACACCGCTAGTGAACTATGGCCTATAGCCACACTCTAATTAGGGTATGACCCATAGCCAATCATGTATCACATATTGTTGATCTACGACCTATTGCCGCACTCTATTCAGGGTATGGCCCACAACCAATCATGTGAGATCAGGACACAAGGAGATACCTCAACTTGCACCCTGCATATTCAATAATATGCGCTTTGAGTTAAACTCGTTTCACCATTCAACAAGTATTGACACTAAATGTATCTATGGAACATGAAAAACTTATAGGATTAGGTTTCACTTTGATTAATTAGGTTATTTAAGCATCTTTCAGCATCAATCAAGTTACAATGTCTAAACTTAAAATAAGATCTTTATAAATAAGGCATGCCACATTACCATAACATACTGAAACATATAATGACCACATCATCACTTTATGTTTGTCTTTCACCATATGTCCATCACAAGGACCACATACTTGGGGTAAAAACCATTCATCTCATCATTTAAGTAAATTATTCATCCCATATATAGCAATAAATTATCACAGGGTCATAATACCATTTCCTCCTCTTTCTGTGTTATCACATCACATGTGCCTCACAAAGCTTATTCAAACATACTATAATCACCATAAATCATAACTATCTATGCATATCATATGGTATTACCTGCATGGTTAGAAACTTATAACAAGAGAAGCAATACATCATCAACACCATCACTTTATAGGACTCATGTCATACATATTTCATTATATTTATCAGGGTTAGGATTTCTCTGTACTCGATTAGGGTTTACATGGTTGGATCAATGACCATTCTTAGATCAATACTTCCATCATTATTATGGGATGTGTTATGAAATATAGAAACATAGTTCTTATTATCATACATATGATAACACCATATGGTATCACATCTTATCACTTAACCCTATCTTCAATCATGATGTATCACAAACACCATCATAAGACATCGATTAGGGTTATAACATAGAATATTGGTTAACCCTAAATGTGTCGGGGAACCACCCAAGGCAGGGTATCAGTGAAGGATATACTAGGCGAGCAAGCAAGATTTCAACCTACCAACTCAGGAGGGTGTATCGAGAAACAACACTTAAGGAAAAAGGGTATCAGCCAACCCTACCTGTCGGGAAACGTCATTACATGGTGTGATAGGCATCAGGGTATCAAGCAATGCTTGCATATCAGTATCATGATGTAACGAGTTGCTTATGGTTTCAGCCATGCATCCCAATCCCCACATCATCGCAAATCAACAACGCCTCCCTAAGGTGTGTTGGTCTCTTCCCAAGAAAAGCATCAAAAGTCGTTATGGCTAAACTATGATGGGCAAGATGTCTTCAATTTTAGCACATCTTAGATGAAAGCATCCCTCTTAAGGGTCATCTTGGTTTAGGGCACTCAAGGATCATGATGGCCATAATCAACAAAACTTACCAACCACATAGGTTAAACAGAACTAAGCGATCTGGATATGTATCGGCCTACTCATGCCCAAGGAAAAATGATCATAACATTACCAAAACATCTCAACCTAGACCTCCCCAAGGTTTTGACGGCCATCAGCAAAACATGACATTCTAGGCCTTGCCAAGATTTTGACGACATGTCACAAGGAGTGACCGTCAGTGGCATCACAGGTCATGACAGCCACCCAAATCATATTGCCCTAACATAACTATTGGCCTCATCATCTTCAACCTTAGAACATGCATCTTCAAGCAAGGTAAGAGAGGTGCAACATAAGGGAAACAACTAAGCAAGACTCTTATTCCAAAATAGAATGCAAAACCACCAAGAAGGAAGTACTAATAAGCAAGGGATAATGAGCCAAAGATAAAGAACAAGATAGTAAGGGGTGATAATAACAAAGAGGGTTTAAAGTATATAACCCACCTCAAAGATCACCACAAGATCTAAGATCCAAGAGCATGAGCTCAAGGTAGAAGAAAATCTCCCAAACTTGATCACCACAACACCTCCAAGGAAGAAGATGGAACCATGGTTAAGAGGGTTCGAAGAAGAAAGAAAGAAGGTAACTAAGATTCATGGATGAGAAGAAGAAAGGAAATAAGGAGAGCTAAGGATCATGGATTACCAAGGTAGAGTATGAAGGAGACACCACAAGATGTTGACTCATCCACCAAGCTCCAAGAGAGAAGCTCCCCTAGCTCAAGGTTGTCCACCAAAGAGAGAATGCAAGGATAACCAAAAGGGTTTTCTTGCATGGGGAGAAAGAGGTATACATACAAGAGGGATGAGAGAGAGAGCATGGGGAAGGTGTCATCTCCTAAGGTGACACTTTTCCATGAGAAAGAGCCACATACAACACCATGAAACGAGGTGATAAGATCTATGTCTCGCCCACTAGGTCACCTATGATGGTCATGGCCAATACACATATCCACCTACTAACAAACTGATAGGGGTAAAACCTAGGTACCACAAACTAATAGGATGTCTCTCAAGACACCCACAAACTGATTCAAGGCCTCTCCAAGGCTCTCATGCCTGAGACAACACTTCTAGGTGTAAGGCACACCTCAAACATGTGTCCAAAACATCACCAAGGATGTTGTCACACAACTAAGGTCCAAACAAGGTGCCGATCTATTTCTCTTTCCTCTAGATTATGCACAAGAGAGAGAAGGAACGTTCTAGTGGAGGAAAACTTGCACATCAACCCCTATACTAGGTAAATTGCAATTTGCACCAAACCGCTCCACAGAACACAATCATCAAGCTCAAACAAGGCATTCAAGATTCCAAAATGCCCTAATTACATCTCAGATGACGAGAGCAAGGAGCTAAGCAACATGCTGAAGCAAAACAAATAGGGTTATCCCAAAACGTGGGTCAGGGTCCTTACAAATGTACATACTCTTAGCATTTGTATGATCTCATTCTCCTAAGTGACATACTTGACGACGTACATCTCTGAGTATTGTCATTCTTTTGAAATTGATAATGTTTCCTCATTATCCCATCACTGAGTGAAACATAATGAATCGGAAGCTTGCCTTTATAAGTATTATTCATATTCTTTATGATATATGCCATGTCAATCATCACATGATTGGCTCTATGGGAATAACTTACCAAAAAACTCCAACTTGCACTTAGACCCAATCACCCCTTGAATTTCATTCTTAGTGATCCAAACATGTCCACCATGCTTCTGCTGCGCAAGTGCTAATTCAGGGAGATAGAAACATTTTGCTATTAGTCGACATATTGCATGTTTCTTATCTCTTCTTTCTACAATGAAACAACAATAATATTGTATCTGATATTCCTTGCCTAAAAAGTAGCTCCATTATTGTCGTAGTACCACTACTGAGTCATCAATGGTTGGAAAATCTTTGAGTTCATCCCATGAACTTCTAGATTTATATCGTATCACTATGTGTTCACAAAACAAGTATACTTGGCTTCTAGTGTAGAATAGTATTAATGGCTATTAGTTTGGAAACCTTCCAACTTATCAACATATTTCTTTAAATCAAACATATTTTAATTTACGATCAATTTTGTCATCATGGAAGCTTGCATCCATGGAACCATATACATCCAACTATTTCTGTTATTTCTATCTTTATTGACTAGCAATCTATCCTTAGATACTTCTCAAGTACTAATATATATCTTTTAGTGACATTCCAATAACTCTTATTGGAACTTACCATTATCTTGTCATGTCCAATACATACAAGATTATATGAGATAATGGCATTTATGATAGATCCATTGCTAAAGCCCTTGGCATCTTAATCATGAAATTTTCATTCTTCATAAGAATTGGAACATAAGGTTCATGAGAGACTAACCCAAATTCTCTCTCACTGAATCCTTCCATGTTGAACTCTTTCAACACATTGCTATTATGTGTTCAAACTTCCATTGTGAAACATTCAAGAACTATCTCTATGGATCTTGATCTCATAAGATATTTGACCTTATCCTTCATTATTAAAGTTGATTTTCCATGCCAGATCTCAATATTCACTATATTGAGATGCTATTCCTCATCATATGTGGAATATTTCTATATGCTCCAACTAAATCTTTTGTAATCACATATTTCATCTTTTATCTTGATTCAAGTCAAAATATTTGATGATCATGTCAAAACAAAAGATCCTCATCCGAGTTTCTTGTTTCAAACCCAGATTTAACTTTGTAGATCATAGACTTTATTTACATTCTTGAAGTTATAAACCTTTTAGGTTGTGTCACGTACACATCCTTTGATTTATTCCTTTTAAGGAATCTGGTTTTATCTTCATATGCTAAATATCATAGTCTATTTCAACCACAACTAGAAGCATGACAATTGGTAAAGGAATTTCTATCATGTTCAACAACTTGATCTGATTTGAAAAACCTTATTCAACCAATATGTCCTTTTATGTTATCCATGTATGTCTTTTCCACAAGACCCTATTGCACTCTTTAGGTATCACCCTTTTATATGGCACTATTAAGATCCTACCTTGTTACCTTACATGGTAATGGCCTCGAGTCATTTTTTATAATACTTAACAGATTCCAGTTGATTAGTTGTCTCATCATGCCTTGACCAACTTGTATGATTCATTGGATTCACAATCCATAATTAAAAACATATTCTACTAGTACTAATTTATTTTGTGTTATATGATGAACTTGAGATTCCACAACAAGTTGTGATTCTCTTAGTTCTCATTTTACCTCTTTGTTGACCTCAAACATTTCAAGTTCTACTTTTACTTCCAACGATTCTTTAGGAACTCAGTAATCCTATCAACAAAACACTTTTTTTATTGGATTGGGATTAATAGTAATGTTCAATGGTTATGGTTTATGGATAAACCTTTATAAGAATCTACTTTCTCAATGTAGGTTTCAATCCTCTAGACATATTGGGGCATTCCCAAATCAAATCATATATGTTGTGTTATACACCATTCAAAGGGTACATTATTTAGTGATAGGTATATATTAGTGAGGATAAGAAGATTATATTAATTGATAATCATATAATGACTCATCATGGTATAATTCCTTCATTCTGACACATGAACATGTTCAGATGGATTTGACTTATGATACATTGTCACAGTCCTTTGTTTGCGGGTACTCAATATATCGATGTAAAGTATTTCAACATTTAATCTCATCCAAATTTCTTAATACTTTTATCAAAGTCATACTTCATTTATAATCTCTTTGAGCACTTTAAGAGATTTATGTTTCTATTTTATTGAGTACATACCATCATATTACTAGTGATATAAATGAAGTATAAGCAACTATCCATAACATTCATTCCATAAGATCTTCATACATCACATGTATGAGGTCTAATGGAATGCTTATCCTCCCACTACATATAGTGAAAAAAATGTGATGTCACATTGTGCATAAATAAGGCTTTGCATGTTTCCTTGGGTTCAATAACCAAAAGGAATCTAGATTAACATTAATATGTATTCTAGACATGGATTTTTACCATTGCTAATGATATCCTTGAGTTATCAATTATAATCCTTTTGTATTAACATTATAAATATTCATCTCAATATCTTTTAAATAATGATTATTTAGATGTTTGGGCATTGCATGCAAGATCATTTCTATCGAAACAGAAACATTAATATCTTATGTTATTGATATTTCATCCTTGCTATACAAGATGCATTAATGTAAATGTTTCTTTTCGATGGCGTAATGGAATAGTAGTTCTACTAACTCTATTACATGCCCATTGGGTTAAGATAAATTTAAATGTAGAACAAAGCTTCCTCTATTGTTTCTCCGCCTTGTCCATTTTTGTCCTCCATGATGACTTTTACTTCTTCTCAAATCCTACATATCATCATGTCATATCTCTATTTAGTATCACATACCAAAATGAAGAAGTAATAAAAAATATCTTATAACATTAATACCTGATGTGGAGGCCTCAATATCTTCCTTCTTATTCTTCTTCTTCTTTAATTCCCTCTAACCAGAGTGGGCAACTTTTTCTCCAATTTCCAGGATGGTGACAATGGTGAGAATTACCTCTTACTTTCTTGACATCTCCCTTTGCCTTGATATTTGAAGACTTGGGCTTTTGGCTAGCTTTAGAACTCTTCTTAGCTTTTCTTTTTCCTTTAGACTTCCCCTTTGTCTTGTTGATCATAATCACATACTTGGGTTTGTCTTTCTTCATTTGTGTCTCAACTATCTTCAACATGAGCAACAACTCTATCAATGGCTTGTCAAAGTTGTTCATGTTGTAGTTCATGACAAACTAACTATAAGATTCTGGCAGAAACTATAGAATTACATTAGTGGACAACTCTTGGCCTAAAGGGAATCCCAATCTAGATAGGTTCTCCACATACCCAATGAGCTTGAGTACATGAGGACCTAGTGGATCTCCTTCTTCCATGCTACATTTTAACAATTCCTTGGAGACATCATATCTCTCTTGCCTTTCCTGGTCTTGGTACATGTTTTTGAGTTGTGTGACCATCTCAATTACACCCATATTTTGATGCTGCCTCTACAACTCAGAGTTCATGGAGCATAGATTCAGAAACTTGACATCCATGACATCTTTAGTATTCTTCTTGTAAGCATCCATGTCAGTCGTTGGTGTATTTTGAGGTGGTTCCTCTAGTTCTAGCATTTCCAGGGCATAGAGCTTTTGCTCCTGTGTGAGAAAATGTTTTAGCATCCTAAAACAGTCATGGAAGTTGTTCCCATTATGTTTGTCCTTATCAAGTACCACTCACAAAGAAAAGTGATCAATGTTCGTTGCCATTTGATTCTACAATGAATTTATGATTTTTCAAAAACTCATTTTTTATTTGATTTGAGTAAAGATTTGGGCGATAATAATTCGGTCTTTATTTCATTATCTTTATCATTATTTTGTTCAAATTTACAACCCTGAAGTATCAATTCAGAAAAATGTAGCGATCAACTTTCTACTGAGTAAGATCCAAGACAATTCAACTATGGCCCGACCAACATCGCAAACCACATTTAATCACAAAGGTCAACAACTTTTGTCAATTGCATCATATACAATTCTTGATAGATAATTTGCATAATTCCTTGCCATAATTATTTGTATGTTTCTGGGCCCATACGCTCTAAGAATCACCAGTTAAACCTGACCCAATTGCCAATACGATAATAATTCACCCCGCAGATTATTACGATAAAACTTTCACAAGGTAGACGACACACCACACAGATGCATAACCTACGCTTAGTCAAACAAGTTTTTCATGTGTATTTCTATTAGAAAGTATCTTAGACTTAATATGTTTAATTGAAGGATTTATATATATCATATATATACACATATATTGTATCCAGTCACAACATATAAAGTATGTACCATATACATGCTATATCCCACAACGTAAACATGCAATATAAAGAAAAAATCGATGGTTATGGCCATGTATAATTGTAATTCCTTAGATCCACAAGGAATTAGTACCAGCTAGGTCAATTATTACATCTCATGTATAACCTGTTATTGGTGTAGATCTGTTCTTGCCAATCTGGGTAGATCGATCAACCCTTGAATTGGTCGTCTCACCTCTTGGTCGGTTAGTTGATCCTCCAGGATGATCGCATGACCTTCAGTCCAACTGATGCTTGGACTCCTTCCAAATGGTCAGTTAGGTCCACCAGACAGTCTTTTGCCTCTATCATTCTATCCTCTATGGTTCTCCAAATGGCCGACTTGTCTCAAAAACTAGTCCTCTCATATGGTAGTGATCACCTTCCTCGTCGTTGCAAGAAAAGAAACTATCCTATTTCTTTTAAACTATTACATTGTAAATAGAAATTTCAAGTTACATTTGAGGGGAGCAAAGGTAGGAAAGAATTAACTTTTCATTTGGAAGAGGGAGGTAGAGGCTCGGTACATAGATGGAGATAAACATGAATAACACCATACCATCCAACCATACATAGATTTTGGGTTTAGGCGATAACCACGCTACACATCCACCATCAAAAACACTTTTAGGGAGACACATGCAAATTGAATATATATTATATCATATATATATATGATAATATATATATATGTATATATTTTAGTTTGGGGTTATGTGGTCTTTGATTAGATACACATATGAGATAGTTTAAATATTCACATCCTATGCAATAAATAAATGATTAAATCAAAATCTGATCATATCAATTATCCTAAAACATAGTAAATTGATGTCACTCTGATACCACTGTTGGGAAATACAAGCACATAATATAGCAGCAAAAACAAAATTTTATCGATCAATATTCCCATAACACCAAGATCGCATCAACTAATATGAAATAGGAAGGATGGTTTAATGAGTTATACCTAGTCTTGGAGCAAGTGTAATGAAAACAAATCGCTTCAATGCAACTATCAACTTGTTGCTCTTGGACGGTCACTGTGCAACTCCTGATCTTCACCATGAACAACAAATAGAACAACTTCTGTAGTGACTCGTGTGGTCTTGCCATAAATTGTAGGCTAACTTTATTCTCCTAGCAGTAGCCAAAGGACTCCTTCCTCTAGAGTAGTCAACATAGACCAACTATAACTCCTGTCATTTAACTAGAATAGACAGAAAGGAGTTGTCGTTCCCGTTGGCGTACTACTCACCAACATGCTCTCCTGCAATAATGATCCTCATTTTTTCTCTCCCGTAACTATCCCTCCCTTGTCGGGTAGGACTTGCTTGGGCTCTCTCAGTTACCAAAACTAGAGCGGACAATAATTGTCAGAGAAACTGATTCTCAGTTGATGTTGCTGTGCTCTGGGAAGCCTCCAGTACCCCTCTATTTATAGCTGGAGTTAGGGCCAGGGTTTCCAATCTGTTTCGAAATGTGCGGAAGTGAAAGGGACCAAAATATCTTGAATTTTCACAACTTAGGAATTCTAAAACGGTCATCCGGTGATCTAGACGATCTTCTGGTCACGTGAGATGTTCATCTCATACTTCCAAACTACCATTTGGTAGTTTCCCAATCCACACAAATTTGGCACTTTTGATTCCAAATAAAATTGCATATTAATTTCTTGCACCACAAGTAATGTGCAATCGAATAAGTTTGAGAAACATCCAAAACCTTTGTTTGGGCCCAATCGACCTGTCTCACTCATGCGAGACGCCCATCTTGCTCACCCAGACGGCCGTCTGGTGAACCTGAGTCGAGCCATCAGTTCTATAGATTGAACCAGTAGGTTCACTCCTCAATTTGGGCAGAGCTCAGCTAATTCAATCTCTGATCATCCAGACAACCCAAACAACTATCTCAACACTTGAGCCACTTGTCTTGCATGTCCAAATAGCCATCTCAATACCCTAGATTGTCATTTGGAAGTTCTGCCAATCTTTTAATCTATTGCGTGAATTGAATACATATACACTTTAGTAATCAATCCAATCGTCATTTAAGATAAACTCCTCTTCTAGATGAGTTCCTTTATGTGTGACCCAATAGGTCCCATGTCATGTTGGAAGAGAATGTCCATAACTAACTTATGACATCACAAGCACGGAGTGTTGCCTAGTCGCACATCAGTAAAGGAATTATACAATCACTGCAACACCTTACCCAAGTGATTATATAATTCCTTTATCTCTAATACCCAGAATGAACTTGAGGCATGGATGGTCTTCCTCTCAACATTCAATCCATGTTCCTTGAACCAATAGAAGACTGTTTGAGATAATGCAACCACAATATCAAATATTGATTCACATGTGCATGCACATGCATTTATCAGTCTTGCTTATCAAGTGACCGGGATATCATACTCCAATAGGAGGGAAAAATTCCATATCTATCACTCACATTCTATCCCCATGTGTCAAAGTGATACAATCATCACCTTTATAACAACCCATGTTTCAAGACTGTGTTTGATGATGTCAAAGTGTACCCAACGACATGTGACGAGTGCAGTGATTTCAGGTCTAAGAATCACAATCACCACCTTTACTATGAGAGATGACTATGACCACCAATGATGGTTTCTATATGTCATTCTAAAGGTGGGTCTGTCTGATACATTGTTCCCTAACATGTATCTGTGTCCTCAATTTGATATTTCCATATCATGACTAATGAGATTTTGTCATCAATGAACCCACATTCTAGTCTTATGTGTTATTAGTGTCTATATACTGTTGTTTAGGGCTTTATGATGACAAACATTTCGTAATTGTGGATCTCACTTGGTAATTAAGTATTTCAATGTTCAAGGTAATAAGGAGATCCTACTAAGTGAATGTTGAAGATCAATACAAATTGAAGATCAAATGCACTTAATTGTTTATGTTTGCATGATTGTAATCAAATGTAAACAGTTGTATAAAAATATAATGCACAAGTACTTAGAAATAATGTAAATCAAGTGTTAGATCTTCCCTGCCCACTTATAACCCTCAGCTAGGATCCCCCCTAGAGTTAGAGTCACTATCATCCATTATAACACACACTTAATAGGTGGTTCAAAGACTAAAATAGGGACAATCTCGATCGAGAAACTAGTCGACTGAGACACACTCAATCAAAGTTTCTGTCAACCAAAAACCATCTCGGTCAAAAATCTGAGCAGTATTCAAAACCTTACATATTTGTGCTCTAAAATGGGTTTTGGTCAAAAATCTTATCGACTGAGCAAAACTCAATCAACAGTTTGTGACCGTTAGACCAAGTGATCGAGAGTTGAAAATGGAGGTTTATACACATTTGCATTAAACCCAGTCTCAGTCAGAGAAATGCTCGAATGAGACACAGTTCAGTCAACAAACTTGTCGACCGAGCAAGATCTAGGTTGTTCTTTTAAGAAGGAACAAATTAGCCATTGCTAAGCAACTATTGTCTACCTAACGATTAGTTAAGCACTAAGACCACTCTAGAGACTCCCTAGAACGTCCGTAAGACCTTGCAAACCATTCCTATAAATAGGAGAGGCCTTAGGACACCTAAATCCCCTAACCTACACTTGAGAATCCATTCTAGTGAGCAACTAAATTGAGCAACACTTTCCATCTTGTTCTTCAAGCTCCAAATTCAGGTCCTATAGCCATATACTCTTTGCCACCATCAAGAAACATCCATCCTAAGTAGTTTGTGAGGTCTAACACTTGATATAGGATCAAAGAACAATACTTTCTTGGTGTACTTCCTTTCTTCCAATCCCCATTCACAAGTTAAGCTATTTGTGCTCCTTGGCTACTCCAAGTTGTGGAGGCTGTGAGGGAGCTTGATTGGAGCTATTTCTTGGTAGATAAGGGTGCTTCAAGGCATGCTTGAGATTACTTCAAGAAGTCAGATTCAAGGGAGGTTGGAGATACTTCTAAGTGAAGGCTATCTCAAGGTGGTAGAGCTACATCAAGGAGAAGAAGGCTGCTCTAAGAGCTTGGACTTACTTCAAAGAAGGCTACTTCAAGGAAGTTAAGGCTACTCCTAGGTGTAGTCTACTTCAAGTTAGGTGATAGTATTTTATTGTAACATTGTTGAGAGATAAATAAAATTAATCACTTTTAAAATCCCAATTGAAGACAATTGAGTAGTGGACTGACAACCTTTGATTCAAAGGTTGGAACCACTCTAAATCATAGTGTCTTCCTTGTTTCCTCCTCCTTCTTTGGTTGAGTGTTTAATTATTTTTAAAGTATCAAAAATCTCTATTCACCCCTCTCTAGATCTTTCAATTGGTACTAATGATAATCTTTCTACATGCAATATTGGGTAGTATCATGTATATAATCAAACTATTTAGTAATATATTCCATCAACATTAATGCAATTTGGTATTTTCAACAATATTAGTCTTGCAAAAGAATGAAAAACTGGAATGGATGGACATAGGAGATAAACACTATAGGAATGACAATGCCATGTAGTTAGTGTCTAATCCACAATGATGTGTTTTATTGACCATGTGAATTGTCTTTAATGTAATAAATTAATCTTGAGAAGGTGGAATGCAAAAATAAGTATGGATATATGAATTATGTGGTGTAAAACCATGTAATAGATTTTTCCCCTATTTTCTTTGTAGCTTTTATAGAAGTTAGATATAATTTTCTAGATGAATCTATAATAATAATACAAAATTTGTGATTATCATGTTGCAGGTTGCTAGTTAACAAAAGGGTTTTCTATAACATATGTGTTTCTAATTTTTTGATGTAGATTCAGTTCAATGTTGCTCAAACCATATAGAAGTATCCAATCCAAAAACCAAATCTAAAAAAAAAACATGAATATGAGTTCCCAATAGAGAATCTACAAATAGTTTTTTTATTACTAAATTGTTTATAGACTAGGTAGACATCGAACGATAATTGTGCCACCCTAAGCATCCATGGGGATTGAAATAATTGGACAAGACTTTGAATAAATAGAGGAACAAATTTGTCAAAATATAATTGAGATGGGATTGAGTAAAATGTTGAATTCTTATATAATATAGCATCAATTGAACCAAAGAGTAAGAACTAGTTGTTAGGGTGTGCTAGGCAACCAATAAAAACCTAATTTCCCTACAGTCTCACCTAATTTGTTGTGAACTACTTAGAATAAATGTCCAATTGTCAAATGTTTATTAATATATACTTTATAAATAAGTGTGTGTTGTTGAATTCCCTCATTAGGATCCAAATATCTATAATGGAGTGATCAAGGACATTAATTGTATCCCATAAGTCATGCCTGTCCATCGATGAGTGTACCCATACACATAATTGATGCATGACCGTGGATGTTACTAAATTTACATATGATGGTTTGTAGAGTAGGATGTCTTATTAGTATAAAAGTCAGCTAATAAGATTTTTCACCAAACTCAATTTGTTTTAATAAAACTGACGTCACAATATTTTGAGGTCACTGTTTGGCAAATAATCAACATTGAAATATGCAATTTATTAAATAGCAAGTCTGCAGACCTACTATTTTTATATTTAGCATGATGCATAAGCTATTGTTCTATTGAACAACATGTTCTATCTTGTGTTTATCTTAAAAACATGCCACTTCAAACCTACAAAATATGCATAACAAACATAAATGTATATATATGTATATATATATACATATATATATATATATATATATATATATATATATATATATATATATATATATATATATATATATATACGTATATATATGAACATATTCATTCAAATAATCATCTTTATTTTCCCCATTGCATTCATAAACATATCATTACCGAATTGAATTAGAATTCAAACTCACTTGCATTCATCATAATCTAAATTCAAATAGAAAGTTTCAATTATGGATCCACATAGTCTCTGTGGTTTATGGGTGTAACTTGGAGATGGACAAGACAAGGTTGTGGGATACCATGATTGAGTCAACCCAACAGGATTTGCCTCAATTTCTTGTAGGTGATTTTAATCAAGTCTAACGAGCAAGAGAGAAATGGGCATGTTGCCCTATTATTGATTCTTTTCTAAGGTGTTTCAATGACATTGTGAATGTTGCCAGACAGATGGAGCTCAACATGTGTTGGAAGGGGTTTTTATTATTTGGCACAATAAAAGAGTCCCGACTAGGAGGATATCTAGTAACCTTGATCATGGTTTGGTGAATGAAGCATGTTTGGACGTGTTTCCTGATGTTACACTAAAGCAGCGTGCTCATCTGAATAGTGACCACTCTTGGATGGAGATCCAACTATGTTCTCAATACCAACTGAATCAACCTTTTTGGTTTTTGAATCATTGGCTGTTGTGGCCCTCCTTTGAGGGGGTGTTGAAGCAAGCTTGGTAGGAGCAGGAGGAGGCAAATCCTCTTTATGTGGTCATTGAAAAGATGAAAAAGTTGAAGATAATGCTGAAAAGCTGGTCCAGAAACCTTATTGACTTGACTATATGGAACAATCAGGCTGAGAGGAGTTTGAGATGGATGCATCTAAGCTCAGAGAGGAACCCACTTCCCTTGGCTATATGGAAGTAGAGGAAAGAACTAGTAAAAGAGTTATTCATCTAGAGAAAGCCTATGAGTTGTTAGTCTGGAAATGGAGTAGAGTCAAATAGCTTAAGGATGGTGATTGCAAGTCTAAGGTGTATCATGTTGCGGTGAAGAGGAACAATATGAGGGATCAAATTCATAACTTGGTGGATGCCCAAGGGGAGTTGGTGGATGAAGTATCTAAGTTGAAGATATGGCTGTTAAATTTTGGACTGAGTTGTATAACAGTGAGAATAGACAAAATGTGTGGAATCCTTCCATGCTAGATAAGAGGGTGATTGATGACATGAATATAGAATTGTTGAAGTTGGACACTGATGAGGATGTAAAAGTGGTAGTATTCTCTATTGGTGCTTCTAAAGATCTGGGGCCTGGTGGATTTACTCTAAAGCTTTTCCAAGCTTCTTGGTACATTGTGGGAAGAGATATTTGTAATGATGTTAGGTGGTTTTTGGTTAGTGGGAGAATGATGCGGAAAATTAACCATTCATTTATCAGGCTAATACCTAAGAATAAATGTGTTGCTTCCATGAGCCTGGTTAGGCCTATAGCCTATTGTTCGGTCACATACAAAATTATCTCCAAGATGTTATCAAGAAGGATGAAGGATATGCTACCAATGTTCATTTTTGCTATCCAGTCCGTGTTTGTGAAGGGTAGGGCTATTGTTTATAATGTACTACTGGACACTGAATTTCTTTGAGATTTCCTAGTAAAAGGAAGAACTAAGCAAGCTTGTATAAAATTAGATATAACTAATGCTTATGATCACGTCTCTAGGGATGGACTTTGGAGCTTGCTGGAGGTGATGGGCTTCTCTATCAGGTTTGTAAATATCCTTAGATATTGTGTTCAAACTACTTCATTCTTTGTGCTAGTTAATGGTATTTCAAAAGGAATGTTCCATGCCACAAATGAGTTTAGGCAGGGGGATCCATTTTCCCTAATGTTGTTCATTCTACTGATGGAGAACCTCACCTTCCTTTCTTGCAAACCTGAGGCTGAGGGCAGAATCAAGCAGTATAAAGTATAGGATACCAAAGTCTTGAGCCATATGGTCTTTGTTGATTACCTCATGTTCTTTGTTTTGGCACATGCTAAATACTTCAGGGGAGTCAGATTCATCCTTGAGGATTTTTTTGATATGACTTGTCTTCACATTAGCGACATAAAGTCATAGGTCTTTCTTTCTAAATCCTGTGATTCTAGTTGAGGCATAATCAAAGTGGAAATCAACTTAGAAGTTGGTTGCTTCCCAACTAGATATCTAGGTGTGCCCATTTCTTGGGGTGTTGGCAAAGGGGCTGACTTTCAAGTTTGTTTGGAGAATCTTCAGAAAGGTGTTGAGAAATGGAGTGGCCTCAAGCTTTCCATGGTGGGCAAGACTGTTCTCATTAAAACCATCCTCACGAGTAACAAAATGTATTGGTGTCAGTTAGCAAAAATTCCTGAGTTCATGTTGCACAAATTCATATCGATCATGGCTAGTTTTCTTTCGCGTGGTGGTAACCACTCCATCTCTTGGTCGGAGGTTGAACAACCCAGGAACGACGGTGGGCTTGGCCTCCATGATCCCAAAGTCTTATCCTGGGAGACCACGGAGAAAAGGATCAATGATTTCTTGTTGAAACCTGACACTCTATGCAGAAGTATGTTTGAGCCTTGCTACGGATGGTGAGGCGATGATATCTTGTTCCAGGATATGGCACTGTATGTGCAACATGTGGGAATTTACCAAGAATACCCATGAGATGAGCAATGGGAACGGATGTTGGTTGCGGGCTATAAACCTTGGCACCTAAACTATAACCAACCTCAAGTTTTTTGGGATCAGCTGATGTGGAGGGTAATTCACTGTCCCAGGTGGAGTTTTTGTACCTATATAGAAATCCTTTACATGTTTCCCACTAGAGACAAGATCAACAGGTGGAGTCCTATAGCTGTCAGCTTGTATTCACTTTTTCACCATGAGTAGGAGATACACTCACATCTCTTTTTTTATTATGAGTTTACTAAATATCTTTGGGCCCGAAGCTCCCTAAAATGCAATTGGGGTGGCAACCCTCCCACGAGCATCCAGGAATGTATGCAATGGCTGTTGGACCGCACAAGATGTGACCCTCAGATGAGGAGATTTGTGGGTCTCATTTTGATGGGTCTCATATACCGCGTTTGGTAGAAGAGGAATAGTAGGACTCATGTGAATAAGGACAAGGACAACCTTCAAATTTTTGATGTGCTTCTACATAACTTAGTTTGGTTCTAAAAAGCAAACCTATAAATCCTTAAAAGGATTAGGTTCATGGTAGTTTTGAAATGGGGTCTAAATTAGAGCTTTGTATACCATACAAGGTTTTAGTGTAACCCCTATATGACTTTTTTGGGTTCTCTAGTAATATTTTAACTTATCCAAAAAAAAATAGAAACAATCTGATTCAACATTTTATACATAATCAATCCAAAAGGAATTCAAAATCAACATTATCTATGGAGCTCTGTGCCCAAGGTTCTCATAACTCATGTAGAGTATCTCATCCATAAGGTTGTTGGGTGTTAAATACCTACAAAAATAATGATATAAATCATATGATGATATTATATAAAGTAATTCATAATTCAAATTAGATTATACACTTGTGATCAAAGTATATATTACTTGTTGTATATTATGGATGTCTTCTGACGCTATTTTAATAATGACATCCATACAATTTATTACATGATAACCACATGGCTAGTCATTATCCAGTATAGGGTACTACAAATTCACAGTTATGTAAGACATAAACAAATAAAAAATTAATTATAGTTGCATTAGATTCAAACTCATAAAAATACCTTAGCACCCCTCTAGGATAATGCTTTTTTTTTCTATCTAAAACTTCTATGGAATCACAGAATGCTCTTATCCCCTTATATGTTAATATATAACATATTGAATGATTACGTAGTTATATAATGATGCAATCATTAATAAACACATTGAATGATAAAAAATTTAGATTTACCCTACAATTGGGATTTACAATGGGTTTCCCTATCCATCAATATGTTACTCAGCGGGTCCAGATAATAAAAAACTATCATTCTTGGGATGATCATTAATAATTTCCAACGTCTATTGTTGAATAAAGAATAAGGCAAAAAATCAAATTCTTGGTAAGTAAAGGTAACACATAGGTTAAAACTCCAAGCAAAGTAATGGAAAATTACCTTATCTTGAAAGAAGTAAAAATGACATCCTTTCCCCCAAAAGCAAAATATTTGAATACATTATAAAAATAGCTAAAAATGGATGTGTGTTCTCTATCTGCATTGCTAATTCCTGTCAGAATAGTGATACACACATTGAATAATTCAAACATTCTAATATTCACTTATAATTAGTTGTAAGAATATATCTAATGTTTAACATATTAAAAACTATTTAGGATATATATATTCACATAGTAAAAGGTATTTATCCATAAGATCTCACAATATCCAAACTTTTAATATGGCGGTATTTAGCTGGTCAAACTCAAATAACTCCTTAACATCTTGAATGAAGACATTAGTGACATGATCTTGTCTTACGACATCTTCCAACAAACACATCATTATATTTGAGCCTTGTCAAATACTCTCAAGCCACTGATGTAATCCTTGACACTAAGGACCTAGTGAGTCGAATAGTTCTTGCTGAATTAGAGTATATACATGCCAATTAAAATGAGTAACCATAGGAGGAATTTTAGGTATTTAGTTATATTAATATTCTCATATCAATTAACAACATATATATAAAAATCAAAGAAACTAACAAATACAAATGCAATATATATATACCTTACCTTAGACAAACAAAATTCTAGAAAACCCAGTAAAGTCACATTCTTCTTCTCCTAATATATTGTGTTCTTCGTGATGTATTGGTGGTGGTATGTCTAGAGTAACATAGACCACATCATCTACCATTGGAGTACAATGTAGCATCTCTTCATCGTGTAATAAACATCAATCAAAACCATGAATGTTGGCTCATAACTATAAGACATTACTTTCTAGCCACTTACAATTTTATATAGCATTATATATACTAGTGACACAATCTGTACGTATTGAATTGTAATTATATCAGAAAGATACTTACATCATCAAACATGGTTGGTGGGTCCATGGGAGTACTCCCAGTAACTTGATGTACCTTGTTAGAAGAGAGACATATAGTTTAAGCAAGTAATTGAGATTAATATGGCTGAAATGTTTTCATTTCTTATTGTATTATTTATTATATCTATTCACCTATCTCCTCCTATGACATACCTCTTCCCTTGGCTGATCTACATGACCATTTTGATGAACCAAAATGTTCTCCTATCCCAACACTGAATCGTACACCCCAAGCACAGCCAATAAAGAGCAATTGTCAAGTCATCATTTTAGACGTCAAGGATGAAATTACATTCTTTTCTTTGCTCATAGTGCTCCTCAAATCATTATTAATGGAAGTAGTCAGTAAGACCTAACTATCAAAATAAAAACAAACATACATTGTGATAGTCAAACTTTAACATTTTTTGAGCCATCTCAATGGTTAGGGGGTTAAGAATTTCTCCTTAGATATTTTCTCTAGAATTTATGCACTCCTCATGTCAGAGTAGTAGGAAAGGACATGGAGCTGTTCTTGACTCTTCCCTAGAAGATTGAACTGTTTCCATGTGTTAGAAGAGAAAGGCATAATGGAATGAACCCAAACGATGGTCGTGCAATTTCATTGCATGCCTTTTTTTTAGCCTCATGTGTAGTCTGGTTAATCAAAAATATAAATCAGTAACTAAAAACTTTGAACTCGTCTAATTAATCATAAAATTAAATATTAGATTACTTAATACCTGATCGCATAATATTTCTTCAAATAACAAAACTTCTTCCACACACTAAAATCAAGATAGTTGTATTTCTCAGTGAAAACCTTCATCCTCTTATCACCATTTATGTTTTTTGTTATTAGATTAGTATCAAAACTCCTCCATATCTTCCAATAGTTATATAAGACATTTTTATAATTTTCTTTTTTATCAAGGTTAAAAATGCCCTATAAAAGTAGTTATATTATTTCAGAACTGAGAAACTAAAGCTTAAGAAGAAATTAAGAAACTTAGTATAAATGTATATGACTGACATATATGTCTTTGAAGATGAGGTCTTTAATAGCATGATCAATTTTATGCCAAAATTCTATCGCTATTTTCACTTTTCTATGAGAAGTAACATGACAATATTGCCCGAAAGCACTATGGATCTCCCCTATAGGATTTCCCCTCATCATTAAAGCAATGGCCAACTTCTCACCTTTGGCCCTAAGAACCGTTAACCTATGCATGCACATGATCCTTATACTACATGAGGAAGAAAAATCAATAGAAGCTTCCTCAACAACCTCCTCCTAATGGTACTCAACATCCTCACCATGCTTAACATCCTCATGTTGCTCCACATCCTTGTGGTAAAAAGCAATGTTGTAACAATCTAAAAAATAGAAAATAAATATGAAATGTTAGAAAAATTCACATCTGGAACACAAAACATATATAAATGATAAAGAAACATGCAAAATATTAATTAGCATCTAGCAAAATATTTTTTTTTACACAATAAATGTCATGCCTCTAGTATTGATTGGAGTTCTTGTCAATTTTGATCCCTTCTTTATATCTTTATCCATATAGTATTTATCAATGTTATTTTCACATTTACGCTTGGCAAGCCCACTGATAATGGATTGGGGTCATCATACTTGTCATAGTACTCTCCTTCATCATCTATAGGATCTGCAATGAACTGCCTTTTCCCATAAAGAATAATAGATCATTTTTCATTTGTAAGGTCATTTATATAAATTCGTTCTTCACGTATGATGCCATGATGAATGGATCCTGCTTCTTGCCACACATTTTTAAAATTAATTAACATGAAACCCAATTCATCGACTTGAACTCATGTATTGTTTTCAACTCGATTACACCTAAAGATGGGAACTATAAACTAGATGTTGTCAAATTCTAGTATATCTTCAATGACACTGTAATAAGACATCTTACCTTCTGATAGAAAAATACAATAAATATGTTGAAGGGTTAACCAATTATTTTGGACAACACTCTTGTCACCTTGAAGCTTTGTACAGTACAAAAATCCATCTATGCCAAACCCATCATAAGATATAACATATAATTTTGTCTTAAAGGCAAGCCATCTAATATTCTTACACACATCACTTGGTGTTTGAGATAGTTGATGGAAAAATTTAACTTCAAACTACCAATTTAATGTTTGATTATGCTCTCATTAAGCCATACTAAACTAGTTAAAAGATATATTCTCTTGATAGAATTAGTGTGGTTGATGAGATAAATACCCACTTTTTGTAAAACATACAAGTGTTCTTATTTCCACATCTCATGACTAAATTCTTTCACTTGTGATCCAAAAGCCCATTTGTCATGGTAAATGTCATTCTGACCACACTATTCATAAATAGGATCTCATTACAAGTAAAAAAATCATTACAAAGGTCCATCACTCCTTAGCCAAATAACCCTAAATAACACTACCTTTAGTATAATGATTTCAAACATCACTTTAAACACATTCATGTATCATTTAGAAGAATAGGTATGATGCTATAAAATTAAATCCAACATATTTACTTCCCTAGTCAAATGGAAAATAAGATGTACCATGATATATAAGAATGAAGGAGTAAAATACATCTCAAGATGACACAGGGTAATGATCACTTTCCTTTGCAACTTATCAAGATTCTCAGGATCTATAAATTTGTTGCATAGAGTGTTGAAGAAGAAACAAAGCTTCGTGATTGCAAACTATACATTTGTTGACAGTATAGATTGAATAACCAAAAATAATATTTGTTGCATTAGGGTGTGACAATCATGAGATTTAATACCTATTACCTTTATATGGTTCATTGATATTAATCAATGTATTTTGTAAGAGTATCTCTATGGTAGTTCAACCTTTAACAATAACTCAAAAAAAGGTGTAAAAAAGGTGATAAATATGTGTGGTGACTGTTGATAATCTCTATCGTTAGTTCTTCCGTATACTGATTTCACGTAGGTCCATTTTGGATTTGATGTCCTATTTAGTCTTTCCTAATATATTTAATTGAGTACCAATAATAATGTTACATACATGTTTCTCAACATACATGACATTGATACAATACCTAATTGTCATAGAACTTCAATAAGGAAGATTTTGAAATATTGTCCTCTTCTCAAATAAAGGTTTATCACATGTGGGGTAGTACATTATTTCTTTCTAAGTTCATTGACATAACCTCTTACTCTTTCATAAACGTCCTCCCCAGAGATAGTTTTAAGGGATCTTCGTGCCTCAATTTATCCATTAAGTTCTTTTTTAACCTTTGGTAAGGATGTTTTTCCAAAATAAACCTTAAATAACCAATATATACAATCTTGCCTCCATATTTTAGTCATATTGAATCAAAAGTGTTCTCATGTATAAGGCACACTTTTGTTCCTTCGTGTTCTATCCAGACAAATTTTCCTATTATGGAAAAGTATTAATTGTACAAAACAATATAGAATGAAAATTAAAGGTCTCTTCGTGTGAATCATCATAAGTCATAAAGCCTTCTTCCCAAAGACTCTTTAATTCAACAACCAGAGGTGGAAGGTAAACATCAATATCATTTCCAGGTTGTACCGACCCTGATATCAACATTGACAACATGATGTACTTATTTTTCATACACAACCAAGAAGAAATATTTTATATAGTAATCATAAAAAACCAAGAGCTATGTTGGCTAAATAATGTAGCATATAGATCCATCTTGTTACTACAAAGTCGAAGTCTTAAATTCTAGACTTCTATACCATATTTGGGGTACATAAATCAATTTTCTTCCATTTTGGGGAATCAAATGCATGTCATAACAACTTGTTATTTTTTGTCACTGCCTCTGCATGCCAAGATAAATTTTGCTCATCTACCGTATTAGTGAATAAGTGTTGAAATCGTGGTATGATAGATAGATACTACATCACCTTGACATGACAGTCAATCAAGGTCTTACCCAGATTTATGATTTTGTACCTTGACACCCCACTTTTAGACAATATTTCAAATTGATATAGTCTTGTTGAAATAACACATTTATTTGAACATGCATGTATCTTATTAGACTCCATTCCCATTGGGAACAACATTTTATTTGTTTCATATGTTTAGATTGAAAGCTCATTCTCTTTAGGAAGAATTTCTTTCAACAAAGACAAGAAAGACATGAAACTTTTGTTGACCCACCTATTGTTAGCCTTAGACAGGGAATGCCAAAGCAACAATTTTCAATGGACATCCAATGTCAATCCATTCTAGTCCCTAAACTAATGTCTCACTGAGTACTTTAAATAAGATATGGGTGAATTGGGACCAAATTAGTTTTTGCAACAATGTTTAGCATTTATACTGATGAATGTGTCCAACTAGCCCATTCTTGAACACTTAATATCACTAGTAAGCCTATAATGCATGTTTGTATTTCAAGAACATTTCAATATTTTTTATCATAGTTCTTTAAGTACTCCGATGTAAATGGGTAAATACCCACCTACATATGAATATAAAGAATAAATGGGGAAATGACTAGTGAAATATTCTTGAAAACAAATCATGCATTATATATTTACATCTTAGGTGAGATTAAGTGTTCAAGAATAGTGGAAAACTATGGACCATCTATGATTTACTCCTAACTAGTAAATCTTGGATGGGTTACTAGGAAAATAGGGTATTTATCTTTATCATTTATGTTGATGAATGTGTACCACCAAAGCCACTCTTGAAAAATTAATCTCAGTAGTAAGTGTATAATGCATTTTTGTATTTCAATAATATTTTGGAAATATTTCCACACAACTATACTGACCCCGTAATGGAGCTTCCACTTGCGTGGAGTTGCGTGCACCACTAAAAATCCTAAAGATAGTAAGTCTTTAGGTTTAGCCTTGCTTATACTAGATTAAAAACTCCACCCACGTATGATAGGATACGTGGAAGTTTTATCATAGTATAGTTAAGGGTCGAATCCACAGGACAATGGTCTTGTTAAGATCAACAAGATAGAAAACGTTAGAATTTCATTTAACTCCTCAGAAGTTGGTATTTAGATCAAAGAGTTCTATTTTTTGTTTAAAATAAGTGCAAGTAAAGTAAAGGCAAGAAAGTAATTTTAAGGTTGTAAACAATGTTAAGAAACCACTAGGATGTGATCGGCTTTCACCACCACTACACATGGATCAAAACATGCAACATAGTAACATAGACTGCAACAAGAGTCTAAACAATTAGTATCTTTGTATATTTAGTTTCTTTTCGGAGAACTAACTACGAGAAGTGTGGGTATGTTGCAAAGCCATCAATCCCCAAACGAATGGTCACTTACTTTGCATCATTCCCTTCGCAAAGTGTGTTCCTCGACTTATCAAGGTTGTACTTTTATACGTCAACTGATTCCATTTCATAGTATGAAAGTACAACGATGAAAGTGAGTTTACTCCACTCCTTGAAAAGCACTCCTAGATACCGAAACAGATGTAGGTTGAGTACATACATCAAGAAGCAACATTCAATCGAGATTCAAATCTAATAGCACAAATGTAGATAATTCATACTTAATAGATAATAAGTAACACAAGTTGGTGATCAAGCAACAAGCATTCATTAAACGATTGATGTTGAACTGAAAAGAAAGTATATCTCCATTGAAAACTCATGAATTACATTGCATGAAATGAAAACATGGGTAGTAGGGCTACTCCCCACACCCTAGTGTATGAGACTACTCGCTCATGGCAAGAACAAAGAAGGGGGAGAGAAGAGAGAGAAAGAGCATCATATCCATGAATGATGGAGGAAGGTCGACCCCTTGGAGGAGAGAGAACAACGATCTTCGCACTTCATAGCTTGCTTGATGATGAATCCTCCTCTTCCCACCTTCTTTGTCGATGAGAGAGAAAGTAGCTTGGAGATGGAGTATGGATCTCAGATCGGAAGCCTCGGGATAGTGAGTGAAGGATGGAATGGTTCTGGAAAAATAGAGGCATCCTTTGGGCGAATGAAACTTCGTCTTCTTATGAGTACCCCTTTGGGTTCTATTTATAGCATTTTGAGTGAGCCTTAAATGGTTTGGGGTGTGTGGGTCCAAACGGTCTTGGAGAACCTTTGGATTTTCACTCCAATTGGAGACCGTTTGGACTCTCTCAGTCTGGAGACTGTTTGAGTCCTCTTGGTCTAAAACCATTTGCTTTCATTCGATCTTGGGGTCGAGTGGCTTCATATGGGCTCGGAACCGGTTGATCTCCATTTGGTATTGGGACCATTTGGCTTCATACGTTCTCGGGACCATTTGGCTTCACACGGTCTTGGGACCGTTTGATCTTCATTCGGTCTTGGGACCATGTGGCTTCATATGGTCTCAGGATCGGTTGATCTCCATTCAGACCGTTTGGCTTCATACGGTCTCTGGACCATTTGGCTTCACACAGTCTTGGGACCGTTTGATCTTTATTCGGTCTTGGGACCATTCAACTTTCATTCCATCTTCGGACCATTGGTCTCCATTCGGTCTTGGGACCGTTTGGCTTCCATTCGGTCTTGGGACCGTTTGGTCTTCATTCGGTCTTGGGACCGTTTGGCTTCCATTCGGTCTTGGGACCATTTGGGGGGTTTTGTAATATTTTTTTGTGCTTTTATATAGGAAGTGAAAAGGAGAAGTTAATCTAATGGTATATTTACAAAAAGGTGGAAGGTTAAAGATTCTATCTAATTTAACTAAGAAAGAGTATGGAAAACTGAGGAAGACTAGTAAGATAACATTGCAAAATGGGAGGTTATCTCCCCCCCTAACTTAGAGTCTAGCTTGTCCTCAAGCTAGATAGAGCTAAGGCATGTAGTGGTGAGGTGATTTTATTTAGTGAATATTTCCATACTCTTGCTTCAATTCTACACCATAGATCCCTTAGAGTTTTATCGGCTTCTGCTCGCACTAACTCTTTTAAGTATTAAGAGTTGCGTGGATCTTCCGTAGCACGTAGCTCGCATTGGGACCACCTTTTCCTCGATCGCATTCTATGCATATTTTCAAATCCAATCAATTTTATACTTCTTTTGAAAAACCTACTGGAAACTAAGATAGGCATGAGGGTTGGCTAAAGGCTGATGTGTAACTCCCCCTTTTAGTGGGGGAGGGTTTATATAAACTTTTAGGATCTCGCTACTGGGCACGACATATCTTCCTTTGTGAGGGAAGCTAAATGTACCAGCCGATCTAGTCCTTTATCAGCTTTTTCATATATTCAAAGACCTTAGAATCTCGTTACTGTGCACTACAGATCTGCCTTTGTGAGGGCAGCTGAATGTATCGGCCAGGTGAGACCTTTATTGGTCCTTCATATAGGTCCTTAGATGTGGCACAACTCTCATGTTTTTATTCAACACTGTGGCTTTTATTCTTATACTCACATGCTTAGGAGTTGGATATTTAGGGATTTTGTTTGGACTTCCAGGCCTCTTTTGAACAGAAGAAAACTATTCTTGGAGTCTCCTGACATGCACTTTTTTTGGTTTCGTACTTGGTGGTCCACTTGCGAGGTTCCTTGATTTGGATTTCACATGGTTTCCTCCCGTCCTTGAGAGAGTTTTGGCTGGCTTCAGCTATGATGTTAACTTGTGGAGAGTCTGGAGCAGAGTTGAAGCAAAAGCATGGAAATCAAGTGTGAAAGTAATTTATTAATTCGCCATTACATGCCTAAGTGCTTTTTCTGTTATTGCTTTTTGAGGACTACTTTGATTCTAAATTTAGTTGGGGGTGACCTTTTCCAAGAATGATGTTATACTTATGTATAAGAATTATTCTATCAGAGAAATTACTGAAAAAGTCTAAATGTAAAAAGAAAGATAAAAAATGCATAGAAAAATAGGAGTGAATAAAAAGAGCAGAGGGAGAAGGGTTGAAAAATAATACCTCGCCCTTGTCCATTGTACCCCCCCTCCTAACTTATCACTCACTCTGTCCCCAAAGTGTCAAAGTGATAGGTTGAGAAGTACACAGATAAGGACATTAGGCTTCTGTTAGTCCTTTGTTAGCTCCATGCGTTCGGAGAAGATTAGCTGTGAACTTTCCACGTAGAGCGTGGTAATCCACATATGTCATTTCCTCTACTGGTCTTCCAAGAACAGCGAGGGTGTACATCCATTAGAGGATGTGGAAACCACAGTCATTTGATTCTCAGAGCTGTTGGGGGCATCTATGGATGAAGGCTGGGTGATGAAAGTGTTCTTTATCGTACACCCTTATGTGCTTGCTTAAAAGATCATGTAGTTTGTCAACACATTCCTTTGCCACCTCCATTGTGGGCATGTTAGTTGTCACAGCATACTGGTTCTGCTTAGGATCAAATTGACTATCAGAACTGTTATAGATGATTGTTGTTCCTTCAGGAAGGTTTGTCGCGAGTAACATCTAGTGCTCTGAGTGAAGGAAAGGAAGCATAATGAACTTCGGAGTTGTATGCTGGAGGAAAGAGATAATCGCCTCTGTGGTTCCGAAGTTCTTTAACTTTAGTAGGTCGTCCTTCATGTAAGATGACGCCATGTAAACCGTAGGATGGTTCCGTCTGAGGAGATATTTATTAGCAGTCACTAGGCTCACAGATAGAAATCCTTGTAATTGTACGGTTTCACAGAGGGTATCTTCCATGACTAGAATATCACCGACTAGAAAAATGAGCTCATCTTTCTCAGCATATAGCCTAGACATGATGAGTCGGAGTTCATTTTCAGAAAGGTTCTTGCAAGCTACAAGGTCAAAGTTAGGAAGCGTCAGTTCTATGGTAGGTAGGGGCACCATTTGTGTGGGAGGTCTATTGATGGTGGCCCCTGATATCAATTCGATGTCCCTTGTGTCTTCTGCCAAATCAAAAGTGTAAGGGTCCCATTGTCTTTTTTCAGGGACCGTGGCGAGTTGTTGTTCTTTCTCTAATTCTGGTAATGTTTGTCGGAAAGGTCGTCGTTGTGGACGTTGGATGTCCAAGAAAAGATAGAGAGGGACGTCGTCTGGAACCATAGTCAGGTGCTTGAAGAATCTTCTATCACATATGAGCTCCATGGCGTAACACCTTCGTAGTGACTGAAAATCTTCTGTGGCCATCTTAGTGAAGGGTTTTTTTTGATTAAGTGCTTGAATGTGGTGTATGGTGTAGAAAGCACAATCCCTGGATCCGTCAGTGGTTTGGACTGGTGGACCGATGATTTGGAACCAAGGTTGGTTCCAACCATTCTTGAGAGAAGGGCAGGCAGCCCAAATTAGTTTGAGAAGCCAGAAGGGGATGCATCTTGCTTCTCTAGCTTCTTCTCCAGCAAAGTTGATTGTTCCAGCCTTTAATTCGTAGGCACAAAAGTTGTACACCTTGGCATCGTGGGCCACAGTGTCAACGATCATGAGTAGCATGTGGTCAGAAACTTGAAAGGGGACCGTGAGACATCACACCTTTCGAGCGATACCAACGCGCAACCGCTCTATAGACTTATTGCGTAAGTCTTTGTATAATAGGCTCAGAGCCAGAGCTGGTGAAGTGTTGAAAACTGGATGCGGTCACTTTGAGCTTTTGTATATTTTGATAGAGTTGGAAAGGACATAGAAGATTGCCATTTGCACTGTTGATTGCGGTCAAAGGATGGTGCGGAAATCTTCGCGTGTCAAATTACGCTTAGTTTTTATGTTCGTGTAGATGATGTCCCCCCCCTCTTTGGCATCGTCTACTATAGTGTTCAAGATGAAGATATCCTGGACTTCTAGGGTAGAGATGGCTACCATGTCTAGATCGTGCATCATCTTACGTAGAGGTGGCGACGTGGGAAGCTTTTGCGGGGGTGGGTGAGAAGTCTGCACTAAGTCGCCCATATATTGTTGTAGATCTTCATCTTTTTCTGATTCAGAAGTAGAGTCGAGTCCAATATATGTGTCTAGACTCACTCTATCTTCATCTTCGTGGTCTGGGGGAAAAGGTGAAGATTTCTCTGGGGTGGAGTGTTGTGGATGGTTTGTTGTTGGTTGGCTTGTGCTAGTTCCCAATATACATTGCTAGAACTCAGCAAAAGTAGCTTCTTTGATGGTTTCCCATAGAGATCCCAAGGTTGAGTAGTCAATGAATTGATCCCCATATGATATGTTAACATTGTCATTGTGATCATGGGTTTTGGGATCATTTCCACCTTCGTGGTGGTCTTTGTCATCTGCTTTCTTTGAAGGTTCTGCTCCTTGGCTGGTTCCCTCCCCAGCATGTCCTGGGTCATTAGGTTTGTCATCTGGAGAGGAAGTATCATCATTGGAGTCAGTGGAGGAGTCAGAATCTTCCTCATCTTCATATTCTTCCTCTTAATCATTGTATGGTGCTTTATCTTTTATTTTCATCATTGTAGTCTTCTTGCACTGCCGGTGAAGGGCTTGTAGTTCGTCGAAAGCCACTTGCACATGCTCATGTATTTCAAGAAGTGTATTGTGGGTTTCTATAAGATCTGAATATCTAGCATCGGCGGAGAGGAGTCGTGAAGTAAGATTTGTCACCTGATCTCGTAATTGGTTGATTTCATTATTTGCCGACTCCTCTTGGTGGCTATGGAGCTGTGTAAGGGTGTTGTTGATGTCGTCCAAGCGCGTGCTAAAAGCAATTTGTTGCTGCTTAATCTCGCACACGATCTCATGCAAAGGTTGAGTCTACACAGATATCTTGTCAACTTGCTGAGACAACGCTTCTTGCTGGCTTTTAACCTCAAGTACCAATTGTGGTAGTTGTTGTAGGCGGTCATCGATGTGTTCAAGTTGCGTGGTCGCTGCTTCCTGCCGTTGGTGGATATTTGAGAGGATGCCTGGTAAGATGCGATTTTGCTCGTCGATCTTGGTGACCTATTTAATAAGACCTTGCACACAAGAGAGAATAGATTGCATTATGTTAGAAGGGCTGGTGAGGAGATTTCAGATGGCGTCAAATTGACGTCTGAATTCCTCACCAACATATGTAAAAGGGACCCCAATTATGGATGGGTGTGGCGGATGGGGTCGGGGTGGAAAGGTGATAGTTCCTTTTGAAAAAGACACTGTGGGTGGTCCCTCGAACTATGTGGTGACTGTAGATGGAGTCACCAGCGGTGTTGGGGTGGCAGATGGGAAGGGTGGTGACATTCTAGGAGAGAGAGGTGGAACCGAGAATGTCGAGGGAAAAGTAGTGGAGGTGGAGGTGAAGGAGGTGAAGTCGGGTGTTGAAGTGGGGAATGGGATGCCCGAAGATAAAAAGGGTGGAGTAGAAGATGCAGGTGGTGGTGTGGTTGCAGTGAAAGGAAATGTGGTGGTCATCATTGTCGAGAATGATGGGAGAGTTGTGGATTGTGGAATAATGGAGGATGGTGGTGAGATGGAAGATGGTAGGGTGGTGGGGGTGGTTGTGGAGATAAGTCCACATTCTAGATTCATGATGAAAGAATCTAGTGATAATGTGATGATATTTTTTCAGGGAGGGGAGGTTCTGCCTCTGGATTTGGTTTTGATGTCGGAGTTCCCAATAGTTGTTGTGTCTGCAAATGCCCTTTGGATGGTCGTTTCACTAGTATTTTTGTTATTCTTGTTGTCGGGGCGGTGATGTTGTGGTCTGTCTGCCCCGCTTTGGATTTCTTTTCTTGTATTTTGACCAAAGCTAGGAGGTTTGCAAGCTCCTCTTTCGTGAAGAGAAGCTTTTCCTTATCGTAGTCTGCAAGCTCCGGAAGCGGCAGCAGAGTCCTTGAGGATTTTACTGTAGAGCAAAAGATATAGTGCAACTTTACATCCTTTTCTTTGATGATGTATGAGTTTTTTAAGGTATGCTCGTTGGTAAGGATGTCGCCCTTGATCTTTGTGCACCTGGGGAGTAGTTTGTCCATCTTGAGATATTTTAGGATGGATGTTATATGACCTCCCATACATATTTCTTTCCCGAGGGCGTAAGATGTGTGCTTGTGTATCAATTGCCATCCGATGTTGACCGATTTCCCTTTTAGAATGGACCTGAGTACGAAAAGATCGGAAATGCTAACATTTCTGCCCTCCGTCCTGGGGAAAAGTGCACCTGTAAGAATTTTGTGCAATGTGCGCACTAGTCTAGATTGAATATTGGAGGCCTTGTAGGTTTTTGCCTCGTAGATCGGGATCCCTGTCAGGGATATCCAGAAGATATGCTTGTTGAACTCGGAGCTTTCTATGCCTACTACTTTGGCCTTCTTCAGCTGCTCCTGGTTGTCTATAAATATTTCATTCAGCATGTTTTCCGTTATGACAACCTTGTTGCTAATGAGTTTGGTGACCAGCCTACGGTCACGTCCGTCCCTTGATCTATCTGTCATGTCCACAACTTCCTTGTTGAGGTATGTGAAGAATTCAGTTGTGGGCTCAACATAAGAAATCTCAGGGACAAAGTAGAGTCTTGAAAGGTTGGCATTATTGAGCAGAGTGAGGATTCTGTCATATATCCCCATATTTTGTAGTATGTTGGAGCAAACATACTTTGTAGGCTTCAGGGTCTTGTCAATAGATGACATGGTGTGGATGAAAGGATTTGCTGGTGGTGGTGATGTGGTGGTGATGGTGGTGAAAGCAGGGGCAGCGGTTGTGGCAGGATCGACAGTGATTGACGGAACGTATCCCGCCCGAGTTTGTTCTCTTGTGGTGGCGGGATGTACCTGCTTCCTTGCTCGTTTCTTTGTTGGTTGTTATTTTGGAGCTTCCTGGATCATCTATTTACCCTTTGTCTTTGTGGATGGGGATTCCTCCTCGAGAGTTGGATCATACTCCGAACCTTCGTCACTGGAGGAAATCTCCTCTACTTCTTCAGCAGGGTCTTCGGCTAGGCACATGTTGATTCAGTCAATTTCATTCAGGACTTTAATCAGGTCAACTTTTGGTGGGACCTTTCCGGCCTTTTCATAAGTGTCCATGACATGCTGGAGCTTCGCACGATCCTCCAATAATTACTCCCTTGTCCAGAAAGGAGTGTCGACAGTTGTGGCTTGCTTTGCAGGTGAGGCCATTCTGTAATTAGAAAATTATTATGTTAGAAAGAATTGCAAATTTGAAAGAAGAAATCATTTAAGGGGGAACTCATACTGGTTTGGAACCAAACCGTTTCAAGACCGTATGGCTCCAAACAGTTTCAAGACTGTATGGCTCCATACAGTTTCAAGACCGTATGGCTCCATATAGTTTCAAGAACGTATAGCACCATACAGTTTCATGATCGTATGGCTCCATATGGTTTCAAGACCGTATGTCTCCAAACGGTTTCAAGATTGTATGGGTCAAAACCACGAGGAAGATAGAATGGTCAGCGACGACTGAGCGGCGAAATGATGGCGGAAAAAGTGAAAACGACGTCGTCGATGAAGGTATTAATGGCGGTAATAACAGGGGCGGCAATAGCGAAGTTTGTTCGTGGTAGAAACAGCAGAAACGATGCCGGTGACAGTGTGAATGACGGTTGCGGTAGCAGCATTCTACCTTGCTGCTTAGGAGATGATGACGTAGGTGAAGGATGCATCGCGGTGGTGCTGTCGTCATAGGAGCAGATGGAGCAGGTTGAAATGAACAGGAGATGAGAGGAAGAGGATAGTGGTCACGAGAGCAGAGAGTCAGAGCAAATAGAACATGGTTTCACACGTGAGCAAAGTCTCGAGAGGCAAAGGAAAGAAAAAGGGAGGTGGTCGAGTAATATTTATAGAAAAAGGAGGAGCGACGCTATAAATTCCCAAGGGCAAATGGTCTTAAGACCGTTTGGGGTCCAAACAGTTTCGGGACCATTTGGGTTCCAAACGGTTTTGGGACCGTTTGGGGTCCAAACGGTTTCGAGATCAAAAGGACCAATCAGTTTCGAGACTGTTTGAGTCAAAATGGTTTCAAAACCGTTAGGTTAAGATTTAATTAGGTTTTTGGATTTTATATTTTTATGCTTGTTTTGGTTATTTATGTGAATTTTTATATTTTCAGATTAAAGAAGATAAGTCTAAACTAAACAAAGAGATTACAAAAATAGCAAAACTAGGCAAAATAAAATGGTGGTACTCACAGCTTGGGTTGCCTCCCAAGTAGTGCCTGGGTTTTATGTCGCTGGCCCGACGAAAATCTGATTTGGTTATGTCGATGTTGAAGGACCGTGGATCTTGATAGTTTGTCTTGGTATTTTCTCTTCTGCTATGTAGTATCTCTTCAATCTGTGGCCATTAGCTGTCCATTCTCCCCCATTATTATCAAGGATGATGACTGCTCCGGTGGGGTAGATGTGTTTAATTATAGATGGTCCATACCATTTTGTGCAGAACTTTCCAGGGAACATCTTAAGTCTAGAATTGAAGAGGAGGACCTTATCTCCGATAGCAATGTTTTTTCTTTTGAGGTGGTCGTCGTGCCACATCTTTGTTTGTTCTATATAGATTCTGGCACTTTGGTAAGATGTCATTATGAGCTCTTCAAGTTCTTGAAGTTGAAGTTGTCTATATTCACCCGCACTTTTGGGATCAAAGTTCAGCTGTTTGATGGCCCACCAAGCTTTATGTTCTAGTTCAACTGGTAGATGGTACCACTTTCCATACACAAGGCGGAACGGGGATGTTCCTATCAATGTTTTGTAAGCCATGCGATATGCCCAAAGGGCATCAGGGAGCTTGGTAGACCAATCAGTACGATGTCTATTGACTATTTTTTCTAAGATAGCTTTCAGTTGTCTATTTGAAACTTCAACTTGGCCACTTGTTTGGGGATGGTAAGGTGTGGCGACCTTATGGTTGACCCCATATTTTCTCAGGAGGGCTTCGAAGCTTCTTTCCAGAAAATGGGTTCCTCCGTCTGATATGATAGTTCAGGGGACTCTAAATTTGGGGAAGATGATATCGTTAAACATCTTGATGACTGGCTTGGAATCATAGGATACGATGGGTATATCTTCTACCCATTTTGAAACATAATCCACAACGACCAATATGTAAGAGAGTCCATAAGATGGGGGGAAGGGACCCATGTAGTCTATTCCCCAAACATCAAAAAGTTCAATTTCTTGCCACAAAGGGAGAGGCATTTCATTTCGTTTAGTTATACCGCCAGAAAGCTGACATTTATTGCATGATCTTACAAAATCAAAGGAATCTCTTGCTACTGTTGGCCAAAAGAAACCCGATTGTAGAACTTTTAGAGCAGTCTTCTTCGAGCTCATATGCCCCCCAGTGGGGCCAGAATGACAGTTCTCTAAGACGGGGGTAATTTCCTCTTCTGGTAGGCATCGACCGAAAAGTTCGTCTGCACATAGACGAAAAAGATAGGGTTCATCCCAGAAGTATTGTTTAACATCATGGAGAAATTTCTTTTTATCGTGCTGAGAGACAGAAGGGTGGATGATTCATGTAGCCATATAGTTCATTATGTCAACGTACCAGGGAAATCCAGTGGTAATTTTTATAAGTTGGTCATTAGGGAGGGAGTCTCAGATAGGTACATTGTCGTCCTCTTGACACTTGATGCGACTTAAGTGGTCAGTGATGAAATTTTCCACTCTGCTTTTGTCTTTTATTTCAAGATCAAATTCTTGCAGTATTAATACCCAACGGTTGAGTCTGGGTTTTGCATCCTGTTTCTGAATAAGATATTTGATGGCGGAGTGGTCTATATATACAATGACCTTTGATCCAATTAGATAAGAACGAATTTTTTTGAAAGCATAGATGACGGCTAAGAATTCCTTTTTAGTAGTAGTATAATTCTTTTGCGCCTCATCTAACATCTTGGATTCGTAGTATATTACATATGGCTTTTTGTCTATTCTCTGCCCCTGCACAACCCCTATGGCATAGTCGCTAGCGTCACACATTATTTCAAAAGGTTGTGACCAGTCAGGCGCTATTAGAATGGGTGCAGATTTAGAGCATTCATCAAGGTTGTAAAACTATGCATACATTCATGGTCAAAGTTGAAATCAACATCCTTAGTCAATAGGTAAGTCATAGGTTTTGCTTATTTTGAGAAGTCTTTGATAAATCTCCAGTAGAACCTGACATGTCCCAAGAAAGCTCACACTCCCCTTATGTCTTTGGGTGGTGTCATCTTTGAGATGACCTCGATTTTTGTCTTGTATACTTTGATTCCTCTTTCGCTCACTCGATGTTCGAGGACAACACCTTCGGTCACCATAAAGTGACATTTTTCCCAGTTTTGGATAAGGTTTGTTTCGTCGCATCTTTGTAAGACTTTACCTAGGTTGAGCAGATAGTTATCAAAAGAGTCTCCGTATACTAAAAAATTGCCCATGAACACCTCCATAATGGTTTCGATTAATCCCACGAAGATAGCAGTCATGCACCTTTAGAAGGTTGCGGGTGCGTTGCATAGCCCAAAGGGCATCCTTCTGAAGGCGTTTGTTCTAAAAGGACATGTAAATGTCATTTTTTCTTGGTCTTCGGGGTGAATTGGGATTTGGTAAAAACCAGAATATTCATCGAGGTAGCATAAAAATTTTTGGTGGGCTAGCCGCTCAAGGACTTCGTCAAAGAAGGGTAAGGGAAAATGGTCTTTCCTTGTTGATTTGTTCAATTTTCTATAATCAATGCACATTCTCCAACCAATAACAGTCCTTATAAGCACTAGTTGATTCTGATCATTTAAGACAACAATGGTTCCCCCCTTTTAGGGACCACTTGGACAGGACTAACCCACTGAGAGTCAGAAATTGGATAGATAATACCCGCTTTCAAGAGTTTGACAACCTCGAGGCGAACGACCTCTTTCATATTTGGGTTCAGTTTTCTCTGGTGCTCCCTCGAGGGTTTGAATTCTTCTATCATAGGTAGTTTATGCATGCATAGAGCTGGGTTTATGCCTATTAGGTCAGTCATCTTGTACCCAATTGCTTTCTTATGCTTCCTTAGTTCAGTGAGAAGACTTTCTTCCTAATCGTCAACCAGAATGGAGCTAATGATAACTGGACATAATTTTTCTTCATCTAGGAAGACATGTTTGAGCCCAGTTGGTAGAGTTTTCATTTCTAGGGCATTGGGTACTTTTGTTGTCTCTAATATGGTGACAGATTTCAGTTCTTCAAAAGTAGAATTTGGGGCTTTCTATGCCTGCCAAGTAGAAAAACCTCTTCATGGATACTAGGGCTCTTTAGGTTGTTGAAAACCTTGAATTGAACGATTTCTTTACCCAACCTCAAGGTAATTGTGCTTGCCTCGAAATCAATTAATGCTCTAGATGTGGCGAGGAAGGGTCTACCAAATATTATCGGGTACCTTAGGTCTTCTTTTATATCCATAATGACGAAATCACAAGGGACATAAGAGTCCCTCCCTACCCTTACTGGAATATCTTTAAGGATTCCCAAAGGTGCAGTAATGGTGGAATCAGCGAGCTGGATGGTCATTGTTGTAGGCAACAAGTTAGTGCACCCCAATCTTTTGCACATGGATAATGGCATAATTGATATGCTGGTTCCCAAGTCAGCCAATCCCTTTTTACAAGAAGTGTTCCCAATAGAGCATTGTATGCCAAAGGAGCCAGGGTCCTTTTATTTTTTCGGCATTTTATTCAAAATGATATCAGAAGTTGTTTGGGCCAGCTTGACAGTTTCATGCTCCTCTATCATATATTTCTTTGACAGCAAGGTCTTTAAATATTTGGACCAGGCTGGGATTTCAGATAAGGCGTCGAGAAAGGGAATATCAACATAAACTTTGTTCATTGCCTCTTTGAATTTTTGGAATATAGAGTCTAGTATGGTTTCCTTTAGCCTGCCAGGATAGGGTATCCTTGGATTGTATTGTGGAACCTCTGGTTCTTTGGGACCTTGTCCATTTTCTTTCCTTTCTTCAGCTTCTTGACCTGATTCTTCTATTGGGATTATTTCAATTACATCCCTGTCTTCTTGATTAACCGAGATGGCTTCAGTGAGAGCACGACCAGACCTAATTGTAACAACAATTAGTTGTTCTGGTCTATGTTGATCGTGCCTTGGATTTGCTTCTGGCTGGCCAGTGAAAGTGCCCACTAGAGGTTTTAGCCAAGCTGCTATCTGTGCTAACTGGGTTTCCACAGCTTTTTGCTGGGCTTGCTGGTTAGCCAACATGGTCTGCTGTGATTGTATCATCTTCCTTATCAAAGATAGTTCATCATTCTGCTGTGGTGGGGCATTCATTTATAGAAATTGAGTGAGTTGTTGCTTCCCTTGAGGTGGTTGTTGTTGAGGTGCTGGCAACTGAGGTTGTTGCGGCTGTTGCAGCTGAGTTTGTTGTAATTGTAGGTGCAGAGGAGGGTGAGTATATTGGTAGTATGCAGAGGGATTCCTTGGGTAGTTGGATCTCTGGAAATTGTTTCTAAAATTCCCTTGATTTTTGTTGTAGTTGCTTTGAAATCCAGGTGGTAGTCTATTGGAAGATCCACCTTGTGTTTGATGTTGTGGGTTATCGGTCCCCATAGGATTTCCATATTGAAACCCGCGATGGTTTCTCGGTTGATTTGGATTGTAATAAGCTTGTTCTGGTATGGAATGGATGGAATTTACTTGTTCTAGAATATGATCCTCAGGGTTCTCAATGATTGGCTCATATTGTGGTTGAGGTGGTTGCAAATCCATCATTACATTGTATAGGATACCACATTACAATGTGGGATTATCAGATGCATGATAGGCCTCACAAGTTCCTATAGCTACTTTAGCTTGTTGGGGATTCTTCTTTCTGTCATACTCCCCAAATGATGCTTTGAGGGCATGTTGTTTATTGGCTATGGTTTTTAAAGCTTCAACTATGGCTTTCATTTACATAGGTTCTTCAGCTTTACAAACCTTTAGAACTCCTCTTGTGGTCGCCCTCCCCCAATTGGATTGATTTTCGGCTCCAAGAGTGACGATCCTCCAGGCGTCTTTGTAGTTTTGTCTCATAAAGTTTCCTCCAGATGAGGAAGCTAAGAAATTTTTTAATTTCATCACTTACTCCCCTATAAAAAGTTTCTATGAGTTGATTTTGCGAGATTCCATGGTGAGGGCATTTCCTTAAGAGTTCCTTGAACCTTTCCCATGAGTCAGCCAATGACTCTCCTGGTAGTTGAAGGAATTGGTTGATTTGTCCTCTGATTTGGTAGGTTAGTGAAGGGGGAAAGAATTTCTCCAAGAACTTGTCTTCCAAGGGAGCCCAGGTGCTGATTGGCTCCACATCCAAAGAATTGTACCATCTTAGTGCACTTCCAGACAAGATGAAGTTGAAGAGTCTAAGCATGATTACGTCCACGGTTGTTCCAGCTTGTGGTACCAACCTGCAAAGAGCTTTGAACCTCTTCAAATGGTCCATGCAGTCATCTATGACACATCCAGAGAATGAGATTCCCTGCATTATTTGGATCCATTGTGTCCTAATCTCAAAATTAGGAGTGTTGATCAGTGGTGGTTGGATAGGATGGTTGTTGTGATGAACCTGATTTTAGGATTATGATACCCAATATAGTGTTTTAAGACCATGAGTGTCATGTAGATGATTGATACCAAATTGAGGAATTGGTTATTTAATCATTGTATATTTCCACCCAAAAAGTGTAACTATATATGCAATTGACAATTCGAATATTAATTGAGTTCAAGTATGATGAATAGGTTTGATTAAATTGATTTGGGTACATATGAGTCAATGGGACCTGTTTAATAGTACCAATAACCTCAAGTGATATATTAATGAACTTTGAGGTATTAGTATCATAATAAGTGCTTCTGGACTTTTAGAATCAAGATTTTATGATTATTTGAATTGAATTCAAGGTAAATTTACCTTTTTATGAGGTTGGTTGTAGAATCTATATACATGGATAAATAATAGACCTTGAGTCTCAAACTTTAATAGAATCTACTTTAGGTTTTTGTGAGCCTATGTCAAAAAAAATTAAGAATGTTTGGAGATTTATACGACGAGATGCAACTATTTGAAATTGGGGACATTGATGATATTTTTTTTTAATCAGACTTTGCTCCTTTAAGTATCTAGTACATAGGTCTGTGACATACTCATGTCACACATCCTTTTACTGGTTGGGAGCCAGTGATCCAGAGAACCGGTCATCCCCAACCTCCGTCAATTACAGATCAGGGGGATATGACCAGGCTGTGAATCAGTCGCACCAGATAGAGAACAAACAACAAATCAGTGTGATCTCCTAACCGAGAAATCCTCACCACCTCACTCCCACTCAACAACCTCTCACTCGAGGCATCAGGTGGCCATATGTGAGAGATCTAGCTACCTCCCATTTCTCCCTCTCCAAAGCGTTCTGCAGACACCTATTGAAAAAGAAAGCTACAATGACAGGTGCTTGCTGGAGAAGCTACAACTAATAGAAACCCTGCCTTGTGGTCATTCCAAATTCAACAAAACCTGGGATGTCTTCCTGGAGCATCGATTGTGTAAGACGGTGACGAAGAAGCAAAGCCCCAATTTCACAGAGCTTCCTCTGCCACAGATCCATAGCGGAGGTCTCGTGGGTCCATGATCCCTCTCCAGACGTCGAGGGTGCTCACAGAGGTGCGCCAATACCTAGAAGGTCTCGCAGGACTATCATATGATGACTAGAACGTCGAGATGTGAAGGTGGCTCGTCAGGAGTCTGCTCCACGGCGGCGCCCTGTTCTACGACGACTAGGAAGGCTAGCGAGAGAGAAAGAGAGCGGGTCGAGAGAGATGATAGCTGAGGAGAAGCGAGGACCAAATCTGTGTCGAGGAGCTCCCAGCCGCTGCCCATGCCTTGCCGCTTCCTTCCTTGTGGCGACGCTTCCCTGGAAGGATGGTTCCACACGGAGATCGTGAAAGAGGGGATAGGAGATTGTAGGTCAGACCAGAAAGTAGATCCCAATCGAGCAGCTCTTGGCACCACCTTTGGGCAGAGGCAGAGGATGCTCTCCAGCCGGAGTTCTTCCAGTGTGATGATGCTCGCACACTCAGGAGACGGAGAACGCGAGAACTGAAGGAGAAGGGTCGATTCTGCAAGAAGAAACCCAGTGAACCTGTAGATCCAGTCTGTTTATCCTCTGAACCGGACCAACTTTGTAAAGATGAAAGGAGAGGGGCAGTTTCCTTGACTTGGCACTCATCCAGATCTTAGGCGCAAGATCTGACGGCTATGTTAATTTCAAACAAGGTAACTATCTCAGATTATATGCATATATTAGAAAATTCATTAAAAATTGCACCATTGGCCAAAAAATTCCCCAAAAATATCCATGGACTCAGAATAATGTCCTCTACATTACTGGATCCCTAGATCAGTCCTTTGATGCACATTTACTGATCTTATATAGTTTAGATGATAATACCCCATTTAGGTTTCATTAAATGAAATAAATTGTATAAAGCTGACATAAATTCTCAAAAAATTCTTATAGATCCCTAATTACAATTTTAATCCATTTGTGGGCCCTGAATACAATTGTATTTCCTAATATTAGGTCTTTTACCATTAATGCATAATTAGATGCTTTCAATCTCATATTAATGCTAGAAAATAGATTAAGCATCAGAAAATTATGAAATTTGAACCAGACCATAGTTATCACCTTTAGACCAGTATAAAAATATTAGAGGCAAGATTAGGTCAGTTTAAACCTAGGTTTGACCTAAACCCTAACTTAAAATTAAAATATCAATGACATAATGAACCATGTATTAATGATGATTAATTTGTTATTAACCAGGTGATGACCAGTGATGTAGATGGTCTAGGAAAAAATAGGAATCTCTGAACTCAGGTATGTGGGTTTTATTTAAGTATATGAGTGTGGTTTTATTGCTTGAAATCATGATATGTATGTATGCTCTCTTCTATTTGCAAATATTGGATGTAGTAGCACTATATAGTACTCGATGTTTTATCACTTGTAAACATAAATGAATGTAGATGCTTTGTAGTTATTTGAGGTGCTCATTATCCCCCTTACGAGGGCATGGATTAATGTTGGCTAGTACACCTCCCTAGAGCACACGGTGTACGGGGAGTTTCCCTAGAGTACTTGGTACACGGGGATGGGCCCAATATTTATGTTTTGGTACTAGTCCACCTTGATAATGCAATTCATCTAGGAAAATGACTTAAATTGGCGTATTTCGCTTAATAAAGAAGTGTTTTCTATGATTTTCTTTCCTTCTGCAAATCTTTTTCAAAATTATGAAAGCCATAAATATATGTATCTTTCTACCCATGTACACAACACCTTGTGTGTTGATTTGTTGTTTCACATATGTTTTAGGTTCAGAGATAGCATGGGAGAAAAAGTACATGATGTGAGGAAGTTGTACAGGTTGTACCTATTGTGTAGATCCTAGTTTAGCATACATGTTCTTAGACTGTAGAATCTTCATTCAATATGTAAATGTAAATCATTTTGTAATAATTCATATTGTATAAATATACATGTTGAATGTTGAGTATGTTATGGTTGTATGTTGATGTATGTGTATTATGCTTCCGCATCGCTTTCTGATATGATTGGATGATGTTCTCAGATTTTGACCTCTCATTCCCAATAGGGTTTGGAGAAATAAAAATTCGGGGACATCATTGTTGGTATCAGAGCATGAACAATAGCTACACCTAACAATTGCTCACCATGAAACATTAAACCTAAATCTCACCTTTCACTTTACACCTTAGAAACTTAGTAAGTTGTTCTATAGGAATAAGGTTTGACTTAGCCTCTAGGTTAGAACCTAGATGTTTGAGAACTAGGTTTAGACAAGTGTCTGAAACCCTTTCCATATAGAGCTCATATGTATGAGGTAGATACACTAGTATACACCATGTTCTCACCATTTCACTAGGTTACATGCCACCAGACTATCTACTGTGTGTTGGACACTCGAGTTTGCTGGTTTGGTTTTGTTTCCCAATCGGCTCGCACCTCGACAGTTTTCTTTGATGCCTTCTTTCTCGGAGAAAAAACTATATAATATTTTATTATATGTATGTAAATATAAAAATGTGTCCTTCACACAGGAGAGTAGTGGGTGTTCATGCAATCTAAGTGAAAGGGAGTGACATCAGTCTAGAAGAGAGAATAGATCTAGATTAGATGTCTAGAGCCTCATAATGTTATGTGATAGATAGATAGACAAAAGAAAGATGAAGGAAATAAGTATTTAGAATCTTACCTGAGTTGATCTATGATGGTATAAGTTTCCTTATTAAGATTTGAGTTGCATATGAGCTGAATCCACTCTTAGAGGATCTATGCTAAGTTGTGATGATGATAGTACATTCCCTTTTTCTACTTATGATAAACTAAGTTAGGATAGAGATGAGTGTGCACGAGCCTCAAGCTCTTATACAAGGAGGATGTCTAGTGGTAGGATGAGATATGTGGTGAACTCTAGAGAGAGTAAGACCCACAAGGAGAAGGTCATAGGACCTAGACTCCAATATATGAGATATGTAAAAAAAAAAGTCCTACACTAGATTACTCTCGAATGTTGAGTTGAGTCCTTATGCATGATTCAAAACTATATGTGAGAATTGGGTAAAAGAAAAGGATGGGTAGATGACCCATATGGTAAAGTCAATCCTTTGACTGAGTTAGGTCCTAGCTTGAGTGACATTTTTTGTGGATCTCATCATTAATTGCAAGTGAGGTAATATATGAACTCTAGTTATGAGAGTATGATGCTTTGTGCAAAAGATACTCAAAATACAATTCTCCCTTCTTCTTCTCTTTCTTAATATATGATGATAGAAACCTCACTTGAGCTATATAGATGATTTATATATGAGGAGTCACTCGTATAAGCTTGACCTATTCTATATTTTTCCCCCTTATATCATACATGTAGTACCCAAGATTGAAATCATGATAAGTTTGACTTTAAAATATTCTCTCCCCCTTCATATGAAACATGAAAGATATGATGCTGAGATCATGGGATAAACTTAGTATATTCTCTTTTTTTCCCCTTCACATAATACATGCAAGACATAAAAAGTTGAACTCATGAACTTGATATAAAGATATCTTTGGATCATAGGATATATGATCAGAAATATAGTTCATAACTTTGATCCTTCTCAATGTATGCTTCTAAGTTGAGTATGAATATCACGCCATTGGGTGAAACCCTAATGGTCAAGCATGTTACGTAAGCCCTTCTTATGTAAAAAAATCCTAATGTCAAGAATGAAGATAAATCCCCTCTAATGCTGAAATCATTGTAAGATGTTGATAGTAAAACATATTAATGATGTTAGATTTGAACGATCTGAATTTCATGGCATATAAATGAATTCCTCCCGAACATTAAAAGTATGAACAAAACATGTACCCTTAGAGATGATGTAACCCTAAGATATCATAATGTCATGTTACAGATAAGACATTAAGTGATGCTTCTACATATATAAGGTGGGGTGGACACACCCAATAATCTTTGGACCCTAAGCTGACAACTTAGAGTGCATGCAACTATGGTGGTCTTTGGAACCTAGAAGTGGTGACCTATATGAAGTTGAACTTTATGATTACCACTTAAGTATGAGATTAGTTGAATTTCGAGGACGAAATTCCTTATAAGGTGGGGTGAATGTGATGAACCTGATTTTAGGATTATGATACCCAATATAGTGTTTTAAGACCATGAGTGTCATGTAGATGATTGATACCAAACTGAGGAATTGGTTATTTAATCATTGTATATTTCCACCCAAAAAGTGTAACTATATATGCAATTGACAATTCGAATATTATTTGAGTTCAAGTATGATGAATAGGTTTGATTAAATTGATTTTGGTACATATGAGTCAATGGGACCCGTTTAATAGTACCAATAACCTCAAGTGATATATTAATGAACTTTGAGGTATTAGTATCATAATAAGTGCTTCTGGACTTTTAGAATCAAGATTTTATGATTATTTGAATTGAATTCAAGGTAAATTTACCTTTTTATGAGGTTGGTTGCAGAATCTATATGCATGGATAAATAATAGACCTTGAGTCTAAAACTTTAATAGAATCTACTTTAGGTTTTTGTGAGCCTATGTCAAAAAAAATTAAGAATGTTTGGATATTTCTACAAAGAGATGCAACTATTTGAAATCGGGGACATTGATGATATTTTTTTTAATCGGACTTTGCTCCTTTAAGTATCTAGTACCTAGGTCTGTGACATACTCATGTCACACATCCTTTTATTGGTTGGGAGCCAGTGATCCAGAGAACCGGTCATCCCCAACCTCCGTCAATTACGGATCAGGGGGATATGGCCAGGCTGTGAATCTGTCACACCAGATAGAGAACAAACAACATATCAGTGTGATCTCCTAACCGAGAAATCCTCACCACCTCACTCCCACTCAACAACCTCTCACTCGAGGCATCGGGTGGCCATATGTGAGAGATCTAGCTACCTCCCATTTCTCCCTTTCCAAAGCGTTCTGCAGACACCTATTGACAAAGAAAGCTACAATGAAAGGTGCTCACTGGAGAAGCTACAACTTATAGAAACCCTACCTTGTGGTCATTCCAAATTCAACAAAACCTGGGATGTCTACCTGGAGCATCGATTGTGTAAGACGGTGGCGAAGAAGCAAAGCCCCAATTTCACAGAGCTTCCTCCGCTACAGATCCATAGCGGAGGGCTCGTGGGTCCATGATCCCTCTCCAGACGTCGAGGTTGCTCACAGAGGTGCGCCAATACCTAGAAGGTCTCGCAGGACTATCATCTGATGACTAGAACGTCGAGATGTGAAGGTGGCTCATCAAGAGTCTGCTCCACGGCGGCGCCCTATTCTATGACGACTAGGAAGGCTAGCGGGAGAGAAAGAGAGCGGGTCGAGAGAGATGATAGCTGAGGAGAAGCAAGGACCAAATCTGTGTCAAGGAGCTCCCAGCCGCTGCCCATGCCTTGTCACTTCCTTCCTTGTGGCGGCGCTTCCCTGGAAGGATGGTTCCATACGGAGATCGTGAAAGAGGGGATAGGAGATTGTAGGTCAGACCAGCAAGTAGATCCCAATCGAGCAGCTCTTGGCACCACCTTTGGGAAGAGGCAGAGGATGCTCGCCGGCCGGAGTTCTTCCAGTGTGATGACGCTCACACACTCAGGAGACGGAGAACGCGAGAACTGAAGGAGAAGGGTCGATTCTGCGAGAAGAAACCCAGTGAACCTGTAGATCCAGTCCGTTTATCCCCTGAACCGGACCGACTTTGTAAATATGAAAGGAGAGGGCCAGATTTGTTGACTTGGCACTCATCCAGATCTTAGGTGCAAGATCTGATGGCTATGTTAATTTCAAACAAGGTAACTATCTCAGATTATATGCAGATATTAGAAAATTCATTAAAAATTGCACCATTGGCCAAATAATTCCCCAAAAATATCCCTGGACTCAGAATAATGTCCTCTACATTACTAGATCCCTAGATCAGTCCTTTGATGCACATTTATTGATCTTATATAGTTTAGATGATAATACCCCATTTAGGTTTCATTAAATGAAATAAATTGTATAAAGTTGACATAAATTCTCAGAAAATTCTTATAGATCCCTAATTATGATTTTAATCCATTTGTGGGCCTTGAATACAATTGTATTTTCTAATATTAGGTATTTTCCCATTAATGCATAATTAGATGCTTTCAATCTCATATTAATGCTAGAAAATAGATTAAGCATCAGAAAATTATGAAATTTGAACCAGACCATAGTTATGACCTTTACACCAGTATAAAAATATTAGAGGAAAGCTTAGGTCAGTGTAAACCTAGGTTTGACCTAAACCCTAACTTAAAACTAAAATATCAATGACATAATGGACCATGTATTAATGATGATTAATTTGTTATTAACCAGGTGATGACCAGTGATGTAGATGGTCCTGGAAAAATTAGGAATCCCTGAAATCAGGTACGTGGGTTTTATTTAAGTATATGACTATGGTTTTCTTGCTTGAAATCATGATATGTATGTATGCTCTCTTCTATTTGCAAATATTGGATGTAGTAGCACTATATAGTACTCGATGTTTTATCACTTGTAAACATAAATGAATGTAGATGCTTTGTAGTTATTTAAGGTTCTCATTATCCCCCTTACGAGGGAATGGATGAATTTTGGCTAGTACACCTCCCTAGACCACACGGTGTACGGGGAGTTTCCCTAGAGTACTTGGTACACAGGGATGGGCCCAATATTTATGTTTTGGTACTAGTCCACCTTGATAATGCAATTCATCTAGGAAAATGACTTAAATTGGCGTATTTCGCTTAATAAAGAAGTGTTTTCTATGATTTTCTTTCCTTCTGCAAATCTTTTTCAAAATTATGAAAGCCATAAATATATGTATCTTTCTACCCATGTACACAACACCTTGTGTGTTGATTTGTTGTTTCACGTATGTTTTAGGTTCAGAGATAGCATGGGAGAAAAAGTACAGGATGTGAGAAAGTTGTACAGGTTGTACCTATTGTGTAGATCCTAGTTTAGCATACATGTTCTTAGACTGTAGAATCTTCATTCAATAAGTAAATGTAAATAATTTTGTAATAATTCATATTGTATAAATATACATGTTGAATGTTGAGTATGTTATGGTTGTATGTTCATATATGAGTATTATGCTTCCGCATTGCTTTCTGATATGATTGGATGATGTTCTCAGATTTTGACCTCTCTATCCTAATAGGGTTTGGAGAAATCAAAATTCGGGGACGTCACAGTTGTCTTCATAGTTCTTGGGAACAACGTAATCCCGTAATTGCTTGCTTCTTACCAACTGTTGAGAAGCAGCCTTGGCTACTTCATTCTCGGCGCAGATGTGGGCTTGCTCTTCATCTCATACTTCATTCTGAACTTGGGCGTGCATGTCGGTGATGAGTTGCGCTCGCTGGGCTGCTATGGCAACATTGACCCTTTCCATAACTAATGTACCTTGTCGTTGATCTTCGGCCATTTGTCTGGCTCTTTGATGATTAAGTCTAATGCAGCGATGGAAGCTTATCTCTACCTTAGAGTCGTACTCTGGATCAGGGAAGAAAATGAGATTATGCAAATGATGTAGAGGAAGAAACACACTTTTCAAATGATGTAGGAGATGTGATGAAATCAAGAGAATATGCGGTGACGTTTAAAGAAAAAGTGTAAAACCCTAACCAACTAGCAAGATGATAAAAAAAATGTCCTGTTGTCCCCGGCAACGGCGCCAACTTTTGATGAAACTTCCACTTGCGTGGAGTTGCGTGCACCACTAAAAATCCTAAAGATAGTAAGTCGTTAGGTTTAGCCTTGCTTATACTAGATTAAAAATTCCACCCACGTATGCTAGGATACGTGGAAGTCTTATCGTAGTATAGTTAAGGGTCAAATCCACAAGACAACATTCTTATTAAGATCAACAAGATAGAAAATGTTAGAATTTCATTTAACTCCTTAGAAGTTGGTATTTAGATCAAAGAGTTGGGTTGGTTGTTTAAACTAAGTGCAAGTAAAGGAAAGAAAGTAATTTAAGGTTGTAAACAATGTTAAGAAACCACTAGGATGTGATCGACTTTCACCACCACTACACATGGATCAAAACATGCAATATAGTAACATAGCCTGCAATAAGAGTCTAAACAGTTATTATCTTTGTATATTTAGTTTCCTTTTGGAGAACTAACTACGAGAAGTGTGGGAGTGTTGCAAAGCAAGCCATCCCCAAATGAATGGTCACTTACTTTGCATCATTCCCTTCGCAAAGTGTGTTCCTCGACTTATCAAGTTGTACTTTAATATGTCAACTGATTCCATTTCATAGTATGAAAGTACAATGATGGGAGTGAGTTTACTGCACTCCTTGAAAAGCACTCCTAGATACTGAAATAGATGCATGGTGACTACATACATCAAGAACCAACATTCAATCGAGATTCGAATCTAATATCACAAACGTAGACAATCCATACTTAATAGATAATAAGTAACACAAGTTGGAGATCAAGAAACAAGCATTCATTAAATGATTGATGTTGAACTGAAAAGAAAGTATATCTCTATTGCAAACTCATGAATTACATTGCATGAAATGAAAACATGGGTAGCGAGGCTACTCCCCGCTCCCTAGTGTATGAGACTACTCACTCATGGCAAGAACAAAGAATGGGGTGAGAAGAGAGAGAAAGAGCATCATCTCCACGAAGGATGGAGGAAGGTCGACCCCTTGGAGGAGAGAGAACAACGATCTTCACACTTCATAGCTTGCTTGATTATGAATCCTCCTCTTCCCACCTTCTTTGCTGATGAGAGAGAAAGTAGCATGGAGATGGAGTATGGATCTCAGACTGGCAGCCTCGGGGCATTGAGTGAAGGATGGAATGGTTATGGAAGAATAGAGGCAGCCTTTAGGCATCTGAAACTTCATCTTCTTGTGAGGACCCCTTTGGGTTCTATTCATAGGATTTTGAGTGAGCCTTAAACATTTTGGGGTGTGTGGGTGTAAGGAGGCGAGATCAACCCCCTACTTAAATTTAACGGAAAATAGAATACACCCCTCAAATTATTAAAACATTTTGATGGAAGGATGCATGCATAATAAATCCATTTAAATAAGCATGGACCAAATACAACCATTGTCAATAGTAGCAGCGGAAGAAATTAGATGAGAAAAACTAAAATATTACATAGATTGTTCCAAAATAAGAAGTAGATAAGAATCTAGGGTATTACAAAGCTCTTATTTCTAGAGTTCATAACATGTATTTTTTAGCAAGGTTTTAGCAGCATCAACCTTGCCATGATATCAACTTCACTCCTACCCTTGGTTTCCTTGTGCTTCTTCTAGCCCTTGTTCTGGTTCTGGGTGGTTGGGGAGCACCCAACAAGAGAAAGATAGAAACGTATGTGTCACAACATGATAAAGTACGAGAAGCATAATAAGGAATGGAAACATAAAGATTTTCTACACTAAGAGTGTTGAAGAGTATGAGGCATATAATTCAAATAGGATTTCTGCCAAGCATATAAGTCAAATATAGAACAAGCACAATTCATTATGACTAAGCTAAACTAACATAGTGTGAGGCGCGTACCAACCTCAACTAGGAGGAGATGGGAAATAACATCCCAAACCTCAAAAATATATATAAAGTGGCAGGGGGACTAAAACCCCAGTGCCTATGGCAGGGGGACTAAAACCCCAGTGCCCTATGGGTGACTTGTACTCATGTACACTATATTAGTTAACTAGTCAAACTATCATTATCAAGCTTACAATTTACATTGGCAGAGAAAGAAAATAAAAATGAATCAAGTGGGGCCCAATGACCCAAACATTTCTAAGAGATAATCATAAAAGATGTTCATACAATAAGATTTCATATTGGATATTCAAATGAACAATTTAAGGGCAATATGTATATATCAAGATCTCAATCACATCAACAAGGAATGTGGGGTCTCATGACCCATATTCATCAAGGAGTAACAGTATAGCAAGAATATGCATCATAGTTACAAATTTTCAGGTCCAAGTAGAAGATGGAGAATATTATCAAAAGTATGCCTCATATGGGAAAACTAGGTTAAACATGATAGGAAGCCCAACTGAGGTGTTAGAATGCACATACCTCTTCTTGCTTTCTAGATTATCCCTTATCCACTAAGATATCAGGTCCAAACTCACTTTAACCTAGGTTCAAAGATTAGTGCATGCATTAGGTTACTTAAATGTACTTTAAGTGTAAAATGTCCACCTTTATAACCCATGGGTAAAGACTTTGGATTTTGGTTCTAGAAATAGGGCCAAACGATCCCTAATATTTTTGTACTCAAGAAAACATATTTTCTTGTCAAAAACAGAGTTAAAATACTATTATTATCATTTTTATCACTTTATACATTTAAATTAGAGTTTGAAATAATTAACAGGTTTGTAATGGAAAACATGGTTCAAAACTTAAAACTTCGGATTCTTCATGATTTTATCTTTCCAATGAGTATTTATTTGTATTTTTCCAATAACCGAGCGATTTTCTACGAATTAAACAAGATTGACCAATTAATTGCTAAATGGGTAAAAAAACAAGTTTCAGATGACGGATCTGCCCTTGGCAAGAGGATCATGAAGGAAGGGCGCTCGGGGGCAAAATGGTCAAAAGCACACGAGCTTCTTCAAACTCAGGGCGAAGTCATGGCGTCGTCGGTGCAACTAGGTAGTTTGGGCGTTTGTGCATTTCTCCACCAAAATCGACGTTCAGGTACTCGAAATGAAGAGGATCGAGAGAGGAACTCACCAAACCAAATGATTTCGACGATGGTTCCTCCTATCTCCATGGAGAGGGGCCGCAAAATTAGAGGGAAAATCTCCTTTCCGGCTGCTTCCCCCGCTTTCTCAGACAAAATTGGTGGTGTGGGCAAGTTGCTAAGGGGCCGACGGAGGTGCGTGGGTGGTCTTTTATAGATGGGGGAGCCTGTGGAGCCGAAGAGGAGGTGGCCGTGAGAGGCCATGGCCGGCGCCGCTTGGCATTTCATCTATGCTGCACCTCGCTGGATGAGTGAGAGCTCAAATGAACTGAAGGGTCACTACGAATCTATAGGTGAAGAAATTTCTAGAAAAGACGGAGAAACGAGGGAGAACGGTGGAGACGAAGTGAGCCGCGGCTGCTCGTTGCTCCTACAGTTAGCCGAAGGTAGGAGATGTAGAGCCGACCATCAGATGGGATCCACATCCACCCTGGACCATTGGATCGTGGCCCATGATGGGCCTGATGCGTGTGACAACCATTTAAAGATGAACTTAGGCTTAAATGACGCAAATCAATGATATAACGATGGCTATTAAGTCACACTATATTAAAAACTTGTTAAATGCATTTGGAAGGTTAAATGAACTCCAAATGACCTCAAATTTTGACCATAGGTTGCTAATGACGTCTATATTCATGCTATGCAATTAGATTTTCGTTTCACCCAACTTTTGGCCTCCAATAAATATTTTTATTATTAAAGCATATATTAATATAATGCTTGAGCAAATAATTATGTGTTGCTTTTATAAGCAACCCTTAATTCCCAAATTCAAGATTTGGAGTCCAAGGGTCCTCCACCCATTAAAAACATGCATTTTCAAGATTAATTAGCCCATAATAAGAGTGAGGTATGAAAGTTGGTTATTTATTCATCATTTAATTTACACTTGCTAAGTAAATCACTTCTTATCCATTAATATTTATTCTTGAGCTCCAACATTATCCATTAGACAACAAATTCGAGGTTTAATGGTAAATTGCATAATTACCCAATCCATATATTAATTTGTGGTATTTTGTGCATCTAACCCTCAAATTGGCATAAAATGTACTTCAATCGTCAATTTCTCAAAAATTCAATATTAAGGACACAAAATTGGAGGAGAAAGAAACTAACATAAAAATTGAGGTGGAAATGATAATTTTATTGAAACTCAGGACGTTACAACACTCCACCCGTTAGAAAGGATTTTGTCCCCGAAATCTCATACAAAAAGAGAAGGGTGAGATCGGAGCATTTCTTCTCTTAGCTCCCAAGTGGTCTCTTCTAGCCCATGATACTTCCACAACACCTTCACTAACTCCATATCTCTATTCTTCAACTGTTTCACCCAAGTGTATAGGATTTTTATAGGTAGTTCCTCATAGGTTAGGTTTTCATGAATCTCCAAGGGTTCTATTGTGAGTACATGATAAGGGTCCTTCACATACTTTCTCAGCACAAACACATGAAAGACATTGTGTATCTTATCATAAGAAGGAGGAAGAGCCAGGTGGTATGCACAGTCACCAATCTTAGAAAAGATCTCAAAAGGTCCCACATAACGCGGGCTAAGCTTTCCTTTGACTTTGGATCGGGCAATATACTGTATTGGCTTGACCTTCAAGAACACATGGTCTCCAACAAGGAAGCTCACATCACACCTATGCTTATCAGCATGCAACTTCTGTCGGTCTTGAGTAGCTTTCAAACGCTTCTTAATCAGCTGAACCTTCTCTATCATCATCTGCATATTGTCAGTCTTCACTAAGCTCACCCACATCATCCCAATGCAACGTGGAACGATAGGGTCTTCCGTACAAAGCTTCATAAGGAGGCATTCCTATGCTAGCCTGGTAGTTGTTATTGTACACAAACTCAGCCAGAGGTTGATATCTATCCCATGCTCGTCCCCAGTCCATCACACAAGCACGAAGCAGGTCTTCTAAGATTTGTACAGTTATTTTAGATTGACCATCAGTCTAGGGGTGATAAGCAGTGCTAAACCGTAGGTCAGTCCCCATTTCTTATTGTATCTGGCTCCATAGACGAGAAGTGAACTTAGGATCACGGTCAAAAACTATCACTTCCGATACACCATGCAGATGAACTATCCACTCTAGATATATCTGTGCCATATCTTCCACTTTGTAATTGGACTTGAAAGGCAGAAAGTGAGAAGACTTAGTGAGGCGATCAATGACAACCCACACTGCATCGTAGCCTTTCCTGGTCTTGGGGAAACTAGTGACAAAGTCCATCGTGATCTTCTCCCATTTCCATTCCGGAATTTCAAGCGGATGGAGGAGACCACCAGATCATTGATATTCTATCTTAACTTGTTGATAGGTCAAACACTTTGATACAAATAGAGCTATATTTGTCTTCATGTTCTTCCACCAGAAACTACGCTGCAGGTCCTTGTACATCTTGGTCGTGCTAGGGTGAATTTTGTACTTGGACCCATGAGCTTCACAGAGAATCTTCTGTCACAGTTCGCCAACATCAGGAACCCACAATCTTTGTCGAAAACGGAGTGCACCATCGACTCCAACATAGAAATCGGATTGCGGTTTCAAGGTTAAGGCTTTCATTCCTTCTAGCTCAGGACTCTCCAACTGGGCAGTGATAATATCGGACATCCAGCTTGGAGTGATTGACAGGCTGGCCATGTGAACACATAGCTTATCGTCAACTTCATCCTCAACGATTTCTGTCGGTTGCGGTCGCCATCCAGAAACATACTCCATGTTCTTCCAAACAGAACAAGTTATAGCAGCATATGTCCCAAACTTCTTATGACTCAAGGCATCAGCAACTACGTTGGCTTTACCGGGATGATAGGTGATGGTAAAGTCATAGTCCTTGAGATACTCCATCCATCTACGCTGTCTCAGGTTCAAGTCTTTTTGTGTCAGGAGGTACTTTAAGCTTTTATGATCATAGAAGACCTCAAACTGAACCCCATAGATGTAATGTCGCCAGATCTTTAGAGCATCAACAATAGCTGCAAGCTCTAAATCATGTGTAGGCCAGTTTTCTTCATTCGGCTTCAACTGGTGAGAAGCGTAGTCAACCACCTTGCCTTCTTGCTTCAGAACGCATCCCAGTCCTTGCTTGGAGGCATCCGTATAAATGACGTAGGGTTTTCCTTCAATAGGTAGAGCAAGAACAGGAGCAGATGTCAGGCATTGCTTTAACTTTTGGAAACTATCCTCACACTCTGAAGACCAAACAAACTTGACGTCCTTTCGTGTCAACTTCATCATAGGAAGAGCGAGCTCTGAGAAGTTTTTGATAAACTTCCTGTAGTAGCCTGCTAGACCGAGGAAACTACAAATTTCAGATGGATTCTTTGGAGCCTTCCAGTTGGTCACTGACTCAACCTTTGTAGGGTCAACAACAATGTGTCCTCCAGAAATGACGTGACCCAAAAGCATAACTTCTTTAATCCAGAACTCACACTTGGAGAATTTTGCATAAAGTTGATTTTCTCGCAGTGTATTGAGCGCCAGTCTTAAGTGCTCGTGATGTTGCTCTTCCGAGTCATAATATATCAAGACATCATCAATAAAAACCGCGACGAATCGATCAAGGTAGGGGCGGAAAACTCGATTCATCAGGTCCATGAAAGTTGTTGGGGCATCAGTCAAACCAAACGGCATGACAAAAAATTCATAATGCCCATATCTGGTTCTAAAAGTTGTTTTTGGGATGTCTTCATCCTTGACTCGCATTTGGTAGTAGCCACTCCACAATTCCATCTTTGAGAAGACAGTGACAGACTTGAGTTGGTCAAAGATATCGTCAATTCGAGGCAGTGGATAGCGATTCTTCACTGTGGCCTGATTAAGCATGCGATAATCCATGCACATCCGCATCGATCCATTCTTCTTCTTTACGAACAGGACAGGGGCTCCCCAAGGAGAAATGCTTGGGTGAATGAACCCCATATCGAGAAGTTCCTAAAGCTGCTTCTTTAACTCACCAAGTTCAGCAGGTGCTAGGTGGTAAGGCGACTTTAAGATGGGCGAAGTCCCAGGTGCAAGCTCGATGGAGAATTCCACTTCGCGAGTAGGAGGCAACCCGAGTAGTTCTTTAGGAAAGACATCAGGGAAGTCCTTCACCACCTCTATATGGTCGAGAGCAGGGGGCGTGGCTTCAAGAACTATGGAGGCAAGAAATGCCCTACACCCTTGCGAGATAAGCTTATCGGCTTTGATGGCTGAGATGATGAATTGCTGTTCTTCTCATTTCCTGCCTTTTACACAGATTCTACCCTCTACGGGGTGCAACAAGCTAACCTTTGACTCCTCAAAAAAGATGACTGCCTTGTAGATTTTTATCTAGTCCATGCCAAGGATAATGTCAAAGACAGACATTTCGAGCAAGATAAAGTCGGATGGAATCATCTTTCCCGATATACACAGGTCCAGGGTTGGAAGCTTGAGATAAGAGGAGCATATTCTACCACTAGGGGTCTTGACATCTAGCACATGGTCCATGAATTCGGAATCTATCTCTAGCATAGCAGCAAACAGAGTAGATATAAAGGTATTTGACGAGCCAAAATCAAAAAGTGCTTTGACAGGGTACATATTAAGGTGTAGAGTACCTTCAATCACATTATTCCCATCATCAGCCTCTTCAGCATCAAGAGCAAAGACCCTTCCATTGCGCCTCTCTACAGGCGGACGACGTCCTTGCTGATTAAGGTTGCGGTTGTTGTTGTTCTGGTGATTGTTGTTGTGGTTGTTGTTGTTCCTCGGGGGTGGATTTTGTCATTGCTGCTACTGCTGGGCGGGAGCCTGTCCTCGGTTGAACCTAGGACAGTTTGGCCTGATGTGACTGGCTTGGCCACACTCATGACAGATTGGGGCAGGTAGATCATTCCTTCGGTAAGGTGTGTTACCAGCTAGACATCTCCCGGGAGGATGAAATCGGGAGCAAGTGTTGCACCTATCATGCCCTTGTGGGCCACCATGGTTCTTCCGATTGTTGTTGTTGTTGTTCGAACTAGAAGCGTGGAAGCCAGGGTACGCCTCCACGGCCAGAGCTTTATCTAGCATTTGTTGGAAGGTGAGAGGGAGTTGGGGCACCAGGTGACGCCCTATGTTGCAGTTGAAACCCTCAAGGAGGACGGTCACCCTCCGCTCATTAGCTAGACCCACAACATAACGGTCCAGCACCAGGAAACGTTGCACATACTCAGAGACTGACATATTCCCTTGCCGCAGACTGTAGAACTTAGCCTCCTTCTTCTTCAGGTGGGCTGTGCAGATGTACTTTTCCCGGAATACCTGGAGGAACTCATCCCAGGTCATAGTTTTTAGGGTAAGATTCCTAAGAGTATAAGATAGAAAAAGATAAGGCTACTATTGCCTATAGGCATGCTATTTCAGGCGTTCAATATCAGATCAGGCCAGGCCAGGTCATATGAGCTCAGGAGTCCTCGTGACCAAGCTAGTGGGGTGGAGGAAAATGTTGCTAGCCCCCAAGCTCTGACCCTTTCTAGACACCATCACTTTCAAAATGACACCCTAGTAGCTACCCTACAGGCTCTGATACCATTCTGTAAGGAGGCGAGATCACCCCCTACTTAAATTTAACGGAAAATACAATACATCCCTCAAATTATTAAAACATTTTGATGGAAGGATGCATGCATAATAAATCCATTTAAATAAGCATGGATCAAATACAACCATTGTCAATAATAGCAGCGAATGGAAGTAGATGAGAAAAACTAAACTATTACATAGATTTTTCCAAAAGAAGAAGTAGATAAGAATCTAGTCTATTACAAAGCTCTTATTTCTAGAGTTCATAACATATATTTTTGAGCAAGGTTTTAGCAGCATCAACCTTGCCATGATATCAACTTCACTCCTGCCTTGGGTTTCCTTGTGCTTGTTCTAGCCTTTGTCCTGGTTCTGCGTGGTTGGGGAGCACCCAGCAAGAGAAAGATAAAAACGTATGTGTCACAACATGATAAAGTATGAGAAGCATAATAAGGATTGGAAACATAAAGATTTTCTACACTTAGAGTGTTCAAGAGTATGAGGCATATAATTCAAATAGGATTTCTACCAAGCATATAAGTCAAATATAGAACAAGCATGATTCATTATGACTAAGCTAAACTAACATAGGGTGAGGCACCTACCAACCTCAACCAGGAGGAGAGGCAAAATAAAATCCCAAACCTCAAAAATATATATAAAGTGGCAGGGGGACTAAAACCCCAGTGCCTATGGCAGGGGGACTAAAACCCCAGTGCCCTATGGGTGACTTGTACTCATGTACACTATATTAGTTAACTAGTCAAACTATCATTATCATGCTTACAATTTACATTGGCAGAGAAAGAAAATAACAATGAATCGAGTGGGGCTCAATGACCCAAACATTTCCAAGAGATAATCATAAAAGATGTTCATACAACAAGATTTCATATTGGATATTCAAATGAACAGTTTAAGGGCAACATGTATATATCATGATCTCAACCACATCAACAAGGCAAGTGGGGTCCGATGACCCATATTCATCAAGGAGTAACAATATAGCAAGAATATGCATCATAGTTACAAATTTTCATGTCCAAGTAGAAGATGGAGAATATTATCATAAGTATGCCTCATATGGGAAAACTAGGTTAAACATGATAGGAAGCCCAACTGAGGTGTGAGAATGCACATACCTATTCTTGCTTTCTAGATTATCCCTTATCCACTAAGATATCAGGTCCAAACTCACTTTGACCTAGGTTCAAATATTTGTGCATGTATTAGGTTACTTAAATGTACTTGAAGTGTAAAATGTCCACCTTTATAACCCATGGGTAAATACTTTGGATTTTGGTTCTAGAAACAGGGCCAAACGATCCCTAATATTTTTCTACTCAAGAAAACACATTTTCTTGTCAAAAACAGAGTTAAAACACTATTATTATCATTTTTATCACTTTATACATTTAAATTAGAGTTTGAATTAATTAGCAGGTTTGTTAAGGGAAACAAGGTTCAAAACTTGAAAATTCGGATTATTCTTTCCAACGAGTATTTATTTGTATTTTTCCGATAAATGAGTGATTTTCTACGAATTAAACAAGATTGACCAATTAATTGCTAAATGGGTAAAAATCAAGTTTCAGATGACGGATCTGCCCTTGGCGAGAGGATCCGGAAGGAAGGGCGCTCGGGGGCAAAATGGTCAAAAGCACCCAAGCTTCTTCATGCTCAGGGCACAGCCATGGCGCCGTGGGTGCAGCTAGGTAGTTTGGGCGTTTGTGCGTTTCTCCACCAAAATCGACGTTCAGGTACTCGAAATGAAGAGGATCGAGAGATGAACTCACCAAACCAAATGATTTCGACAATGGTTCCTCCTAGCTCCGTGGAGTGGGGTCACAATCTCAGAGGGAAAAGCACCTTGCCGGCTGCTTCCCCCGCTTCCTCAGAAAAAATTGGTGGTGTGGGCAAGTTGGTAAGGGGTCGACGGAGGTGCGTGTGTGGTCTTTTATAGATGGGGGAGCCTGTGGAGCCGAAGCAGAGGTGGCCGTGAGAGGCCATGGCCAGTGCCACTTCACATTTCGACTATGTTGCACCTCGCTGGATGAGTGGGAGCTCAAACGAACTGGAGGGTCACTACGAATCTATAGGTGAAGAAATTTCTAGAAAAGACGGAGAAATGAGGGAGAACGGTGGAGACGAAGCGAGCCACGGCTGCTCGTTGCTCCTACAGTTAGCCGAAGGTAGGAGATGAAGAGACGACCGTCATATGGGATCCACGTCCAGCCTGGATGGTTGGATCGTTGCCCACGATGGGCCTGATGCGCGTGACAGCCATTTAAAGCTGAACTTAGGCTTAAATGACGCAAATCAATGATATAATGATGGCTATTAAGTCACAGTATATTAAAAACTTGTTAAATGCATTTGGAAGGTTAAATGAACTCTAAATGACCTCAAATTTTAAAAATAGGTTGCTAATGACGTCTAGATTCATTCTATGCAATTATATTTGTGTTCACCCAAATTTTGGCCTCCAAAAAATATTTTGATTATTAAAGCATATATTAATATAATGCTTGAGCAAATAATTATGTGTTGCTTTTATAAGCAACCCTTAATTCCCAAATTCGAGATTTGGATTCCAAGGGTCCTCCACCCATTAAAAACATGCATTTTCAAGATTAATTAGCCCATAATAAGAGTGAGGCATGAAAGTTGGTTATATATTCATCATTTAATTTACACTTGCTAATTAAATCACTTCTTATCCATTAATATTTATTCTTGATCTCCAACATTATCCATTAGACAACAAATTCATGGTTTAATGGTAAATTGCATAATTACGCCATCCATATATTAATTTGTGGTATTTTGTGCATCTAACCCTCAAATTGGCATAAAATGTACTTCAATCGTCAATTTCTCAAATATTCAATATTAAGGACACAAAATTGGAGGAGAAAGAAATTAACATAAAAATTGAGGTGGAAATGATAATTTTATTGAAACTTAGGACGTTACAGTGGGTCCAAACGATCTTGGAGACCGTTTGGATTTTCACACGATTTGGAGACCGTTTGGACTCTCTTGATCTGGAGACCGTTTGAATCCTCTCGGTCTAAAACTGTTTGCTTTCATTCGATCTTGTGGTCGAATGGCTTCATACGGTCTCGGGACCGGTTGATCTCCATTCAGTCTTGGGACCGTTTGACTTCATACGGTCTCGGGACCATTTGGCTTCACATAGTCTTGGGAACGTATTATCTCTATTCGGTCTTGGGACTGTGTGGCTTCATACGGTCTCGGGACCTATTGATCTCCATTCCGTCTTGGGACAGTTTGGCTTCACACAGTCTCAGGACCGTTTGATCTTTATTTGGTCTTGGGACCGTTCAACTTTTATTCGGTCTTGGGACCGTTTGGTCTCAATTCAGTCTTGGGACCGTTTGGCTTCCATTCAGTCTTAGGACCATTTGGTATCCATTGAGTCTTGGGACCGTTTGGTCTCTGTTCGGTCTTGGGACCGTTTGTTCTTCATTCGGTCTTGGGACCGTTTGGCTTCCATTCGGTCTTGGGACCGTTTGGGGGGGTTTTGTAATTTTTTTTTGTGCTTTTCTGTAGAAGTGTAAAGGAGAAGTTAATCTAATGGTATATTTACAAAAAGGTGGAAGGTTAACGATTCTATCTAATTTAACTAAGAAAGAGTATGGAAAACTGAGGAAGACTAGTAAGATAACATCACAAAATTGGAGGTTATCACCCCCTTCCCCTATTATCCACTATTTAGGCAGACCAAGAGGGTAAGGGCCATCACCTTCATTACAGGATCAAAGGTTTAGCATCTAACCAAAAATATTTTGTAAATTTCATTAATAAAAAGGATTTTGGTACAATACTGATATTACATATTCTACAAAGAAATTACATGATATGGATATCTAACGTTACAACATGAAATAAAAGCTATATAATTAAATCCTCTAAATATTACATTATTGTCTTTTTCTTTTACTGCCTTCTTTTCTAGATATATCTTTTCCTCTTACTTGTAGAATAGTAGATTATCCTAAAATGGTGTAAAACAAAAAGAATAGTCAATATAACGAGTTATACTGGTATATGAGGGACCCAAAATGTTCACATATACTTGTAACAATATATCCACAACAATTATAGTTACAAAATAAAAATTATCATTTTCTTCATAACTTCTCAAACTATTTTACTCAACCTCTAGGATACCCCCATATAGGGTCTCTATCCTTGCAACATATTGTAGACCACCTCTCAATCTAGATCCAGGTGCCTATCTTGTCCACCTCTCAATCTAGAGTTAGGTGCCATGTTGGTCTCGTTGGGTTTTACGCGGTCTGAGTAGGCAACATAAACAAAAATTTTACTTGATAATAAACCCATAACTAGCAGATCGCATCAATATCTATGTAATGGGAAGGATGGTTTTAGCAAGATATACTTGGTCCTGAGGTTTTCTCAGTGACTATACCTTGTAGCAGGTGCGGTTTTCAACCACCTGTCTTCGACGGTGTCTGTGTAGCTCCTGTTCTTGACCCGAACTATGGTTGATTGTCATCCTCCTGAGCGGCAGAAGCCTCCTACCTCTATAGATAGTCCACATCGACCACCAGGAACTCTAGTCATCCTAAAGAATGAATTAGAAGGAGTTGACTCCTTCTGTAGGAGTACTACTTATCGACACACTCTCCCACCACCAGTTATTTTTCTACAGTTGTCTTTCCCTCACCGTTCCTCCCTGAATGAGTAGAACTTGCTAAGGCTCTCTTGGTTATCACAACCAGAGAGGACAACAACTTTGTAGAGCAACTGCTATTCTTAGTTGTGTCTCTGGAGATGCCCCCTGTACCCCTCTATTTATAGTAGAGGGCAGGGTCAGGGTTCCCAGTCTATGCGTGAATACAAGGGTCTAGGATTTCCATGAATAATTTGCACTGTGGTAGGTGAATCGGTCATTTCAAAACTGAAATGGTCATTTGTCAAGGTGAGCCGATTGGTTTTCTAGTGAACCGATCAGTTGGGAGTGTGAGTCGATCAGTTAACCTAGTGAATCAGTCATTTCATTTCCCATACCTTCCTGCAATTGACTTTCCTTATTCATTTATAATTAATGCAAATATTAATTCTTGTCCCAATCGAATTGAACAAGTGAAATGAAAAAAAAATCTCTCAAATTGGGAAAACCCAACACTACTCGTTTGGTCCAAGTGAACTGATCAGTTCACTAGAGTACACCGGTCGTCTCCCTAACCATGAGCCGATCGGTTCACCCAGTGAACCAGTCAGTTGGTGGTCCAGATTGTACAGAACATTGTCAATTCAATTCTCAATCAATCTGACACTCTAATCAGTTGGTTCAACACTTGAACTTGATGATTTTGAGTCAAATCTATTGATTGAATGTTTGGTTGAGTACCTAAACACTTTAGTAATCAATCCAAACATCATTCATGTATAAACTCCTCTTTGAGGTTAATCCTTTGTGTGTAACCCTATAGGTCCCATTTCACGTTGGCAGTGAATGTCCATAACTAGCTTATGACATCATAAGAAAAGAGCAGTACCAAGTCCCACATCAGTGCTACCCAAGTGAAAAGGAAAGTTGGAGAAAAACTTTTAATCCTACAGTCTGTGATTGGTGTTCTAGTGGATGTATAATTCCTTTGTCTCTGATATCCAGAATGAAATCAAGGCATGGAGTTGTCATCCTTTCAATGTTCATTCATGTTTCTTGAACTAGAGTAGACTGTCTGAGATATGTGTGACATCAATATCATATACTTATTCACATGTGCATGTGCATGCCTTTCTCAATCTTGCTTATCAAGTGGCCTGGACATCATACACCCTTAGGAGGGACAAATCCCATATCTATCACTCATAGTCTATCTCATGCATCAAAGACACCCAATCATCACCGTTATAACAGCCCATTTTTAGGACTGCATTTGATGGTGTCAAAGTGTACCCAATCACATTCAATGAATGTAGTGATTTTAGGTCTAAGAATCACAATCACCACCATCACTGTGAGAGATGATTCTGACTTCCATGTCTTAGTTCCATGTGTCACTCTCATGGTGGGTCTTCCTGATACACTAATCTCTAACATGTATCTATGTGCTTGGTTTGATATCATATATCATGACTAATGAGTCACTTTCATCAACCAACACACACTCTAGTCTTTATGTGTCATTGTTGTCTGTCAACCTTCAACAATGACATTCCACTAGGGACATAATAAGAATGTAGATACTCTTAGCATCTGTATGATCTCATTGTTTAGGTACTCAACCTAAAGACATATGTCATTGAGTATTGTCATTCTTTAGACATTCATTCTACTCCATCATATATCTCATAATTGATTGAGCTAGAATAAATTGGAAGATCTCCTTTGATATTTATCAAATCATTCATGACGTATGCCAATCCAATCATCATAGATTGGCTCTCAGGGCATACATACCAATAGACTCCCACTTTCACTTAGAGCCAATCACCTTAAATCATATTCTTAGTGAACTCTAAACATGTCCAACATGTTTCTATTGTGCTAGTGCTAATCCAGTGAGTTAGCAACATTTTTATTTAGTCGGTATATTGCATGTTTCACATCTCCTGGATGTAAAACATTCTATACGAGATGGAGTTGTCATAATATGCTATCTGATATTCCTTGCCAAACAATTAGTTCCATAGTTTGACTTAGTATTTCTACCATGTCATCAATGGTTGGAATATCTATAAGTTCATCTATATGAACTTATAGATCCATATAGTATCGTCTATTGTTCATAACACAAGGATACTCGACATTCCTTTTAGAATTAAATAGCCTTTTAATTTTACTCAGAACATTTCCATTTATCAACACATATTCACTTTTATATTTTGTGATCATTTTTTGTCATTTAAGAAGCTTCCAGTGTAACTTATTTACACTCAACTCTTCCTTTTATTACCATAGAACTAATCCTTTAATACTTCATAAGTACTTAAATAAGTTCTTTATGGTATCCCAGTGACTCTCACTGGAAACAGACAGACATCCACTCGTCATGTCCCATACATACAATATAACTAAATGAGCATATCATATTGTCATGTCTAATACATACAAGATGATGAATGCAAACATATTTTCTTTTCATGTCTGATACATAAAAGATAATGGGATGATTACATACATGATAGATCCAATCAAATTGTGAATGCACAAGGCATCTATCTATATGTTCCTATTCTTCATAAGAATTTGGGACACTAGGCATCTAAGAGACTAACTCCATGTAATATGGACAAGTTTTCTCCCACTGAATCTTTGCATACTGAACCCTTCAGCACATACACTACAACAAACATTTACATCAGCGGCCTTTCAGAAATGCCACTGAAAAAAACCCAGTAAACATGCTTAGCGACATTTGTTGACATTTAAAAAAATGCCTCTAGCGCGAATGCCACTAGGAAGATAGTGGGTTAAGTTGTAAAAGCCACTAAACATTTTTCTTTAGTGGCTTCGAATAAATGCCACATAAAGGCCACTAAACCATCATTTGGCATTTATAGAAAAACCACTATCCATCATTTGTCTTTTGTACAAATGCCACTATTTTGTATAATGTTGTTGTATAAAACGATTTTGATTGAATGTAGTGGCTTATGAAAAAAGCCACTAATGACATACTAGTTCTGCATTACTAATTTTTTATGGATTTTATTCAGTCAATTTGTAGTTCACGATCAAGTTTTCTAATTGAATGCCAATTGAAGCTGAACACATTTTTCCAGAAGTATTGAACTTTTTTATTTATAATCAAATGACAATTACATGGGGAGGACATTTTACCTTTCCCCTTATATTCAATACAACACCATCACATATGACTATATATGGTACATATTCTAGACATGATCACTAACTGGATATCAACTCAATTTGCACTTGGAGACCCCCAAATGAATACAAATTCATTTTCTTACAAAAACATACAGCTCCATTCTAGCATTCCAAGTAGTTGTGAGCTTCTATAGGATTAGACCAATTACAGTGCAATGAAGGTTCATCCTTCTTCTCAGCTGTAGTGATAGCATATGATAGTTCGGTCATAAAGTCATCATATTCCTCAGTAGGTTCTTCCTTCTTCTCTTCCACCTTGGCAGCAGAAGCCGCAGGTGCAACTGCATTGCCTGAAGCAGCATCAGGCGCAGCAACAACTGCAAACTTGCTAGGATCCTGCCATGAAGTGAGCAAAAAGTTGAGCAGCTGCATGCAAATGTAAGACAAAATAACTTACAACACTAGCATGCAATAAGATAGTATCAGGGAAGATAGCACCATTTCCAAATTTATAAATAAGGTCATCTTCAGTAAGGTCAAGGACCTCAGGGTTGAATACAGATCCACTGTCATAAACTGACATCACAACTAGTCCATATGAGAATGGTCTAATGCCGAGCTTTGCAAGAAGGGCAGCCTCACAAGAACCCTCCTTCTCACCATTCCTAATAAGTTCGGCAAGGGTGATAATTTCAAATGCACCATTCACATTATGTCAGCTGAATAGAGTTTCCCACGCAACAAAGCTTTAGACATTTAGCTAAGCACACAACTAAGCAGATTATAGAAAGGGGGTAAATCTGACAATCTTGACAATTATGTAAAAGAGAAAGATTATAATCAAACTCAATCTCGTCCAGTGTTCTCATAAAACTATAGTCTATACATAATAAGTTGAAAGAATTTTAGTAAGGTAAGAAAGCATAAAATGATTAATAAGAGCAGAACCTGGTGAAGGCCTTCATGTTGTTATAGATAGATCTCCCTTCGTCAACTGCAATAAATATTGTACTGAAGTTATCATCAACAAGAACCATGTCTGAAGCCTCCTTGGCAACCTGGACTGACACATAGAAAGAGAAGAAACATCATTATCGATAATAATTACTAAAAGACAAGAAGATAGATATAGAAATTCCCATAGCAAATATAATCACCTCAGTTCTAGAAATTCCCATGGCAATACCAATGTATGCCATTTTTAGAGCAGGTGCATCATTGACACTATCACCAGTCATGGCAACCACCACATGAAAAAAACCAGTAACTGGAAAACATGCAAGAAGACTTTCCAGAGTAGGAAGCAAAAAGACATTTACAACCTTATCTATCGAGAATGGCCTTTAATCTCTTGGAGAAACCATTCTTCCTTGAGTCTTCTTCATAGACTTCTCAACCAGAGCATAGTTCTGGCATGTTGACAATGACTGCATGTACCTCTACAGAGAAATTAGGATGCAAAACTGTAGAGGTACACGAAATCATTGTCAACATATTAGTAATAGAAGAGCTAGCAGCAGTGTTAGTGAAGAGGATTGCATAAAAATGAAGTCTGATTGCATACACCTACATTAAGGCAAGACAAACGTTGATCATCATTGTTAGTAAGTATAACATTAGAATTTAAGCAGAACATACTACTTTAGATACTACTTTTACATACTACTTTGGCTAGGGTGCAATACATCAACATATCTGATCAGACAACCTTATCTCTCGAGAACGACCTTTCATCTCTTGGAGAAACCATTCTTTCTTGAGGCTTCTTCGTAGACTTATCCACCACATCATAGTTTTGACATGTTGAGAAAGACTTAATGTACCTCTGTAGAGAAATTAGGACGCAAAACTACAGAGGTACACGAAGTCATTGTCAACATATCAGTAACAACAAAGCTAGAAGCAGTGTTAGTGAAGAGGATTGCATAAAAATGAAACTCTGATTGCATACACCTACATTAAGGCAAGGCAAAAGGTGATCATCATTGTTATTAAGTATAACATCAGAATTTAAGCAGAACATACTACTTTAGATACTACTTTTACATACTACTTTGTCTAGGCTACAATACATCAACATAGCTGATCATACAACCTTATCTCTTGAGAATGGCCTTTAATCTCTTGGAGAAACCATTCTTTCTTGAGGCTTCTTCGTAGACTTCTCCACCAGAGCATAGTTATGACATGTTGAGAAAGACTTATTGTACCTCTGCAGAGAAATTAGGATGCAAAACTACAGAGGTACATGAAGTCATTATCCACATATTAATAACAGCAGAGCTAGCATGTGTTAGTGAAGAGGATTGCATAAAAATGAAACTTTGATTGCATACACTTACATTAAGGCAAGGCAAAAGGTGATCGTCATCATTAGTAATTTGGACATTAGAATTGAAGCAGGACATACTACTTTAGATACTACTTTTAGATACCACTTTTGCTAGGTTGCAATACATCGAAGGAGCTGATCAGGAAACCTTCTCTCTTAAGAATATGTGAGATAATCCAACACACATAGAAGCATGCGACTAAAATAAGTCAGATACATTTCAGACAGTGGAAACTTCATGCCAACAAAACATGCATATATAAGTCAAATAATAATGACAAACTAAAATAAACATTGGTTGCTACTTTGTAATTTTCTCATTCAAAACTATCATCCTCATCACTTTGATATACACTTTTGTCATCCTGCTAAATTTGGGATTGATCTTTCTCAATTGTTGAACTATCAACAGTAATTCCTTCCATATCCAATCTAACTATGTCACAGTCTGCATTTTCATTCTCTATTGTCATTGATGGCCCATCTCTAGGTTGACCATGCACATAAGCTTCGATAGTCTCACTACAAGATGGATCTTCCATGTTGAACGTATCTCGTGGGGGAATCTTTACAGCAAAATGCTACCCTTTTGTAGTGACATGTTCTACATAAAATAATTAGCCAACTTTAGATGCCACTACATACGGTTCTCCAGTTGATTGAAGTCATCTCAAATTAACAAGAGTCAACCCATGTTCATCATGCTTGATTATCCTCTTGGAGTAGATGTCCACCCAATCACACTTAAATAATGTCACCTTAAAGTGTTCATAATAATTGAGCACAATAACATCCTTCAAAACACCATAGTAGGTAACATTTCTAGTAATTGGATTGCGGTCAGTGGTTTTAGCATAACAATCAGTCTTAGCTACCAGAAAGACTCCACTATTTTGTGTCGTTAGATGTCGATCTTTTTCTTTGGTATGGAATCTGTGACCATTGACAATGTAGCCCTTATACTTAACGATCAATTGATGTGGACCTTGAGAAAGAAACTTGATTTTATCATCCACCATCTCTGTTCTTAGGAGTGTCTCAATCTAACATAAGAAAAGTTTGTTAGTATTTAATCATGAAGCATAAAAAAATTAATTATGACAAATTAACTTACATGTTCCTTAAACCATCCATCAAATAAGTTACTATGTATTCTATGTACCTCCTTTAAGGACTTATGAATATGTTTTAGCCTAATGATATCAAAGTTCTTCCTGAAAACAAAATATGTGCAATATTTAATTGGAATATTTAATACTATTTTAATAATAGAAGACAATTGTCACTAACTTAGTCAATGTAGGGTTCAACTGCGTCACAATTAAATAGTACATGCTTATGGGCTTGTTGCAATGTATGTTCATCCAAGACACATGCTATCATTTTACCAACACCACGACCTACTGTCGATAAAATCAACCAATCATCACTGTCATATGTTGGCTCGTTTTCGAAATTTATTTCTTCAATATCGTTTCTATTTGGCCGATTTAATTTTGTTTCAACTCCATCCAAGTATCTTGAACAAAAAGTAAGACAGTCTTTAGCTATATATCCTTCTGCTATTTATCCTTCTGGATATCTTTTATTATGAACATATCCTTTTTAGGGTCTGTAGATACCTGATAACAAAGTTGGCAAAAATATTATGACAAATTAAATTCCAATAGGTGAAGTCATCATGACGTATGAAAAGTTACCTTTCAATTGGATACATCCAATGATACTGAACAAGGTCGGCTATCTTAGCTTAAAAAATGAGATGGACTGATAGATGCACCATTATGTCAAAAAAACATGGAGGGAAAATCTTCTCCATCTCACAAAGTGTCACATCTATTGAATTTTCCAATGCAGCAAAATCATTTGTGTCTATGACTTTAGTGCACAACCTCTGAAAATAGTGACAAAGATTAATAATACATGACTTAGCATTCTTACTGGGAAAAGACACAATCACAGCTAATGGCAGAATTTGTTGCATCAACACGTGATAATTGTGACTTTTCATTGGTAGCATCTTCTGATCTGTCGGCCGTGCACATCTAGATATATTAGATGCATACCCATCTGGAACTTTGACAGATTTTAGGAGGTTGCAAAATGATATTTTTTCTTCTTTTCTCATCGTATAGCAAGCTGGAGGTAGTATGGAATGTGTGCCTACAGTTTATGGATGAAGCAGAAATCGAATTCCCATATCCTCCAAATTCTTCCTTGCATTCCAGTTGTCCATACCTTTATCCTTCAGACCTAGCAATGTTACAACAATACTCTCACATATATTATTCTCAATGTGCATGACATCCAGATTGTGCCTTACAATGTTAGATTTCTAATTGGTAGCTCAAAGAATATGCTTTTCCTATTCCAATTGTGTGTGGAATCTTTACCTCTCGGCCTTTTCTTACCAATTACAATGCTTCTGCCATCCAATTGTGACAAGATTTCAGCTCCAGAAGGAGGTTTAGGTGGACTCCTAAATTCTTTCTCACCGTCAAATGTCCTAGCTTCTTTTCGGAATCTGTGGCCAGCTGGCAAAAACCTATGGTGTCCTCTGTAATAAACTTTACGGCTATGTGGCAACCAATGTGAGACAGTATCTTTATTACAATAAGGACATGCTTTGTAGCCTTTAGTACTCTAACCAGATAGATGTGCATATCCTAGAAAATCACTAATAGTACATAATAAAGTAGAACACATCTGAAAGAATTCCTTGGCTCCAACATCATATGATTGTACACCAGTACTCCATAGTTCTTTCAGCTCATCAATCAATGGACACAAGTAAACATCTATATTCTGTGGTGAAGATGGTCCAAATATTAGTAGGGACAACATAAAATACTATTTCTTCATGCACAACCAAGGAGGTAAATTATATGGAATAATTACAACAGGCCATGTACTATGAGAATTATTCGTTGTCCCAAAAGGATTAAATCTGTCAGTGGAAAGTCCCAATCGAATATTTCTAGCATCTGCAACAAATTTTGGATGCATAACATCAAATGTTTTCCATACAGGTGAATCTACCGGGTGTCTTAACTTGTCATCTTTTTCATATTCTTCTGCATGCCACTTCATTAAGGAAGTGGGTTTTGATGACATGAACAACCTCCTCAGCCATGGTATAAGTGGAAAGTGTCTAAGCACTTTGGCAGGTGTTCTTCTGGGTTTGTTTACTAGCTCCTCATCATCATCATCTGGTATTGAAGTCGTTATCCATCTTGATTCTCCACATGTATCACAAACGTCTTTATCAGCAGACTCCTTCCAAAACAACATGCAACCATTTTGAAAAACATGAATCTTCACATAATGTAATCCCAACTCCTTTATTGTCTTCTTCATCTCATAAAAGGAATTAGGTAATTGTTCTCCTTCTGGTAGCATTTTTTTAAAGAACTTAAGAAACATAGATGATGCTTTCTTACTCAAGGCATTAAGACAAGCTAGGTGATAGAATTTTAGGATGCAAGCAAGTTTGGTAAGTTTCTTACACCCTAGATATAATTCTATCTCAGAATCCTTTAACAAGACTTAAAATTTGTCAGCATTTAAATGTTGATCAGTAGACGACTGTACTCCTTCCATATTTTCATCTTCACTGAAACTCGAAAAACACATGCAACATATCTTGTAAATTTTCATCATCTAGACAATCACCATGATTAGTTGGAGCATCCATTTCAACATCAACATCTTCTCCATGAAAAGCCCAACAAATATAGCTTTGTAAGAAGTCATTCCAGAATAGATGACTCAATGCAGTATGTCTCGTGACCTGGTAAACACTTTCTACAAGGGCATACAATCTTTGTCTCCAATCGCTGAATGTTGTAAAGAGAAATCCAAAAAGCTGGATACTCCACATAGGTATTTACTACTCGTTCGGTCATCCTCTTCTATCTAAGACTTATCCATTCTACAAAAATAGTAAAAAATATAACATCAAGAATTGTGACACCCGTTTGACTGGTGAATTGTGAGAAATACTACAAAAATACATTTATTGGTGATTTCCTTATTTAAAAGTAACAAAATTTCATTCTACAAAAATAGTAAAAAATACATTTATTGGTGATTTCCTTATTTAAAAGTAACAATTTCATCAAGAATTGAGACACCCATTTGACTGGTGAGTTGACCATTTTGTTGATGATGCTGTGTCACGGAGGGAGTCCCTCGTAGATGAATCCATTTAGCATGTTCGGAAGCCAGACCTGGTCCTCTCAGTCAATTAGCATGTTTAGAATCAACGCAAGCCAACTGGTTGTGGATACCTTAAAGTGCATTCACCATCATACTGAACGTCGATTACAGTTGTCGAGGTTCCATACTTTAAAGTCACTTGACTGGCCGTGTAGCATCTTCCGTTCAAATGATGCCACTGTCTAGTAATGGTGAGTGGTGCTAGTGTACGATGGTCTAGGGTGATGTCCAGCTATTCTATTTTAGGGAAAAGGACAGGGGGGGTCGAGGCCCAGGCCATAATGATTGTTGTGGGTGGAAAGAGACTACAAAATATTAATACTAACAATTGTAAGTATATATAACAATGTTATATATTTTCAATATGTATATATAATGATGTTACATATTTGTGAGAGACAACTTGAGAAATACAAATCAGACTTAGATGGAAAGTAAGACAAGTATGTCATTATACCAATAATTATTGCAGTCTACATTATGAATTATTATGTATGTTTTAAAGAGATCACTTATGAATTATTATGTCAACATTATGCTTTTCAATTATACTGATCACTTCATTTCACATTACCTGGTTTCTCAAACGATTTTGTGGGAAGACCATGTAAACATCGAATAGAAAATACCAATCCACCATCTTAATCGGGAAATGATTAGTTACATGTGATGTTTACATGAACTGTATAAGTCATATTTTGTTAACATCTTTGAAGTGCTATAGTTTCTTCATTCTTGTCTTTCTTCAAAATTATAACAGTAAAGATAAAAAGTACTGACAATGTATGTAGAACAGAAGTCGGATCCAAGGCAAATACCTTTTAAGTATTGTCAATTGAAATGGCTGGAAACATTAGTGGACTACTATTGGTAAATAAGTTATTAGTCGGAATATTTTTTTTTATTCTGCTGCAAGGTTTCCCATTAATAGTTATTGATGATTTAGGATAACCTATAGATGAACAACAAATTCCAAGTGGCATGGCATTCGATACCTACATATTTTTTATCCACGCATGAGAATTGTTGACACTTTACATGCCTATTAGCCACCGATCACGAAAGAGACCTTGAAGGAGGTATGTAAGCTACATATTAGCTAACATAATAGGGTGCAACGATGGTTTCCTGAAGAGGATTGATCGGAGTCCCTCACTCAAGCTCGCTGACGCCGTAGGGGCAGATTGAGTCTGTGGCGGTGCTTCAGCTGGGCTCGGTCTGCCAAGGTGGATGAGGAAGAACGAATGGTGCCTGAGTATGATTTGGTTGGGCTCGGTTTAAATAGGCAGAGGAGGAAGAACTAACACTCACGATCACATGCAAGGTGTCACTGCGGCACCGACAACTTGGCACTCCATAGCCAACAACTATTGGTACCACGGAAGGCAACTAGCGAACAACAGGCGCCACCAGTCTCTCCTAGTCTGCAGACGATCGTGAGCCACCAACGGACCTAGGGCACGATGGGCCAGGGAGTGAGGAAGTCACACAGGGAGAGGGGGGGAGCTCGTAAACATCGAGCTGAATGAGTGAAGTGTGCAGCGTGAAGGGAAAATTTAATTTGGAGCGGGAAGTCAATATAGTTTAGCAAAATATTTCCTAATTTGGTATGGTAATTTTAGATTTCCCCTCATTAGAAATAAAAATTCCTTTAATGTTATGTCCTTTTTAGAAATCCTATAATAGGTATTTCAGCGGCATTTTAATTAAAAATGCCTGTATATTAGAAAGATAATGGCTTTTTTTTATAAATGTCACTTAAATAAATGCCACTAATGGGCAGTTTTGCTGTAATGAGACTGCCAATGTATGCTCTTCCTTTATTAGGTCAAGAGACTTCCAATAACTATCTTTATAGGTCTCTATTCCTATCACATAGGACATTTCTCTTTATTTCTTTAAAGAAGGTATTTCCACACCAATTTTGTTTTATTAGAATGTTTCATTCCTCATCATCATGTAGAATATGAATATGCACCCATTAAGTCTTTGTAAATATAGATCCTTTCTTTATTTTGACATATCAGTCAAACCTTTTGACTATATAATCAAAGTAAAGACTCCAGTTTTGAGGTGCTTGCATTTAATCAATCATATTGATTAAACTCTTATAACTTATAGACTGCATTTGCAATATCAGAATTCTAAAACCCTTCAAGTTGTTTCATGTATACAACCTCATGTTATTCCTTCTAGGAATGCTATTTTAATGCCCATATGAAAATTTTCATAGTCTTTAAGTTCCAATAGAAAACATGATCATGTATGTCCTATAGTCACTGTAATTGGTTAAATAAAATTATCAAGTTCAACACCTTAAACTCACTTGAAATTATCTCAACCAATCAGCTCTTTAAATGTCATCCATGTCAGTCTTAACTCTTAAGACCCAATAACAATTATGTGTTTTATCCCTATAAGTGCTACCATTAAGCTCATACCTTATTTGGTTCACATGGACATCGTTTTGGATCTTATGACTTCAAGCCATAACTCAAAATCTGGTTCCTCAACATCATTTAGATGGATTATTGGCTCATCATCATATGACCAATTTTCACCTTTGAGTTTGTAGGATATCATTATCTATCAAGCTCAAGGTGTTTTCCACTAGATATATGAGGTGTATCTATTACATAAGGAATTTGAGATTCCACAACATTTGGGATTCTTAATCTCCTTTTATACGTTTATTTAGTGTAAAGCATGCTCTTTAGACGAATTCTAGAAGATTAGTTATTCATTTAATGATCATACTCTTACTATTTAGAGTATGATTCCTTCTTTGATTTAGACATCATTATACCTTAATCATGAGTTCTCTATGATACACTATCATAGTTACTCATAAGGTCCTCAAACATTTGGTTTAAGTATCTCATTCATTGATCATATCAAAGAGTTAGTACTTTTACCAAGTTTGTTCTTCATTTATGATATTCTTGAACATTTCAAGATATTCATATTGGTATTTTATTAAATACCATATCTGAAGTATTAGCATTTACTCCAATAGGTATGTATATACATCAACATGTATTATACCTAATAAAATAGTCATTCTCCCACTACATCTAGTAAACATTGACTTGTCAGCATGCCCAATAAACAAGGCATTCATATCTCTTAATGGTTCATTAACCAAGAGAGTCTAGTTTATCCATCAATATGGAACCTAGAGATTGATAATGCTAATTTATTGTTTGAGTCATCAATAACTTTTAGGTATTATTATTTTATCTCATGCATACCAAGTACCACAAGATAACTAAGGCATTTCCATAAAAGATCATATCCTTGAAATTGAAACATGAATTTTATTGATAGACATACTTTTCATTACAAGATGCAGAAATAAAAATTCTTCTACTTATGGGAAAAATGAAATAGCAGTTCATAACTCTATTACATGCCCTTTGCGCTGAAATAAACTAAAGGTACTACTATCAATGACAGCAACACTTGCTCCAATGTTGATGAGTGTTCCTTCTTAGTCCTTTCATAAAGGCCATCACTTCTTTTCAGATCCTACACATCATATATGTCAGATCTATATCATGGTATCATATACCTAAGAAAAAGAAGCATTTAAAGTTTATTTCATGATACCCAAGGTGGAGACTTCCATCCCCTCCTTCTAATTCTTTAGTTCATCTATGTAGAGAAGGAATTTCTCTTCCAATGTCCTGGCTCATGACAATGGTGACATTTGCCTCCCTTGTTCACCCCTCCCTTGGCTTTGAGATTTGAAGATGACTTGGGCCGTTGGCTAGCATAGGAACCTTTCTTTTCTTTGCCCTTTACCTTGCCCTTAGACTTTCCATTCTTTCTACTGATCATCATCACAAATTTGGGTTTGTCTTTCTTCATTTGTGCCTCAATTGTCCTCAACATGCCCAACAACTCTATCAGGTCTGTCAAAGTTGTTCATGTTGTAATTCATCACAAACTGATTGTAGGATTCTGGAAACGATTACAATATCACATTAGTAGCCAACTCTTGGCTCAAAGGGAATCCTATTTGAGTTAGGTAATCCACATTCCCAATCATCTTGAGTGTGTGAGGGCCTACTGGATCTCCTTCTATTATGATACACTTTAGCAATGCCTTGGAGATATCATATCTCTCTTGTCGTTCTTAGTCTTGATACAAGTTCTTGAGATGTTGAACCATCTCTAGGACGTCCATGTTCTCATGTTGTCTCTGCAACTCATAGTTCATTGATTACAACATCAAGCACTTCACATCAATGGCATCCTTAGTATGCTTCTTGTAAGCATCCTTTTCAGCCTTTGGTGCATTGGGAGTGGGTTCTTCTGGTTCTAGTGTATCTAGGACATAGAGCTTTTGCTCTTTAGTAAGAACAATTCTCAACATCCTAAACCAGTCATAGAAGTTGTTCCCATTTAGCTTGTCCTTTTCAAGGACCGATCACAACAAAAAGTGATTGTTGTTGGTAGTCAATTATTCTATAAAAAGGAAATTTGCAATTTTAGTTGAAAACTCTTTTGATTTGATTTGATTTGAATTGAAAATTGATGATATTAATTAGGTATTTAATTAATTATCACTCTCAATATTTTGATCAAACTAATATCCCTCACCATCAATTCAGAAGATTGCAGCGTACAACCTTCTAGTGAGCAAGATCCAGACTTCCTCTAAGTTATAGACCAGTGAGGGCTGTCACTGACAACTAGATTCTTTCAGGTAGGCAACTTTTTCCAATTGCATCATATGCAACTCTTGATAGATTTTATGCACAAATCTTTGTCATGAACATCTGCATGCCTCATGGTGCTTAATCCTATTAAGATCACCTTGTTAAGTCCAACCCAAAAGACAACATGATGAATATGCACCCTACGAAGGTAGACCCACATATTCACCATCACACTTCCATGAGATAGATGGTGCACCACGCGAAGGCATGCCCACACTTAGTTGATCAAGCATTTCAAGTGTGCTACTTTTGGAAGGAATCTTCAACTTAATATGTTTGTTGAGGGGTTCTATTATGCTTATATATGCATATATGTATCCAATCACATATATAGTATGTATCATATACATGCTATATCCCACAAAAAAATGCAATAATGATAAAGTGATGATTATGGCCATCCTATTGTAGCTCCTTGGATCCAGAAGGAATTATGGTCATCTAAGGTCTACATCATATGCAACCTGTTATTGATGAAGATTTGTGCTTGCCAATTCAAGTTGACTGGTTCAACCTTTGAACCAGTCAACTCGCCTCTTGGTCGATCGGTTGGTCTCCTCCGGCCAGTCGTTTGGCTCCTCTAGATGGTCTGCTCGTCCTATCATCTAGGCTTCTCATCGGTCCACCAAATGCTCCTCAGTCAGTCGTCTCGGTCCATCAAGCGATCATCTTCAGTCTTCGTCATAATAAGAAATAAACCTAATCATATTTTACATAATCTTTGTGAAACCTTGAGTTACATTTGAGGGGACCAAAGGTAGAAGAGAATCTCGAGTTATCTCCAGTTACATTTAGAATAGAAGAAGAGGGCTCAGTGCGCAGATCGAGATGCAAACCATAACCAACCACACACATGTACATAGGGTTTATAGGCCATAACCATGCTATACATCCACCATCAAAACTATTTTAGGATGACACATATCAATTTATATATACCATATCATATATGTATATATTAGTTTGGGATCATGTGGTATTAATCAGATGTTCACATTAGTCATTTAAATATTTGCATTGTATGCAACAAATAAAATATAGTGAAACCAAAATCTAATCATATCAATTATCCCAAAACATAGAGTATTGACGTGGCTCTGATACTACTGTTGGGTTTTATGAGGTCTGAGTACGTAGCAGATCACATCAATATCTATGTAATGGGAAGGATGATTTTAACGAGATATACCTAGTCTTGAGACTTGCTCAGTGACTATACCTTGCAACAAGTGCGGTCTTCAACCACCTATCTTTGATAATGTCTGTGCAACTCCTGGTCTTGACCCAGACTGTGATTGACTGTCGTCCTCCTGAACGATAGAAGTCTCCCACCTCTATAGATAGTCCACATGGACCACTGGGAACTCTAGTCATCTTGAAGAATGAACTAGAAGAAGTTGTCCCTTTCTGTCAATGTACTAGTCACCAACACACTCTTTCACCACCAATTACTTTTCCAGTAGTTGTCTTTCCCTCACTGTTCCTCCCTAGACAGATAGAACTTGCTTGGGCTCTCTTAGTTACCATAACTAGAGAGGACAACAACTTTATAGAGAAACTGATGTTCTGAGTTGTGTCTCTGTAGAAGCCCCCTGTATCCCTCTATTTATAGTAGAGGACATGGTCAGAGTTCCCAGTCTGTGTGGGAGTAGAAGGGTCTGGAATTTCCATGAATAATTTGCACTGCGGTAGGTGAATCAATCGTTTCATAACTAAAACAGTCGTTTGGCAAGGATAGTCGATCAATTCACTAGTGAACTGATCCATTGGGAGTGTGAGCCGATTAGTTCACCTAGTGAACCAGTCATTTCACTTCCCAAACCTGCCTGCAATTGACTTTCCTTACGTTTGTAATTAATGTAAATATTAATTCTTGTCTCAATTGAATTGAACAAGTGAAATGCAATTTGTTTCTCACAAATTGGGAAAACCCAACACTACTCATTTAGTATAAGTGAATCGATCAGTTATCACTAGATTGAACCAGTCATCTCACTAATAATGAGCCGATCGGGTCACCCAGTGAATCGGTCGGTTGGTGGTCCAGATTGTGCAAAACATAGTCAATTCCATTCTCAATCAATCTGACACTCTAATCAGTTAGTTTAATAATTGAACATGATGATTTTGAGTCATGTCTATTGATTGAATGTTTGATTGTGTACTAAACACTTTAGTTATCAGTCCAAACATCATTCATGGATAAACTCCACTTCCAGGTTAATACTTTGTATGTGACCCTATAGGTCCCATTTTATGTTGGAAGTGAATGTCAATAACTAGCTTATGACATCACAAGCAAAGAGTGGTACCTAGCCACACATCAGTGCTACCCAAGTGAAAAGGAAAGTTGGAGAACAACTTTCAATCTTACAATTTGTGATTGGTGTTCCAGTGAATGTATAATTCCTTTTTCTCTGATATCCTGAATGAGTTCCTACCAATCTAGACAACACTACTCATCTCTGTCATCCAAGTGTCCTAAACATGTTGTGACTCTTCGTGAACACTACCTTGTCCTCCCGAAATCTCACTGGTAACAAATCTCAAACTCTATATCCAACAGACCAATTACATTTCTATCGTATAAAATATCACACCTCATTTTTGTTATCCGATTATATATCTTGTTTTATTATATTCAACCTTCGGTTACTGTCAACTATTGGACTTTTCAAATAATGATCAACGCACTCTTCAAATAGAGGACTCTTTGATTGTATCAAAGCGGTATTGTTTTGATATATAATCTCTTGTTGATAAGATTTTGTGGTTATTGTTATTCTGATTCATCATATCCTCTATCTGATTTAAACACTCATATGTGACGCCATTATTTCAGGATCTTGAGGATTTTCAAGCAATGGGACGAAGTGGGGAATTATCAAGGAGTCTTTTTCTATAGCTTGGGAAGTATGTTTCCAAGGCATCCACCCCAATATAGGGGTGTCAAACTCATCCCTATTACTTCTGGTATGACAAATAGTCTGCTACATTATGTCAAGTGCCAAGCCTCCCGCCATCAGTGCACTAGCTTTGACGTATAGCTATAGACGGAGGACAATCTCTTATCATATTGATGTAGCCATGCCCACTACATCAATACACTTCTTACGTCTAATTGAGGGGGAGTAACAGTCACTTGTAGTGACGACGCTTTAAAAAGATGGAAGACTGGACAAATTTAGTGATTTCGGGTGCAAGAACCCGCAACGCCAGTTGTGTATGCCTTTCCAAAGTAGGAGAGGACATCAACGAGGGTTATTATTTACTATAGCACTAAGATCATACCATAATCATACGAACCCTAGGTGTACACAATGAACATGACAATCAGTTTTGGTTTCTGGGGTTCTCATCAATATTGCATCATGTGGGGCCCTTCAATTGAACCAAGAGAAGATAAGAATTTTCTAATTCTTTGGTAGCTTCCTGAGTATCCGTAACAGTTGTCATTTTGGATCGATTTGATCATTGAATGATATCAATTCATTGGAACAACACTGGAAACAATTGAACTGTACATGCAAATAGATGACAAAATGTCTCCATATAGATGCAACACAACACATAGTAGGAGCTAATTAGTAACTATTGATTTCATGAAAATTATCTGATTTATTGTTTCTCTAATTGTAGTTTCAATTTTTTAGTTGATCGTACAAGAAATGTCTACCAACAAGATTTATGGACAAAATGTTCTTACAAATAAATATTGGTAATTGGGATTAAACCACTACAATTTCTCTTCAAAAAAGAATGGATCTATTGGTAAAATATCTTGTCATGAATAGATTGATTACAGTGATGCTTTCCGATTTATTCAATTGTTATTTAGTTTTTAATTGACTATATTGATTGGTTGACACAAGGACTAACATGCTGACCATTTTTTCGACCTTAGAAGAATCTTACAACAGAAGATACGATCTCTAGCCGGTTAGATGATCTTGTTTCTGGGTTAATATCATTCATTTTTAGATGCTTGTTTATGAGTAAAATCCAGTCAAATTGTCATCATTTTATATATATTCAAAGAAAAGTTTTATGCAGCCGCACATATTAGAGTCTAACATTTCCATATTGTTTCTATATATTATAGTTATTATATCGAATGCCAATTCATAATATACATGTGTTTTTACATTATTAACAATTTTATGCACACCATAATTGTATTCCAACTCGATTTGCACTTGCAGTTAGTTTGAGCTTGAAGATGGAACATATATGTCAGACTAAAATGGAAACATATATTTGGAATTATTTATTTGATTCTTCCTATGAGTATCTTTTGATTCGAATCTCACATTGGTTTACACTGGAATAGTGAAATAATCTTCATTTTCTATTAATTTTCTTCTAGATTTAACATCAAAGGTATTCTCCAATATAATTATCCAATAATGTGCATTAATATTTCATTCATGTCAAAGTGCATTCAAAATTCTTTAAGAAATCCAAGATTCTTTAAAAATGACATTAAAATTGGGAAAAAAACTAAGATCCTATCATAATATAAACGATTAGAGTTGATTTTAGCAATTTTGTTTGTTGATGATCTGATACAATTAATGATGGGAAAATATGTGGAACTTGGCAATTTGAGTCACAAGTTGACATTGTAAGTGTCATGGTTACTAATATATCTTATAGAAAGAAGCATATGGAAAAACAAAGGGTGTTCAGCTGTAATACACTACAATTACGCTTATGGAGGTGATCCAAAATCTTTTAATGAAATGTTTGATATATTTAAATCTGACTGAAATGTGCAACTACAAAAAATCGTATAATTAATATAAGTAATGCAAGAATTTACTTCAAATTTAGAATATATAGTGCTCATGGTTGTATTGTATGTAATATGTTCTTTTGCATTTCTAGAAGATGTTAAAATTGTCTAAGATGAATTATTTTTAATCATCTTATGTATTTCGCATAAAAGATTTAAATCACAATATCTAGAAGTCACTTTGAACTGAAACAACCACGTTCAAAATAAAACAATTAAGGTTCATCCATATATCAAGATATTAATAGTTGGTATGGTTTTCATCCATTAACTTAGAATTAATTTGCATTTTTTAGAGATCGTGATTTAACCGATAATGGAATTATCTTGTACAATATATACTAGAAAATATAGGACTAATTCAATGAATGCCAACTCACAATTGTGTTTGCGTTAATTATTTAAGTGAAAAGAACAACCATTTAGGCACTAAACATGTATCACAAAATCAAAGTAAATGACAACCACTATGATGCCTCAATAATATGAAACAACAAATTCTTCATCATTTTAGTAAAATTAGAATGTTTACCTTGAGAAAGAAAATACTCTTTTAGAAGACTCACCAAAATAAAATTCGAATTGGCATAACCATGGAGACAGTTATAATTTTAATAATCAAGGGTTTTATGATCCTTATGGTAACTGCTCCATTATAGTGTCACAAATAAAGTTCAACATCCTTTTATAAAGGTACTAAATTTTTTTAATTCAAATAGTGGAAATTGAGGGCAAGGTATGATAAGACTAATGATGTATACTATAATATTTCAACTAATAGGGAATTGAATACTACCCACAATATAATGTTGAAATAAATACATGTAAAAAGCGTTCAGTCAATAATCAAGTACTAGAAAAATGTGAATATAAAATACAAAAAATTGAAGGAAAATTGTGTATAAAACCTAAATATACATTAAAATTAGTAAGGTCATGACAGAATAATCTAAAATTATTTTCATTATAAAATATTATTATTATTTTTAGGTATGATAAAAAATATTTTTAATCAATTATGTATATTAATCTCAAAATGAAAATAAATTCATTTGTATAATATCTTTATAGTGTTTTTCACATATCATATAAGAACAAGTCCTTTTTCCAGATTTATATTAAGTGTTTATTTAAATAATGTACTCTATTTATAAGTCTTTGTGTTGAATATTATATATGTTCCTTGTTTCATATTAGGCTCAAGATTTTTTTATTCTTTTGTATTTGCAATAAAAATGGTTTTTTCTTGCTGTTTTTCAACATATTGATAGAAGGAATGCATATTATAGATTAAATCACTCCAATAGTTATCTATGCTGAAGTCAAGTATGATTCCTTGTCTTCACAATATGAAAACATTTTCATAGAGTACAATATGCACATAATCACTTATATCTTGTATTGGTTCAAATAGAATAAATAAAATTTAATTTGTAAAATGTTATCACCTTTGTATGCATTTACTAAGTTCTTAAGATCTTTTCTATCTATCTCAATATAAAATGCATTATTATTGTGAGGCAAGAAGTTAATCCCTCTAAAGTTGACTACGACAAGAAATTCAACCATATATAACATGGAGTGGTATATGCATGGTTTAAATATTATATTAATAAAACTAAAAAAAATTACCTATATGTAATCCATTTGGCTAAGTTCTTTTAATTATTAGAATCTTTCATATATAACATGAAACCATTCACACATCACACGAATCTTGTATTAGTTTAGTATATTGTGTTTTGTATAATAAAATTTAAATGAATCCTATTTGCAGATTTTAATAGACAAATACTTCCACATTTTATTGACCTCAACTCTAATGGTTGTATAGAACTAATTGAATAATGATTAGAAAATGTATTTTTGTTGTCTAAAATAGAAGTTTGAATTCCAGAAAAGCTATTTAGGATGGATCATTCAGAGATAACAATTTACATAGTGTAATTCAAATTGGATTGAGATAAAGACAAGATCTATATCTTTCTATTCATGCCAATGTAAGTAGAAAATATTAGATAATAAGGAATTTTTGGGTAAACCATCTCAACTTTTCTTAATTTGTTGGGAAGTAAAAAAATCTGATCAATATCGATCCCACTACGACTATTTTTTTCTCTTTTTATTCATTTATATACACCCAATAGACTCCACACACTCTTTTTGTAGATAAAATTGATTGGGGGAGAGAATCATAGTCATAGATACATGAAGGATTGAACTAAAACTCATCTTTCCTTATCACATGGATAAATCTTCTTCTTATGATCTCATGTTGTAAAATCACCTATGTAAAATATAGAAATTAATGAAGAAAAGTATGGTTGTGTTAAGTGTTTTCATGTACCCATAATCTAAAGTGCAATTGTCTAGAATAATTTTTTCAAACACAAAACAAATTTTAGTTGACGTATTCCCAGTACAAACCAACTTTTTCATCGTGCATATAAATATTATAAAATGGAGTTTCTTCTATAGAATTACAACAAAACAAGCTATGGTGACATCTGCATGTGTTTTATTAAGTCACATTTGCATGTGTTTTATTAAGTCCGCCTTTGTTGGCATTTGTGTTTACTGTAAGATGATAAAACTTGTGCTATGGAAGAGAATTTGAAATAAAAGAACCTAGAGTCATTGAATAACCAACCATGGGCAATGCCCAAAATAATTGTGTAGTGTATAGAGAGTTTAGAAGCATTTGCGTGTAGCTCAATTTTTATAGACATAAACTCTATTCACACTCATTGCTATTGTGGACAGTGGATTCTTAACTATAGAGATGTGTAATGAGTCATTTATAATTAATGCTGATGACTCATGATTATGTAGATTATATTACTACATATATGACACATCAATCATGATATAATATATATTAAGGAAATTCATTAAATATCAACATTACAAAAATATTTAGAAGAAAACCAGCAATCTAAACTCACAATCATCACAAACATGAAATAAAAGTATGAATAGAAAGAGAGATATTTGGCATGAAAATGTTTGTGGGGACAAATGAAAGGGGGTACCATATGCGAATGATAAATTAACAACAATAGACAACATGAAGAACGGTGGAGGGTAGACACTATTTTTCTCTTTATGAACTTTGACTAAACATGAACACTTTTATGTGACTAATATGCATTTCCCATGTTTGATCAACAAAATGTTTTAACCTTTGTAATTCAAATTATTATATAATTTTTTTTCTTCGTAGTCTAACAATTAGCTATGAGCAAATGTCACATGCAAAGCATGTGCATCTACTAGTATCATATATTGATTCACATGTGCATGCACATGCATTTCTTAGTCTCTCTTATGAAGTGGCATGGCCATCATACTCCCTTAGGAAGGACAAATCCGCCATCTATCACTCACAATCTATCTCATGCGTCAAAGCCACCCAATCATCATTATTATAACAACCCATGTTTCAGGACTGCGTTTGATGATGTCAAAGTGTACCCGATCACATTTGATGAGTGTAGTGATTTTAGGTCTAAGAATCACAATCACCACCATCACTATGAGAAATGATTCTGACTACCATGTCATGGTTTCATGTGTCACTCTCATGGTGGATCTGTCTGATACACTGTTCTCTAACATGTATCTATGTGCTTGGTTTGATATCATATATCATGACTAATGAGACACTGTGATCAACCAACACACACTCTAGTCTTGATGTGTCATTGTTGTCTATCAACCTTCCATAATGACATCCAACTAGGGACATAACAAGAATGTACATACTCCTAGATTCTGTATGATCTCATTATTTAGATCCTCAACCTAAAGACATACATCATTGAGTACCTTCATTCTTTAGACATTCAGTCTGCTCCATCATATATCTCATAATTTATTGAGCTAGAATAAATTGGAAGCTTGCCTTTGATATTTATCAAATCAATCATGACGTATGCCAATCCAATCATCATACGATTGGCTCTCAAGATACCAACACGTCTTCCCAATCTGGGGCCTGAACTCGTATGACCTTCTCGATCTGGGCCTGGTCTGACCTTATATGACCTTTTTGATATGGGGCCTAGTTTGACCTTCCCAATCTGAGGCCTAGTCTTGAGTCATCATCATGACTTTTCATTCCTTTCTAGTTTCATACCTCCAGAGTTGGTATGTAGGGTTTGAGCAAGTTATAAGCATAATACTATTTAGTGATAGTGACTTTATAAATCGTGGGAAATAAATATTAGCCAAGCATTTAACTTCAAGTAATCTGGTAAAACCTCAAAAAATGTTGGAAAACTAAAGTGGTTTGTCATAGGTGTAACCACATACCTTGATTAGGTGTACTTGATGTCCAAGCAAGAGTAATCAGGAATAACCAAACAAGCAACCATACAATTGTCTAGAAATTAAAGTATCATACTCGTGTATTATTATTTTATCCACGTTTAAGACAAACTTGGGTCTCAATTTAGGGTTTCATTAGGGTTTTGGATTTCTAAACCCTAATGATCACTTTTCATGACTTTTGGGTTTACAAACCCTAATATATCATTAATTACTCTTTTAATCTCAAGGAAAACTAACTCATCAAACCAGGGAGATGCCCTTTCTATCATTAAAGATCAATCTTTAATCACGAAGATCAATTGCACACGTTAAGATCATCAAAACCTAAAAAATAGGGTGCTTATGCATTAATCACCTTAAAGTTAACAACTTTGGGATTTTTTAACTACATGCTGATATAGACTTGGAACTATTTTTATTGCATTCCTTGCATTTTTCTGATCAATCTTATATATAATTTGTCTTCATTCGAGTTACCAATAATTTACTATGAATTTCACAAGATAAATTACCTCTAGCCAATGATGGGTTTCCATGTCATGGTTTTGATCCCTTTTGTTTTTTTTTCACACGGGTCAGTGCTCTGTCAATGGGCTTCCTCTACATGAGCATATCTATCCACGTGAGCATGGTGATGGGTTGGGGTGAAAGATGTCTTTGCCCATGTTTCCTAGAGTTTGAAGCCTTATGTGACCTGGGCAAAAGGGTAATTCGTGCCTTTCTTGTCTTCCACCTTCGACCTCTCCAACTTGCTGATGTGGGATTTTATCAGACTAACAAACTCACTCGGGGTTGAAATCCTTGAGCTTTTACCAAAACTAATGTGCAATAATACCACCCGCAAGCGGATGGGTCTTATTGCAGTATAGTTTAGGATCGAACCCAAAGGACAACATTTTTAAGAATCTTTGTCAGTCGAATCTAGTTCAAGTTAAGGCAAATATTTAAAATGATTGGTTGATTTGAGTTTGATTAAACTAATTGCAAGAAATTAAAAGTTGAATTAAAGCTAGATTTAGATCAATGATATGGAATTGCTGGGATGGTCTCGGGTTTCACCACCACTATGAATACAAACACGTCTAAACATCAAACATCCAAGCAAGATATAACTATCCAAATGGAGATACTGTAAAACCCCCCATATGGATGTTAGGTTCGCGTAAGCATCACCTTAGGCATCAGATGTCTCATTACCATCTGGTTCATATACTTACGGCTCCGGAGATATAGAAATTCAAAGAAGGTTGTGGGTCCCTATACAAGTGTTAGGCACACAAAAGCATCACCGAAGGTTAGATGGCTCATCCCCTCGCAGATCATACACTTATGACCTCGAAGAAATCCCATTCTATTTATAGTTTGGGAGTCAACTGCATTAATCGATAAGCAAGCAGGTGATTAATACACGAGCAAACATCGATGATTAACAAGAAGATACAAAATCCAACTAAGGCTGTGAACTCCCTATACAGGCATTAGGTACACAGAAGCATCACCAAAGGCTATATGGCTCGTCCCCTCACGGATCATACACTAACGACCTCAAGGAATCCCATTCTATTTCTAGTTTGGGAGTCATCTTGTTAAACGACATTCAATCCTACATATAGAAGTTATCACAACAAAGGAAGAACAAAGATGAAAACAAGAAATTAATCTAACTATGAACATAACGATTAACAATGAAATGAAAAGTTATATACACTATCATGGAAAGTTTAACAAAAGAACATGTTTGCATGGGCAGCAGGCTAGTCTCCACACCCCAATGAAAGTGGACTACTCACTCATGATGCGAGAAACAAGAAGAATGAGAAAGAGAGAAAAATATGCCATTAGCACGGTGCAGGAGGTAGTCGTAGCTCGATGAAGATGATGCGGTCTTCTACGTCATGTCGGAGTAGATCTGGATGCAAAATGGGAGACGCCAAGACAAACTAGACAGTCTCTCTCACTCCCTCTTCCTTCTCTTCTCACTCTCCTTGATTACAACACGGGCAGTAGGTGGAGTGAAACTGGCATGGATGAAACTAGATCTGGATCAGACCTGTGTACAGGCAGCCTATCGGCGTCCCAGAACCGATCCCCTAAAATGAGGACCCTACTGGTCCTATTTATAGGCACTGGAATGGTCCTCACTTTTTTGGTTTGATTTCAGTCTGAACGGTCTTGTGGCTTTGGCATCAAATAGTTTGATAAATATCTCATTAGACAGTTTCATTGTAAGCACTTTTCCATTCGGTTTGCATTTCATTTATTTTGCATGTATATGCTTAAATGGTCTTCATGTGATGCTGAGAAAATTGTTTTCATGCGGCTAATCCAAATGGTTTTGGTATGTTCATTTGGGTTGCATGCAGATTGAGCAAACGGTCTTAATGCTGTAGGGCTCCATTCGGTCTTGCATTGTCCTAGCTCAAATGTTCTTCACGTGGCCATAAATCATTTTTCTCAGCTCACACGATCATGTGCTCATTCGGTCTTCACTGGTAGAAAACCACCAAACGGTCTTCATGCAAATACTTAGTTAAATGGTCTCCATGCATGGCCTTTTCCAATCGATCTGTATTGCATGCAATTTTCACTCCATTCGGTCTTGGATCAGCCTTTAGCAAATGATCTTGTGACTTGCCTTTTTCATCCAGTTTGCATGGATGTGATCATTTCAAGCAAACGGTCTTGGTGGGGTAGCAAATGGTTTTCACGTGCCAACAAGAGACTAAACGATCTACATGTTATTTGTTCACCCAAATAGTTTCATAGTTGCATTACCAATCGGTCTTTGGTTGCTTTGACTTTTCCATGCATGCATGCTCTCCCATGCACATAGCTTTTCCACACAATTTTGCGATTCGGTTTACTAATAGCTTATCAATCGGTCTCAATGCATACTCATTCGGTTTTGGCAGCAAGTGCCTAAATGGTTTGGTAGTCGCATGCCTTTTTCATTCGGTTTTCCAAATGGTCTGCAGTTCTGATGGGCATACAGTCTTCGCTTCCTGCCTCCATTCGGTCATGCATGCTGCTCAAAAGACCAAACAGTCTTGGGGCCAATTTATCAAATGGTCTTGTTCGCATGCGGGTCCTCATGCACGTGACTCTTCCAAATGATTTGGCTTTGCATTCTCCAATCGATCTTGGACACTGGATGATCAAATGGTTTCGCAGCTGCGTCAAACAGTCTCGCAGACCGGTACTCCTCAAACGGTCTCGCAGACCGGTATTTCTCAAACGGTCTCACAGACCGATATTACTCAAACGGTGTCGCAGACCGGTATTACTCATAAGGTCTCGATATTCCCAGCTCCAAATGGTTTTGAGGTGAGCATGTCCATTCAGTCTTGAGACCGTATGGACAAAACCAAATGGTGAGACCGAATGGATGAAATTGTTTGGTGAGGACCGATCAGATGAAACCATTTGGTTAGACCGAATGGTCAGGACCGAATGCTGAGACCGAATGGATGAAACCGTTTCGTGAGACTGAATGGTCAGGACCGAATGCTGAGACCGAATGGATGAAACTGTTTGGTGACACCGAATGGTCAGGACTGAATGGATGAAACTGTTTGGTGAGACCGAATGGATGAAATCGTTTGGTGAGACCGAATGGATGAAACCGTTTGATGAGACCAAATGGATGAAACCGTTTGATGAGACCAAATGGATGAAACTGTTTGATGAGACCGTATGGTCAGGACCGAATGGTGAGACCAAATGGATGAAATCCATGATGAGAAAGGTGAGCCCCACTCAAAATGGTTCAATTGTTCAACCTTGTCAAGACCCACATAAAATTATCATAAATTCAGTTAAAATCATGATAGTTGGACCAGTAAAGTAATTTTGCACATATTGCTATTTAGTAAATGAAATTGAATGTATTGAGTTGAATATGTCCCAAAATGATAATTGAATTCCATGATGAATATGCATTCATCAAAATACCCTAAACTTAAACGTTGCTCATCCTCGAGTAACACAAAATATGAAATAGTCACCAAATGAATACTTTCAATTCGCATGATTGCCTCATCTTCACATCACGATTATTTTCTTTTTGCTCAATATGACTCAACATCTCAACTTCCTGAGATCACTAAACACATCTTTCCATATCTTCGTTCCTGAATTCATTTTCCAATATCACTTCCTCCTCACTTTTTCCAACAACAAGCATGTCAAAGAGTTTTGTAAGAGTCCAGAGTCACCCGCAGAACAACAAGTGTGCATTTGATCTGACAATGGTGTATTTCAGGGTAGTGGAGGCTTTTATTGTGCCTTTAGGTAGAAAAGGGAGTGTAGAGTGATATGGTAGGAAGAAGTAAATCTCTCCTCTATTCAACTTGAGATTTTTATTATTTTTGCAATTTCATTTATTGTATTTTTTTGTGCTAATGTCTCCTCTATGCGACTCGAGATTGCATTTCTTTTTGTTTGCACTTTGGCATCTTTTTGTGTGCAAATCTCTCCTCTATTCGACTCGAGATTGCATTTTTGGTGGTACGCCCCTATTAAATTGTGAGGGGTATGGAAGAAGTGAATAAAGAGGGAGTTGGTGTGCCACCCTGAACTTAGGGTTTGACACTATTTTGGTTATTTTTTTTGTTTCTTTTTTATGGATGGAGGGGTAAGAAGATGATAGAAGAAGTGTAGAAAAGAGTTCAGATCAGAATGCAACTTGATTTACAATTTTGTGCATCAGGTCGTTCTCTTTATCATACTCTTCTCAGATAATGTGTTGATGAGGATCCGGTGGGGATTCCATGTTCTTGTTCCACTAGTCAGTTAGGAAGCATGATGTGTTTGATCCCTATCAGTTTGACAGACACTTGTCATATTTGCATAAGTATCATGATGTTAGGATTCATAAGCTTCACAAGATGATTTCAATCAAAAGGCTAGTTTTTAGAATAAGGTCCTTTTGAGGATCTGCTTCGGATAAGGAGGGTATAATGATTAAAAATGCAAAGAGAAATAAAAAGGTCAAAAATTCATCCAGTATCTATTCATGATTCTTTTGAAAACTTTAAAATTGTGAACAAATTGTTTGAGAATTTTGAAAATTTAGGTCAAAAATGTGATGATAGAATCTTAAGTTTGATTTAGATGGGTGAAGGTGGAAAGTAAGATACATACCACTCACCCTCCACCCCGAACTTAGAAATTTGCTCATCCTGAGAAAACTCTAAATCCGAGATGGAGGGGAAACTTCATGCCATTTGGACCACCAAATGTGGTTGCGTTCCAATAGGATTGCATCCTCCATCTGAAAATCTAAAAAATGAAGATTAATCAGAACTCAAAATAGCATCTCGTGATGTGAATTTTATTTGGTGCAAAATAATCTAAAAAGTAAAAACAAAATTAAGGAAAAATTTCTAAATAAATATGAATTTATTATCGGGTTGCCTCCCGACAAGGGTATTTGTTTTACGTCGATGGATCGACGTGATATCTTCAACTTCATGTTGGTTCCTTTGGATTGGAGAGATCTATTGTTGCTTTGGTGCTTATGTGGGTTGTGGTGAAATATCTTTTCAAATGTTGACCATTTGCCACGAATTCACCTGACTTTTCACTCCATAAAGAGAAAGCACCATGTGAGGCGATGTTGTTGACAATATACGGTCCAGACCAGTGAGAGCAGAGTTTCCCTGGGAATAACTTCAACCTTGAGTTGAATAGCAGAACTTGGTCTCCCATTTGTATGTCTTTTCTTTTGAAATGACCATCATGCCAAAGTTTGGTGTGTTCTTTGTAGATTCATGCATTCTCATAAGTTGTCATCATGAGTTCGTCCAGCTCTTGGAGTTGCAGAATCCTAGCTTGGCCTACTTTCTTTATGTCAAAATTCAGTTGTTTAACTGCCCACCATGCCTTGTGTTCCAATTCTTCTGGTAGGTGGAAAGCCTTTCCATATATTAATCGAAAAGGTGTAGTCCCAAGGGGGGTTTTATAAGCAGTTCGATAGGCCCATAATGTTTCATTGATTTTCACTGACCAATCCTTCAGATTGCAGCCTGCAGCTTTTTCCAGAATAGCCTTGAGTTGACGGTTAGAAACCTCTACATGTCCACTTGTTTGTGGATGGTAGGGCGAGGCTACCTTGTGTGTTACACCATACTTTCTCTGTAACGCTTCGAAGCTTCTTTCAAGGAAATGAGACCCTTCGTCAGATATCATAGTTCGTGGTACTCCAAAACGAGGGAAGATAATATATTTGAATAATTTGATGATTGGTTTGGAATCACTAGTGATGGTTGGTATGGCTTCAACCCATTTTGAGACGTAGTCTACCGCCACTAGGATGTATGAAAATCCATGAGAAGATGGGAATGGACCCATGTAGTCCACCCCCCAAACATCGAATATTTCTACTTCCTGCCACATATTCAGTGGCATCTCATCTCTCTTTGTTATATTGCCAGATCTTTGACATTTGTCACACGATAGGACAGAGCCATGGGAATCTTGGGATATGGTTGGCCAAAAGAACCCATATTTCAAAACTTTATAGCAGTTTTCTTCCAACTCATATGGCCTCCGATTGGGCTAGAGTGACAGTGCTCTAGAATAGATTGAGCTTCTTCCTCAGCGATACATCGTCTGTAAAGACCATCAACACATATCTTAAAGATATATGGCTCATCCTAGTGATATTGCTTCACATCATGCATGAATTTCTTCAGCGCATTCCCGGTGCATTGGGGATGAATAACCCCAGCAGCAAGGTAGTTCGCATAATCTGAGTACCACAATGTGGCTTCTGAGACCTTCATTAGTTGGTCATCTGGAAGGGAATCATTAATCGGGATCTTCTCTGTATCCAAAGTGTGGATGCGAATGAGGTGGTCTACTACCACATTCTCTGTACTCTTTTTATCTCTTATCTCCTAATCAAATTCTTGCAGTAGGAGAATACATCTAATTAGCCTGGGTTTTGCATCTTTCTTTGCTAAAAGGTAACATATAGCAGTGTGATCTGTGTAAACAATGACCTTTGAACCAATTAGGTAGGACCTAAATTTGTCAAAGCCATACACGACTGCCAGAAGTTCTTTCTCGATAGTAGCATAATTCCTCTGAGCTTCATTGAGGGTCTTCGATGTGTAATAGATCACATAATGTTTCTTTTCTATGCATTGGCCCAAGACAGCACCAACATCATAATCTCTTGTATCACACATAATTTCAAAAGGGTGGTCCCAATCTGGAGCTCTGATGATGGGTGTAGTAGTAAGGGCATGTTTCAGTTTGTTGAAACTTTTAACACATTCTTCGTCAAAATTGAATTCAACATCCTTTAGTAACAAGTTTTTCATTGGCTTGGTTATCTTTGAAAAGTCCTTTATAAACCGTCTATAGAATCCAACATGACCAAGGAATGCTCGAACTTCCTTTACATTGATAGGGATAGAGAGCTTGGAAATCACTTCAATCTTGGCCTTATCTACTTCAATACCTCAATTACCGACCCTATGGCCCAAGACAATGCCTTCCTTTACCATGAAATGACACTTCTCCCAATTCAACACAAGATGTGCTTCTTCACATTGTTTGAGGACCAGGGAGAGGTGTTTTAGACATGAATTGAATGAATCTCCGTAAATAGAAAAATCATCCATGAAAACTTCCATAATGGTTTCGGTGAGACCGACAAATATGGCAGCCATGCAACGCTGAAAAGTTGCAGGTGCATTGCAAAGGTCGAACGACATTCTTCTAAATGCGTATGTTCCGAATGGACATGTGAAAGTGGTTTTCTCATGGTCATCTAGATGTATAGGTATTTGTTAGAATCCAGAGTAACCATCGGGATAACATAAGTATTCTTGATGAGCCATCTGCTCTAATACTTGATCAAGAAAAGGCATTAGAAAGCGATCCTTTCGAGTTGCCTTGTTCAACTTCCTATAATCAATGCACATCCTCCATCCTGTGACTATTTGTGTGGGGATGACTTCATCATTTTCATTTTGTATTACAGTTGTTCCACCTTTCTTCGGGACTACATGCACTGGGCTCACCCATGGTGAGTCTGATATTGGATAGACAATTCCAACGGTGAGCAGTTTAATGACCTCTTTACGGACTACCTCCTTCATATTTGGATTCAGTTTCCATTGATGTTCAATGGTTGACTTGTGATCTTCCATCATAGGGATCTTGTGCATACACAACGCTTGACTAATCCCAGTGAGCTCATTCATTCTGTAGCCAATCACTTTCTTCCTCTCCTTCAATTCTTTTAGGAGTTTATCTTCTTGTTCGGTCGTAAGATCAGAATTTATTATTACTGGACAAACCTTGAGGTCATCCAAAAACACATACTTCAGTCCCTCAGACAGGGGCTTCATTTCTGGAGTTTTTGGTTTTTCGCATGTTTCACTAGTAGCTTACGCAACTTTGAGGTCTTCACATGTGGCCTCAACATCTTCTTTTTCAGAGTTGAGGGATTTGATGCAATCCTTTACTTGTTCGTCAATAGGTTCATCAACTGATGGATCCGTTAGAGAGACTTCTAATGGATCGTCTGATTCATGATTCTCTTGAGTCAGAAGTGACATCTGCTCTATGCAATCAATCAGATAGACTTCTTCTTGCATACTTGGTCTTTTAATGCTTTCAAAAACTTTAAATTCAAGTGTTTCCTTGCCTAATCTAAGAAGCAAGGTTCCTACTTCAACATCAATTAGAACTCTTGCGGTGGCAATGAATGGATGTCCAAAGATGAGAGGATATTTGGCGTCCTCTTTTATGTCCATGATGACAAAGTCACATGGAACATAGGAATCTTTTCCTACCTTGACAGGTACATCCTCAATAATTCCTAATGGGTGTTGTATCGAATTGTCAGCGAGTTGTATGGTCATGCCAGTTGGAAGAAGTTCTGTAAACCCTAGCCTTTTGCAAAGGCTGAGTGGCATGATGGAGATGCTAGCACTAAGATCTACTAGTCCTTTCTTGCATGAAGAATCACTGATATGGTAGGAAATCCCAAAAGATCCTGGATCTTTCTATTTCTTTGGCATCTTACTCTGGATGATATTCGGAGTGGTTTTGGATAACTTGACTGTCTCATATTCTTCAGTTATATATTTCCTGGTGAGGAGTGACTTTAAGTATTTTGTCCAAGCTGGTATCTCAGCCAGTGCATCCAAAAAGGGTATATGAACATAAAGTTTCTTCATAGATTCTTTAAACTTATGGAACCGAGTATCAAGCTTGGTTTGCCTTAAATGAGCCGGGAACAATATACGAGGCTTGTATACATGAATATCAGGTTTTGGTGTTCCCGTTTCTTCATCAATAGGTTTCTCAGGACTTTTCTTGTCTGTCTTATCAGCAGCTACTGGTTCTTTTGGCTGAGACTCTGGTATTATTGAGTCTTGGACAATCACATGTTCATCCTCCTATGTAACAACCATAAGTATCTTGATAGGAGGATCAGAATAGTCTTTTCCCAACCTGGTGGTGACTGCCTTCAATTGTTCAGGATGCTAAGGATTATTCTTGGGTTGGCCAGCAAAGGCCCCAGTAGGCGGCTTTATGCTAGCTACAAGTTGAGCTAGTTGAGATTCAATAGCCTTCTGCTGAGCTTGTTGGTTAGCTATCATAGTTTGCTGAGTTTGCAACATCTTTTCAATGGATGATAGTTTGTCATCAGGAGAGACGGGACCTACTTGTTGTCCTTGTTGTTGATAAGGAATTTGGTTAAGACTCTGGTACTGGGAATTGCTTTGATAATTATTGAAGTTCCTATTCTGAAAGTTTCCCTTGAAATTTCCTTAATTTCTAAAATTTTGTTGTTGATTATACTAGAATCTTGGTGGGCCTCGTGGTTGATTGTTCAGACCAAATTGATGCGAGTTTACTGCTCTAGAGGGGTTTCCATATTGAAAACCAGGGTGGTTTCTATTCTGATTTGGATTGTAATAGCTTTGACCAGGGATGGTATTTACAACATTAAGATTTTCCACTTGACAGTTTTCTCCTTGTCCACATATATTACTTAGAATAACATCGTAAAGAACATTGCATGCTAGAGTGGAATGATTGGTACTTTTACATGCTTCACAGAACAATGAAGATGACTTGATCTGTTCTTGTTGTCGAGTGGGCGAACATCCTCTTCCAATAGCAGCAAGAGATGATTCAATATGGTCTTGCTTGGCAACTATGAGTTTTAGGGTTTTAGTGATAGACTTGTACTCGGGAGTAGATTCAACCATAGCTACTTTCAAGACTCCTTTACCTACAGATCTATCCCATTTGGCTTGATTTTCTACTCCAAGGGTGACGACCTTCCATGCGCTGTCAGAACTTTGACGCATGAAGTTCCATCGAGATGAGGAGTCTAATAATCTCTTGATATCATCGTCCACACCCCTATAGAAAAATTCGATGAGTTGATTCTTAGGAATTCCATGGTGTGGACACTTGCGTAGAAGCTCTTTGTATCTATCCCATGCTTCAATCAGAGTTTCTCTAGCGACTTGAGTGAAATTTTTTATTTGCCCTCTAATTTCATAGGTGAGAGATGGAGGGTAAAACTTTTCTAGAAACACATTTTGGAGTTGTTCCCAGGTGGTGATGGGTATTTCACTTTGCAACGAATTGTACCAACGTATGGCTCTATCTGCAAGGGAATACTTGAAGAGACGCAGTCGAATGGCATCATCGAATACTCCATTTTGCTTTGTCATAGCACATAGATCAATAAACTTTAAAAGATGCTCCTAACTATCCTCTCCTTGTTTGTCATAGAAAGGGTTGTTTTGAAACAATGTGATCCAATGTACCCTAATCTCAAAATTGGAAGAATTTATGGGAGGAGGTTGTACTGGATGATGAACATTAGAAGCTCTAGGGATAGAGAACTCTCTAAGATCTTTTTATAGTTCAGCTGCTTGTGTTGCTTCCTGTGCTGCTAGGATTTCTTTTTGAACTGCGGCTCTGGCTTCTTGCATGAGCCTTTCTCTCTGTGCATTGATGGCTTGAGCCACCCTTCGGGCTACTTCTTCTTGAGCCATCCTTGCTTTATTTTCTCTGATCTGACGATGAAAAGTTATGTCTATCTCGAGATCAAAGATCGTTATTAGTCTGGGGCTGTCCGAACGGTGCATGCACTATGCTTTGGGTTGTACCTGAAATAGAAAGATTTCGAAAGTGAGAACCACAGAGAAGGGTCAAATTCATGTAGATGGTCGATTGTTTTAAAAAGAAAAAGCAAATCCTAGATTAGTCTTAAAAGATATAGATTTAACTAACTGATTTCGTTATCCCCGACAACGGTGCTAGAATTTGACGTGAGATTTTATCGCACTAACAAACTCACTCGGGGTTGAAATCCCCGAGCTTTTACCAAAACCAATGTGAAATAATACCACCAGCAAGAGGATGGGTCTTATCGTAGTATAGTTTAGGATCGAACCCAAAGGACAACATTTTTAAGAATCTTTGTCAGTCAAATCTAGTTCAAGTTAAGGCTAATATTTAAAAAGATTAGTTGATTTGAGTTTGATTAAACTAATTGCAAGAAAGTAAAAGCTGAATTAAAGTTGGATTTAGATCAATGATATGGAATCACTGGGATGGCCTCGGGTTTCACAACCACTACGCATATAAACACGTCTAAATATCAAACATCTAGGCAAGATATAACTATCCAAATGGAGCTGCTGCAAAACCCCCCATACGGGCTTTAGGTTCACGTAAGCATTACCTTAAACATCAGATGTCTCATCACCATTCGGTTCATATACTTAAGGCTCCAGAGATACATAAATTCAACGAAGGTTGTGGGCCCCCTATATAGGCATTAGGCACATAGAAGCGTCACCGAAGGTTAGATGGCTCGCCCCCTCGCGGATCATACACTTACAACCTCAAAGAAATCCCATTCTATTTCTAGTTTGGGAGTCAACCACATTAATCAATAAGCAAGCAGGCGATTAATACACGATCAAACATCGACGATTAACAAGAAGATACAAAATCCAACTAAGGATGTGAACCCCTTATACATGCGTTAGGTACACAGAAGCATCACCGAAGGCTAGATGGTTCTTCCCCTCACAGATCATACACTTACGACCTCAAGGAATCCCATTCTATTTTTAGTTTGGGAGTCAACTTGTTAAATGACATTCAATCCTACAAAGAGAAGTTCTCACAACATTGGAAGAACAAAGATGAAAGCAAGAAATTAATCTAACTACCAACATAATGATTAACAATGAAATGAAAAGTTATATACACTGCCACAGAAAGTTTAACAAAAGAACATGTTTGCATGGGCAACGGGGCTAGTCCCCGCACCCCAGTGAAAGTGGACTACTCACTCATGATGCGAGAAACAAGAAGAATGAGAGAGAGATAAATTTGCCATGAGCACAGTGCAGGAGATAGTCGTAGCTCGGTGAATATGATGCGGTCTTCTACGTCATATCGGAGCATATCTGGATGCGTAACGGGAGATGCCAAGATAGACCAGACAATCTCTCTCACTCCATCTTCCTTCTCTTCTCAGTCTCCTTGATTGCAACACGGGGAGTAGGTGGAGTGAAACTGGCGTGTACGGAACTAGATATGGATCGAACTTGTGTACATGCATCTTGTCGGCGTCTCAGAACCGATCCCCCAAAATGAGTACCCTACTGGTCCTATTTATAGGCACTGGACTGGTCCTCACATTTTTGGTGTGATTTTAGTCTGAATGGTCTTGTGGCTTTGGCATCAAACAATTTGATAAATATCTCATTTAAACGGTTTCATTATAAGAACTTTTCCATTTGGTTTGCATTTCATTCGGTTTGCATGTATATGCTTAAACGGTCTTCACGTGATGTTGAGAAAACGGTTTTCATGTGGCTAATCCAAATGGTTTGGTGTGTTCATTCAGTTTGCATGCAGATTGAGCAAACAGTCTTTATGCTGCAGGGCTCCATTTGGTCTTGCGTTCTCCTAGCTCAAACGTTCTTCACGTGGCCAACAATCAGTTTGCTCAGCTCACACAGTCATGTGCTCATTCGGTCTTCACTGGAAGAAAACCACCAAACGGTCTTCACATAGATACTTTGTTAAATGGTCTCCATGCATGGCTTTTTCCAATCGATTTGGATTGCATGCAGTTTTCACTCCATTCGGTCTTGGATCAACCTTTATTAAACGGTTTTGGTGGTCATTTCAAGTATGAATTACCTTTTTCATCTGGTTTGCATGTATGTGATCATTTCAACGAAATGGTCTTGGTGGGGTGGCAAATGGTTTTCACACTCCAACCAGAGACTAAACGGTCTGCATGTTATTTGTTCACCCAAACGGTTTCATAGTTTCATTATCAATCGGTCTTTGGTTACTTTGACTTTTCCATGAATGCATGCTCTCCCATGCACGTGGCTTTTCCACATGATTTTGCGATTCGGTTTGCTAATATCTTATCAATCGGTCTCAGTGCATACTCATTCGGTTTTGGCAGCAAGTGCCCAAATGGTTTGGTAGCCGCATTCCTTTTTCATTCGGTCTTCAAAACTGTTTGCAGTTCCGATGAGCATATAGTCTTCACTTGCTGCCTCCATTCGGTCATACATGCTTCTCAAAAGACCAAACGGTCTTGGGGCCAATTTATCAAATGGTCTTGTTCTCATGCGGTTCCTCATGCACGTGACTCTTCCAATTGATTTGTCTTTGCATTCTCCAATCGATCTTGGACACTGGATGATCAAATGGTTTCATAGCCGCGTCAAACGGTCTCGCAGACCGGTACTCCTCACAGAGTCTCGCAGACCGATATTACTCAAACGGTCTCACATACCAATATTACTCAAATGGTCTTGCAGACCGGTACTACTCAAACAGTCTCGATATTCTCAGCTCCAAATGGTTTTGAGGTGAGCATGTCCATTCGGTCTTGAGACCGTATGGATGAAACCAAATGGTGAGACCAAATGGATGAAACCGTTTGGTGATGACCGAATGGATGAAACCGATTGGTGAGACTGAATGGGCAGGAATGAATGTTGAGACCGAATGGATGAAACTGTTTGGTGAGACCGAATGGTTAGGTCTGAATGTTGAGACCAAATGGATGAAACCGTTTGGTGAGTCCGAATTGATGAAACTGTTTGGTGAGACCGAATGGATGAAACTGTTTGGTGAGACCGAATGGATGAAGTCGTTTGGTGAGACCAAATGAATGAAACCTTTTGGTGAGACCGAATGGTTAGGACCGAATGGATGAAACCTAGGATGAGGAAGGTGGGTCCCACTGAAAATGGTTCAGTTGTTCAACCTTGTCAAGAACTGCATTAAATTATCATAAATTCAGTTAAAATTATGATAGTTGGACCAGTTAAGTAATTTTGCACATATTGATATTTAGTAAATGAAATTGAATGTATTGAGTTGAATATGTACCAAAATGATAATTGAATTCCATGATGAATATGCATTCATCACTTGCGAACCTAGGTCCAGGGTCGGTCAACCAGGCCATTGACTCAGGGCCTTATGGTGTTGGAGGGTCAGTAATCGGTGCACCACCCTTTGCAAGGCTTAATTGAACTTGATGATGGTCTTGGATTCTTCAAAAAGGGAGGGACCAATGTAAGTCAGTGAAGCATCCATTTGCAGTAGAATAGGGGAATGGGAATGGGGATGAAAATGGGTTTTTGGCATGGTTTCTCAACCTCTATCCTCGAAATCTCTCCTTGGGTTCTAGAGAAGATTGTGCCCCTTTTATAGGTAGGGTTAATGATAGTCGTAGGGATTGTACCTGTTTCATAGACCTAGATCTACTTGTGACCCAAGTTGGGCATCTTCCAATCTAGCACAACTAACCATAAATTTGGGGCTAGAAATACTCACTTTCCTATCCAGATTCCAACTAACTTGGTTCTATGAGATTTGGTGAAGGGTAGAGAGAGATCACGATAGTAGATCAAATTTGATCACAACCCCTTTGTCAAAAGGACTTCAGGTAGGGGATAAGGTTCAAGACACCAATTTCCTATATGAAGGTCCTAAAAACTCATGACATAACCAGGGCCAAGAATAAATTCCCTTTTCCATTAAATGTGACAAATTTCACAAATAAACCATTAACCCTTCACTTTATGGAAAACTATAAAACCCATAACTCTCTAATCTTTTTCCCAAATGATACAAAACTTTTAAGGGGGATCTTTAAATATAAAATCTAAATGTTGGCAATATTTGGTGTCAAGAAGATATTTCTAGATGCCCTTTTTTCTCTCTTCAAAAAGGAAACATTATTCATTAATTTCAATTAGATCCCTCTATCTTTACGAATTTTTGTGGGCCACTAGGAACACCATTTTGATCCCAAATTTGAAGGGTAAGTCATTATTAACTTTACCAACATACATATTATTTTTGGGAGTCATTGGAATAATTTAATTAGTCGAATCTTGATCTTTTTTTATATTTTCAAATTAATTACCCACACCTCATGGTAGGTCCTTTTAGTCCCAAATTATTAAGGAAGTCTATAATGACTTTATCTACTCGTGGGTAGATTTTGAGTTTAAAACTCCAAAGTTAATAATGATTTTATTAATATGCAAGTTTTTTCTCATTTCATGTATTGAAAGCATCAAAACACATCTTTTCTCTCTCTCTATATTTTCTATATCCTTTATTTTGATAAAATTTCTTATTAGAAACCATGTGGAACCGAAATCCAACCATTTTGGTCATCACAACCACTTTCTAGAGAATTCCACACAATTCTCTCAAGAGCATATAATTATTATCTATTTTCTTTTTTCTTTTTACTTATTATGGAATTTTCTTCCCGCCTTTTTCCTTTTCTTTCATTATTTGATTAATAAAATAATAGAATCTAAAAAATCAAATATATAAGGGAAATTTGCAAAGAAAACTATTCTTTAAAACAAAGCATACAAATTTCCAATAAAGTCTCTTTTACTAGAATAATTGTATTTCAATTATATAAAATACAAGTGAAATTGAGGTTATAACAATAGTTTTCCAAGTACACCGATTGGTTTGAACATACTGACCTACTTATGTAACCAAAGAACTAATAAGGAATGATTGTGGGTAGTATTCTTGAAAACTAAACACACATTTTACACTTACATTCTAAGTGAGATTAAGTTTTGAAGAACAATATCAAACTAGGGACTATCCAATATATCCTCCAAATGAGTAAATATTAGATGGGTTTCTAGGCTGATAGGATATATTTAGCATTTATATTGATGAATCTGTAACACCTCTCCTATTCTTTAACATGTAACTCACTCGTAAGTGTATAATGTGTGTTTGGCTTTCAAGAATATTTTGGCACCATTACCCCACAATTATGCTAGTGCAATGATGTAGATGGATACAATATTCACCTATATATGTACCCAAAGTACAAATTTGGAAACATATATCAAAATATTCTTGAGTTCCAAACATGCATTATACACTCACATCCTAAGTAAGACTAAGTGTACAAGAGTAGTCCCAAATTGGAGAATATCCAATTTTGCTCCTAATCAATAAATCTTGGATGGGTTTCTTTGCCAACAAAATGTTTATTTAGGGATTAGGACTTAAGGTTTAGGGATTAGGGGCTTATGTTTTAGAGTTTAAGTAAATACATACATGTCTATATTTCTCTAAATAAAGTTAATATAATTTAGGTAAATTCATATCAATTCATTTAATTAATCCATAGGTGGGATTAATTATCCAATTAAATTGAATAGTGTACCCAAAATAGATAATAAAGGAATGTTTCTTAAAAAAAATTACAAAATGCATATATTTCTGATTATAATGGGTAAAGTAGGATATTCTACATGAATTCTAAAATGGACAAAAAAATAAACTAAAAAAAAAAGTACAAAGAAAATTAAACACACAATTATACAAATAATAGGATGTGGAAAAAAAACAAAAGAAGAGAAACACAAAACAAACTGGAAAACAACAAAAAAGAGAAAACCCAAAAAAATGACCCCTCTTTATGTCGCAGTAGAGAAGGCCTTAGAGACATGTGGTTGATAACATAAAGGCATACATAGTACACTAGAACCAGTGTTGATGGTGGAAACCATGACCAGTAGAAACAAAAGAGGACCTATACCGGTAGTGACAAGCGATGACGTCGGGGAACAAAGCATCAAAAATTCCGATGAGGGACAAATATCAGTGGTGGGGGAATTGACTAATGGGAATAAATATATTCATGAAGTGTAGAGATAGAGAGAATGGGAAACAAAGAAATTTATGGGTATTATTTGCATACCTACATCGCTGATTTTAGGGCATAAACTGACGATATAGATAAAAGAACACTTGAGTTTTTGGTATGACATCGGTCTCCTTCTGTAGTCGACGTAACAATAAAGGTTTACAACATTGGTTTTGGTCCTCGCACTAAAATAACAATGTATCTTTCCTGTAGAAGTTCATAGACTTTTAACCACATGTTACCTGAACAAACCAATGTAATATGTTATTTCAAGGATTTATTATAATTCAATAGCATATACATTCCACATACATATTTGTTGCAAAACTGACATATAAGGTAATTGAAAGGAGAAATTATATTAGAATGAGAAATTATATTTCTAGAAAACTATTGTGTCAGATTAACCTTAGAAACCGATGTCAGAGGCCAATTCAGAGGGAAAAAATATTTTGTAGGGATCATCATGGGAATATTACAACATGAATTAATTAGAAATTGATAGGATATATTTTTGTACCAAATTCACTGAGAGAATAAGTTTTGCATGCTCATAAACTGCCACAGTAATATAAGCGGTATCCAAATTTTCCCTTCAATGGCCCCTTCCTATTTATTGCAAGGATTATATTTCCAAAATCATTGTAGCAATATTGTTTTTATATTATTGGAAACTAACATCACAACTATCGACATCACATGCAAAAAATTTACAAGCATAGCTCAGTGGTTGGGATGGTCAGTGTGCCTCCTTCAATGTCCTTCCTTTGGTGTATTTTTTGCTTGGAAGCATTGATGGATCGGAGGGCAAAAACAATAGTCTTAAGAAATTTAATGTAGAGAGCTCTTCCAAGGAAGGGATATAATCATCCACTAATGTATGTGATGCATTTTTTCTCACCTATTCTTTCATTGTGCTAGAGGGGAGGAGGTAAGATCAAAGATGGATTCTTTAATGGAAGGGGTTGTGTACTACCAAAGACATGGTAATTCACTATGGATGGAACCAAGGTGTAAATCAGTATTAACTGAAGCAATAATTTGGGAATGAGGGGTGCATACACATTCTAGTCCACCCTATAGTAGGAGTGGGAATTAACATCATTGAAGGGGGATACGAAACATCATGTAGGACCCCTTCCTTATTTCAAGGTCTTGTTTTTCATATATAATGTTCATGTCCTAGGAGGAATTTCATTAATATATGCCCATTTAGTAATGAGTGATGTGTAAAGAATTATATCTAAATTAGAATGACACGGTCACACCCCAAACATGTTCCACACCTAACAAAACACTTTACCCCAGGAGTAAATATCTGTCAGCTACGATATAAGGAGGTACCACCAATCTCACAATTTTTTTCATTTTAGGTATGTATATGTCTAATTGGCCATAGAACTAACATGGGTTGGAACAATATGAAAATGGAAAGGTGTGTCCAAAATTTAACATTTGGTGAACAAAATGTTAACCATGGTCTACTTGGTCACCTATAATGTGGCAACTGGAGGTGCAATTGTTCCTGCTTCAATGTGAGCACCATTGTAATATCCTAAATTTCGATAAAATTCAATATATATATATATATATAATTCATGGATAGATAAGTAGTTTTTCTACAATGGTATTATTGGTGGAATAATCATACTAACCACCTTCGTGGCATGAGTGCTTGTGGAACAAGATAAATAAAAGGAATTCATACATGAATAAATAATAGTGGCTTTTGATATGATAAATGAAATAGTTGTCATGTTTTCAAAGGAAAATAAGATGCACGATGTGTTGAGATAATCAAAAGAATAATTATCAGTCCATGATTGACAACACAGTGGTTCTGGAAACAATTTATATTGTTTTGATCTAACTTGTGTACTAGAAAGTAATAATGGGAAGGAGAAGATTATAGATTTCTAGATATTCCTTGGGATAATGACATTGTTTAAATAATGTAAGAAAAAGCAAGTTTTGGATGTGAAAAGATATTTCCATAAAATCTCACTTCTCACAATGTGAATATAAATGAAGATAAAATTAATGATTTCCTATAATTAATTTAAGGAATAAATCAAAGAGAAGGAGAGAATAATATAGAAATTGCGATCAATATTGGTTTTTGGTGTCTTAACCAAGTAATAAAAATTTTTGTTTTGTAAATATCTTAATGAAAGATAAATAGAAAGGAAATGGATTGTTATGGATCCTTGTGCATAAAAAAGGAAAAATAGACTTGGCAAGTTAGTATGGTACTAAATCTTCCTTGTATCCCAAGGAAAAGATAGGAAGAAACAATGTGAAGAGAGGCTATGGGAAGGTGTGTGAATATGCATATAAAGGAAGTACACTCTAGCCTTTCCATCCATACCTTCCTTATTCATCTTTCGCCTCTCACATATAACCCTAAACTCTATGGGAAGGGTGCCTACATCAGGGCAGATCAATTCTTAGACTTCACGACTGACATCCTTTAGGTATCGTTGAAGGAGGTTGAGAGATAGGGCTAGAGGATGGAGTTGTGAACAGCCAAGGGTGCAACAACATCGGTTGGCCATTGCAAGATCCTCCGTGTCCTCAATCGTACAACTAATATTCTGTGTTGAGATTCCCTATGCATGGTGAGGGTGGGTATCTTGAAGAGTGAGTGAAGGACAACTATCTGGTGATCAGGGTATAAGCTCATTGGAGGTAGCGTATCATTCTTGAAGGTGCACCCTGACACTCCTCCGACCTTCCCTATAAGGCGATGAGGCATTTATAGTCCATGGCTGAGGCTTCGATCACATGCATTACTGAATTGAAGCAAAGCTTCTCTCCACCAACCCAGGTGGCACCTGACTAAGATGGGCACACATTGAGTCCGTGAGGACCCCAACAGAGGTTCCAAGCCCTTGCCCTAGTCATCCACCACCCAGGATCACAGACCAATTTGCTGGCTGGCTCAGCTCCCAAGGTGGATCGGACGTTGCGCTTCATGCACATAAGGGAGAAGAAGCCTTATTGGCATTTTACGGAAAAATCCCTGGAGACAAATTCAAAAAGTAAGGACAAAGGAGTCATTTTGTGAGCCCCGCCTACATGGCACATGAGCAAAGCTGGCCAAAGGCCATTGGCTATGACATTCCACATGTGTAATGTAAGTAATTCCTTTATTTGATGACGTGGCAATATTCTATTGGCTGAGATCCATTAATGTTGTGAAATTGGTAGTTAATTAATGGTAAGTCAGATTAATGCATGTAATATATGAAAATTGATCTTAAAATGAGAGAATTCCAAATAAAATAGTTTCAAAGTTTAATTCTTCTTCCTATTCTAAATGTAGTGCAATATTCATTAAAGTGACGATAAATGTATACAAACCCTAATTTTGATGAATAAGTTGGTAATCATGTGATATAATCTGATAATACAAAATATAAGGGTGATTTTAACTATAAGGATGATAATGAGGGTATTTAATGTTAATAATTGTGAAAAGGAAGAATTAGGGTTAAAGGTCCTAATTTGCTATGTTAATAATGAAACTAATTGGATCTACTAAGTGATCGTCATGAAGGGACATGTTGGATAAAGTAGTTGGGGGTACCAAACATAACCCTGATGTTAACTCAAAACCTAGAAAATCTAAACTCTAGATTAGGACCTGAGTAGTGCTTAATCTAATTATTGTGATTAATATGATTGGTGACTCTTTAGGATTTACATACATGTAGATTAGAGTTAATTGCTTGATTGCATTATATGATTAGAGAATGTTTGCATAATATGCATGACTCACCATTGAGGGACGTGGTTACGATTATGGCTATCTGGAAAATAGGTTTTTGAGGCTTTCTGAATGATTCCCGAGAACTGATTTGATAAATAAATTGTTTGTTGCTTATTTAATTCATGTTCAACTGTAATGCCAATATTAATATCACATAAGTAAATGACAATATATAAACCCTAGGATGACATATATCAAGGGGTGATGCACATGAGTCCTAGAGGGGACACTGATCATGCCTAAGATAATGTATCCAATATGGGTTAGAATATGTAAAAAAATTGATAGTTCTTATTTGTAGTATTTGATGCTTATTATGTGATCATGTTAGTTACACACATTGTGGTTCCATCCCATGTATACAATATAGTAATATGCTGACCACATTTTGTTTGTCGGCATTTTAGGTATATGTTTCACATGACAAAAGACATGAAAAAAGATGAAAGATATCAAAGGTATTAAAGTTATACCAAAGAGGACTAGATAGATGATACTTCTTCTCTATAGGTATTAATTCCATGAGGTATATCGTTTTACAATTTGTAAATGATATTTGAAATTTAATTGAAATTGTTTTCTATTATTTACTATTTGACTAATCTAGATTCTTGAGAATATAGGTAATTACTATCAACTCGAAGGTCTTTCCTTAATTGGGGGATGCAGAAAGTGAGGTTGTTACATTTGGTATCGTAGCCACAAATTTTTCAAATAATATTTAATAGTTTATAGTTTCAAGTAATGTATAGAATTATGAGGGAATTATTAGGGCATTTTCTAAGGACTGAGGTTTCTAGAAGGGACTACGACTGGGGGGCTCAAAAAAATTTTCTCTGCACTACTAGTCGGTTATGAGGACTTCTGGACCCATGCATCCTTCCTAGACGAAGTCATAGGTCTTTGCCTGAAGTAAAATACCTTTAGGGTTCTTCTCATCTCCTTTGTCTAATTCTCATACTCTTACTAAGTAATCCCTAAAAGGAACTTCTCTCCTCATCTCATGTTAGGATTTTTGTGTAGGATTAAGGCATCCTCTGCCAATTAATGTACATCTAATATGTAATGATAATGTGCATGTAAAAGTGGAAATAATAATGTATAGGTAATGTGGAATGATAACGTACATGAAATGCAAAGATAATGATGAGGAAAAGAAAAACAGTTATGGGTTTTTTCTGGCAACGATAAACTCTAGATGGGACTAGGGTTGAGAAAACCTTAGTGGGTCAAGGGACATAGAAACCCTAATAGGTAGGGAGTAGTTTCTAACCCTCACATAAAACCCTAATCCTGGGAAATGGAAGTAGAATGGGTGAAATGGAAACTCTACCCATATGAACCCTAAAAAGGGTATGCGTAATGAAAATTAAGGAAAATGTAAATAAGTCTATGTGACCTAGATATCCATGATGAATGTGGAGAAATGTATGCATGATGCATATGAAAAAAATAGAGATTGGAATATAGATGAGAAGAAAAAATGACCAAGGGTTATATGTGACAATGAAAATGTGAATATAACTTGATCATTGCCCTAACACTATCTCTGGAGGAATGAATGAATGAATAAAGAATATCCTAGTGGGTGGGTATGAATGGAGATCACCCCAGAGAGTGGATAGATCATTGAGAATGCTCCCAACAAGTGAGTATGAATGCCCCCAATGAGTGGGTATACCATGGAGATTGGGCAAATAGAGGTTCAGAAGTTATAACGTAAAATGTATGTTTAGCATATTATGGTTACAAAAAAAGATGAGTTAGGTGACTCAGTCTTCCACACATATGTGCAAGAAAAAGTAGGAATTAATAAAGAATGTTTTAAGAAACAACACATTATATGAGAATAACGTCTCAAATATATCTGATGGATGTATGTGAAACATGGGGCGTGTAAGATCACTTCATGGTCATATTCTTATGTGAGAGAAATGTCCACATTAAGTCGAAAGGTGATCGGGATAGGGCCCATATATATTGTGCCCACTATAGGGACCACCCTAGAGAAAGTGATTCCCACATGAGTACTCTAGAGAGAGAGAAAGTACCCCACATAGACTAAGCTTTGAGAAGTTAGAAAGAAAATGCTTGAGTATATACATATGAAATGTAAGTAACCAATGGTTATAAATGAAAATGAAAATCTAAATATAACTTGCTCGAACCTCTCATGCTATATCTAGAAGTTTGTATGACTATGGTCAAGCCCCTAGAGGGGAAGGTTAGAAAATATCAAGCCCCTACAGGGGAAGATCGCAAAAGGTCAAGCCCCTGGAGGTGAAGGCCTAGATAGTACCAAGTCCCTAGAGGGGAAGGTCAAGAAAGGTCAACCCGTGGAGGGGAAGGTCGACATAGGCACCAAGAACCTAAAGGGGAAGGTGGCCCAAGTCCACTTAATGGACAAACCCCATGAGAGGGTATCCTAGAGATTGAACAAATAAGGGTTGAGAAGTTATAATAATAAAAACAATGCATAAAGATGTAAATATGAAACCTTTAGGGATAGTGTGCCAACCTAGGGTGGGTCAACCCAAGAGTGGGAAGATGAACTATGGGGGAGGCAGAACCTTAGACCTTGGGTTCATGTTATGGATAGAGAGCCTAACCTCTTCTTGTGAGTCAAAAAGGAACCCAAGGTTAGGACCTTCCCTAAAAAGGAAGTTGACTAGATCAATTTAAAGATTGAGGTAACCAAGAATGTCACCTAATATAAAAGGTGAAAGCACAGATATTGAGTATGATTCTTTTAACCCAAGTATGCCATCTCTAAGGAATATGAGGAAAAGTCACTATGGAAGTGACTGATCGTATGAGCTGAGCTCGGAAAAGAAGTGTTGCCTTGAAATGTTTCCGTGAGTTGAATGAGGGGATATAAAGTGAATAATGAGCATTATAAGAGATGGAGGAACCTGGTTTAAGGAGTTGCATATGAAAATAATGTGCTAATGATGAACCCTTGGAAAGGATAGTGCCTGCAGTCAATCCTAGGGCCATGTAGGGAGTATTAGAGGTACATCGACCGATGGGATTAGGAGTTGATTGACCCCTGAATGCACAAGACTGTTTGGTCGGGAGGTAACAACTACACTTTTCCAAGGCCCATGTCGCAGGAGATTAGCTACCTTCATGGCATTCATGTGGATAATAATGTGAGGAGAATTCCCTAGATGCATAAGAATGAGATCACTCCTAAAGGTACGTGTACCCCTAGAGATTACAAGGAAGTGGTCAAGGCTCATGATACCTGAGGTGTAAATGTGAAAGATACAAAGAAGTCTTATAATGATGAGATCACAAGAGGAGTTGTGTAGAAACGCAAGAGTGAAAAAGGCTTTGGCTTCATGAAATATAAGAATATTGTGAAATTAAAAGCAAGTATGTTTAGAGTCATGTTGAGAATGATTCAACCTAAAATGTGACATTTTGGGATAATGAGTGCGTACACCATCTCTGCTATAAGAATGGGATGAATTTTGTAGTTGGTATGTAGTCAAGTGCTTATTTTGTCTCATTATGAGACAGAGAGATTGGGTAGATGCATGTTATGCTTAAAACTAACATATGAGAATGGATATCTTAAGTTGAACTTTATGATATGATCTAGGGTTGGAGGTGCTATCTCGCCCTTACGTGAAAACAAATGAACAATAGGTTGGAAACCTAGGTGAGAAGGTAATCACCAAGTGAAGTTGAAATCACATATGATAATGAAACCACCAAAAGATGGTATCATATAAATTTTAAGGATGTGGTAATGCCTTGAATTAAATTCAAGTACCAATTTTAGGAATAATGTGTAAAATTTGCTTATCAACAAAGGATGTTAGAGATACCTAAGAAGTGTTGTTAACCCTAGTTTGGACTAAGATGGGCATCAATCAACTTTTACCTTATTAGGTGTGAATTTTGGGGACAAGATTTCTTTTAAGGAGGGGTGAATGTAAGATCCTCAATTTCAATAAAATTGAAATTAATATATATATATATATATATATATATATATATATATATAAACTCATGGATTGCTAAGTAATTTTTATCCAATGGTATTATTGGTGGAATAATCATATTAACCACCTTTATGGCATTGGGTCTTTTGGCCTAAGATAAATGAAGGGAATTCATACATGAATAAATGATAATGTATTTTGATATGATAAATGAAATAGTTGTCATGTGTTCAAAGGAAAATAAGATGCATGATGTGTTGAGATAATCAAAAGAATAATTATCAGTCCATGATTGGCAACACAGTGGTTGTGGCAATAATTTATATTGTTTTGATCTAACTTGTGTACTGGAAAGTAATAATGGGAAGGAGAAGATTATAGATTTCTAGATATTCCCTAGGATAATGACATTGTTTAAATATTGTAAGAAAAGAGCAAGTTTTGGATGTGAAAAGATATTTCCATAAAATCTCACTTCTCACAATGTGAATATAAGTGGGGATAAAATTAATGATTTCCTATAATTAATTTAAGGAATAAATCAAAGAGAAGGAGAGAATAATATAGAAATTGCGATCAATATTGGTTTTTGGTGTCTTAACCAAGTAATACAAATTTTTGTTTTGTAAATATCTTAATGAAAGATAAATAGAAAGGAAATGGAGTGTTATGGATCCTTGTCCATAAAAAAGGAATAATAGACTTGGCAAGTTAGTATGGTACTAAATCTTCCTTGTATCCCAAGGAAAAGATAGGGAGAAACAATGTGAAGGGAGGCTATGGGAAGGTGTGTGAATATGCATATAAAGGAAGTACACTCTAGCCTTGCCATCCATACCTTCCTTATTCATCTTTCTCCTCTCCCATATAACCCTAAACTCTATGGGAAGGGTGCCTACATCAGGGCAGATCAATTCTTAGACTTCACGACTGGCATCCCTTAGGTATCGTTGAAGGAGATTGAGAGATAGGGCTGGAGGATGGAGTTGTGAACAGCCAAGGGTGCAACAAAATCGGTTGGCCATTGCAAGATCCTCCGTGTCCTCCATGGTACAACCAATATTCTGTGTTGAGGTTCCCTACGCATGGTGAGGGTGGGTATCTTGAAGAGTGAGTGAAGGACAACTATCTGGTGATCAGGGTATAAGCTCATTGGAGGTAGCGTATCATTCTTGAAGGTGCACCCTGACACTCCTCCGACCTTCCCTATAAGGCGATGAGGCATTTATAGTCCATGGCTGAGGCTTCGATCACATGCATTACTGAATTTAAGCAAAGCTTCTCTCCACCAACCCAGGTGGCACCTGACTAAGATGGGCTCACATTGAGTCCGTGAGGACCCCAACAGAGGTTCCAAGCCCTTGCCCTAGTCATCCACCACCCAGGATCATAGACCAATTTGCTGGCTGGCTCAGCTCCCAAGGTGGATCGGACGTTTCCCTTCATGCACGTAAGGGAGAAGAAGCCTTATTGGCATTTTACGGAAAAATCCCTGGAGACACATTCAAAAAGTAAGGACAAAGGAGTCATTTTGTGAGCCCCGCCTACATGGCACATGAGCAAAGATGGCCAAAGGCCATTGGCTATGATATTCCACATGTGTAATGTAAGTAATTCCTTTATTTGTTGACATGGCAATATTCTATTGGTTGAGATCCATTAATGTTGTGAAATTGGTAGTTAATTAATGGTAAGTCAGATTAATGCATGTAATATATGAAAATTGATCTTAAAATGAGAGAATTCCAAATAAAATAGTTTCAAAGTTTAATTCTTCTTCCTATTCTAAATGTAGTGCAATATTCATTAAAGTGATGATAAATGTATACAAACCCTAATTTTGATGAATAGGTTGGTAATCATGTGATATAATTTGATAATACAAAATATAAGGGTGATTTTAACTATAAGGATGATAGTGAGGGTATTTAATGTTAATAATTGTGCAAAGGAAGAATTAGGGTTAAAGGTCCTAATTTGCTATGTTAATAATGAAACTAATTGGATCTACTAAGTGATCATCGTGAAGGGACATGTTGGATAAAGTAGTTGGGGGTACCAAACATAACCCTGATGTTAACTCAAAACCTAGAAAATCTAAACCCTAAATTAGGAACCGAGTAGTGCTTAATCTAATTAATGTGATTAATATGATTGGTGACTCTTTTGGATTTACATACATGTAGATTAGAGTTAATTGCTTGATTGCATTATATGATTAGAGAATGTTTGCATAATATGCATGACTCACCATTGCGGGACGTGGTTCCGATTATGGCTATCTGGAAAATAGGTTTTTGAGGTTTTCCGAATGATTCCCGAGAACTGATTTGATAAATAAATTGTTTGTTGCTTATTTAATTCATGTTCAACTGTAATGCCAATATTAATATCACATAAGTAAATGACAATATATAAACCCTAGGATGACGTATATCAAGGGGTGATGCACATGAGTCCTAGAGGGGACACTGATCATGCCTAAGATAATGTATCCAATATGGGTTAGAATATGTAAAAAAATTGACAGTTCTTAATTGTAGTATTTGATGCTTATTATGTGATCATGTTAGTTACACACATTGTGGTTCCATCCCATGTATACAATATAGTAATATGCTGACCACATTTTGTTTGTCGGTGTTTTAGGTATATGTTTCACATGACAAAAGATATGAAAAAGATGAAAGATATCAAAGGTATTAAAGTTATAACAAAGAGGACTAGATAGATGATACTTCTTCTCTATAGGTATTAATTCCATGAGGTATATCATTTTACAATTTGTAAATGATATTTGAAATTTAATTGAAATTGTTTTCTATTATTTGCTATTTTACTAATCTAGATTCTTGAGAATATAGGTAATTACTATCAACTCGAAGGTCTTTCCTTAATTGGGGGATGCAGAAAGTGAGGTTGTTACATTTGGTATCATAGCCACAAATTTTTTAAATAATATTTAATAGTTTATAGTTTCAAGTAATGTATAGAATTATGAGGGAATTATTAGGGCATTTTCTAAGGACTGGGGTTTCTAGAAGGGACTACGACTGGGGGCTGGAAAAAATTTTCTCTGCACTACTAGTCGGTTATGAGGACTTATGGACCCATGCATCCTTCCTAGACGAAGTCAGAGGTCTTTGCCTGAAGTAAAATACCTTTAGGGTTCTTCTCATCTCCTTCGTCTACTTCTCATACTCTTAATTAGTAATCCCTAAAAGGAACTTCTCTCCTCATCTCATGTTAGGGTTTTTGTGTAGGATTAAGGCATCCTCTTCCAATTAATGTACATCTAATATGTAATGATAATGTGCATGTAAAAGTGGAAATAATAATGTATAGGTAATGTGGAATGATAACGTACATGCAATGCAAAGATAATGATGAGGAAAAGAAAAACAGTTATGGGTTTTTTCTGGCAACAATAAACCCTAGATGGGACTAGGGTTGAGAAAACCTTAGTGGGTCAAGGGACATAGAAACCCTAATAGGTAGGGAGTAGTTTCTAACCCTCACATAAAACCCTAATCCTGGGAAATGGAAGTAGAATGGGTGAAATGGAAACTCTACCCATATGAACCCTAAAAAGGGTATGCGTAATGAAAATTAAGGAAAATGTAAATAAGTCTATGTGACCTAGATATCCATGATGAATGTGGATAAATGTATGCATGATGCATATGAAAAAAATAGAGATTGGAATATAGATGAGAGGGAAAAATGACCAAGGGTTATATGTGACAATGAAAATGTGAATATAACTTTCTCATTGCCCTAAGACTATCTCTGGAGGAATGAATGAATGAATAAAGAATATCCTAGTGGGTGGGTATGAATGGAGATCACCCCAGAGTGTGGATAGATCATTGAGAATACTCCCAACAAGTGAGTATGAATGCCCCCAATGAGTGGGTATACCATGGAGATTGGGCAAATAGAGGTTTATAAGTTATAACGTAAAATGTATGTTTAGCATATTATGGTTACAAAAAAAGATGAGTTAGGTGACTCAATCTTCCACACATATGTGCAAGAAAAACTAGGAATTAATAAAGAATGTTTTAAGAAACAACACATTATATGAGAATAACGTCTCAAATATCTCTGATGGATGTATGTGAAACATGGGGCGTGTAAGATCACTTCATGGTCATATTCTTATGTGAGAGAAATGTCCACATTAAGTTGAAAGGTGATCAGGCTAGGGCCCATATATATATTGTGCCCACTATAGGGACCACCCTAGAGAAAGTGATTCCCACATGAGTACTCTAGAGAGAGAGAAAGTACCCCACATAGACTAAGCTTTGAGAAGTTAGAAAGAAAATGCTTGAGTATATACATATGAAATGTAAGTAACCAATGGTTATAAATGAAAATGAAAATCTAAATATAACTTGCTCGAACCTCTCATGCTATATCTAGAAGTTTGTATGACTATGGTCAAGCTCCTAGAGGGGAAGGTTAGAAAATATCAAGCCCCTACAGGGGAAGATCGCAAAAGGTCAAGCCCCTGGAGGTGAAGGCCGACATAGTACCAAGTCCCTAGAGGGGATAGGTCAAGAAAGGTCAACCCATGGAGGGGAAGGTCGACATAGGCACCAAGAACCTAAAGGGGAAGGTGTACCAAGTCCACTTAATGGACAAACCCCATGAGAGGGTATCCCAGAGATTGAGCAAATAAGGTTTGAGAAGTTATAATAATAACAACAATGCATAAAGATGAAAATATGAAACCTTTAGGGATAGTGTGCCAACCTAGGGTGGGTCAACCCAAGAGTGGGAAGATGACCTATGGGGGAGGCAGAACCTTAGACCTTGGGTTCATGTTATGGATAGAGAGCCTAACCTCTTCCTGTGAGCCAAAAAGGAACCCAAGGTTAGGCCCTTCCCTAAAAAGGAAGTTGACTAGATCAATTTAAAGATTGAGGTAACCAAGAATGTCACCTAATATAAAAGATGAAAGCACAAATATTGAGTATGTTTCTTTTAACCCAAGTATGCCATCTCTAAGGAATATGAGGAAAAGTCACTATGGAAGTGACTGATTGTATGAGATGAGCTCGGAAAAGAAGTGTTTCCTTGAAATGTTTCCGTGAGTTGAATGAGGGGATATAAAGTGAATAATGAGCATTATAAGAGATGGAGGAACCTGGTTTAAGGAGTTGCATATGAAAATAATGTGCTAATGATGAACCCTTGGAAAGGTAGTGCCTGAAGTCAATCCTAGGGCCATGTAGGGAGTATTAGAGGTACATCGACCGATGGGATTAGGAGTTGATTGACCCCTAAATGCACAAGACCCATGTCGGGAGGTAACAACTACACTTTTCCAAGGCCCATGTCTCAGGAGATTAGCTACCTTCATGGCATTCATGTGGATAATAATGTGAGGAGAACTCCCTAGATGCATAAGAATGAGATCACTCCTAAAGGTACGTGTACCCCTAGAGATTACAAGGAAGTGGTCAAGGCTCATGATACCTGAGGTGTAAATGTGAAAGATACAAAGAAGTCTTATAATGATGAAATCACAAGAGGAGTTGTGTAGAAACTCAAGTGTGAAAAAGGCTTTGGCTTCATGAAATATAAGAATATTGTGAAATTAAAAGCAAGTATGTTTAGAGTCATGTTGAGAATGATTCAACCTAAAATGTGACATTTTGGGATAATGAGTGGGTACACCATCTCTGCTATAAGAATGGGATGAATTTTGTAGTTGGTAGGTAGTCAAGTGCTTATTTTGTCTCATTATGAGACAGAGAGATTGGGTAGATGCATGTTATGCTTAAAACTAACATGTGAGAATGGATATCTTAAGTTGAACTTTATGATATGATCTAGGGTTGGAGGTTCTATCTCGCCCTTACGTGAAAACAAATGAACAATAGGTTGGAAACCTAAGTGAGAAGGTAATCACCAAGTGAAGATGAAATCACATATGATAATGAAACCACCAAAAGATGGTATCATATAAATTTTAAGGATGTGGTAATGCCTTGAATTAAATTCAAGTACCAATTTTAGGAATAATGTGTAAAATTTGCTTATCAACAAAAGATGTTAGAGATACCTAAGAAGTGTTGTTAACCCTAGTTTGGACTAAGATGGGCATCAATCAACTTTTACCTTATTAGGTGTGAATTTTGGGGACAAGATTTCTTTTAAGGAGGGGTGAATGTAAGATCCTCAATTTCAATAAAATTGAAATTAATATATATATATATATATATATATATATATATATATATATATATATATAAAGTCATGGATTGCTAAGTAGTTTTTATTCAATGGTATTATTGGTGGAATAATCATATTAACCTCCTTTATGGCATTGGGGCTTTTGGCACAAGATAAATGAAGGGAATTCATACAGGAATAAATGATAATGTCTTTTGATATGATAAATGAAATAGTTGTCATGTTTTCAAAGGAAAATAAGATGCACGATGTGTTTAGATAATGAAAAGAATAATTATCTAGACATGATTGGAAATATAGTGGTTGAGGCAAAAATTCACATTATTTTGATCTAAGTTGTATACTGTAAAGTAATAATGGGAAGGAGAATATTCTAGATTTTGGGATATTCCATGGGATGATGACATTGTTTAAATAATATTAGAAAAGAGTAAGTTTTGGATGTGAAAATATATTCCCTTAAAATATCACATCTCATAATGTGAATATTAGTGGGGAAAACATTAATGATATCCTATAATTAATTTAAGGAATAAATCAAAGAGGAGAGAATAATCTAGAAATTGTGATCAATATTGATTGTTGGTGTCTTAACCAAGCAATATGTATTTTTTTTTCAGAAATATCTTAATGAATGATAAAGAGAGAGAAAGGAAAGGGAGTGTTTTGGATCCATGTGCTTAACAAAGGAATAATAGACTTGGGAATTTATTATGGTACCAAATCTTCCTTGTATGACAAGGAAAAGAGAGCGAGAAGCGACGTTAAGGGAGGCTATGGGAAGGTATACGAATATGCATATAAAAGAAGTAGAATCTAGGCTTGCCGTTGATACCTTCCTTCTTCATCTTTCTCCTCTCCCATATAACCCCAAACTATATGGGAAGGGTGCCTATATAAGGGAGATCAATGCTTAGACTTCACAGATAGCATCCTTTAGGTATCATTGAAGGAAGTTGAGAGAGAGGGCTTGATGATGGAGTTGTTAATAGACAAGGATGCAACAACATTGGTTGGCCATTGCAAGATCCTCTGTGTCCCCCCCGGTATAGCCAACATCATGTGTTGAGGTTCGCATGTGCAAGGTGAGGTTGGGTATCTTGAAGAGCGAGTGAAGGACAGTTGTATGCTGATGAGAGTATAAGATTGTTGGTGGTACTGTATCATTCTAGAAGGGGCACCCTAACACTCCTCCAACCTTCCTTGTAAGGCAAGGAGGCATTTCTAGTTCATGGCTAAGGCTCCGGTCACATGCATTGCTGAATCACAACAAAGCTTCACTCCACCAGCCCAGGCGGTGCCCGACTAAGTTGAGCGCACCTTGAGTCTATGAGGTCCGCAAAGGAGGTGCCAAGCCCTTGCACTATCCGTCTAGTACCCCAGATCATAGACCAATTCGGTGGATGGCTCACCTCCCGCGGTGGATCGAATGTTGTGTGTCGTGCACGATAGGGAGAAGACGCCTTATTGGAGTTTTATTGAAAAAGCCGTGGAGGCACATTCAAGAAGCAAGGACAAAGGAGTCCTTCTGTGAGTCCCGCTTGCATGGCACGTGAGCCAAGATGGACAAAGGAAATTGGCTATGACAATCCATGTGTGTGATGTAAGTAGTTTCATTTAATGGCTGACGTGGCAATATGATATTGGCTGAGATCCATTAATATTGTGAAATTGGTAGTTAATTAATGGTAACTCAAACTAATGTAAGTAATATATGAAAATTGATTAGAATAATGAGAGGAATCCAAATAAAATAGTTTAAGACTCTAGTTTTTCTTCCTATTTTGAGTGTATTGCAATACACATTAAGTGACGATTAATGCATACAACCCCTAATTTTCATGAATAGGTTGGTAATCATGTGAGATAATATGATAATATAGAATATAAGGGTGATTGTAACTATAATGATGATAATGAGGGTATATATTGTGAATAATCATACATAGGAAGAATTAGGGTTAAGGGTCCTAACTTGCTATGTTGTTAATGAAACTAATTGGATCTACTAAGTGATCATCATGAAAGGATATGTTGGATAAAGTAGTTGGGGGTACCAAACATAAACCTAATGTTAAATCAAAACCAAGGAAATTTAAAACCTAGATTAGGACCTGAGTAGGAATTAATCTAATTAATGTGATTAATATGATTGGTGACTCTTTAGGATTTACATACATGCATATTAGAGTTAGTTTCTTCATTTTCCTTCTTGATTGGATTATATGCTTAGATAATGTTTGCATAATCTGTATGGCTAATCATTGAGATACATGGTCACAATTATGGCTATTGAGAATATAGTTTGCTGAGGTATTCTGAATGATTCCTGAGAAATGATTCGATAAATAAACTATTGGTTGTTTATTTAATTCATGTTCCACTATAATGTCAATATGATCATCACATAAGTAAATGATAATATTCTAAACCCTAGGTTGACGTATGTCAAGGGGTGATGCACATGAGCCCTAGAGGGTATAATGATCATGCTTAAGATAACATATCCAGTAAGGGTTAGAATAAGTAAAGAATATGTTAGTTCTTATTTGCAATATTTGATGCTTATTATGTGATCATGTTAATTGCACACATTGTACACAATATAGTAATATGCTGATCACATTTTATTTGTCGGTGTTATAGGTTTACGTTTCACATGATGAAAAAATATTAAGAATAAGATTGAAGATATCAAAGGTATTAAAGTTATACCAAGGAGGACTAGATAGATGATAATTCTTCTCAATAGGTATTATTTCTATGAGGTATATCATTTTACAATTTGTAAATGATATTTGAAATTTAATTGAAATTGTTTTCTATTAGTTATTTGACTAATATGGATCCTCGGGAATATATGTAATGGCACTCAACTTGATGGTATTTCCTTAATTGGGGGACCACAGTCTACTTGGTCACCTACAACGTGGCAACTGGAGGTGTAATTGTTCCTCCTTCAATGTGACCACCATACAAAATGGCCCAAACTCCACCATTGCTATCAAATTTAATGTAGACGTTGAGGGTGCCTACAATTAAGGGGATAGATATAGATGAGGTGGAAATAACCAATTCATTTGAGTCTCTAATAGGAATGTGAATAACCACATGCTGGTCTAGTGGATTTTAGTATGTGGTTTAACACCTAACAAGTGCACCTTTAATTGTGACTGTTGGCATGTCTCCATATATGCTGAGGTTTTTTGCAACACCGTCATAGTCAATTCTTGTTGTCGACCGGGTAGTATGAATCATCGCTAGAGAATGGATGATACTACAAGTGTGGATGGGACCACCACCTCGAATTTTGCCTATAATGTTGTGTTATGCACTTTTGATGATTGATCTTATTCTTTGGATAACTGAAATTAGTGTTCCCAATGAAGAAAAAACTGCATCATCTAGAGTAGTACTCTTACTCCACTAGACATAGGATTTTACCTTCATCCTCAAATCAACTTCCTTTGAGGAGTATGTATTTGATGAGACCTCAATCTACAATTGAGAAATCTATTGGTCGATACTCTTAGCTTTGGTTAGTTCTATGCATAACAAGGTTCCAATGAAACCAATGGTGATGCTAAGGATCTAGTTAGAGTTTAGTAGCCCCAAAGTGGAGGACCTCACCTAATAAGAAATCATGCATAGAAAATGCCACATTAAGGTTGCTGAAAACCTCCAACATTGCATGGGAACAAGATGGCCTGCAAAGAACCAATGCATGGCCTTCATGATTTGTAAAGAGCCAAAATCACCTCTTTACTAAAATTTAAACAAAGCACAAAACACCCACACTTTTCACAAAAAGAGAGATTTTGGGATGCTTGCATAATAATCCAAATAAATAAGCATGATTTAGATACATTATAAAATGTCAATATCAACAGAAATAAAAGTACTAACCTTATTACATGGCTTTTATTGTTCATTACATGATTATTCCCAAATGAAAAAGATAAGAGAAAAAGGATCTAGCTATAGAAACCTAGACATCCTTTGAGATAGATTCAAATCTACTCCTGAGAAGACTTCCTTCAAACTTTTCCTTCTCCTTGCTCAGCACCAGCACCTAGGTGGTTGGGAAGGCACCCAACATAAGGGAAAGGGAAGAAAAGTATGTGTCACAAAATATGTCTAAGATAACCAGAAAAGAAAAGAAAATAAAAATAGGCTAGGGTTCATCATAAGATGAAGATAACAAGAGAATGAGGATATATTCAAAAGAAACTTGCCATTAACAATTATAATAAAAGGATTTGCATTTAAGATAATTATGTCTACCTAACTAAGTTGGGTTGAGGCACCTACAAGACCTCTAATCTATAGGTGAGGGGAGAATAAGACATTCCCCATCACCTACACAATAATATGCAGAGGATAAAACATTCCCTAGTGCAGTTAAATACATTCCCTATGTGGGTAGTTGTACATATGTACCGCTACTATTAAATTAAATAGAACATAAATCTACATGCTAGAAAAGTAGTCATGGCAAGCGTAATCAAAATATTCAATAAGCATGGCAGCAAGGCATAATACCCAAACAATATGAAACAATATTCAGATTTGAGGCACAAGAAATTAGGGTTTTAAGAAATGAGAATTAGATCCAATTAAGCATCATTAGGGAAGAATACGTTAAGGCATAAAATTTCCCAACTAAGTTGTCAGATGCACATACCTCTTTCTTAGAGTTTTAGAAACCACTTTTCAGAACCTTTAAATGAGATCAGGGTCCACTTGTCCTAATATTATTATCATATCCATATATTAGAACTATGCACATTCATCAAAGACTTAAAACCCCAAAGTTACCAACTTTTTCTACAAATCATCGATTTAGGTCCTGAAACCATCACTGCTGTCTTAGTTAGGATTTTCTAATCAAAATAGCATATACTTTTAGGTATTTTAGAGATATGGAAATTTAGGGTTATTTTTAGTGAATTTTAATCATTCCCAAAAACACCTTTTTGAAAAACACATAATCAAACATTAAAATTATTTTTAATAGATAGAGTAGATTTTTCCAAGATCAGAACATATTTTATTTTTATTTTTTGACATGAATTAATTATTATGAATTATTAAAATGGACCAATAGGTAAATTAGAAAATTTGAATTTTGTTTTGAAAAGGCAGAGAGAGTGAAAGAGGGTGGAGCCAGGCCCAGTTCTTGGCCCAATCACCATAAGCCAAGTCAGCGGTCCACCTTGCTGGCTGTCAATTTGGCGTCGGTCAAAGCTGGGTCAAAGCAAAGCAAAATGACCGGCATGTCCTCACGTGAGTCATAGAGATAAGAAAATGAGTGAGGGTAATATGGTCATTTGACCAGGGGGTTTGTTCACCACTCACCCTGTGCCATGGTGCCAAGAAGCAAGCTCCTACTTGTGTGAGTTTTGGGCAAAATCGGTACACTCGATGAACCTGACGTTCAAGTAACCAAAAGAAAGTGCAAAGAAAAAACTCAATGGTACCTTGAATTCAACCGGAGATGGAGGGAGGAGAGAGAGAGAACCTCCACAAGACCAGGGTCTTCATTCACTTGTTAGGGGGTCAAACATTGAGTAAACTAGCAATTGAGAGGTGCTTTGAGTTGCAAAGGTGATGGAGATGCTCGGGGTAGGGGTATTTATAGCGAGGGGGTGTAGTCTAGGGTTTTAGAAGTTGGGGTGAGAGGGAAGCTTTGGGAAATTTAGGGATTCTTTGGATAATCTTCAGATAACCAAAATGTTAGGATAACTAGGTACATAATCAAGAGAGGAGTCCAACGAACCAAAAATCTCGTGATTTGGTCGAGTGTAGAGGAAGATAATTGAAATTGAAAAATAGCAAAATTGTTTTTGTTTCCCTATTCAAACCAAGGTAGGAGATGAGCCTTAGCCATACGATCCCATAGACACGCATCCGCGGTCGATCTGGACCATCTGATCAGGTGAAATCATAGTTTACATATATTTCCAAATTCGATTATGAAGTGTTACATATATTATTACATGAATTTCTCTTTCTTCATTTGAGGGCTCAAACAAATTCCAAATTTAATAAAAATTGATTCCCTGACTGATTTTGAAGTGTAGAACCTGAATATGGAATTAGTTTTTCCTTTTGGGAACTTTTGATGGGTTCGATAATTCAAAACTCATTTTCTTTTTCTTCCTTCATTTATGACTCTAAGATTATCCAAATATGATGAAATTTCACCAACATGTACCAATTAATGTCTTAGATACGATTTTGCCATTAATTGATCATGTTTGTGCCATTTGTTTAATTCGTTATAAAACTGAAGGTTCTACACACTTTCTCTCTCCTACTTTTTCACATTATCCAAATATCATCCAAATTAGTTGAAAACTTGCCCAAAGGCTTATTTACATATTTAGATTTTGAATTTGGAATTAGTTTTCCAATTTGAGAACATTTGATATTTTATTTCTCCTTCTTGGCCTATTTCTTATTTTCCTTTAATAAAGGCTTTTATATATATTTATATATTCCAAATTTGGTGCTACATGGCCCTTAAGTAACATTTAGTTCAAGAAAATGAGATTGAGTATCAAATTATCTTGTGGGTTTTCTATTTCTGATTTTTGGAAAACAATATATTCCACATTATCTCCTTTTATCCAATTATAACATTTATCACCTCCTTTATGTATATTCTGGTATTTCATTTCTTTTTCATATTCTAAAAAGTCCTAGAAAGTTCTAGCACGAATTCTTTTAATATTTTTATTAATTAAATGTACAATTTCACTTCTATCCCATTACTTAGACTACTACAGAGGTATTTGTGAGTAAAACCTTTTACTAAGAATTAAAGGGAAATATTTATCCAATAACCACAATAGTTCCATTTATTCAACTCCAAAGACATATGGGACGAGAATGAAGCACAAATATATTGAAAAAGGGTAGAAAGAGGTAGATAGTATATTTTAGTATGTTACAATACTCCACCCCTTAAAAAGGATTTAGTCCCCAAATTTTCAGACAAAAATAGAGGGGTGAGTATGTAACATCTCATCTCTCAACTCTCAAGTGGTTTCTTCCAAACCATGATATTTCCACAGAACCTTCACCAGTTCTATCTCCCTGTTCTTTAGATGCTTTACTCGGGATTCAAGGATCTTCACAAGTAACTCTTCATAGGTTAGATTCTCATGAATCTCCATAGGCTCAATCATGAGTACAAGAGAAGGGTCTTTCACATACTTCCTCATCACAGAGACATGAAACACATTATGAATCTTATCATAAGCAGGAGGGGAGTCTAATTGGTATGCACAGTCTCCGACTTAACCTATGATTTCAAATTCTCCAACATAGCGGGAACTGAACTTGCCTTTTACTTTAGATCTCACAATAGAATGTATAGGCTTGACATTCAGAAATGCATAGTCACCCACTAAGAAGCTAACATCATACCACTTTTTATTAGCATACATCTTATGTCGGTCTTGAGAAACTTTCATCTATTTCTTTATCAGTTGTACCTTCTGGAGCATCATATGTATATCATCTGTCTTCACCAGGGACCGTTCACCAACATCATCCCAATGCTAAGGTGAGTGACAGGGTCTACCATAGAGAGCATCAAAAGGTGGCATACCAATACTAGCTCGGTAGTTGTTATTGTAAGAAAACTTAGCTAATGGAAGATATCGATCCCATGCACCACCCCAATCCATCACACAAGCACATAGCAAGTTCTCTAGAATATGAAATGTTCTCTCAGACAGTTGGTGCAGTGAATTTGAGTCGCATTTATAGGCTGGTTTCATACTTATTTTGTGTGGTTATGTGTCATTTTATGATTATAATAGCATGATTCATATTCGTTTAGCTTATAATCACTATATGCATCAAATTCAGTTTATTTTATCTAATTTTGTATAAATTATCAGAATTTTTGGATTTGATTTGTGTTCCTCTCTCTGTTTTAGGAACTTTGTATATTTGGACTCGTCGATACCATCGACAACTCTGTCGATTCCATCAACATGTCATGATTACCCAGGCCGGAGGGAGAGCATCTAAGTCGATACCATCAACCAAAGCCATCGATGGTCTCGAGATAGTCTCAACAGGAATTAAGTCAAGCTCATCGATATTATCAATGACACTATCGATAGTATCAAGAGTTCACCAGGTTCTAGTGATAGATTCCTTTGTTTTTAGCATCAGAAGTGCACCTTAAGGTGTGAATACCATCGACACACTGTCGATGGTATCGACGTCATCAGATCAGAGTTGTGCCCAGAATTGCCACGATCGAATGGCTACGATCTTTTGGCGGCCGTTAGTCATGCCTATACCTTTGAAAAGATGGCCAAGACCTAAGGATCCTATTGGACTCATCCATACAAGTTCTATAAGGAGAAGAGTGAAGAACGGACCCCAGAGCTACGCCCCGGGAGATTCCAGAGCCACGGATGGATGTTTTCACCACTGAAAGGCTCCAGATCGTGCATCTCGCACCAAGGATCACCTTGATCTTCTCCGTTTCAGGGGTTACATCATATTTTCTCTTGTTCCCCATGTCTTCCTCTTTATTCTCTGTGTACTTTTGAGATGAAAATGCGGGGCTAATCCCCATTATCCTTAGGACTGGGAGTATCCCGGGGAATCACTACATGATAATGTTATATTGATTATCATAATTTGTCTCACATTCCATTGATATGTTATCATGTTTCCATTGCAATTTACTATGCTTGATCACCATAGTCGATTTCTAATACCGTTACTTACTCCTAATGGAGAATTAGTGGTTGAAAAGGCATGATTAACATATTAATCAATAAATTCCTTAGACAAGGTAATGTACGATTAATGGTGGATACTCAGAGAAATAATTAAAGCACCTAGATCTAGGGTATAAGTTACTACTGGCATGGAACTGACCTATAATTAGGTAGTGAATTGTATCACGGAAGTGAGAAATTCTGACTACGGGCCATAATCACGGCAAGGTAACAAATTATGTTAATTGTGTAGATTTGTGTGTAGTGAGACCTCGCAGTGAAACTGCAATCCTAAGGATTCTCATTTAATTTAAACTAAACATTTAATATTCGTTCACTTTTACTTTCATTTTGTTTTATTTTCATTTTCAAAATCAAACTCATTTTTTCCATCAGTCTAGCTGATCGCTAGTAGTTAGTAGTATTCTACCAAAATTTCCATTTCCCTGAGTTCAACTCAGGCCTCACAAGGCCTATATTACATTGATACTTGCACTTGCGTTATACGCACGGTAAAATCGTGTCAAGTTTTTGGCACCGTTGCCAGGGAAACGGTAAATTTTGGCACTACGAGTGTTTCAAGTAGCCACTCTAGGCCACTTTTTCTTTTTATTTGCAATTTTAATTATATATATTAATTGTCTATCTTTCAGATTCTTTATTCGTCTAGCACTGTACTTATTTGATTTTCCACATTTCAGGTACTAGTGCATGGTGAAGACACGTAGTACGGACTACGCACAGTCGACACCTGAGGTTCCACCTTCGGGATCTGAAGACGAGCGGATAAATACACCACCCAGAGACTTTGAAGAAGAATTTGAGGTTTTCATAATGGATGAGGAACAAACTATATGGGAGAAGATTAATGCTTCTTCTTCTTCTGCACAAAAGGGGCCAATCAAGAAACAAGTTATCAACATACCCAGTTACAAGATTGACCCAGGGCTGATCTAGTTGGTCAAGTAGCAGGTTTTCCATGGGATTCAAAGTGAGGACCCAGTTGCCCACATCAGTACTTTTGTGGAGAACTATGACATGGTGAAGGTGGATAGGTTTCCACAGGAAGCCATTTACCTAAAACTGTTTCCATCATCTCTGGCAGGAAATGCAAGGGAGTGGCTATACAATTTGGACGACGAATATGTTGAATCTTGGGACATGATGATAGAAGTGTTCTTTGAGAGGTATTTCCCACTCGAGAAGACAAATGATCTTATTAGAAAGATCCATAACTTCAAACAATAGGCCGGCGAGACATACTCGAAGGCTTGGGAGTGTTTCAATATCATGCTGTGAAGATGCCCACATCATGGGCTAGATCTAGAAACCCAAGCGAAGATCTTTTATTTTGCTCTTAACAAATATGATAGGAGAAATCTAGACTCAGTTGGAACAGGGTTCCTTCTAAATAACAAAGGTTGTAAGTGTCAAGAAATTTTGAAGAATATGGCCAAGAAGCAGTCTTGGGGTGAAAGAGATGCACCAGAATAGGTCAAAGTTGCAGGTGATGCAAAGGCCATTCAAGCATTAAATGAGAGGATGGACCTACTGGACAAGAAGCTCTTAGAGAAGGAGAGCAGTGGGTCTTAGGAGGATGAATATGTAAAATATATGCATCAACAGGGCTATAAAAGCAATGACTACTCTTGGAGAAAGGATAAGAAATTTTCATGGAACGATCCAAATAATTTTCTACAAGACCCGGACCAAAAACCACATCCGAGTGTAGAGGACAAGAGCAATGAGTTGCTCAATCAAGTAATAAAGCAAAACCAAGAGCTGATGACTACATTCTACAAGCAAATTTAGTCACTAGGGGATTTCTGAACCAATTTGGTCAGACGCTACAGAGTCATGGTGCACAACTGAGGACTTTAGAGACAACCATGACCCAAATTGTGACTGAGGTGGCTGCAACGAAGCAAATCATTCAACAAAAATCAGCTTGGAATGCAGATCCCGCTTAGCCACATCAATAGGTTAAATATATTTCAGTCAACAAAGGTCCAGGGCTTCCTATTAAGGAGATACATGAGCAGAGTATCATGCGTATAGACTTAGAGGACAAACCCAAAGTTCCATACCCTCGTAGTTTGTATGGATTTCTAGGAATATGTGGGGCGCCATGCATCTCACTCCAAGATTCCACCATTGTTGTGCCCACATCTCATATTTCTGAAGAGATTCCTAGTCCGGAAGAGCAGGTGAAAGTTGTACTTCAGAGTGGAGCAGCCACTAGCAATACGGAGAAGCGGACACAAGTCATGCCATCCACAGATGATGTACCAAATCCTATCATGAATGGTGGCGTTGAAGCAAGCTTAGGGGAGGAGACCCCTAAAGTTCCATATATACCACCACACAAGCGCATAAAGGAGCCAAGCGTGCCATTCCCGGATAGTCTGAAGCCGACGAAAGAGCAAAGGCACTTCAAGAAATTTCTTGATATCTTCCGGAAGCTCCACATCAACATTCTATTGGTGGAAGATATAGAACAAATTCCTTCATATGGAAGATTAATGAAAGACATCATCAACAAGAAACGGTGGATCAAAGATACAAATGTTGTATGTGTTGACGAAACAATGAGTTCTATATTTCAAGGAAGACTACCAAAAAAGAGGAAAGATCCAGGATGTTTCTACATCCCATGTTCCATAGGTGGTCAACATTTTGCAAAGGCACAATGTGACTCAGGAGCAGGCATTAATCTTATGCCACTTGCCACTTTTCAAAAGCTGGGATTGAAGAAGCCAACACAAACTTCCATGACAATCGAGTTGGTGGATGGATCCATTGTTAAGCCACAAGGTATATGCGAGGATGTGCTAGTCAAAGTTGATAAATTCATCTTCCCTGTTGACTTTGTGGTAATGGACATGCATGATCTAGAAGGATGTGAGATGTTATTGCGAAGGTCGTTCCAAGCTACGACTGATGTAATCACTGCCATTGGGTGAGGGTACTTGACACTTGGGATTGGTAATGATAGAGTTGAATTCAAATTGCCAAATGAATCATTAGAGACATCCCTTGAGAACCAAGGTTAAGGTATATGTATCATCTATCGTAAGATGTTAAAGAAGGGTGCTTGTTGGGCGGCAACCCAACCATTGGTAGAGTACATGTTTATTTATCTTATTTTTCATATTCCCAAGTACTTTTCATTAATCTAGCACTTAGTTTATAAAAATGATACCCTAATGTGTTTGTTGAGTGTGTATGATTGGAAACATGTCGATACTATCGACATATGTGTCGCAGGTATCCAGAAAGGAACAACAAAAATTCTACGGAAATTTCATTCCGTCGATACCATCGATGGCCTCGTCGATAGTATCAACATGGAAACAGCGAAAGAGAGAATCGACACAGAAAAAGGTCGATAGTATCGACCGTATTGTCGATGGTCACGAGATGTCTAAAGATTTTTAGACCAGTTTTTCTCAGTAAAGTCGATACCATCGACCACCTTGTTTGATGGTATCAACACCTCAACAGAGCATACAACAACATCAACACCTCACAAGGAGCAAAGGCATATGCAGATGTCGATACTATCGACGCCACATCGATGGTATCAACGCACATGTCAATGATCTGCAATTTTCATCGAGCGGTCCACAATGCCTTTCCATGGATGGTGTCGATGGTATCGACACCTTGTCACTACTATTGACAGACCATCAGCAGTGCCGACCACAGTTATAAAAGAGGACAAATTCTTTCCATCAAATTTCAGGGCCAATTTCCTACTTGGGATCCCAGTGGCCAGCGGTACCAGCCGCATCCACCACCAGAGTAGTGAAAGGGGTATCATTATTCCACCTCTTAAGTCTGTATTTGAACTATGAGGCCATAGTTGAATTCAATCTTATGGGGGGTCTTGGAACAACTTCTATCTAGTTTTTTTCTTTATTTTATTTCATCTTTAGTTTGTTTTTGCAATTTTCATCTTTCTTTATCTTAGTTTTCTCAATTGCTAGATTTACTATTTTCTAGGATCCACTATCTATCTAGTGTTATCAGTGGAGTCTAATGTAATTGCATGTCATCTCGTTTTCACTTGGGTTTTGTGAGAAAATGATTTTTAATGTAAAATCCTTAAGAAAGTGTAAGTTTTTCTTGTGAGAACTTGAGTACATTGCTTGTGGAACTCATTGGGTAGGTCAACTTTAAAACATTTGAACATGATTGTGTATCCTTATGGTTCATGATAAGTGGATTGATATGAATGTTGAGCTTAAACCAACCAAATGATAACGTGACTTTAATTTGAAGTGAGAGAGAGAAACCCCTTGATTAATTGGTACACAAGTCAGTAAGGAGGGACATATAATTCTATCTGAAGGCTTTCTCAATTAGTCTTGTGATCTGATCCACCGCAATTTCATTCACTCTGCACCATAAGAATTGGGAGCACATTACTGTCTTTCACTCTATGATTGCATCCCACATAGATAGGCCATGCATTACAATTATTATTGCATGTTTTGCATAAAAATGGAAAAAGAAAGATATAGAGTAGTTATACATGCACATTATCCTTAGGTGCATGTCATTTAGTTGCATAATTGTCATAATGATGTGCATTCGCATCTTTTGAACATATAGTTGTACATCATGTGTTGTATGTTCTTCTGAAAAATTAAAGGTGTTGAACTTGTTCCATACCCTCTGAATAGAATGCATCAAATGTGCCAGTTAGAAAAAAGAGAAGGAAACCCAACAAATAATCCATTACCATTTATGAAAATGAGGGCTTGAAAAATTGAATGAAAAAAAAAGAAAAAAAAGTATGAATAAGAGGGAGAAAGGAACATGTTCTCACCTGCATTTTAGTAAGAACAAGCACATGGTGTAGTTACTTAGATATTCCATCTCAGTTTGAGATGGAATGATAGTGCATGCATCATTTCACAGAAAAAAATGTAGCATTAGGGAATTTTCATTTGCATTTGCATCATGATAGGTCATTCATTTTTGTTCTTGCATGATCGACTATACTGTGCTTCCATTTCTTCCATAGCCACCCATTCCATTCACCCGTTGCTCTAAGTGGTAGGCTACCCATGATATTCCCCTCATTCATGTATATCAGGAGATCTACTTCCATTCAGATGGTAGTTAGGAAATGATCAACGTAGATAGGAGATCACAAGATGCACCAAGCCTAAACTTGAGGATTTTATTATATTAACTACTTTACTTGATAGTGTTTGTGATCTTGGGATGGACATCTCTCGTGAATGATTATTGTCACTTTAAGGGTAGTTATCGTCCTGTGGTAGGTAAGGGTCGGTATGCGAATTGCAAGCGGGAATCATATTGAGATATCAATTTTGTGGTTATGTTCTTTAGTTGACCCTCTCAATCATATTTCAAAGTTTTGTTACTCGAAGACGACCAAGATTCAAGCTCAGGGGAGTTTGATACAGTGAATTTGAGTCGCATTTATAGGATGGTTTCATACTTGTTTTGTGTGGTTATGTGTCATTTTATGACTATAATAGCATGATTCATATTCCTTTAGCCTATAATCACTATATGTATCAAATTCAGTTTTATCTGATTTTGTATAAATTATCAAAATTTTTGGATTTGATTTGTGTTCCTCTCTCTATTTCAAGCACATTGTATATCTGCACTCGTCAATACCATCGACGACTCTGTCGATACCATCGACATGGCATCAGTACCCAGGCTGGAGGGAGAGCATCCAAGTCGATACCATCAACCAAAGCCGTCGATGGTCTCGAGATTGTCTCAGCATGAATTAAGTCAAGCCTATCAATACTATCGATGGCACCATCGATAGTATCGAGAGTTCACCAAGTTCTAGTGAAGGATTCCATTGTTTTTAGTGTCGGAAGTGCACCTTAAGGTGTTGATACCATTGACACCCCATCGATGGTATCGACGTCGTCGGATCAGAGTTGTGCCTAGAATTGCCACGATCAAATGATTGTGATCTTTTAGCGGTCGTAAGTCATGCCTATACCTAAGAAAAGACGGCAAAGACCTAAGGATCATGTTGTACTCATCCGCACAAGTCCCGAAAGGATAAGAGCAAGGAACGGAGCCCAGAGCTACACCCCGGGAGATTCCAGAGCTGCAGATGTACGATTTCACTGCCGGAATGCTGCAGATTGTGCATCTCACATCGAGGATCAGCCGGATCTTCTCCGTTTCAGGGGTTACATCATATTTTCTCTCATTTCCCCATGTCTTCTTCTTTCTTCTCCATGTATACTATTGATATGAACATGTAGGGCTAATCCCCATTGTCCTTAGGACCAGTAGTAGCCCAGGGAATCATTGTATGACAATGTTATATTGATTATCATAATTATTTTCACTTTCCCTTGATATGTTATCATGTTTCTATTGCAATTTACTATGCTTGATCACCATAGTCTATTTCTAATACCGTTAATTACTCCTGATAGAGAATTTGTGGTTGAAAAGGCACGATCAACACATTAATCAATAAATTCCTTAGACAAGGTAATGTACGATTAATGGTGGTTACTCAGAGAAATAATTAAAGCACCTAGATCTAGGGTATAAGTTACTACTGGCGTGGAACTGACCTAGAAATATGTAGTGAATTGTATCGCAGAAGTGAGCAATTCTGATTACGGGCCATAATCAGTGAAAGGGAATGATTTATGTTAATTGTGTAGATTTGCTTGTAGTGAGACCTCGCGATAAAACCACAATCCTAAGGATTCTTATTTAATTTTATTAAACTAAACATTTAATCATCGTTCACTTTTGCTTTCTTTTTGTTTTATTTTCTTTTTCAAAATCAAACTCATTTTTCCCATCGGTCTAGCTGATCGCAACCAGTTAGTAGTAGTCTACTGAAATTTCCATTTCCCTGAGTTTGACTTGGGCATCACAAGGCCTATATTACATTGATACATGCACTTGCATTATATGCACGCTAAAATCATCTCAACTGTCCATCGATTTTTGAGTGGTATGTAGTACTGAAATGCAAATGAGTACCCACCTCTTCCTAGATCTGACCCCATAGACGAGAAGTGAATTTTGGGACACGATCAAGAACTATCACAATAGGCACAACATGCAGAAGAACTATCCATTCCACATAGGGGTGAGTAGAATTTGGTTAATAACCGATTAACTGAACGGTTAATTCCAGATGGTTATTTTTATTGGGTCAATTTGGTTAATTTATTTTGGTTAATCAGTTAAATGGTTAATTTCACAGTTAAAGATATTTTTGTTTGGTTAACCAAATTAACTGAATAGTCAGAATTTATTCATAAATAACAGCCTACACATGCATATATACATATATAGTTGTACTTTTATTTCAAAATACTTCCCCATATATATAGTAATCAAGTTTTTATGAGACATACAAAATTAAATTTACAACAATACTACTATAATATAACAATGGTCCCAAATTCTATGAGTATTTCAAATAATATTATTAAACGAGTGTTATTTGGCTAACCAAATTAATCATTAACCGATTGGACAATAACCAAATTAACCGACTCAATTTGGTTAGGTTAATTGTTAAAATCTCAAACCACAAATTAATCATTTAACTGAACCGAATTAACAGTAATCGACTGAATTAATCGAATGATCACCCCTAATTCCACATATAACTAATCCATCTCAACAACTTTCTATGTGGTTTTGAAAGGCAAGAAATGAGAAGATCTTATAAGCCGATCAATAACCTCCCTAACAACATCATAACCTTTCTTAGAAATAGGGAAACCGATAATGAAGTCCATTTTGATCTTCTCCCATTTCCATTCTAGGATTTCAAGAGGATGGAACCATGTCGTTGATTTCAATCTTAACTTGCTGACTTGTCAAACACTTCAGGACGAACATAGCTATGTCATTCTACATGTTCTTCCACCAGATGCTTCGTTGTAAGTCCTTGTACATTTTTGTTGTCCCAGGATGAATAATGTACTTGGACCCATGAGATTCACTCAGAACCTTCTATCTCAGATCACCCACGTCAGGAATCCACAACCATTGTCTCAAGTAGAAAGCACCATCAACTTCAACAAAGAAGTCAGATTGTGATTTCTTGGTCAAGGCCATTATCTCTTCCAGCTCAAAACTTTCCAACTGTGCATCAATGACTTCTGAGATCCAGAACAGCGTTACAGTAAAACTAGCCATATGAACACATAACTTGTTTTCATCCACTGAATCGACAGGCTGAGGCTGCCTACTAGTCACAAGTTCGAGATTTTTCCATACTGAACATCTCAGAGTAGCACAAATGGTATCCTTCTTGTGACTTAAAGCATCAGCTATGATGTTTGTTTTACGAGGATATAGGTGATGGTGAATTCATAGTCTTTGAGATATTCCATCCACCTATGTTGTTGTAGATTCAAATCCCTCTGAGTCAGTAGGTATCTCAGACTCTTTTGGTGAGATAAGACCTCAAACTTTTCACCATAAAGATAGGGTTGCTAGATTTTCAGAGCATGAACTATAACAGTAAGCTCCAAATCATGTGTAGGCCAATTAGCTTCATTAGGTTTCAATTGGTGAGAAGCATAGGCGATCACCTTTCCGTTTTGCATCAAAAAACACCTTAATGCTAGTTTGGATGTGTCGGTGTAGATGACATAGGGTATGCCCTCAACAGTCAAAGCAAGTACAGGAGCAAAAGTCAAAAACTCCTTCAACTTCTAAAAACTATTCTCACACTCAGGTGTCCATGAGAACATGACCTCCTTTCGTGTCAACTTGGTCAAAGGCAAGGCCAATTCAGAGAAGCTCTTGATAAACCTCTAATAGTAGCCGGCTAAACTGAGAAAACTACATATCTCATATGGATTCTTCACAACCTTCCACTTTGGCATAGCTTCTACCTTTGCAAGATCAATGAATATGCATCCGGTAGAAATCACCTGACCCAGAAAAATAACTTCCTTTATCCAAAACTCACACTTTGAGAATTTTTCATAGAGCTGATTTTTATGCAGTGTGTTGAGTACAATCCACAGATGCTCACTATGTTATTATAATGTCTCAAAACAAACCAAAATGTCATCAATAAACACCACCATGAACATGTAGATGTATGGGTGGAATACTCGGTTCATCAAGTCCATGAAGGTAGTAGAGGCATTCGTCAAGACGAAAGGCATGACCACAAATTTGTAATGCCCATAGCAAGTTTTGAGCACCATCTTTGGGACATTATCATCCTTCATGTGCATCTAGTAGTAGCCACTTCACATATCCATCTTTAAAAACAGAATGGCTGACTTCAGCTGGTCAAATAGGTCGTCGATGGAAGGTAAAGGATAATGCTTCTTCACCGTCACTTGGTTAAACATGCGGTAGACCATACACATTCACATTGAACCATCCTTCTTCTTCACGAACAGGACATGGGCTCCCCAAGGAAAAATACTAGGGAAGATGAAGCCCATGTCGAGAATCTCTTTAAGCTGCTTCTTCAGTTCTACAAGCTCGAAAGGGGCCAAGAGATAAGGTGACTTTGATATTGGCGAAGTTTTGGGTATGAGCTCGATGGAGAACTCCACTTCGCGAGTTGGTGGCAAACTGGGTAACTCCTTGGGAAAGACATCCGGGAAGTCCTTCACCACACTACAGAGGGTAAGAAATCTCTACACCCTTACGAGATAAGCTTTTAAGCTTTGATGGCAGAGATAACAAATTTCCAATCCTCTCACTTCTTACCATGGACACACATTCTACCCACAATAAGATGTAACAACCTAACCTTTGATACCTCACAAAACAAAACAACTTTGTACCTCTTTAAGCAGTCCATTCCCAGGATGACATCAAAGGCAGTCATGTCGAGCAAGATAAAATTCGTGGGAAATATTATACGAGATATACAGAGGTCCATGGTTAGAGTTTGGAGATATGAAGAGCATATCTTACCACTAGGAGTTTTTACATCTAATATATGATCCATAAACTCAGACTCTATTTCTAACATAGACGCAAGGTGATAGGATATGAAGGTATTGGATGAGCTAGAATCAAATAGTATCTCCATAGGATGCATATTAAGGTGCAAGGTGCCTTCACTAACTTCATTATCTTCATCCGCTCCCTCAGCATTGAGAGAAAATACTCTCCCATTCTGCTTCTCCACTAGCAGTCGCCTCAGGTTCTGGTTGTTGTTGTTTTTGTTATTCTACAGAGGTTGGTTCTGCCTTGGCTGTCATGGCTATTGGGAATTATTCTATTGAGCATTATTCTTTCCCTGTTGGAAACATAGGCAGAACGGTCGGATACGCCCAACTTGGCCACACTCATGGCAGGTCGTAGGAGGTCGGTTGTCTCTATGAGCAGATGCATTATTAGCAGGTGATTCATCCCTATTTTAGGGCTTCATCTTGTGACATTTTTCATTTCAATCAAATCTATACCTATTAGATTACATGGTATTTCCCTTAATATGCTTATTTGTGTAAAATGCACTTATGGACATTATTTGCATGTTTTCCAGGTACTTGGACCACAGTTGGATGGACAAGAGAGTAGGAGGGGCCCAAAGAAGGCCCCAATGCTCCCCCAACCTACCCCTAGTGGACAAGAATAAAGCTTAGGCAAAGAAGCCCATGGATAATGAAGTTTGAAGCTCAAAGTACAAGCAAAGCCCCCAACACGGTTGTGGTAACACGGAATGGTCGTGTTGCAAATGAAGAAATCACAGGAAAAATCTCAATTTTGAAGCAGCTGCAAAGCATACTCCAACACAATCGTGCTACGTAGCATGGCTATGGTGAAACCCTCCAACACGGTCATGCCATACAACATGGCCATTCTACCACTAACCCAACACGGACGTGCTACCAGCTCCCAACACGGTTGTGCTACCCAGCATAGCCGTGCTACCAGCTAGCCACTCCCCCCAAACAACCTGACATTTTTCACCATTTTTCACCTCGACCATTCCCATTCACCAAGGTCGTTCCACTCACATCCCACCATAGTCGTTCTACTCACAAAAAACCTAGCCACTTTTCCACTACATTTCCCACTTTGCCCCTACTTGACCTATTACTTCCCCCACACCTATTTATAGGGGGTGGCAGCTGTAGGTTGAGGGGAGATACTCAGAAGCCACCCATAGCTACCATTACTCCTCTCCACCCACTCCTTAAGCATTCATTACATTCTACTTGCATTTATGCTCATCATCCACCATTTCCACCTCATTTCCACCTTGGAAACCTAGATTTCTAGGTTTTCCTCCATAATCCTCATATTCTCATGCCCATTTGCACAATTGGAGGAGGAAGGACGTCCCCAAGCTACTAGGAGGTGAAGAAGGAGGCTTCTACTTCAAGCTTCATGGATTTCTACCCCCTTCTTCCCTTTTCGTTTGCTATTTTCTTGATCATGTCTAGCTAAGCCCCTAGTGGTGCGCTATTTGGGGTCAAAATGTGACTTTGATACCATGTTGGGGGAAAATAACTTGTAATGAACATAATTTCTATTTATGATGTTTCCTTCTTTCTTCTATCTCATTTCCTATTTTATTGCAAGTGGTTTGTGCTTATAACATGGATTGCTTGCTTTAAGATGTTTGATGACACAACTTCTAGGAAGAATTGGAGTGTATGTGGCCAATCTTAGGAATGGCTCCTAGGTCCAATTATTAGATCCCTAGCTATCCCCCTTTGTTCCTACATACACATAACTCCTCCTACAAGTGAATGTGAGATCTAAGTGGCTAGTGTAAGTGTAATTAGTGCAATTGCCTAGGGTTTTATAAAGGCTAGATGGCTAGTGGCATGAGGTGAAAAACCCTCATCTCTACTCCCATTTCTACCCTTGGCTCTCAATTGACTAATACCACTTACTCTAGAGACCTAGACTTGCAAGTCCTACTAGAATTACACCTAACCCTAGTTCCCCAACTAGTAGTATAGGGTACATTCTACTAGCACTTGCCTTGTTGTTCGGTTTGGTAATCTACATAGAATTGTGATATTTGCTTGCTATGTTGAGATCCCCCAACTAATATCAAACCACATCCCCAAATGGCCCACCTACCTAATCTCATTTCTTAAAACCAATTTTTGGTTTCTTATCTTGTTTATGCTAATGTAGTTTAACTACGTATGCTCAATCTAGTTAATTGCTTGGTCTTGCTCTTTGGTGTTAACTTAGGATTTTTCTCTCCTTCTTGTGGTTAATCTAGTTCTTAGTGTTAATTGCTATGCTAGTGTAGTGTAGTTCACCTTTGCTCTTGTTTTTTTAGTTGCTTAATCTAGTTCATTAGACTTTCCTTCTTAGGATAACTTAGGGTTATGACAATCTAGATTTCTTAATTTCCTTTACGTTCTTGTTTACAAAGTTTAACAACCAACCAAACCCCTTAAATCCTTCAAACCTAATCTTCACAATAGGAGCGTAGCAAACGCTATCCTAGATCTAGTTCCCCCTCTATCCCTGAGGATCGACCCCTACTCTTGCCTTTCACCTATGCTACAATAGTACCTCGTGCACTTGCGGGTGACCTATTTGGTGTTGTGATTGACTCTCGTTAGGGTTGTTATAAATTTGAAAGATCCAAACATGTGTTTGAGTCTCGTGGAGTGCATCTAGCCACCCTTTGTTGGCTAGTGTGTACACCTCTGGCTTGATGCACCAAGCTTTCTTGCGCAGTTGCTGGACATAGAAAATGCCATAGCTACCTAGTATTTGTGGTGTTGACTCTCCCCTTTGGCATCGTCTTTTTCCAGTTTGTTTTGTTGCATTTAAGAAACACACCAAGCTTTCTGGTGCCATTGCTGGGCATAGAAAGCGCCATAGCTACCTAGTAGTTGTGGTGTTGACTCTCCTCTTTGGCATTGTCTTTTACCAGTTTGTTTTGCTGCGTTTGAGAAACAAACCAAGCTTTTTGGCATCGTTGCAGGGGAATACTTGATTACACTTTCAATTTTATCAAGAAACACACACACACACAAAATACTTGATAGTTTTTCTATTTGTGAATAATGTTAGTATAGGTACAAGGAAGAAAAGGTGATGCACAAAAAGTGTAGCCAAGGAGAAGACCAAAGTTGAAGAGAACAATGCAAAATATTAGAAAATCTACAAGAAGGAGTCCAGAACGGTCGTGCCACACATCACAGCTGTGTGACTAGAAAGATAGAACGGTTGTTTTGCTTAGCACGACTATGGTGGTCCTACCCTACTCACCTAGTGCTAAATTGATCACTCCATCTCTTGGTGGTTTTCTTCCATGACTGCATGCCCTTTAGCCTATTATTCTAAACTTCTATTTCATGCTGAGGATAGCATGATTTAAAAGTTTGGGGTGGTAGGGCGGTAAGGCCTTCTTTCACCGCATTTTTATCTATGTACCTTGTGCTAAATTTTTGCAAGATGATCAAAATGATTGACTAACATTCATACTTATCTATCCTGGCCTTGTGTGTCTGCTAGCATTCATGCATACATGTAGTTTAATTTCATGCATTTTTGCATAATTTTTCAAAAAAATTTCTCTTTTTGTCACCCCATGTCATGCATTGCATTTCCATGTACATTTTACAATTTTTGCATGTTTTAACTAGGATTTTCTATTTTATGCTTTAGATTCCCTAAAAGTTAGGTTTATATGTGAATGAAAGCAAATTGGCACCATTTTGGCCAATTTTTCCCAAACTTGAATGTTCTTGCCCAAAAAGCATGTTTTGACTTAATCTCCACTGTTTGAAATGAAATTCTTAATGCTTTGACAAATGCATGCCGTTCTCTTAGATTTTATTGCTATATGGTCTTGATTGTTGACTTTTTTCATGTGCACCACTTCTCTTAATTTTGTGAATGTTTTGGTTGAATGATGAAGTGAGCAAGCTACAAATGCTTAGAGCCTATGGAATCACTTGATATAATATAAATGTCATGTTGTTCTATCATGTGGTGTGATATCATAAGATGAAGTATTGGAATAGCATACATGTAGGATGTCTTATGTGGAAAAATACACTAATGACCCCCCCCCCCTTTGACCAGACTCTTCTTTCACCATTTTCATATCTCTTCGCCTCATGAAAGGATGCCTTAGAGCACATATTCAACCTTGGCCACCTCCAAAAGTTTGGGGTGGCCATATCTACATCTCACCATTTCACTGTATCCACCATATGCCCTATCTACACCTAGGGAAAAAGAAAAGAAAATAAGAAAAGAAAAAGCAAAAAGAAAATAAAAAGATGCTCGTGTTTAAGTGCATCTAAATAAAGAAAAGATGAGTTCTCTATGTAATAGCACTCCAAAAATCTTCCGCAACCCTTTCTTTTATTTTTATACCCATTCAGCTAGAAAACATCAAATCTAGCTCACCTTACCCTTTTCTACAACCACGTGGGTCATTTAGTGTGTTTTGAGGCATAAGATTGAATGTATGAAAGTGAAACCGTACTCCTAGTCATCTTTGATTAACACTAGCATGAAACGGTTTACCCTGATTGATATGAAGGACATATGGAACAACTTGTGTGTTCTATGCTCTGTATTTAAAGTTTGTATACTCAGTGCTCATTACATGATTAGTTTGTGAAATAGGAGAGGAGAGAGGTGAAGCACATGCACTTAGTCACTTCCAAGACCATGACGTCAATAATTTTCTATTGCTACGCATTTTTCATTCTTATTTGTTGGAAGAAAACTAAAAATAGTGATTGAGTTGGAGCATACTTGAGGACAAGTATGTTTCAAGTTTGGGGTGGTGATTCATCCCTATTTTAGGGCTTCATCTTGTGGAATTTTGCATTTCAATCACATATATACCTATTATATTACATGTTATTCCCCTTAATATGAATATTTGTGTAAAATGCACTTATGGACATTATTTGCATGTTTTTTAGGTACTTGGACCACACTTGGATGGACAAGAGAGATGGAGGGGCCCAAAGATGGCCCCAAAGCTCCCCCAACCTACCCCTAGTGACCAAGAGTCAATCTTAAGAAAAGAATTCCATGGATAATGAAGTTTGAAGCTCAAAGTGCAAGAAAATCCCCCAACATGGCCATGGTCCCAAAGAACGACCGTGCTGCAAATGAAGAAATCATAGGAAAAATATCAGTTTTGAAGCAGCTGGAAAGCATACTCCAACACAGACGTGCTATGAAACACGGTTGTGCTACGACCCTCCAATACGAACATGCTATGCAGCAAAGCCATGCTACCACTAACCCAACACGGCCGTGCTACTAGATCCCAACACGGTCGTACTACCCAGCTCGACCATGCTACCATCCAACCACTCCCCCAAAACAACCTGACATTTTTCACCATTTTTGACCTCGGCCATTCCCATCCACGATTGTTGTTTCAGTCACACCCCACCGCCATCGTGCTACCCAACATGGCCGTGTTACTCACAAAAAACCTAGCCACTTTTCCACTGCATTTCCCACTTTTCCCTTACTTGACCTATTACTTCCCCCACACCTATATATAGGGGGTGGCAATTGTAGGTCTAGGGGAGCTACTCAGAGGCCACCCGTAATGCCATTACTCCTCTCCACCCACTCCTTGAGCATTCATTTCATTCTACTTACATTTATACTCTCCATCCACCATTTCCACCTCATTTCCATCTTGGAAACCTAGATTTCTAGGTTTTCCTCCATAATCCCCCATATTCTCATGCCCATCTGCACCATTGGAGGAGGAAGGATGTCCCCAAGTTGCTAGGAGGTGAAGAAGGAGGCTTCTACTTCAAGCTTCATGGAGTTCTACCTCCTTCTTCCCCTTTCTTTTGCTATTTATTTGATCATGTCTAGCTAAGCCCCTAGTGGTGGGCTGTTTGGGGTCAAAATGTGACTTTGATACCATGTTGGGGGAAAATAACTTGTAATGAACATAATTTCTATCTATGATGATTGCTTCTTGCTTCTATCTCATTTTTTATTTTATTGCATGTAGTTTGTGCTTATAACATGGATTGCTTGCTTTAAGATGTTTGATGACACTTAGCTTCTAGGAGGAATTGGAGTGTATGTGGCCAATCTTAGGAATGGACCCTTTGTTCCTACATACACATACCTCCTCCTACAAGTGAGTGTGAGTTCTAAGTGGCTAGTGTAAGTGTGATTAGTGCAATTGCCTAGGTCTTTCTAAAGGCTAGATGGCTAGTGGCATGAGGTGAAAAACCCTCATCTCTACTCCCATTTCTACCCTTGGCTCTCAATTGACTAATTCCACTTACTCTAGAGACCTATACTTTAAAAGTCCTACTAGAATTACACCTAACCCTAGTTCCCCAACTAGTAGTATAGGGTACATTCTACTAGCACTTGTCTTGTTGTTTGGTTTGGTAATCTGGATAGAATTGTGATAATTGCTTGCTATGTTGAGATCCCCCAACTAATGTCAAACCACATCCCCAAACGGCCCACCTACCTAATATCATTGCTTAAAACCCATTTTTGTTTTCTTAGCTTGTTTATGCTAATCCTATTTAACTACTTGTGCTCAATCTAGTTAATTGCTTAGTCTTGCTCTTTAGTGTTAACTTAGGATTTTGCTCTCCTTCTTGTGGTTAATCTAGTTCTTAGTGTTAATTGCTCTGCTAGTGTAGTGTAGTTCACCTTTGCTCTTGTTCTATTAGTTTCTTAATCTAGTTCATTAGACTTGCCTTCTTAGGGTAACTTAGGATTGTGATAATCTAGATTTCTTAATTGCCTTTACTTTCTTGTTCACCTAGTTTAACAACCAACCAAACCCCTTTAAACCCTTCAACCCTAATTTTTGTAATAGTAACGTAGCCAATGTTAGCCTAGCTCTAGTGCCCCCTCTGTCCTTGAGGATCGACCCCTAGTATTTCCTTTCACCTATGCTACAATAGTACCATGTGTGCTTGCGGGTGACCTATTTGGTGTTCTGATCGACTCTCATTATGGTTGTTATAAATTTGAAAGATCCACAAATGTGTTCGAGTCCCATGGAGTGCATCTAGACACCCCTTGTTGTCTAATGTGTACACCTCTAGCTTGACACACAAAGCTTTCTGGCGTCGTTGCTGGGGATAGAAAGCACCATAGCTACCTAGTAGTTGTGGTGTTGATTGTCCCCTTTGGCACTATCTTTTCCCAGTTTGTTCTGTTGCATTTTAGAGACACACCAGCTGGACATCTCCTTAGAGGATGGTGGTGAGATCACCTATTGCCCCGGTCATGTTTTTGATTCTCATTTGGTTTTGGGTTCTTCCTCTTGTTGTTGTTGTTGTAGACATTACTATGTCCCAAAGCTTGAAGTCCTAGGTAGGACTTGATGGCCAGGGCCTTCTCCACTACCTGCTGGAAGGTGAGTGGAAGCTACGATATGATATTTCATCCCACCTGGTAGTTCAACCCATGCAAGAACAATGTTGCCCTTCGTTTGACTCCAAGGTCGGTGGCGTAACATTCCAGTAGTAGGAACTATTGGATGTAGTTGGCCACACTCATGCCTCCCTACTTGAGGTTGTACAACTCGGTCTCCTTCTTTCTCAAGATGGCAGGGTAGATGTATTTCTCCCTAAAGATGTTTAGGAATTGGTCCCACTCCATGGTAGAGGTATCCTGGGTGCGGGAGACACCATTCCACCAAACGCGTGTCAGGCCGTCCAACACATAAGTTGTGAACTAAACCTTTCAGTGAGGAGGGAAAGCCATACTATGATGACAGTCGAAAAAACTGTTACTGATTAAGTAGAAGTTGAACACAAAAAACATATTAATGAAAATCACTAAAAATTAAAACCATTTACAAAGAGATCCAAACATAGGAAACTCTTTTAACAAGAACCAATGTACTTTATTTACATCTTGGTTCATAAGTACATATCCTGTATCATCCCTTCTCAAGGATTACAAGCATCAACTGCTCTATTAAAACTATACATAGGAAGCATAAGAACCTCGAGGCATCAAACCAAAATCTAAGATCAATTCATTAACAGTACTAACTACTAACTCCGAGGACCTGAGAGTATAGAGACAACACATAGGACTCTATATAAAAAGCATGACAGCTAGTGCTTCCACCTGGAATATCACTGTTGTCCCTGTTGTTGTTGTCCCTCTCCTACTATATGGTTTCTACCTCCTCGTCTTCGTCCACCTAAAAATGTTGGATCCCACAGGGGTGAGACAATTGAAAATTGTCCCAGTGAGAGATATAACTCTCTACCAGAAACATTATTATTGCAGATGAACAGTAATAAACTGAACAGAGGAATCTTTATTAAACAACATTATTTAATTATCATTAAATATAATAGAGAAATATATCTTTTAAGGCATTACAACTAAAAATGATAAAGAAATAAATCATCTATTCAGTTTAATAAGGAATATGAAGAACATGCATAATGTTTATCCACTTTAGGATACAATAAGCAATGTAACATCAACCAATGATTTCCATATTTCATGCTTGAGAAAATATGCTACATGGATGATTACATTTTACAATCATACTTATGCCCTGAGGAGATGAAGTATACCGTTCATGCTCCAACCGACCATGATTACATAAAGCATCAGTTCCATACATAGGTCAATGGAAGAGCCAGACTCCATCACCTCATCTATCTCGTTCAGTATGAGACTATATGCAGGACATCTTGTGTCTCTGCTAATTTGCTTTCCAGGGTATACTCGCAACTTAGGTATAGAGTTATAGCTCGTAGAATATACTCTCTTCAGGATATGACTTGTAGCCAATGCCTGGTATTGTGGAGTTATGGCCCATAGCCATACTCTTATTGGGATATGGTCCATAACCATTCCTGTGCATAGGATATGGCCCGCAGTCATTCCTATGAGGAGTAAGGATATATTCGCCCATTAGCCCCACATATTCAAGAATATGCATTCCAGGAGTTCTTGTAGGAAAACGTGTTTCACCATCACCAACTACTGACGATGATGGGTCTATGGACAGGGCTCTATATAATAATATTCCACTTGATTAGTTAAGTACATTACCTTATTCTTTGAGCATCATTCAAGATTCCAAATAGGAATTATTATAACAAATGCTACAAAGAATGAGTAATACTTCTATCAAGTGCTTTTTGAAGCTTTATAAAACATTTGGATCTCTATCCCTTGTCACATCATGGACATTCTCATCCCTTAACATCTCATCATCATGATTATGGAATATGGATATTCAAACCCTCAGTTCATCAAATAACACTTGTTACCAGTTATCAGGTAACTCATATCTTTAGATCATCTGACCAAGGTAAACATGATACATGCTACACAAGCATCTCACATGGCTCTCAAGCCCATTTAATCTCTTGTTACCTCTTACTAGGCAACAAAGCATATTATGGCTCACAAGGCCCATTTAATCTCTTGTTACCTCTTACTAGGCAACAAAGCATATTAATGCTCACAAGGCCCTTAAAATAATTTCAATAATAAAACATCATAGCTCATACCTAGCTATGCCCAACATCTCATGATACTTGCATGGTTAGTACTCATGATAATAGTTATTTCAATCTCATATCAGCATTATGCAATGTAAGGGTAGCATCACTATTCCCACATTAGGGTTAGGGTTTACCAAATTCTTGTCAAATAGGGATACTCATCCCATTACCCAAAATTAGGGTTTCATGCACTATAACCCAAAGTTAGGGTTTCACATACGTTCACCCTTTATTAGGGTTTCACATGGCATCACCCTAGATTAGGGTTTCACACATCATTATCTTGAATTAAGGTTCCTTATAACTTTCCCCAAATTAGGGTTTCATGAAGCATCCTCTTAAATTTGGGTTTTTCATTATATTACCCTGAATTGGGAATTCTCATATCATCACCCTAGATTAGGGTTACACCATTACCCTAGATTAGGGTTTCACCTAGCATTGCCCTAAATTAGAGTTAGGGCTCATCAACCTTCTCGATTAGGATTTCATGATCTCTTTATCAAGGATCATACCCTAATTACATATTTTATTCATGTTGAAAGTGTTTAGGTTTAACTACTATATGATTATTATACATGTATGAATTCCTCTCTCTCTCTCATCCTCTCTAGGATGTTGATTACTCCATACTTATCAACTTGGATCAACCCATTATTCAAGTACATACATCTATGGTTATTATAGTGTATTGAGTTACTACTTTCATAAGCATCAAAGGTTAACCATTCAAAAGGTACTAATCACCTAAGTACTTGAGAGGTACAACCATTGTAATTAACTTTGAGATACATCATTAACAATCATAGGGTTAATTGATCTTTCATAGCTTTGAGACTATTAGGTCTCCAAACGGTTTTGATACTTTTGAAACTTCAAATGGTTTTGACCTCCTTGACCTTCAAATGGTTTTGAGACCGTTTGCCCTCCAAACGGTCTTAAGACCATTTGGGCATCTAGGGTTGAAACTGTTTGCTCTTAAACAATTTTGAAACCATTTGGTGCTTTCAACCCTTAAAACCGTTTGATCAAATTAACCATGAGACCGAATGAACAACCCATCATTGAAACCGATTGGACATCAAACGGTTTTCAGACCATTTGCCCTCCAAACGGTCTAAAGATAGTTTGATCCCAAACGGTCTCAAGACCATTTGGACTCAAACGGTCTCAAGATCGTTTGGTCCAAAACACCTTGAAATCGAATGGATCAATTAGGGCGTATTAATCAATCAATTTAGGGTTTCCACTTACTGAATCATCCAACATTAAGATCATTGAAAGTAGATCAACTTGTAACCCTTAGATCTTCATCCATCCATGACTCCTCTTAACCTCAAATGCTCTTGAGGTCATTTGACCTCAAACGGTCTTGAGACCATTTGAGCCATTCAACATAGAAATCGACTCAATCAATTTAGGGTTTCAACCAATCAATCCGATTAGGGTTTGTAATCAATGGATCATCCATTCATGAAACCATTATAATTAAATCAATTGGAACCATTGGATCTTCATCCAACTATATCAGTAATTGACCCAAAACGGTCTTGAGACCGTTTGGTCATCAAGTTGAAACCGTTTGCACATGATTTTTCTTCAAGTATGTGCTAAGATGACATCATCACCTTCAAGCTACAAACCTTTGAAATTTTATGTGATCTTTGTGGTGATTTCATCAATTAATCAAAAGGAAATTCGGGAATGAAAAAGGAATCAACATATGATGAAGAAAAGAAATCAATAATGATATTTAAGGGTTCAAGTTATATAACCTGCCTTCAAAGTTGAATCCAAGCTTCAAGCTTTACGTATTTAATGGTGAATGAAGCTTCCTCAACTGTCCAAGGTCCGTCCTCAACTCTTTGGATGCAAAGGATGATCAAGGTTGAGCATTGAATGGAGAAAAGAAGATGAATTCAACAACATAAAATTCACCTCAATAAGAGCTATAAATCCCAATTTATGGCCTTTTGAATGCCACTTGTTAATATTAGATATAAATGATCCTTGCTCCTTTTTGGGTCACTGGGATAGTCTTTTTGCGACCAATTGGTTCATGGTGTAGCCATCCCCACTTGGACAACTCATCAATCCTCTACCCTTTTCTCCAGAAAATCACAAGCCTCAGATCAATGATCCATTGATTTGGGCCCAAATCCAACATCTCTCGGTTGCCGTAAACATTGGTTTGTACAAACTATAAAAACCTTCTACCTAGCTTCAACTCAGTGTGAATTTGTGACTGCTATTCTTGGTTGTCTTATACATTGGTCTATACACACTATAGTACCCTTTTACCTAGATTCAAGACAACATGGATTTCTGCCTCCTTGTATGAAATTGATACATTTTTATACTCTCCTTCTTCTTTACATCTCATTTTCTCCACTTTTCCCTCCTTTCGAGCGCCCTACGGCTTCCCCCTTGGTGCTTCCTTCTCTGAAGCAGTAATTATGGTGGATGATGATGTGTGTCATTTACACAACAAATTCACTAGGGATGATGATTTACTAGACCATGGCTGTTGTCGATGTGTGGCAGTTGCATAACAAATTCACTAAGGAAGATAATTTCTTGGTTAGTTAATCAACTCATCCACAATAAAATGAGTTAATTGTAGTACATCAAAGGGTCAAACCCATGAGACAACATGATTAAGAATTTTATTTGAACTTATTTCTAAAAGTAATATATAAAATCCAGTTGCTCAGGGAGATTATAACCAAAAAAAATTGCATAACTAAAATTGAATTAATTCATTCGATAAAGATTATTGGAGGTCTGGGGTTCACAACCATAGCTTACATAGTTATCCTAGTCTAATCAACTCCTTGAACTAAATTTATAAAATTAGGATCAAGCAAATTTTCATCTTTAAGAAACACAAATCTGAATGGTTTAGACTCCTCACAAGCTCATCATCTCGATTTTTGTGGTTCTTTGTTGAATCATCCAGTAGAACTCCATCCATGATCTCCTCTAGATTTTAATACATTTGAATCAGTGTTCAAATGCTAGGATCTGGGATATCTTCACCTAGGATCATATCAAAACAAGATAATCATAGATAATTTAGATAACTCCATCTGAGATCTCATCCATAGTTGTGTGGGTTCATTATGCATTCTTAGACTTGGGATATGCGATCTCTGCACCCAAGAATATAATTGATTGAACCTTAGACCAAGTGCATAAATCAGAAGAAACATATTTAACAAATGAAATTCTCAAAGTTGACATAAATTAAGACAAGGTATGATATATGGGACTAGACCCCATGATCTGATTAAAAGGTCTACTCGCTCATAGTTAGAAAAAATCTCAAAAGCAGAGATGCAGATAGGGAGAGTCATGTTTCCAATTTCTAGAAATAATAAGTACTTTTTGTGAAGATGATGATGGCTCTCTCCTTTCTTTCCTTTTTGCACCTGAGCAAGGCTCTAAGATGCATGAGTATGAGAAGCTTTTGTGCTTGGTCTTCCTCCTACTTTATAGGAGGGAATTTAGTTGGGAAATCCTAAAAATATGTCTGGTAGTGGCTGCTGAAACTGGATCAGCCAAGCTAGGTGGTTGATTGGAGGTCAACTGATTGACTAAGGTAGGTTGAGGAGTGGGATCATATGTAGGATAGTTGGTCGACTAGACAAATTTTTGTTTAGGTTTAGCACAGATCAGTTGACTAGTTAAAGGTGAATCAACCAGTTCAATTATAATAGATGTCTTTCTTTTTCATGTTCAATCAATTGACTGGGTGTCCTTTCTGGATCTAAAAGTTCTTTTCGAGTGAGTAGGATGACTCAATGTGTCATACTCGATGTGTCACTTGACTTGTTGGAGGGTTTGAGAGGTTGAGATGTGTATTTGAAGCCTCTTTGGTCTTCTGACTTTGGGGTTATTGGGCTTTGAAGTGATTGAGCCATTTTCCTACAATAAATGAAGAAGCATAATACAATCTCTAATTTAAGAGGTAAAATAAAAAGCAAAGAAATTAAATCCTAAAACTAGGAAATAACAAAAGAAATCCTTAGAGATGATAAAAAGCATGCAATAAAAGTGGATGAATATGTATTCATCAAATTACCCCAAATATGAACGTTGCTCCTCGTTGAGAAATATAGAACCACAAACAATAGCCAAATAATACTGACATCATGTCCTTCTCTCTCTCCCAGCACTACTTGAATCTTTACCACCATATATGACCAAGCTAACCTAATTTCCTATAATAACATAAAACAATTCTCTACATTCCCTACCCAAATTGTTTCATGGATTATTTCCATATCAAAGCCTATAAAGTAAAAAATGCCACATCCCTTCTCCTTTTGGTACTCCTGCACATTGTCAGAAGTTTTGCACAAGAACATGATTTATTTATTGAGTGGATTACGAGTATGTAAATTCCTGAGCATTGAATTTCAATTCCCACCATGAATTCAAGGTTAAAGATGACTATGGAGCTTACCTACAGGCTGGGGCACATTCTAATCTTGCTTCTAAGCTCCTTAGTCTTCAGCCCTAGCAAAGAAAGAAAGTGGATTCAAAAAAGAGTCTTTCAAGTGAGTGGAAAATGGGGTATACGTATGTGAATTTTCCGGAGAGAGAAAGTAGTAGAAAATCCTTCATCTCCTATTTCATGTGCCACATACTCCCCTATCTTCCTTGCGTACGAAGACATCTTCCTTGCCTTCAAAAACCTCTCGTTTATCCTTGAATTAAAAGCAATCCACTTAAGCACATTAATCATTATAATACTATTATCCATTTTTAGTGGACATTTCTTTTTAATTAACAAATGTGAGTGGGTTTCTTCACCTACTTAGGATATTTCGGTGCCATTGCAAGGAACAAGGACGTCCATAATTAAACACATTTAACCATCACACTTTTGTTTGAAGGGCACTTCCATTAATATATTTATTTTTGCATTAAATTTAATTAGGGCTTCAATTATGCTTAAATCTTGATTATTTTAATATCAAGATTCTCTCTCCTCAAAAGAGATTCAAATGAGATGCACCTCTAATTTTCTTGTCTCTAATTGATACCAAGAAACATTAGACACTCTCTAGAAGTGGTATTTTGCATATTGAACCCTAAGTTTTGGGAAAATTGCACATTACACCAAAACTAGTTTTTAATGCACAAACATTGCTTAATAAGCTCTTTCTTGGTGCTCAGGCTTGTGGTAGCCAAACCTCTGCATCATTTTCATTCTTATGATGCTTCAACACTTGAGGAACATTTATCATGTAACATTTGCAAGTTAACCTCTCAATTTGGGAAATTTGCACTTTAGTCCAAAATAGGTAAAACATTGTTTTCAACATTATTCAAAAAGGACTAAAATTGAAACATAAGTTCCTCTTGAGCCTTAATTACTTTTCAAAAGATAAGAGAAAGCATATAATTATCTTTCTTAAATAAAACATCTAGGGTTAAAGCATAATCCAGGTCAGGGATGTTACAAATTATTTACCCCTAATAGGGATTTCGTCCCCGAAATCATCAAGAGAAAAGAGAAGGGTACTTCCTCCTCACATCTTCCTCAAGCTCCCACATAGCTTCTTCAATGCCACGGTAATGCCAGAGAACATTCACAAGACATATGTCTTTCTTTTTCAACTTTTTAATTCTTTTATCAAGGATCATCACAGGTCCTTCAACATATGATACATCATCATTTAATTCTACCTCCACAGGTTGCAAAACTAACTCTGTGTCAGGATGACACTTTCTCTCAGCATGGAGATATGGAACACTGGATGCAAATTATGTAGCTCAGGTGGCAATTCCAGCTTATAGGCTACCTTTCCAATCTGTTCAATGATTGGATAAGGTCCCATAAATCTAGGAGCTAACTTTCCCTTCTTTTCAAATCTAAGGACACCTTTCCAAGGTGAGACCTTGAGATATACTCTATCTTCAACTTGGAATTCTAAAGGTCTTCGTCATTTGTTGGCGTACGAATTCTGTCTATCTTGTGTAGTCTTTAATTATTGTTGTATTAATTTAATCTTCTCAGTTGTCTGTTGCACTAGCTTAGGACCCGAAAGTTGATATTCTCCTGTTTCATACCAACATGAAGGAGATCTACAATGTCTACCATATAATGCTTCATATGGTGCCATATCAATACTGTGTTGATAGCTATTATTGTAAGCAATTTCTATCAAGTTCAGGTGTAGATCCCAACTTCCAACAAACTGAAGGACACATTCTCTAAGAAAATCCTCTAAAGTTTGTATGGTCCTCTCTGATTGTCCATCTGTCTGTGAGTGAAAGGAAGTAATAAACCTTAATTGCGTTCCCAAATCTTTATGTAGTCGTTCCCAAAAATGACTCGTGAACTGGGGACCTCTATCAGATGCAATAGTAGCCGGAACCCTGTGCAACCAAACTATCTCATATATATATATATATATATATATATATATATATATATATATATATATATATATATATATATATATATATATATATATATATATATGTGTGTGTGTGTATGTGTGTGTGTGTGTGTGTGTGTGTGTGTGTGTAAGCTTCTCAGCAATGTACGTTGTTTTGATAGGAAGGAAATGTGTTGTTCTAGTCAACCTATCAACTATCATCCATATGGAATCATGACCTTTGGTTGTTCTAGGCAAACCAACCACAAAGTCCATGGTCACATGATCCGATTTCCACTGTGGTATAGGCAAAGGTTGCATTGTTCCGGCGGGCTTTTGATGTTCAGCTTTAACCTACTGACACACTGGACAGTGCATAACAAACTCAGCTGCATCCTTTTTCAATCCAGGCCACCAATACATATCCTTCAAGTTACGATACATTTTGGTGCTCCCTGGATGCATTGCATACATTGAAGAATGACCTTCCTCCAAGACTAACTTCCTTAAGTCATTGCCATTAGGTACTACCATCCTACCATGGTAACAGACTACCTAATCCTCTGACTCATGAAAGCCATCTCGTTTATCACTACCATACTCTGACCTGATATGTTGGACCACAGTATCAACTTTTTGTGCTTCTTTAATCTATTGTATTAGAGTAGGTTTCACTTGCATCTGAGCTAACAACCCGGCTAACACCGATACCTTAAGTTGTATATTGTTTTGCCTCAAGGAAATAAGCATATATCTTTTGAAGCACACTAAGGAGTTCAAATGTGCTTTATCTAAGGCTGTTGATGATGATTTCCTACTTAGTGCATCAGCCACTACATTAGCCTTCCCTAGATGATAATCAATTGTACAATCATCATCCTTGATTAACTCCATCTAGTGGTGTTGTCTCATGTTCAACTCATGTTGTGAAAAGATATATTTTAGATTCTTATGGTCTGTGAAAATATGGAATATTTCTCCATAGAGATAATGTCTCTAGATCTTCAAAGCATGGACCACAATAGCTAGCTCTAGATCATGTATCGGATAATACTCCTCGTGTTTCTTAAGCTGTCAAGAGGCAAAAGAAATCACTTGATTATCCTGCATCAACACACATCCTAGACCATTCTTGGATGCATCACAAGAACTATGTACCCCTTCCCTTGCTCAGGTAACACCAAAACAGGTGCACTTGTTAACCTTTCTTTCAACAGCTGGAAAGAATGTTGACATTTGTCATTCCAGACAAAAGGAACCTCCTTCCTGGTCAACTTGGTCAGGGGTAAAGATGTAGAACTGAAGTTCTTAATGAACCTCTTGTAATAGCCTTCCCGTCCTAGGAAACTGTGTATCTCTGTCGGTGTCTTTGGCTGTTCCCATTGCAGGACAGATTCAACCTTCTTAGGATCAACACGGATACCTAAGGCATATATTACGTGTCCCAGAAAAGAAACTACTGGTAACCAGAACTCAAATTTGCTAAACTTAGCATACAAATTATACTCTCTTAGCAAAGTTAAAGCCTGACGGAGGTGTTGCTCATGTTATTGAGCATCTCTACTATATATCAAGATGTCATCTATGAAGACTACTGTGTTCTGATCAAGAAAAGGGAAGAAGATTCTATTCATGAGTTCCATGAATGCATCTGGTGCATTAGTTAGTCCAAACAACATAACCATGAACTCATAGTGGCCATACCTTGTCCTAAAGGCATACATAGGTATGTCACTCTCCTTGATATGCAACTGATGATATCCCGACCTCAGATCTATTTTAGAGAAGATAGTTGCACCATGCAACTGATCAAACAGGTCATCGATCCTTGGCAGAGGATACTTGTTCTTTATGGTTACTTTATTCAACTATCTGTAATCAATGCATAACCACATAGATCTATCCTTCAATTCTTAACAAAAAGAACCGGAGCACCCCATGGTGAATTACTCGGTTGGATAAAACCTTTCTCAAGATACTCCCACATATGTTTCTTGAGCTCTACCATCTCAGTAGGTGCCATTCTATACAGTGTTTGTGCTATTGGTTGAGTGTCCGAGATAAGATTAATCTCAAAATCAATCTTTTAGGGTGGAGGAACACCTGCGAGTTCCTCAGGGAACACATCTTCAAACTCCCTAACTATTGAAACTTCAGAAAGATTAGGACTCTCTATTATGGTATCTACCACATGTGCCAATAATGCAAAGCATCCTTGTCTCATCAACTTTTCAGCTACCATAGCCGACACTAGACAAGTTGGAAGAATCTTTCTGTCCCCCTAAAAGGTCCATGTATCACCATTGTCTGTGAACACAACTTGCTTGGAATCACAATCTAAGACAACCTTATACTTTTCTAGGGTGTCCATCCCAAGAATTATATCGAACCCGTGCATCTCAAGTGGTATAAGATCCACTTGAATGCGATGTTCAGAAAAGGAAAGAATGCAGGGAGAACACACCTCCCGCAACACTACAAATCCCAACAAAGGGGTTTCTAATAACATACTATCTACTCTATGACTGACAGTCATGTTGCAGTCGAGGATCACTTCTCTAGTGATAAAGGAATGAGTAGAACCCATATCAATCAAAACAGATATGAAACATGATGAAGACATATCAGAATGAAATCGTTCTATATGACCTGTCACAACTCGAGGGTTGACTACTCCTTCGGGTTGATTCATCACGTAGAATCTCGTCGATGCTTGTTGTTAACCCTGTGCTCGGTTGTTGGGTGCTAACGAACCAGCTTGGGATGCTTGTCCACATCCTCTAGCACCACTCAAAATATGTTTCCTCTGATGGCCTTATTGACTCTTCCTTGGTGGTTGGGTTACCATTGTGGTTCTAGTTGGACAATCCCTCGCTAGATGTCCTACCTGTCTGCACTGGTGACATGTTCTATTCTCTTGATATGGTCTAAAAGGTCCAATTGCTGACATTGATGATGTACTGGGGGCTCTATTTAAAGGAAAACTACGGCCCCTACCCCTACTTGACGTCCACTACGTCTGGGTATTAAACCTTGGTGGTGATGTTGGTGCGGAAAAACCTTGGTTTCTTAAAACTCTCAGACCTCTGTCCTTGGAACTATGTGTACACCTTCTTACTGTGGGCCAGACGCTTCTTAGTCATGGACTTTGCTATTTGCCTAACAGACTCCACAAAGGTGGCGAACCTCTCCCTGTTCTCTAAGGCAGACACAGGAGTGGTCAATTCAACGTTCAACCCCTTCTCAGAATGTTGAATTCTTTCTTCATCAGTAGCTTTCATATGCAGACAGAACCACAAAAGCTCCATGAACTTAGATTCATACTCGCTAATGTTCATTGGTCCTTGTCTTACCCTCTCAAACTAAGAGATCTTCTCATCTAGAAATGTCTTAGGGAAATATCTACTGACAAATTCTCGTCAGAATTCTCCCCATCTGATTTCAACATCGGGTCTCTTGCCCTCTTCTATTGTCCACCAGTGGCCATCACTCCCTTTTAGAAGGTACACTACATGCCTCACCTTCTCTACTTTAGGGATATTGAGGATTCTAAAGGCCTTCTCCAACTCAGTCAACCACAATTTAGCATCTGCTAGGTCAGCTGTACCAGCATAATCTGTGGCTCCAACCCAACAAAGTCGTTCGAAAGTCTTGTCGGCTCCCTGTCCCTCATGATGAGATGGTGCCCTAGGTGCAGGTAGTGGCATCCTATCTGCCATATGCATCATGGTTGCCATCAACTACCCAAACATATCATGGAAAGCTGGGTTTTCTAGTGCATCTTGGTTAAGCTGGGGATGTTCAGGTACTGGTTCCTCCCTACCTTGATCCCTTGCACCTCCTCCTGGTGCAGCAACACTACTCTCAGCAGCATGTTCATCATGTGATCTAGACATCTTCAAGTTCTTCTTATCCTCCTATATGAGAAGAAGTCACTATCAGATAAATCGGAAGACACTAGAACAGAGTCAACAACCTTAATCCTATGTCTATGTAGACTCAGCGAACCTACAGCTCTAATACCAACTAAATTGTGACGACAGTCGACAAAACCAATACTGATTAAGCGAAAGCTGATCATAAATAGCAGATTAATGAAAATCACTAAAAATTAAAACCATTTACAAAGAGATCCAAACATAGGAAACTCTTTTAACAAGAATCAATGTACTTTATTTACATCCTGGTTCATAAGTACATATCATGTATTGTAACATCCATGACCTGGTTTAAGCCTTAAACCTAGATGTTTTGCTTAATAAAGTGGATTATATGCTTGCTCTTATCTTTTGAAAAGTAATTATGGCTCAAGAGGAACATATGTTTCAATTTTAGTCCTTTTCAAATAATGTTGAAACTATGTTTTGCTTGTTTTGGACTAAAGTGCAAATTACCCAAGTTGAGGGGTTAACTTGAAAATGTTACATGGTAAAATGTCCCTCAAGTGTTGAAGCATCATAATAATAAGAATGATGCAGAGGTGTGGCTTGTGGAAGCCTGAGCACCAAGAAAGAGTTTATTAAGTAGTGTTTGTGCATTAAAACCTAGCTTTGGTGTAATGTGCAAATTACCCAAAACCTAGGGTTCATTATGCAAAATACCACTTCAAGAGGGTCCCTCATGTTTCTTGGAATCATGTAGAGAAAATAAAATGAGAGGGGCTCCCCATTTGAATCACTTTGGAGGAGAGAGAATCTTGATATTAAAATAATCAAGATTTAATCATAATTGCAACTTTACTTCAATTTAATGCAAAAATAAATATATTAATTGAAGAGACCTTCAACAAAAAGGTGAGGGATGATTTTGAAAAATAATGGACGACCATGTTCCTTGCAAAGGCGCGAAAAAATCTAAAGGAAGTGGATAACTCACTCACATTATTAAAAGAAAAAGAAATATCCACTCACTTATGGATATTATTATAATATGATTTAAGGTGCTTAATTTGTTTTCCTCTAAATAGTGGATAATTGAGAGGAATAAGAGTCAATGAAGATAGCCTCATATTTAAGGAAGAGAAGGGGGCAAGTCGCAAGGAAATGAAGGAGTTATCCCCTACTTTCTCTCTCTTAAAGTGAATTTTAATAAAAATGCATATAAGCTCATTTACCCATAGCTTGAAAGGGGAATTTCGAATCCACTTTCACTTCTTATTTGTAAACCCACCAAGGGAAACTAGGAGCAATAGGAGGACGACCCTTAACCTGTAGGTAAGCTTCTTGATCACTTTTCACCTTGATTCCATGGTGGAAATCGAAAATCAATGCATGATTTCTTTTTATCACCATTCCATCTTCAATTCTAGCCATTCCTTTTCACTCAAAGCATAAGGATGAGCTTGGGATAGTTGAAGGTGTTGCTTTCACCATTAAATGCGTGGAGGTTTAATCTTTGAAGATCAATTGGAGGCGGGTTATATAACTTGAACCCTTATTCATTGTTATTGAATTCAATTTCTCAATTAGATATGTTCAATTGTCCTTCTTGTAATTCCTTTGAATAATTGATGAAACTACCATGGGAATGGAAGTAGAATTAGAGGGGTTGAAGCTTGATGATGATTCCATCATATTAATCACACATCTTAACAAGTTTAAGTTGCAAACGGTTTCAACACTTTTCGTCCAAATAGTTTTCACCAAACTGTTTGAAGACCAAACGGTTTGCAAACCGTTTGGGGTTTGGTCCCAAACCGTTTGGGATGGTTGACCGTTTGGATGGGTTGACCATTTGAGTTCAGGACCATAGGACATGTTGGATGATGATCCAATGGATCCAATTGAGTGGTTCAATGAATAGATAATCCACCAATTTCATACCCTAATCGATTTATTGAATAATCCATAAGTGATCCATTCAATTTCAAGACAAATTGGACCAAATGGTGTTGATACCGTTTGAGCTTCCATAAATTAATTGATGAAGGACCGTTTGGAGGTCAAAGGTTGATCTTGATTAATGGTGAAGATCCAATGGTGTTGATTGATGAGCTTCCATAAATTAATTGATGAAGGAATTGTTGATCCAAAACGCTAATCGGGTTAGTTGATTGAGGGTTCCATTTGAACTTTCAGTTTCAAGGGTAGTTTGGCCCAAATGGTCTTGAGACCATTTGAGTCCAAATGGTCTTGAAACTGATTGGGGTCAAACGGCCTCAAAACCATTTGGATTCAAACGATTTCAAACTGTTTGGAGCATCAATGATCAAGATCGTTTGGATGATTCTATATGATTAAATCAATTGGAAACCCAAGTTGATGAAAGATCAAATGACCATATGGTCGTTACTGATCTATCTCAAAGATAATCACTAGGATTGTATCTTTACGATACTAAATGATTGATAATCCTTAGATAAGTTAATCCTTGAAGCTTAAGTAAGAAATAACTCAGTACACTATGTCAATCATAGTTGTATGTATTTGATTGGAGGGTTGATGTAACCTAATCAAGTTGAAAGGATGATAGAAAGGAATTCATACATAAGTTTTAATCATGTGGTGATTAGGGTATGATCCTTAGTAAAGAGATCATGAAACCCTAATCAAGAAGGTTAATGAACCCTAACACTAATTCAGGGTAACATCATGAAAAACCCTAATTTGAGAAAATGCTTCATGAAACCCTAATTTTAGGTAAAGTTATATGAGAAACCCTAATTGAGGGTGATTCCATGAGAAACCCAAATTGAGGTTGATTCCATGAGAAACCCTAATTGAGGGTGATTCCGTGGGAAACCCTAATTGAGGGTGATTCCATGAGAAACCCTAATTGAGGGTGATTCCATGAGAAACCCTAATTGAGGGTGATTCTATGAGAACCCCTAATTGAGGTTGATTCCATGAAAAACCTAATTGAGGGTGATTCTATGAGAAACCCTAATTGAGGGTGATGCTATGAGAAACCCTAGTTGGGATGAATAGTAAACCCTAATTATGGGCAATGTGATGTGAAACCCTAATGAAGGTTGATGTTATATGCAACCCTAACCCTACTGAAGGGTGATGGTATGCGAAGTCCTAACCCTAATGAAGTATGATAGTATGTGAAACCCTAAACCCTAATAAAGGGTGATGGTATGTGAGTCCTAATCCTAGTAATGGAATAGTGATTATTACACTAATAGGGGAAAAACCTAAAGTGATTGATTATAGGTAACCTTATAGCAAGAAATGCCTTAACATGAGATGAGTCCATATCATTGAAGATAGTTGGACAATTCTAATGAATGTTCTATGACCTATGCACTTTATGATAAAGGTGACAGGTTAGTGAATAAAAGTATTAAGAAGAGAAATACCTTAATACAACATAAGTTGATAAACTTAAGTAAGTTAAAAGTAATAAGGAAGGTAATGCTTCAAGACATCATAGAAAGATGTCACATCCAGCTCTTAAAGAATGATTGTAATGCCTAGGCCCACTTCCCAAGGCTCTAGTAGAGTTTCAGGAATGAGGACTATTCCCACAGACCACCACTAGCCTTAACTGTGTGCTTTGTCCTCACCCACGCGCATGCACGGATCAACTTCATGATAGGTCACCCATCCCAATACTACTCCAAGCTGAGCACACTTAACTATGGAGTTATTTAGTGATGGGCTCCCAGAAAAGGAGGTGCACCTTGGTGATATGGGTAGTCCAATCATTCCTTTTAAGACCATGTTATCTGAGGCCTCAAATCCTAGGATGTTACAATCTCCCCCACTTAGACTTTTGACATCCTCGTCAAGGCTCAACTATATGGACTCATAATCTGACCCCATTTCAGTACAGACCCACAATAACCCATGGACACCCAGCTCCCGATCACAGAATACCAGTGCAAGGGTGGCTACGTCAACCAAGGACAGCCCTTTCCTACATGCCTGGACCGCACGGCTCAAGACTGGCATGCCATGCCATGTGGGCCCCACCAACTGGAGGGGTTATGGCTCTGATACCATTTGTAACACCTAGGCTCACTGCCCAAGGCTCTAGTAGAGTTTTAGGAATGACGAGTGTCCCCATAGACCACCAATAACCTTAAATACGTGTTTTCTCCTCACCCACGCGCATGCCAGGATCAACTTCCTGACAAGTCACCCATCCCAGTACTACTCCAAGATGAGCACACTTAACTATCGAGTTCTTTAGTGATGGGATCCCAGAAAAGGAGGTGCACCTTGGTGATATGGGTAGGCCAATCATTCCTTTTAAGATCATGTTATCCGAGGCGTCAAATCCTGGGATGTTACAGTGATGTTAGTTGTTACCTAGTGAGAGGTGTCAAGATGTTGAATGTGCTTTTTGGGACACAAGAATGGTGATTGCCTAATGAGAGGTGACAAGATGTGATAATATGGGATGAGTTGGACATGGTTGGTATAATCCAATACTTGGAACAGTTGCACAGGGTTGACATAGTTGAATATCTAGAATAGATGCACAAGATTGGTATAATACAATACCTAGAATAGCTGCATAGGATTGACACAGTTCAATACCTGGAATAATATCAAAGGATTGGTAACAACCCAATACCTGGAATAATATCACAGGATTGGTAACAACCCAATACCTAGAATAATATCACAGGATTGGTAACAACCCAATACCTGGAATAATATCACATGATTGGTAACAACCCAATACATGGAATAATATCACAGGATTGGTAACAACCCAATACCTGGAATAATGTCACAGGATTGGTCACAACCCAATACCTGGAATAATGTCACAGGATTGGCCACAACCCAATACCTGGAATAGTTGTACAGGATTGGCATAGTTCAATACCTAGAATAGTTGCACAGGATTGGCATAGTTCAATACTTGAAATAGTTGCACAGGATTGGCATAGTTCAATACCTGGAATAGTTGCACAGGATTGGCATAGTTCAATACCTAGAATAGTTGCACAGGATTGGCATAGTTCAATACTTGGAATAGTTGCAGATGATTGGCATAGTTCAATACCTGGAATAGTTGCAGAGGATTGGCATAGTCCAATACTTGGAATGGATGTACAAGTTTGGCATAGTCTAATACCTGGAATGGATGCACAGGTTTGGCATAGTCTAATACCTGGAATGGATACACATGAATAATATAAGTCTAATGTGTCGGTATGTATGCCCATAGAGCAAGTCATATGATTATTGTAATGGGATACTTTGTAAATGATTTGAATAATAATAAAGACAATTTCTGATCTATATGTTTAAATTGTTTCTGAGATGATTGTGTAACATGATAGATGTCTAAAGAATGGTTTTTCTCAATGACGTATGCTTTTAGGTTTAGGACCTAAACGATGAGATCATACGGATGTTAAGAGTATACAATCTTGTTTAGACCCTAGTCGGTTGTTATTGTGGAAATAACCATAGACAATATGTGATATTGATGTCACACACATCTCACCCAGTCTGCTCTGAGATCAAGGAAATGAATGAACATTGATAGGATGATTGTTCCATGCCTCGATTTCATTCAGGATATCTATGAAAAAAGAATTATACATTCACTGTAACACCATTCACAGATTATAGGATTGAAAGTTGTTCTCCAGCTTTCTATTTCACATGGGTAGCACTGATGTGTGACTAGGAACCGCTCTTTGCTTGTGAAGTTATAAGTGTTATGGACTTTCACTGCCAACGTGAAATGGACCTGCGAGGTCACACACATAGGATTTAACCTGGAATAGGTGTTTGTCCACAAACATGTTTAGATTGATTACGAAAGGAGTTTATTAGTTCAATTAAACACTCAATCAATTGATAGCTCAGTATCATAGTGTTCAAGGTGTTGGAATGATTGATTAGAGTATCAGATTGATTGAAACTACGATTGACTAATTCTGCACAATCTGCACTCCCAACCGATTGGCTCATGTGATGAACAGATCGGTTGAGCTTGGTGAAACGATCGGCTCAACTGCTGAGTCAATCGACTCATGGATAGGGTGAAACGATCTGTTCCAGTGTTGAAACGATCGATTCAAGTCCAACTGAGAAAGTTGGTAAAGTAAGATTTGTGAGAAATTTCATTTCGTTTCACTTGCCCAATTTGATTGGAACAAGGATTGGTATTTGATACCAATTCGAAATAAAAGAAGAAAAGTCAATCAGGAACTGATAAGGATCATGAACCGACCGGTTCAGAAGTGAACCGACCGTTTCATGGGTCCCAACCGATCGTTTGAGGTGTCAACTGACAACTCAAATCCCCAACCGACCATTTCAGTTGTGAAACGATCGGTTCAGGTTACACAGTTGGTTGTTTTTGTGGAAAACCTCGAACCCTTCTACTCCTACTTTAGTCCCGCATTTATCGGGATAGAGAACCATGTCCCATGACATTCCTATATATATAGGGGTATTGGGGGCTTCTCAAAGTACAACTAAGTGCAACCAATTGCTCTGTAAAGTTGTCGTTCTCTCTGGTTTTGGTAACCGAGAGAGCCCGAGCAAGTACTACCCGATAAGGGAGGCACAGCAAGGGAAAGACAACTACAGAAAGTGACTAGTGGCAGGAGAGTGTGTCGATGACAAGTACGCTGACAGGAGGGTGCGACTCCTTCTGATTCCTTATGGGACAAAGAGATCGGAGTTCCAGGCAGTCTGTGTGGACGACTGTAGAGGCGGGAGACATTGTCGCTCAGAGGACAACTGTCAATTCTGACTGTCCCGGTGAGACCAGGAGTCTTCAGTCCCGGTGCGACTAGGAGCTGCACAGACATCATCCAAGACCAGAGGTGAAGACCACACAAGGCGTGAGGTACTATCATCGAGCAAGCCTCGGGACAAGGTATGCATCCACAAACCATCTTTCCTATTGTATAGACATTGACATGATTCCTTTTGTTCTGGATTTGAGGGAGAAAAAATTTGTTTTCGCTGCTTCCCTGCCTCCTGTAAAACCCAAAAGGGGTATCAGAGCCACCTCAACTGCTCTATATTTTAGGATTATCGATATGATTGTTTTTGGTTTGTCACCTTTATTTATTTCATACGATGCAAATAAAATTGTCTTTATGCATGTCCAATCCACAAATCACAAATATACATATATGATATGTAATATTAATGCACTCGATACGCGTCACCCTTAAACGAGTTTTGTGGTGGATGTGTAGCATGGTTATGGCCTATAAACCTTATATCTGTGTGTGGTTGTACGTGGTTTCTAGCATCTCGGTTTGTGCACCGTTTCCCTTTCTCCTTTTCCTGATGTAACTTGAAATAATTCGAGATTTCTTTTCCTACCTTTACTCCCCCCGAATGTAACTCAGGGTTTCACAATTCAATTGTAAATAGGATAGATTTTATTTCCTATTATGTCAAAGAACGGCGAACGACCTGACTACGACTGAGATGATCAGTTCAAGGCGTGAACCGATCGGTTGGCGTTCCCAACAACTGGTTTGAAGAGCGAGACGAGCGGGTGGCGATCTGAGGAGATGCACGATGGCCGGTGAACCGATTGGCTAGAGTTGCCAGTCGATCGGCCGGTGGCACCCGAACAACCAACTTGATGGCGAGCCGATCAGTCATGGAGATGAGCTGATCAAACCCAGAAAGCCATGCATATATTTCACCTTGTACAGGTTGCATGTGATGTCAACCTAGATGACAGTGATTCCTCTTGGCTCGAGAAATCACAATAGGATGGCCATAATCATTGCTTTTATCATTTTGCATGTTTTTTTTTGTGAGATATAGCATGTATATGATACGTACTATATATTGTGGTGATTGGATATGTATATGTATATAAAAACAAAATCCCTCATTAAATATTTAGTCTTATACGCCTTCCATTAGCGACACACATGGAAAAATCGATCGACCAAGTGTAGGTTACGCCAAAACATGGTGCACCGTCCATCTTGTGGAAGTGTGACGGGTTGACATGCAGGTTCTGCCAAAGCAGGGTGCATGTTTACCGTGTCGACTTTTGGGAGAGACTTAACTGGTGATTCTTAGAGCGTCTAAGACCAGAGGCACAAAATGTTCATGGCAAGGTGTTGCGCATGTTCATTCATCAAGAGTTGCATATGATGCAATTGGCATGATGGCCTACCTAAATAAACAAGATTATGGGCGATCAGCCAAAGCTGACTCATGACTTGATGAAATATGGATCTTGACCCACTAGAAGATTGTGCGCTGCAATCTTCCGAATTGATGGTGAGGGTTGTCAATTTGAGTCAAAATAGTGGGAGCGGTAATTAATTAAAGACCTAATTAACTATCGTCAAATTTTATTCAAATCAAATCAAAAGGAGTTTTGACAAATGCATTTTTCTCTTGTAGAATGGAAAAAGAATCATCTTTTAAAATGGGCAAATTAATTGAGAACAAATTCCATAACTAGTTGAGGACTGTGAGAAGTGTTCTGCACAATCTAGATATACCAGGAGCCTTTGAATCCACTCTATGTACACTTAAAGTGTTGGTGAAGAAGAAAGAAAGTTCATTGATAGAGATCAATGGAACGATAGGTAAGGGAGAGAAGAGTTCTCTCACCAAACCAATTTCTTCTACATGGAGAGGATGGAAGGAACGATGGAAGAAGAAGTCATAGATAGAGATCTCTACTTCTAGTGTATATGTGATAGAGATTAACTTTACTACTTCTTCATCATGGGTACTTGATATCGGATTTGGATCTCACATTTGTTCAAATGTGAAGGATCATAAGAGAAGTAGGCCTTTAGGGAAAGGTGAGGTTGAACTACGTGTTGCCAATGGGGAAAGAGTTGCCGCTAGTGCCGTAGGAACCTATGAGTTAACTCTACCAAGTGGGCTAATAATAGAGTTGAATAACTGTTATTATGTACCTGCCATAAATAGGAATATCATTTCCGTCTCTTGTTTGGACAAAGATGGATTTGAATTTCTTATTAAGAATGGAAAATGTTCCATTTCTAAAGATGGGATCTTTTATGGCAATGCCCCAATATCTTATGGTCTATACTTGGTAGATTTGGAGACAAGTGTATACCATGTAAACACCAAAAGCCAAAAACTCAACGACTCAAACAAAACATATCTTTGGCATTATCGTCTAGGGCACATAAATGAGAAGTGCATTTCTAGACTTCATAAAGATGGTTATCTAGACTCTTTTGATTATGAATCAATAGAGACATGTGAATCTTGTTTATTGGGCAAGATGACCAAGACTCCCTTTTCAGGTAAATGTGAGAGAGCTAGTGATCTATTAGGACTCATACATACTGATGTATGTGGGCCTTTTAGAACTAATGCCAGAAATGGGTGTCAGTACTTCATTACCTTCACTGATGATTTCAGTAGGTATGGCTATGTGTACCTGATGAAGCATAAGTCAGAAACCCTTGAAAGGTTCAAGGATTTCATGAATGAAGTACAAAACCAACTTGGTAAAAGTATTAAGGCACTTCGATCCGATCAAAGTCGAGAATACTTAAGCCAAGAGTTTGAGGACCTTCTGTGAGCCCATGGTATTGTATCACAATGGACTCCGCCTAGAACACCACAGCATAACGGTGTGTCTGAAAGAAGCAATCACACATTGTTAGATATGGTGAGATCGATGATGAGTTTTGCTGATCTTCCGATTTCTTTCTGGGGTCATGCTCTTGAAACCGCCACGTTTACACTTAACCGAGTACCATCTAAATCGGTTCAAAAGACACCATATGAGATATGGACCGGGAAGCGGGGCAATTTGTCTTTTATGAAGATTTCGGGTTGTGAGGCTTACGTTAGGAAAATGTTTCCTGATAATCTTGGACCCAAGTCTGATAAATGTTATTTTGCTGGATATCCCAAGGAGGCCAAGGGATATTATCTATACCACCCTACTAACAACAAAGTGTTTGTTGCCAGGGATGCTGTATTCCTAGAGAAGGAATTTATTTCCAAAGGAAGCAGTGGGAGGAAAATAGAGCTTGAAGAGGTTCAAGCCCAGTAAGAAAACATTGAACCAGTAGATGTACGAGAGGAATATGGAGATTCACAAGGTGTTGTGGAATCTCAGTCTCCTCAGGTAACACAAGTACCTTGTAGATCTAGTAGGACCCGCCTTGAACCTTAGAGGTTTGGATACCTTGTGACTCAAGAAGGTGGTGAGTTGATCATAGATGATGATCCAACTACCTACGTAGAGGCTATGGAAGGACCAGATTCTGAGAAATGGCTTGAAGCAATGAGATCTGAGATGGAATCCATGCACTCCAACAAAGTATGGACTTTGGTGGAACCACCCGAAGGGGTAAAACCCATAGGGTGCAAGTGGGTCTTTAAGAAAAAGACTGACATGGATGGCAATGTGCAAACTTATAAAGGCAGATTGGTTGCGAAGGGATTTCGACAAGTTCAAGGTGTTGACTATGACGAAACTTTTTCTCCAGTTGCCATGATTAAGTCCATCAGGATCATGCTTGCTATTACAGCTTATTATGACTATGATATTTGACAGATGGATGTTAAAAATGCATTCCTTAACGGTAATATAAATGAGGATGTGTACATGACACAGCTTGAAGGTTTTGTAGATCTAAAGAATGCCAATAAAGATAGTAAGGTGCAAAGGTCAATCTATGGATTGAAGCAAGCATCTCGGAGTTGGAATCTTCGATTTGATGAGGAAGTCAAAGTGTTTGGCTTTATTCAAAATGAAGATGAATCTTGTGTGTACAAGAAGGTTAGTGGGAGCTCGACCAAATTCCTCATATGTATGTGGATGACATACTTTTGATGGGGAATGATGTCTTAGCCTTAGAGAAGATAAAGACTTGGCTTGGGAATACTTTCTCAATGAATGACTTAGGAGAAGCATCCTACATTCTAGGAATTAAGATCTATAGAGATAGATCTAGAAGGCTTCTTGGACTAAGTCAGAGCACGTACATTGAGAAAGTGCTGAAGCGGTTCAGCATGGAGAACTCAAAGAGAGGAAACATCCCCATGCTACATGGAGTCACTGTCTCTAGAGCTCAATGTCCCTAATCTTGTGAAGAGAGGGAGAATATGAATGGGATCCCATATGCATCAGCCATCGGATCCATCATGTATGCTATGTTGTGCACACGCTGAGATATCTTGTATTCTCTAAGCATGATGAGCAGGTACCAGTCAGATCGTGGGGATGCTCACTGGACAACCGTAAAGAACATCCTCAAGTACTTGCGAAGGAATAAGGATCAGTTTCTTGTTTATGGCGGCGAGGAAGTGTTGGTTGTAAAGGGTTACACTGATGCAAGCTTCCAAACCGATAAAGATGATTATAGATCACAGTCAGGATTTGTATTTTGCCTTAATAATGGAGGTGTGATCTAGAAGAGTTCCAAGCAAGAAAAAGTTGTCGATTCTACTACAAAGGTCGAGTATATTGTTGCTTCACATGCAACAAAGGAGGATGTGTGGATCAGGAAGTTCATTTCTGAACTTGGTGTAGTCCCCAGTAGTTGTGATGCAATTGAGCGTTATTGTGACAATAATGGAGCTATTGCACAAGCTAAGGAACGAAGATCACATAAGCGGTCCAAGCACATACTGCGGCGCTTTCATCTCATACGAGAGATCGTACAGCGAGGAGATGTGAAGATTTGCAAATTACCACCTGAAGAAAACATAGTTGATCCACTGACGAAGGCCCTTTCTCAGCAGAAGCATGATGGTCATGCTAGGTCACAAGGACTGAGGTTCCTTGGTGACTGGCTCTAAGTGCAAGTGGGAGTTTTTTGGTATGTATGCCCATAGAGCAAGTCATATGATGATTGTAATGGGATACTTTGTAAATGATTTGAATAATAATAAAGGCAATTTCCGATCTATATGTTTAAACTATTTCTGAGATGATGGTGTAACATGATAAATGTCTAAAGGATGCTTTTACTCAATGATGTATGCTTTTAGGTTCAGGACCTAAATGATGAGATCATACGGATGTTAAGAGTATACATTCTTGTTTAGTCCCTAGTCGGTTGTTATTGTGGAAATAACCATAGACATCAATAACACTGAAGACTAGATTGTGTGTTGGTTGATGAAAGAATCTCATTACTCATGATATAGTGATATCAAACCAAGCAAATAGGTACTTGTTAGAGAACAAGGTATCGGACAGACCCACCATGAGAGTGACACATGGAACCATGACTTGCTAATCACAGTCAGCTCTCACAGTGATGGTGGGGAGTGTGATTCTTAGAACTGAAATCACTACACTCAACACATGGTGTTGGGTACACTTTGACATCATCAAACGCAGTCCTGAAACATGGGTTGTTATAAAGGTGATGATTGGGTGGCTTTGACACATGGGGCTTTTGAGAGGTGAGTGATAGATATGGGATTTGTCCCTCCTGAGGGAGTTTGATGTTCTTGGCCACTTGATGAGTAGGATTGAGAAAGGCATGCACATGCACGTGTGAATTGATATGTGATATTGATGTCACACACATCTCACCCAGTCTGCTCTGAGATCAAGGAAATGAATGAACATTGACAGGATGATTGTTCCATGCCTCACGTTCATTCTGGATTTTAGTGACAAAGGAATTATACATTCACTGTAACACCATTCACGGATTGTAGGATTGAAAGTTGTTCTCCAACTTTCTATTTCACTTGGGTAGCACTGATGTGTGACTAGGTACCACTCTTTGCTTGTGAAGTCATAAGTGTAATGGACTTTCACTGCCAATGTGAAATGGACCTGTAGGGTCACACACATAGGATTTAACCTAGAATAGGAGTTTGTCCAAAAACATGTTTAGATTGATTACTAAAGGAGTTTAGTAGTTCAATTAAAAACTCAATCAATTGATAGCTCGGTATCATAGTGTTCAAGGTGTTGGAGTGATTGATTAGAGTATCAGATTGATTGAAACTGTGATTGACTGATTCTACACAATCTACACTCCCAACTGATCGGCTCATGTGATGAACCGATTGGCTGAGCTTGGTGAAACGATCCTCTCAACTGATGAGTCGATCGGTTCATGGACAGGGTGAAACGATCTGTTCAAGTGTTGAAACGATCAATTCAAGTCCAACCGAGAAAGTTGGGAAAGTAAGTTTGGTGAGAAATTTCCTTTCGTTTCACATGCCCAATTTGATTGGAACAAGGATTGGTATTTGATACCAATTCGAAATATAAGAAGAAAAGTCAATTGGGAACTGATCAGGACCATGAATCGACCAGTTTAGAAGTGAACCGACCATTTCATGGGTCCCAACCGATCGTTTGAGGTGTCAATCGACCGTCTTAGATCCCCAACCGACCGTTCACTTGTGAAACGATCGATTCAGGTTACGCAGTTGGTTGTTTTTGTGGAAAATATCAAACCCTTCTACTCCTGCTTTAGTCCCACATTTCTCGGGATAGAGAACCCTATCCCATGACCTTCCTATATATATAGGGGTATTGGGGGCTTCTCAAAGTACAACTCAGTGCAACCAGTTGCTCTGTAAAGTTGTCGTTCTCTCTAGTTTTGCTAACCGAGAGAGCCCGAGCAAGTGCTACCCAATAAGGGAGGCACAACAAGGGAAAGACAACTGCAAAAAGCGATTGGTGGCAGGAGAGTGTGTCGACGACTAGTACACTGACAGGAGGGTGCGACTCCTTCTGATTCCTTGTGGGACAAGGAGATCGGTGTTCCATGCAGTCTGTGTGGACGACTGTAGAGGTGGGAGACATCTGTCACTCAGAGGACAACTATCAATTCTGACAGTGTCGGTGCGACCAGGAGCTGCACAGACAACATCCAAGACCAGAGGTGAAGACCGTGCAAGGCACGAGGTACTATCACTGAGAAAGCCTCGGGACAAGGTATGCATCCACAAACCATCTTTCCTATTGTATAGACGTTGACACGATTCCTTTTGTTCTGGGTTTGAGGGAGAAAATTTTTGTTTCTGCTGCTTCTCTGCCTCCTGTAAAACCCAACATAATGCTTGTACTAGTTGCACATGATTGGTATAATCCAATGCCTGGAATATTTATACAGGATTGGTATAGACCAATGCCTGAACAACACATGATGATGTACACTCTCATGTCCAGTATAGATAAAAATTTGTTTAGCAGATTGGCTAAGGCAAACCAATAGAAACAAGAAAGACTCATGGGTGACATATCAGAGTAATGAGTATCATGAGAAAAGCATGAGATGTTGAGTTAATATAATAGATAAATGATATACATGTTCTTCCCATTCCTTATAAAGAGAATAGATGATTTAATGCTCTATCATAGATAGTTGCAATATTTAAAGATGAGAATGATCTAAACTGCTTATCCTCTACTCATATTTATATTATAAACTACAATAACAATGTTTTTGGTGGAGAGTTATATCTCTCGCTGGGGCAATTTTCAATTGTCTCACTCCCATGGGATCCAACATTTTTTAGGTGGATGAGCACAGAGGAGATTGAGAACATCTTGCAGAGGAAGAACTTTAGCAGCAGTAAGGACAGTAGTGACAGTTGAGGCTGAGTGTATTGTCTGTCGTGTCTTGTAGATAGATGTCCTATGTGTCGTCTCTGTACTTTCAAGTCCTCGGAGTTAATTGTTAGTGCTTTTAATGAATCATTTTGAGATTTTGGCTTGATGCCTCAAGGTTCTTATGCTATCTGTGTTTAGCTTTTAACAAGGCAGTTGATGTTGAAACCCTCAAGAAGAGATGGTACAAGATATGTACTTATGAACCATGATGTAAATGTAATACATTGGTTCTTGTTGAAAGAGTTTTCCTATGATTTGATCTCTTTGAAAAAGGTTTTAATTTTTAGTGATTTTTGGTAATTTGTTGTTAATGATCACTTCCGCACATTTTATTGTTCACTTCTTATCCTAATGATAGCGGGTGTTTCAATTTAGTGGTATCAGAGCTCTAGGTTCACTGAGTCTACAGAGACAGAGGACTAAGGTATTGAGTTTGTTCTAAGTATACTCCAGTGCATCTTATAGTACCTTCTACTTATGAAGAAGAAGATATATAACTCAAAGATATCTGAAGAACATGAGGGACACATTGCTGAGAGCAATGTTGCTGCACTAATGGGAGGTGCAAGGGATCAGGAAAGGGAGGAACCAGTGCTTGAAAATCCCCATGTTGATGAAGTCATGAGAGGAATCCCAGATGCTCATAATCTTTTTGGGAAACTCATGACCACACTAAGGTATATGGGAGACCAGATGCCAGCACCGACACCTAGGGCACCAGTCTCCAATGAGGGATATGGGTCTGGTAAGACCTTTGAATGACTACGTCATGTAGGAGCCATAGAATATGCTGGAACATCTAACCCAGCAGATGTTGATCTCTGACTCTCTGAGTTAGAAAAAACCTTTAAGATTCTTAGTATCCCAGAGGCTGACAAAGTTAAACATGTGGTGTACCTTTTGAAGGGTAGTGCTGGACACTGGTGGGCTATAGAAGAAATAAAAAGGAATGATGAAGAGGTTGGTTGGGAGGAATTTCGTCGAGAATTCATCAATAAGTATTTTCCAAAGACATACTTAGATGAAAAGATCTCACAGTTTGATAAGATTATAGGGATCCATGTCGATAAATGAATATGAGGTTAAGATTACGGAACTTTTGTGATTTTTTTCTAAAATGGCAGCTACTGAGGAGAAGAAAATCTGACGTTTTGAGAAGGGATTGAATGTCGAGATGTCCATCCCAGCAACTACCCTAGAAAGTAGGGAGAGGTTTGCCACATTTGTGGAGTCTATACGAAGCATAGAAAGGTCTATGATAAAGAAACATGAGACAAACCTTAAAAGGAAGTCTACACAATCACGGGAACAGTGGAGTACTGGCAACAAACAACCAAAATCTTCACCAGTTCAACCACAATATAGAGCACCTATGTAGGGGTCATTAAGTTGGGGTCGAGCTTGTCATAAATATGGACAGCTAGGAGATTTTAGAAAACAATGTCCAAGGAGAAATAGTGAGGTGACCCAACAGTCAAGGCATAATCTGCAAAACCAGAAGGACCTCAGTCCAGTGGAGCAGATGGTAGAGGACGAAGACAAGTGGTACAATTTGGTCCATCTACTTCTAGTAGTAGAGGACAAAGGTAATAACAGATAACAACTAACTCCATGTTTTGGGTCAGATAAGATGTTAGATAACTTGTAAAAGGTAGACTTGTCAAGATAGAACTTTCTATTTTGAATTATCTTCTGTTCCCTACTATAAGAAAGAAACTTGTTGTTTAGTTCATCTGTATAATCCTTTAACGATATGAGGAAGAGATAAGAAAGATGAAAACTTATGTTCAGTTTAATATTCTCTTATATGTTTTGAAATTTCTCTTTCTTAATTAAGGAAGGAAAGCGATGAAAAAGGAACTCAGAGAAAATATGAGATATTAAGTATATCAAATTTAAAGAAATGAAATATAAGATAAAATAGATGCAAACTACCTAATTTCAGTTCTTATTTACCCTGGCCAGGTATTCATTTATTATAAACAAGGTAAGTATGATATATCTTGGTTGTTATCTTTCTGATTACTCTGATCAAGTAGTCATTCTGAAACAATGTCAAGAGTTTAAAGAAGTAGGAGATGTGGCATGGATATTTCTACCACATTCTAATTGATATAAGGAGGAAAATGATTTAATTATAAATCAACTTATAAATGAAAGAAGATTTTTTGTATACCCTAGTCTGAAGAGATAGAGGTAACAGTTACCTGATGGGAGGTAACAATGATCACTAATAAACCAAAGGTTTGAATACCCATATCTAGTAACCATGGTGATAATGATATTAAGAAATGAATGACAAGTAATCATCCTTATGATTCCTAGGATGATGGCAAGGAACCAAGGAAGAAATAAGAGCAAATAACTCATGAACAGTAGAAAGATCATGCAATCATTTAAGAAGATGATAATCTCTTTTCATAGATAGACAACCCTTGATAATAATGAAGTGATAAGAATAATATGATCCTTTATTTTCTTTCCTCTCAGGGACATGGCAATCGAGTGGGTCTTAGGACACTTGATGTGCATACATTAAAAATATTTACTTGATGGATACTTAGAAAAAGTATCATCTTGTGTTGGTCTTGAGTTCCAAGAAAAAGAGGTGTGTAACAAGTAATGTCCCAGGATGAAAGAAAGAAAAAATTTGATATGTTTCCAGCACATGTGATGGATACCAAAGTAAGGAATTTTGGTATCTGAGAAATATCAGGCTATTTTATGATGATTTCCTGGAATGGTTAACTGTGGAATCAACCTAGTTACCTAATGTAGTATGGACATCATATGTTAGGGGTTTATGCTTTGCATAAACACAACATTGATGAGAATGAACTATTTGAAGGAATAATTGTAAAATTATTGCAAAAAAAATTTATCAAATTAAATTAACAAATAACCTCTATCTAAATAAGAAAAGTACTACCTGACACATAATTAACTCCACAGTCAATAATGAAAGGACAATGGAGTATGTGTCATGTATGTTTGATGCTATGGGAATTTTGTGTGGAAGAACTTTGTATTGATCAAAGTTCTATGTTGTCTCTATAACAATGAGATGTTATGTGGAGACTTGATGATATAATGAATGAATAATATATGTCTCCTTTTATCTGGGATTTCGGGGACGAAATCCTTGTTAGGGGTTTATAATTTGTAATATCCCAGACCTGGGTTAAGCCTTAACCCTAGATGTTTTGCTTAATAAAGTGGATTATATGATTTCTCTTATCTTTTGAAAAGTAATTATGGCTCAAGAGTAACTTATGTTTCAATTTTAGTCCTTTTCAAATAATGTTGAAACAATGTTTTGCTTGTTTTGGACTAAAGTGCAAATTACCCAAGTTGAGGGGTTAACTTGAAAATGTACATGGTAAAATGTCCCTCAAGTGTTGAAGCATCATAAGAATGAGAATGATTCATAGGTGTGTCTTGTGGAAGCCTGAGCACTAAGAAAGAGTTTATTAAGCACTGTTTGTGCATTAAAACCTAGTTTTGGTGTAATGTGCAAATTACCCAAAACCTAAGGTTCATTATGCAAAATACCACTTCAATAGGGTCCCTCATGTTTCTTGGAATCATTTAGAGAAAATACAATGAGTGGGGCACCTCATTGGAATCACTTTGGAGGAGAGAGAATCTTGATATTAAAATAATCAAGATTTAAGCATAATTTGAACTTTACTTCAATTTAATGCAAAAATAAATAAATTAATTGAAGAGCCCTTCAACCAAAAGGTGAGGGATGATTTTGCAACAGAATTTACGACCATGTGACTTGCAAAGGCACGAATATATCTAAAGGAAGTGGATAAATCATTCACATTATTAAAAGAAAAAGAAATATCCACTCACTTATGGATATTATTATAATATGATTTAAGGTGCTTAATTTGTTTTCCTCTCAATCATGTATAATTGAGAGGAATAAGAGGCAAGGAAGATAGCATCGTATATAAGGAAGAGAAGGGGGCAAGTGGCAAGGAAAAGAAGGAGTTATCCCCTATTTTCTCTCTCTTAAAGTGAATTTTAATAAAAATGCATATAAGCTCATTTACCCATAGCTTGAAAGGGGAATTTCGAATCCACTTTCACTTCGTGCTTGCAAAATGACCAAGGGGTCTTAGGATAAACATGAGGATGACCCCCAACCTATAGGTAAGCTTCTTGATCACTTTTCACCTTGATTCCATGGTGGAAATCAAAATTCAATGCATGATTTCTTCTTATTTCCATTCCATCTTCAATTCTAGCCATTCCTTTTCACTCAAAGCTTGAGGACGAGCTTGGGATAGTTGAAGATGTTGCTTTCACCATTAAATACGTGGAGGTTGAAGCTTTGAAGCTCAATTGGAGGTGGGTTATATAACTTGAACCCTTATTCATTGTTATTGAATTCAATTTCTCAATTATATATGTTCAATTGTCCTTGCAAGTCCTTTGAATAATTGATGAAACTAGCATGGGAATGGTAGTAGAATTCGAGGGGTTGAATCTTGATGATGATGACATCATATTAAGCACACATCATAACAAGTTTTAGTTGCAAACGGTTTCAACACTTCTGGTCCAAACGGTTTTCACCAAACCGTTTGAAGACCAAACGGTTTGCAAACTGTTTCGGGGTTTGGTCCCAAACCATTTGGGATGGTTGACCGTATGGATGGGTTGAACGTTTGAGGTCAGGACCATAGGACATGTTGGATGATGATCCAATGGATCCAATTGAGTGGTTCAATGAATAGATAATCCACCAATTGCATACCCTAATCGATTTATTGAATAATCCATAAGTGATCCATTCGATTTCAAGACAAATAAGACCAAACGGTCTTGAGACCGTTTGAGTCCAAACAGTCTTGAAACCATTTGGGATCAAATGGTCTCAGGACCGTTTGGAGGTCAAAGTTTGATCGATTAATGGTGAAGATCCAATGGTGTTGGTTGATGAACTTCCATAAATCAATTGATGAAGGAATTGTTGATGCAAAACCCTAATCAGGTTAGTTGATTGAGGGTTCCATTTGAACTTTTAGTTTCAAGGGAAGTTTGGCCCAAACAGTCTTGAGACCGTTTGAGTTCAAAAGGTCTTGAAACCGTTTGGGGTCAAATGATCTCAGAACTGTTTTGATTCAAACGGTTTCAAACTTTTTGGAGCATCAATGATCAAGATCATTTGGATGATTTGATATGATTAAATCAATTGGAAACCCAAGTTGATGAAAGATCAAATGACCATATGGTTGTTACTGATCTATATCAAATATAATCATAAGGGTTGTATCTTTAAGATACTAAGTTCTTGATAATCCTTAGATAAGTTAATCCTTGAAGTTTAAGTAAGCACTAACTCAGTACACTATGTCAATCATAGTTGTATGTATTTGATTTGAGGGTTGATGTAACCTAATCAAGTTGAAAGGATGATAGAAAGGAAGTCATACATAAGTATTAATCATGTGGTGATTAGGGTATGATCCTTAGTAAAGAGATCATGAAACCCTAATCAAGAAAGTTAATGAACCCTAACTCTAATTCAGGGTAACATCATGGAAACCCTAATTTGAGAAAATGCTTCATAAAACCCTGATTTCGGGTAAAGTTATATGAGAAACTCTAATTGAGGGTGATTCCATGAGAAACCCTAATTGAGGGTGATTCCATGAGAAACCCTAATTGAGGGTGATTCCATGAGAAACCCTAATTGAGGTTGATTCCATGAAAAACCCTAATTGAGGGTGATTCTATGAGAAACCCTAATTGAGGTTGATTCCATGAAAAACCCTAATTGAGGGTGATTCTATGAGAAACCCTAATTGAGGGTGATGCCATTAGAAACCCTAGTTGGGATGAATAGTAAACCGTAATTATGGGCAATGTGATGTGAAAGCCTAATGAAGGTTGATGCTATATGCAATCCTAACCCTACTGAAGGGTGATGGTATGCGAAATCCTAACCCTAGTGAAGTATGATAGTATGTGAAACCCTAAACCCTAATAAAGGGTGATGGTATGGGAGTCCTAATCCTAATAATGGAATAATGATTATTACACTAATAGGGGAAATACCTAAAGTGATTTATTATAGGTAACCTTATAGCAAACAATGCCTTAACCTGAGATGAGTCCATATCATTGAAGATAGTTGGAAAATTCTAATGACTGTTCTATGACCTATGCACTTTATGATAAAGGTGATAGGTTAGTGAATAAAAGTATTAAGATGAGAAATACCTTAATACAACATAAGTTGATAAGCTTAAGTAAGTTAAATGTAATAAGGAAGGTAATGCTTCAAGACATCATATAAAGATGTCACATCTAGCTCTTAAAGAGTGATGTTAGTTGTTACCTAGTGAGAGGTGCCAAGATGTTGAATGTGCTTTTTGAGACATGAGAATGGTGGTTGCCTAATGAGAGGTGACAAGATGTGATAATATGTGATGAGTTGCCCAGGGTTGGTATAATCCAATACTTGGAATAATTGCACAGGGTTGACATAGTTCAATACCTGGAATAGATGCACATGATTGGTATAATCCAATACCGGGAATAGTTGCACAGGATTGACATAGTTCAATACCTGGAATAATATCACAAGATTGATAACAACCCAATACCTGGAATAATATCACAGGATTGGTAACAACCCAATACCTGGAATAATATCACAGGATTGGTAATAACCCAATACGTGGAATAATATCACAGGATTGGTAACAACCCAATACCTGGAATAATGTCACAAGATTGGTCACAACCCAATACCTGGAATAATGTCACAGGATTGGTCACAACCCAATACCTAGAATGGTTGTACAGGATTGACATAGTTCAATACCTGGAATTGTTGTACAGGATTGGCATAGTTCAATACCTGGAATAGTTGCACAAGATTAGCATAGTTCAATACCTAGAATAGTTGCACAGGATTGGCATAGTTCAATACCTGGAATAGTTGCATAGGATTGGCATAGTTCAATACCTAGAATAGTTGCACATGATTGGCATAGTCCAATACTTGGAATGGATGTACAGGTTTGGCATAGTCTAATACCTGGAATGGATGCACATGTTTGGCATAGTCTAATACCTGGAATGGATACACATGAATAATATAAGTCTAATGCTTGTACTAGTTGCACAGGATTGGTATAATCCAATGCCTGGAATATTTATACATGATTGGTATAGACCAATGCCTGAACAAGACATGATGATGTACACTCTCATGTCCAGTATAAACCAAAATCTGTTTAGCAGATTGGCTAAGGCCAACCAATAGAAACAAGAAAGACTCATGGGTGACATATCAGAGTAATGAGTATCATGAGAAAAGCATGGGATGTTGAGTTAATGTAACATATAAATGATATACATGTTCTTCCTATTCCTTATAAAGAGAATAGATGATTTAATGCTCTGTCATAGATATTTGCAATATTTAAAGATGAGAATGATCTAAATTTCTTATCCTCTTTACATATTTATATTATAAACTACAATAACAATGTTTTTAGCAGATAGTTATATCTCTCACTGGGGCAATTTTCAATTGTCTCACCCCCGTGGGATCCAACATTTTTTAGGTGGACGAGCACGGAGGAGATTGAGAACATCTTGCAGAGGAAGAACTTTAGCAGCACCAGGGACAACAATGACAACTCACGTTGAGTGTACTGTCTATCGTGTTTTGTACATAGATGTCCTATGTGTCGTCTCTATACTCCCAGGTCCTCGGAGTTAATAGTAAGTGCTTTTAATGAATCGTTTTGAGATTTTGGCTTGATGCCTTGAGGTTCTTATGATGTCTGTGTTTAGCTTTTAACAAGGCAGTTGATGTTGAAACCCCTGAGAAGAGATGGTACAAGATATGTACATATGAACCAAGACGTAAATGTAATACATTGGTTCTTGTTGAAAGAGTTTCCCTATGATTGGATCTCTATGTAAAAGGTTTTAATTTTTAGTGATTTTTCGGTAATCCACTGTTAATGATCGCTTCCGCACATTTTATTTTTCACTTCTTATGCTAATGATAGCTGGTGTTTCATGTATCATCCCTTCTGAAGGATTACAAGAATCAACTGCTCTATTAAAACTATACACAGGAAGCATAAGAACCTCGAGGCATCAAGCCAAAATCTCAGATCGATTCATTAAAAGTACTAACTACTAACTCCGAGGACCCGAGAGTATAGAGACGACACATAGGACTCTATATACAAAGCATGAAAGTCAGTGCTTCCACCTGGAATATCATTGTTGTCCCTTTTGTTGTTGTCCCTCTCCTGCTATATGGTTTCTACCTCCTCATCCTCATCCACCTAAAAAGGTTGGATCCCACGGGGGTGAGACAATTGAAAATTGACCCAGCGAGAGATATAACTCTCTGCCAGAAACATTATTATTGTAGAAGAACAATAATAAACTGAACAAAGGAATCTTTATCAAACAATAGTATTTAATCATCATTAAATAGAATAGAGCAATATCTTCTTTTAAGGCATTACAACTACAAATGATAAAGCAACAAATCATTTATTTAGTTTAATAAGGAATATGAAGAGCATGTATAATATTTATCCACTTTAGGATACAATAAGCAATGTAAAATCAACCAATGATTTCCGTATTTCATGCTTGAGCAAATATGCTACATGGCTGATTACATTTTACAATCATACTTGTGCCCTGAGGAGATGAAGTATACCATTCATGCTCCAACCGACCATGATTACATAAAACATCGGTTCCATACATAGGTCAATGGAAGAGTCAGACTCCATCACATCATCTGTCTCAGTCAGTACGAGACTATATGCAGGACATCTTGTGTCTCTGCCAATTAGCTTGCCAGGGTATACTGGCAACTTAGCTATAGAGTTATAGCCCGTAGCATATACTCTCTTCAGGATATGACCCGTAGCCAATGCCTGGTATTGTGGAGTTATGGCCCATAGACATACTCTTATTGGGATATGATCCATAACCATTCATGTGCATAGGATATGGCCCAAAGTCATTCCTATGAGGCGTAAGGATATATTCGTCCGTTACCCCCCACATATTCAAGAATATGCATTCTAGGAGTTCCTATAGGAAAACCTGTTTCACCATCACCAACTACTGAAGATGATGGGTCTATGGACAGGGCTCTATATAATAATATTCCACTTGATTAGTTAAGTACATTACCTTATTATTTTAACATCATTCAAGATTCCAAACATGAATTATTATAACAAATGCTACAAAGAATGAGTAATACTTATATCAAGTGCTTTTCGAAGCTTTATAAAACATTAGGATACCAATCCCTTGTCACATCATGGGCATTCTAATCCCTTAACATCTCATCATCATGATTATGGAATATGGGTATTCAAACCCTCAGTTCATCAAAGAACATTTGTTACCACTTATCAGGTAACTAATATCTTCGGATCATCTGACCAAGGTAAACATGATACATGCTACACAAGCATCTCACATGGCTCTCAAGCCCATTTTGTAACATCCCTGACATGGGTTATGTGTTAACCCTAGATGATTTGCCTAATAAGGTTGAGTAGATGCTTAATCTTATCTTATGAAAAGTAATTAGGACTCAAGAGGAACTTATATTTCAATTTTAGTCCTTTTTTGTATAATGTTGAAATAATATTTTGCTTGATTTGGACTAAAGAGCAAATTACCCAAGTTGAGGGGTTAAATTGAAAATTATACATGATAAGATGTTCCTCATGTGTTGAATCATCATGAGAATGAAGATGATGCAGAGGTATGGCTTATGGAAGCCTGAGTACCAAGAAAGAGTTGATAAAGCAATGTATGTGCATTAAAACCCAGTTTTGGTGTAATGTGCAATTTCCCCAAAACCTAGGGTTCAATATGCAGATTACCATTTCAATAAGGTCCCAAATGTTTCTTGGAATAATTTAGAGAAAATAAAATGAGAGGGGCGCCTCACTTGAATTAAGTTGGAGAAGAGAGAATCCTGATATTAAAATGATCAAGATTTAATCCTAATTCAAACCCTAATTCACTTTAGTGCAAAAATAAATAAAATAATTGAAGGGCCTTCAACCAAAAACGAGATGGTTGAATTTTCTCAATTGTGAACAACTTTGTGGATTTTCTAGGCCACGAAAATATCCAAGGGAGTGGATAGCTCACTCACCATTATTATAAGAAAAAGAATTTCCACTCAAATATGGAAATTATTATTATAAGGGTTAAGGTGCTTAATTTCTTTTCCCTTAATTCTTGGATAATAGAAGGGAGCTCGGTGGGATAGAGATGCCTTTGTGTGTAAGAAACGAAGGGGGGAGTTGTGGCCACAATTTTGGTATTAAAAGACTTTTATAAAAACATTTTCTCTCTCATCAATTTTCTTATAAAAGTACCCTTTCCAAGCAAAAACAAAGGCTTTTTCAGATCCCTTTCTTTCCCCTTGCTTGGAAAACGACCAAGGAGCTTGGGAGGAGCAGGAGGACGACCCCCAACTTGTTGGTAAGGTTCTTGACCTCTTTTCACCTTGATTCCATGGTGGAAATCGAAAATAAATCATGGATTTCTTCTTATTTTGATCTCCTCTTCAACCCTAGCCAATCTTTTCAACCAAAAGCTTGAGGACGAGCCTAGGGGAAGTTGAAAAATCTTCATCCACCATTGTTGCCGTGAGATTGGAGCTCTAGAGATCAATTGGAGGGAGGTTTTATAACTTGAACCCTTAATTTTATTATTGCAATCAATTCCTTATCAATTGGTGAACATTTCTGCATTTCCGAAATTTAGTTTGGTTGATTGATGCAATCTCCATGGAAATCACATCATATTTCGTGAGTTTGGAGCTTGATGATGATGAAATCATCATAAGCACACACCTCCCAAATATCTAGGGCAAACGGTTTCAAAGGTTGGGTCCAAACGGTTTCACCAAACCATTTGGTGGTTTGGGTACCAAACTATTTGGAATGGTTGACCATTTGGAGATATATACTGTGGTACTTGGATATTGTTCCAATGGTTTCAATTGGTTTGATGTTGAAGGTTTCAATTGTGAATGATTCCTTAATTGTAAACCCTAATCGACTAAGTGTTGAATTTCCAATCGAATAAGTTGATGTTTTGAATTGATTGACCCAAACAGTTTCAAAACCATTTGGGAATCACCCAAACGGTCTCAAGACCGTTTGGAGGTGAACCAAGACCGTTTGGAGGTCTAGGTTTCAGTATAGTTGGGTACTTGAAGATCCAAAGATATGGTATAAACCCTAATCGGCTAAGTGCTGATTTTGCAATAGAATAAGTTGATGTTTTGGGTTGATTGACTGAAACGGTTTCAAAACCATTTCGGAATCACCCAAATAGTCTCACGACCGTTTGGAGGTAACACAATACCGTTTCTAGGTCTAGGGTTAAGCATGGTTGGGTATTTGATGATCAAAAGATACCAAATTGAATTGCAATCAAATGCTAATTTGGTGATCAATCCAATGATCCAAACCCTAATTGGTTGACTTGGATTTTCATGTTGACATGGGAAAACGGTCTCAAGACCTTTTGGAGGTCATCCAAACAACCTCAAGACCGTTTGGGGTCAGGTCATGTTCAATTTGGATGATGGATCAATGGTTTCAAAGTAACTAATCTTACATTGATTAATGTTGAAGGATCATCGATTCCAAAACCTAATCCAATTGATTCAAACCCTAATTGATGACCAATTGAGGGTCAAATCAGTTGAAGCTTGACCTATTTAACTCAATTGAAGTATGATGATAGGTACAATTGATGATTGGTTACATGAATTCAATGATTGAAGGAATCAACATTGGAAACCCCAATTCAATTTGATTGATTGAGACCATATTTGGTCCATGCGGGTTTGAGGAGGTTTGGACCAAACAGTCTCAAGACCGTTTGGGTCCAAACGGTCCCAAGACCGTTTGGGACCAAACAGTCCCATGATCGTTTGGGACCAAACGATCCCAAACTGGTTGAGTTCATGCGGTTTCAAAATGTTGCTTTAGCAAACAATCTCAATGTTCAACTTTAGCAAACGGTTTCAAGGGTCACCTTTAGCAAACGGTTTCAAGTGTGCACCTTTAGAAAATGATCTCAATGGTTCACTTTGGCAAACGGTTTCAACCTCAACTTTACTATATGGTTTGGAGTATTCAACCAAGACCGTTTAAGGTCTGATTGGTCAAGACCATTTGAGGTCTAAGTGATCAAGATCATTTGAGGTCTAACTGACTAAGACCTTTTGAAGTTAAAATTGGTTAAACCCTTTGGAAACCTAATATGATCAAGGTCAATTAGATGAATGATTATTAATGATGTATATCAATGATGATTATGAAGGTTAACCCTAGCTATGTGTACTCAAGTGAAGAGTTGACCTAGATTAATCTTGGATTGTTTATCACCCTAAAGAGGATGAGAGGGAGAGAGAATAGGAGAGATGATGGCTTAATTAATAAACCCTAATTATCTCATTAAGAACAAACATGTAATCAGGAGTTGATCCATAATATGAGATCATGAAATCTTCATTGAAAAGATTAATGTACCTTGATCCTAATCTAGGGCAAGGTTATGTGAAACCCTAATTTAAGGGCAAAGCTCAATGAAACCATAATCTAGGGTGATGATGTAACCCTAACTTAGTGTCTCAATGTAAGAAGCCCTAATTTAATGGGAATTGTATATCCTAACCCTAATTTGGGTATGAGGAAAGAGAAACCCCACTTGGATGTGAATGGTAAACCCTAATCCCTAATATGGGATAAAGGTGTATGAAACCCTAATATAGGGTAGTGCCTTTAATGCTAATGTGAAGCCTTAACACTGGGTGATGTGTTGTTAAATCTTAATTTCACATAATACTAGGTGAAACCCTGATATAGAAGGATGTTATGTGAAACTCTAATGAAGAGTAATCCTAGGTGAAATCTATATATGTTTGTGAGATGCTAAGTGAAACACAAATTATAATTGTGGAAATCTTATTCCTATCAATGGAATAGTGATTAATGTATTGACAAATGAAATACCTAGAGGGGTTGATTATGGATATCCTTACATTAATAGTCCCTGACTCAAGGGTGAGTCCATATCATTGGCAATGGTTGTATTTTCTAAAATAGATGAATCATGACCAATACACCGCATGATGAATGTGATGATCTAGTGCATAAGTATTAGGATGGGAAATACCTTAATACAAGCTAAGTGAATAAACCCAAGTAAGATGAAGGTGTTGAGGGAAGTGATACACCAAGGTATGATAGATGTCACATCCAACACCCAAATTCTGATATACCATGATGTGTTATAAGTCCATTATAATTGGAATGGATGACACATAAGATGTGTCATGTCAGTTGTTACATTTAGAGGTAATGCACCTTGATGAATGTATGCTAACATGCCTTATGAAAAGGTTAATCCAAATCAATAGACTATGATACAATCATATTCTGATAAAGATGAGAGAGAAACTCATACTTTGTGATGAAAATACATTCAATGATGAATGATGAGGATATATAAGTATATTTTATTACTTATGATATCTATTTTGGTTTCTAGCTGTGAGAAGTAATGTAATAGGGTTGATCATTAATAATATGATCTTAAGAACCCAAGTGGTTATTTATGGAAAACCCTAATGGAGGGTGCTGATATAAAAGAGATACCATGAGCCCTAAAGAGGGAATAATGTTATTACTTAGGGTTGTATGGTTCTGATATGAAAGAGAAACCATGAACCCTAAATAGGGAATAGTGATAATACTTAGTGTAGTATGATACTGATATGAAAGCATTATAATTGTTATCATGAATACTAATCATGCAAGGATGATGAGATGAGGAGTATAGCCAGGTATGGGCTATGATGCTTTGTTAATTGAGAATGTTTTATAGGCTTTATAAGCCTTCATATGCTTTGTGTAGTAGGAATCATTGAGCTTTGTGTACTATGTGTAATACATTGTGTAGCAAGAATCATGATGTCCTTAGTCAGATGATATGGAGGTATTAAGTTACCTAATAAGTGGTAAAAAGTATCCTATGATGAGATATGGGTTCAAATACCTAGATGCTATAATCATGATGATGCACTTGTTAAGAAGTGGAATTGTACTTGATGAGTTGAGGGATTAAGATCCCAACACTTTTTGAAAAGAGTATGGCTACAAGCCATGACTCCACAATGACAATGCCAAGCATTAGATATATGATCTAAGCCTGAAGAGAGTTAATGTTGTGGTAATGATTCTGTAGTGAATAAATGTTATACATGATCTTCATATTGCTCAATGGATAAGTGACATGTTGCTCTTTCAAGTTATATTTGCAATGTTTTAGATAAGAATAATATTCTAATTTGTTCGACATTGAATTAACTGCTGTCAAACAAATATGATTCCTCTGTTCATATTTATCTTCTTAAGCTGCAATAATAATGTTACTGGAGGAGAGTTATATCTCTCGCTGGGGCAATTTACAATCGTCTCACCCCCGTGGGAACTACATTTTTTTAGGTGGTCACAGACGAGGAGACAGGAATCCTTCAGTAAGAGAAGGACAGCAATAGCAGCAGCAGGGACAGAAGTGAAGTCTCAGGTGGAGACACTGGTTTTTATGCCTTGTATAGATGTAGATAGAGTCCTATGTGTTGTCTTTGTACTCTCAGGTCCTCAGTGTAGTAGTAGCAATGCTTTCGAGATTTTAGTTGAATACCTCGAGATTTTCATACTGCCTGTGCTTAGTTTAACAACACAGTTGATGCTTGTAATTCACAGAATGTGATGATACAAGATATGTACTTTTGAAAATAGAATGTAAATGTGTTACTTCTGTTTTATGTGAGAAAGTTTTCATTTGATGGACCTCTTGGTAAAAAGGTTTTAATTTTTAGTGATTTTTGGTAATCTGCTGCTTAGAGAATGCTTCCGCATTAGTTAATCATGTTTTTGTGAGTTGGATGCTACAATTAAGTGGTATTAGAGCTCTAGTTTCGTTGAGTCTACAGAGATATAGGACTAAGGTTGTAGAGTTTGTTCTAAGTGTCTTCCAGTTTATCTGATAGTATCTTCTGCGCACATAAGTGAAGAAGAACTTGAAGATGTCTGGACCACATGAAGAACATGTTGTTGAGGGCAGCACTGCTGCACCAGGAGGAGGTGCAAGAGACCAAAATAGCGAAGGGCATGTACCTAAACAGCCCCAGATTGACCCAGCTGTGATAGGAAACCCATCCATCCATGCTCTATTTGAGAAATTCCTGACAGCCATGACACATATGGCAAATAGGATGCCACCATCTGCACCTAGGGCACCAGCCCATCATGAGGGTTATGGAGCCGATAAAACTTTCGAGAGACTTCGCCAGGTTGGAGCCATAGACTATACTGGTACATCTGATCCAGCAGATGCTGATCTGTGACTGACAGAGCTGGAAAAGGCTTTCAGGATCCTTGATATTCATGAAGCTGAAAGGTAAGACATGTTGTGTACCTCTTAAAAGGAAGTGCTGGTCATTGGTGGATGATAGAGGAAGATAAGAGCCCAGGTGAAGAAATTGGATGGGAGGTATTCCGACGAGAATTCATTAGTAAATACTTTCCTAATATGTATCTAGATGAGAAGATCTCTCAATTTGAGAGGATCAAACAAGGACAGATGAATGTTAGCGAATATGAAGCTAAGTTCATGGAGTTGTTGCAGTTTTGTCTGCAAATGGCAATTAGTGACGAGGAAAGAATTCAACATTTTGAGAAGGGATTGAACACTGAACTAACCACTCATGTGTTTGCTTTAGAGAATAGGGAGAGTTTTTCTACCTTTATGGAGTCGGTAAGGAGGATAGAGAGGTCTGTAATCAAGAAACGACAAACTAGTGGTAAGAAGGTGTACACCCAGTCTCAAGAACAAAGGTCTGATAGTTTTAAGAAATCGAGATTTTCTATGTCGGCAGCATCATCGAGATTCCATGCCCAGACACAATGGATGTCAAGTAGGGGTAGGGATCGTAGTAATGTTCCAAGTAGAGCCTCCAACATAGCATCAACATCGGTGACTGGATCTCATAGACATTTTGCACCCAAGATCTATTACCAATGTAGACAACCGGGACATCTGGCAAAGGATTGTCTAGATGGGAATTTGATGATGACTCAGCCTCAGGGGCAGAGTCAACAAGTCTCACAAATGAGGCAATTTTCTAGTAACAATAGAGGATGTGGACAGATGTCAAGACAGGTCAAATGAAATAGTTTTGTTTTTATATTTCATATCATGATTCTATGTTTCAAAAATAAGAAAGAAGTTGTTTTTTAGCTTCCTTTGACCAGTCCTATAAGGACACAAGGGAGATGAGAACTTACATCTTACTTAGTGTTCCTTAAAATGCCTTATAATCTCCCTTATATGTGTGTTAAAAGATGAGATATAGAAGTGATTCCTGAAGAAAAATTCAAGAATGAAAAATCATGTGTGCATAATGATATGAAAAGTGAAGAATATGATAGCAAATAAAGTGCATACTACCTAATCTCAATACTTGTATACCCTGGCCAGGTATATGATTATTGTAGATAAGGCAAGTATGAAACTGTTAGATTGTTATCATTTTGATTGCTCTGATCAAGTGGTCATTCTGAAACAATCTAGAGAGTATAATGGAATTAAATAGGATGAGCTAAGTGAATTTTTCCAAAAAAAATTACTTAGTGAACATTCTCAGTGAATTTTTCCAGAACAAATTACTTAGTGAACATTCTCAGTAAACATTCTCAGTGATTTTTTCCAAAACAAATTACTTAGTGAACATTCTCAGTGAAATTTTCCAAAACAAATTACTTAGTGAACATTCTTAGTGAATTTTTCCAAAACAAATTACTTAGTGAACATTCTCAGTGAATTTTTCGAAAACAAATTACTTAATGAATATTCTCAGTGAACATTCTCAGTGAATTTTTCCAAAACAAATTACTCAGTGAACATTCTCAGTGAATTTTTCCAAAACAAATTACTTAGTGAACATTCTCAGTGAACTTTCTCAATGAACTTTCCCAAATAAATAAAGGATTACTGAGTGAATTACCTCTGTTAGATATATATGTTTCTCTTTTGATAAATATTATTGGGTGATGATAGAAGTATGTTCTTTTATGCTCCTGCCTTTCAATAATATGGACATTACATGTTAGGGGTTTATGCTATGCATAAACATAAACATTGATAAGGTTGAATTAGTGAAAGGAACTTTGTGTGAATTACAGATCTATGGTATCTCCATAACATTAAGAAGCTAGGTGGAGACTTGAGAGCATGATTAATGAATAATTTGTCCCTCCTTTTTCCTGGGATTTCGGGGATGAAATCCTTGTTAGGGGTTTATAATTTATAACATCCCTGACCTGGGTTATGTGTTAACCCTAGGTGATTTGCCTAATAAGGTTTATTTGATGCTTAATCTTATCTTATGAAAAGTAATTAAGACTCAAGAGGAACTTATATTTCAATTTTAGTCCTTTTTGTATAATGTTGAAATATGTTTTGCTTGATTTGGACTAAAGCGCAAATTATCCAAGTTGAGGGGTTAAATTGCAAATTGTACATGATAAGATGTTCCTCATGTGTTGAATCATCATGAGAATGAAGATGATGCAGAGGTATTGTTTATGGAAGCCTGAGTAACAAGAAAGAGCTGATAAAGCAATGTATGCGCATTAAAACCCAGTTTTGGTGTAATGTGCAATTTACCCAAAACCTAGGGTTCAATATGCAAATTACCATTTCAATAAGGTCCCTAATGTTTCTTGGAATCATGTAGAGCAAATAAAATGAGAGGGGCGCCTCATTTGAATTAAGTTGGAGGAGAGAGAATCTTGATATTAAAATAATCAAGATTTAATCCTAATTGAAACCCTAATTCAATTAATGCAAAATAAATAAAATATTTGAAGGGCCTTCAACGAAAAACGAGATGTTTGAATTTTCTCAAGTGTGAACACCTTTGTGCCTTTTCTAGGCCACGAAAATATCCAAGGGAGTGGATAACTCACTCACCATTATTATAAGAAAAACAATCTCCACTCAAATATGGAAATTATTAGTATAAGGGTTAAGGCGCTTAATTTCTTTTCCCTTAATTCTTGGATAATGGAAGGGAGCTCGGTGGGATAGAGATGCCTTTGTGTTTAAGAAACCAAGGGGGGTAGTTGTGGCAACAATTTTGGAATTAAAAGACTTTTATAAAACATTTTCTCTCTCATCAATTTTCTTATAAAAGTACCCTTTCCAAGCCAAAACAAAGGCTTTTTCGGATCCCTTTCTTTCCCCTTGCTTGGAAAACGACCAAGGATCTTGGTAGGAGCAGGAGGACGACCCCCAACCTGTTGGTAAGGTTCTTGACCTCTTTTCACCTTGATTCCATGGTGGAAATCGAAAATAAATCATGGATTTCTTCTTATTTTGATCTCCTCTTCAACCCTAACCAATCTTTTCAACCAAACGCTTGAGGATGAGACTAGGGGGAGTTGCAAAAGCTTCATCCACCATTTTTTCTGTGAGATTGCAGCTCTGGAGCTCAATTGGAGGTGGGTTTTATAACTTGAACCCTTAATTTTATTATTGCAATCAATTCCTTATCAACTGGTGATCATTTCTGGATTTCCGAAATTTAGTTTGGTTGATTGATGCAATCTCCATGGAAATCACAGAATATTTTGTGAGTTTGGAGCTTTATGATGATGACATCATCATAAGCACACACCTCCCCAAATATCTAGGGCAAACGGTTTCAAAGGTTGGGTCCAAACGGTTTCACCAAATCGTTTGGTGACCAAATGGTTTGCAAACTGTTTGGTGGTTTGTGTACCAAAACATTTGGAATGGTTGACCATTTGAGATGTTTGACCATTTGGAGATATATGCTGTGGTACTTGGATATTGATCCAATGGTTTCAATTGGTTTGATCTTGAAGATTTCAATTGTGAATGCTTCCTTAATTGTAAACCCTAATCGACTAAGTGTTGAATTTCCAATCGAATAAGTTGATGTTTTGGGTTGATTGACCCAAACGGTTTCAAAACTGTTTGGGAATCACCCAAACGGTCTCAAGACCATTTGGAGGTCAACCAAGACCGTTTGGAGGTCTAGGGTTGAGTATAGTTGGGTACTTGAAGATCCAAAGATATGGTATAAACCCTAATCGGGTAAGTGCTGATTTTGCAATAGAATAAGTTGATGTTTTGGATTGATTGACCCAAATGGTTTCAAAACCATTTGGCAATCACCCAAACGGTCTCAAGACCGTTTGCGGGTCGCCCAAGACCGTTTGGAGGTCTAGGGTTGAGCATGGTTGGGTATTTGGTGATCCAAAGATACCAAATTGAATTACAATCAAATGTTGATTTGGTGATCAATCCAATGATCCAAACCCTAATTGGTTGACTTGGATTTTGATGTTGACATGTGAAAATGGTCTCAAGACAGTTTGGAGGTCATCCAAACAACCTCAAGACCGTTTGGGGTTAGGTCATGTTCAATTTGGATGATGGTTCAATGGTTTCAAAGTAACTAATCTTACATTGATTAATGTTGAAGGATCATCAATTCCAAACCCTAATTGATGACCAATTGAGGGTCAATTGAGGGTCAAATAAATTGAAGGTTGACCTATTTAACTCAATTGAAGTATGATGATTGGTCCAATTGATGATTGGTTACATGAATTTAATGATTGAAGGAATCAACATTGGAAACCCTAATTCAATTTGATTGGTTGAGACCATATGTGGTCCATGTGGTTTTGAGGAGGTTTGGAAAAAATGGTCTCAAGACCGTTTGAGTCCAAATGGTCCCAAGACCATTTGGGACAAAACGGTCTCAAGACTGTTTGGGACCAAACGATCCCAAACCGATTGAGTTCATGCTGTTTCAAAATGTTACTTTAGCAAACGATCTCAATGTTCAACTTTAGCAAACGGTTTCAAGGGTCACCTTTAGCAAATGGTTTCAAGTGTGTACCTTTCGCAAATGATCTCAAGGGTTCACTTTGGCAAATAGTTTCAACATCAACTTTACTAAATGGTCTGGAGTATTCAACCAAGACCGTTTGAGGTCTGATTGGTCAAGACCGTTTGAGGTTTAAGTGATCAAGATCGTTTGAGGTGTAAGTGACTAAGACCTTTTGAAGTTCATATTGGTTAAACCCTTTGGACACCTAATATGATCAAGGTCAATTAGATGAATGATTATTAATGATGTGGACCAATGATGATTATGAAGGTTAACCCTAGCTATGTGTACTCAAGTGAAGAGTTGACCTAGATTAATCTTGGATTGTTTATCACCCTAAAGAGGATGAGAGGGAGAGAGAATAGGATAGATGATGTCTTAATTAATAAACCCTAATTCCCTCATTAAGAACAAACATGTAATCAGGAGTTGATCCATAATATGAGATCATGAAATCTTCATTGAAAAGATTAATGTACCTTGATCCTAATTTAGGGCAAGGTTATGTGAAACCCTAATTTAAGTGCAAAGCTCAGTGAAACCATAATCTAGTGTGATGATGTAACCCTAACTTAGTGTCACAATGTAAGAAGCCCTAATTTAATGGGAATTGTATATCCTAACCCTAATTTGGTTATGAGGAAAGAGAAACCCCACTTGGATGTGAATGGTAAACCCTAATCCCTAATATGGGATAAGGTGTAAAAAACCCTAATATAGGGTATTTCCTTTAATGCTAATGTGAAGCCTTAAAACTGGGTCATGTGTTGTGAAATCTTAATTTCAAATAATACTAGGTGAAACCCTGATATAGAAGGATGTTATATGAAACTCTAATTAAGAGTAATCCTAGGTGAAATCTATATATGTTTGTGAGATGCTAAGTGAACCTCAAATTATAATTGTGGAAATCCTATTCCTATTAATGGAGTAGTGATTAATATATTGACAAATGAAATACCTAGAGGGGTTGATTATGGATAACCTTACATTAATAGTCCCTGACTCAAGGGTGAGTCCATATCATTGGCAATGGTTGTATTTTCTAAAATAGATGAATCATGACCAATACATTGCATGATGAATGTGATGATATAGTGCTTAAGTATTAGGATGGGAAATACCCTAATACAAGCTAAGTGAATAAACTCAAGTAAGATGAAGGTGTTGAGGGAAGTGATACATCAACGTATGATAGATATCACATCCAACACCGAAATTCTGATATACCATGATGTGTTATAAGTCCATTATAATTGGAATGGATGACACATAAGATGTGTCATGTCAATTGTTACATTGAGATGTAATGCACCTTGATGAATGTAGGATAACATGCCTTATGAAAAGGTTAATCCAAATCAATAGTCTATGATACAATCATATTCTGATAAATATGAGAGAGAAACTCATACTTTGTGATGACAATACATTCAATGATGAATGATGAGCATATATAAGTATGTTTGAATACTTATGATATCTATTTTGGTTTCTAGCTGTGAGAAGTAATGTAATAGGGCTGATCATTAATAATCTGATCTTAAGAACCCAAGTGGTTATTTATGGAAAAACCTAATGGAGGGTGATGATATAAAAGAGATACCATGAGCCCTAAAGAGGGAATAATGTTATTACTTAGTGTTGTATGGTTCTAATATGAAAGAGAAACCATGAACCCTAAATAGGATATAGTGATATTACTTAGTGTAGTATGGTACTTATATGAAATCATTATAATTGTTATCATGAGTACTAATCATGCAGGGATGATGAGATGAGGAGTATAGCCAAGTATGGGCTATGATGCTTTGTTAACTGAGAATGTTTTGTAGGCTTTATAAGCCTTCATATGCTTTGTGTAGTAGGAATGATTGAGCTTTTTATACTATGTGCAACACATTGTGTAGCTAGAATCATGATGTCCTTGGTTAGATGATCTGGATGTATTATGTTACCTAATAAGTGGTACAAAGTGTCCTATTATGAGATATGGGTTCAAAAACCCATATGCTATAATCATGATGATACACTTTTTAAGAAGTGGAATTGTACTTGATGAGTTGAGGGATTAAGATCCCAACACTTTGTGAAAAGAGTATGGCTACAGACCATGACCCCACAATGACAATGCCAGGCATTAGATATATGATCTAAGCCTGAAGAGAGTTAATGTTGTGGTAATGATTTTGTAGTGAATAAATGTTATACATGTTCTTCATATTCCTCAATGGATAAGTGACATGTTGCTCTTTCAAGTTATATTTGCAATGTTTTAGATAAGAATAATATTCCAATTTGTTAGACATTGAATTAACTACTGTCAAACAAATATGATTCCTCTGTTCATATTTATCTTCTTATGATGCAATAATAATGTTACTGGCAGAGAGTTATATCTCTCGCTGGGGTAATAACAATTATCTCACCCCCGTGGGAACTACATTTTTTTAGGTGGTCGCGGATGAGGACACAGGAATCCTTCAATAAGAGAAGGACAACAACTGCAGCAGCAGGGACAACAGTGAAGTCTCAGGTGGAGACACTGGCTGTTATGCCTTGTATAGATGTAGATAGAGTCCTATGTGTCGTCTCTGTACTCTCAGGTCCTCAGAGTAGTAGTAACAGTGCTTTCGAGATTTTGGCCCAATACCTCGAGATTTTCATATTGTCTGTGCTTAGTTTAACAGGACAGTTGATGCTTGTAATTCACAGAAAGAGATGATACAAGATATATACTTTTGAAAATAGAATGTAAATGTGTTACTTTTGTTCTATGTGAGAAAATTTTCATTTGATGGACCTCTTGGTAAAAAGTTTTTAATTTGTAGTGATTTTTGATAATCCGCTGCTTAGAGAATGCTTCCACATTAGTTAATCATGTTTTTGTGAGTTGGATGCTACACATTTAATCTCTTGTTACCTCTTACTAGGAAACAAAGCATATTATGGCTCACAAGGACCATTTAATCTCTTGTTACCTCTTACTAGGCAACAAAGCATATTATGGCTCACAAGGCCAATAAAATACTTTCAATAATAAAACATCATAGCTCATACATGGCTATGCCCAACATCTCATGATACATGTATGGTTAGTACTCATGATAACAGTTATATCAATCTCATATCAGCATTATGCAATGTAAGGGTAGCATCACTATTCCCACATTAGGGTTAGGGTTTCCCAAATTCTTGTCAAATAGGGATACTCATCCCATTACCCAAAATTAGGGTTTCATGCACTATAACCCAAAATTAGGGTTTCACATACCTTCACCCTTTATTAGGGTTTCACATGGCATCACCCTAGATTAGGGTTTCACACATCATTATCTTGAATTAAGGTTCCTTATAACTTTTCCCCAAATTAGGGTTTCATGAAGCATACTCTTAAATTAAGGTTTTTCATTATATTACCCTGAATTGGGATTTCTCATATCATCACCCTAGATTAGGGTTACACCATTACCCTAGATTAGGGTTTCACCTAGCACTGCCGTAAATTAGAGTTAGGGATCATCAACCTTCTCGATTAGGGTTTCACGATCTCTTTATCAAGGATCATACCCTAATTACATATTTTATTCATGTTGAAAGTGTTGAGGTTTAACTACTACATGATTATTATACATGTATGAATTGCTCTCTCTCTCATCCTCTCTAGGATGTTGATTACGCCATACTTATCAACTTGGATGAACCCATTATTCAAGTACATACATCTATGGTTATCATAGTGTATTGAGTTACTACTTTCATAAGCATTAAAGGTTAACCATTCAAAAGGTACTAATCACCTAAGTACTTGAGAGGTACAACCATTGTAATTAACTTTGAGATACATCATTAACAATCATAGGGTTAATTGATCTTTCATAGCTTTGAGACTATTAGGTCTCCAAACAGTTTTGATACTTTTGAACCTTCAAACAGTTTTGACCTCCTGGACCTTCAAAAGGTTTTGAGACCGTTTGCCCTCCAAATGGTCTTGAGAGCGTTTGGGCATCTAGGGCTGAGACCATTTGCTCCTAAATGGTTTTGAAACCCTTTGGTGCTTTCAACCCTTGAAACTGTTTGATCAAATTAACCTTGAGACCGACTGAACAACCCATCATTGAAATTGATTGGACATCAAACGGTTTTGAGACTGTTTTCCCTCCAAACGGTTTGAAGACCATTTGATTCCAAACGGTCTTAAGACCATTTGGACTCAAACGGTCTCAAGACCGTTTGGTCCAAACCACCTTTAAACCGAATGGATCAATTAGGGTTTCTTAATCAATCGATTTAGGGTTTACATTTACTGAACCATCCAACATTAAGATCATTGAAAGTAGATCAATGTGTAACCCTTGGATCTCCATCCATCCATGACTCCTCTTGACCTCAAAAGGTCTTGAGGTCATTTGACCTCAAACGGTCTTGAGACCGTTTGAGCCATTCAACATAAAAATCGACTCAATCAATTTAGCGTTTCAACCAATCAATCTGATTAGGGTTTGTAATACATGGATCATCCATTCTTGAAACCATTATAATTAAATCGATTGGAACCATTAGATCTTCATCCAACTACATCAGCAATTGACCCCAAACGGTCTTGAGACTGTTTGATCATCAAGTTGAAACTGTTTGCACGTGATTTTGCTTGAGGTGTGTGATAAGATGACATCATCATATTCAAGGTACAAACCTTAAAAATTTTCTATGATTGTTTTGGTGATTTCATCAATTAATCAAAAGGAAATTCGGGAATGAAAAAGGAATCAACATATGATGAAGAAATGAAATCAATAATGATATTTAAGGGTTCAAGTTATATAACCCACCTTCAAAGTTGAATCCAAGCTTCAAGATTCAAATCTTTAATGGTGAATGAAGCTTCCTCAACTTTCCAAATTCCGTTCTCAACTCTTTCGATGCAAAGGACGATCAACGTTGAACATTGAATGGAGAAAATAAGAAAATGAGCATTGAATTTCGATTCCCGCCATGAATTCAAGGTTGAATATGACTATGTAGCTTACCTACAGGTTGGGGTACGTTCTCCTCTTGCTCCTAAGCTCCTTAGTCTTCGGCCCAAGAAAAGAAAGAAAGTGGATTCAAAAAAGAGTCTTTCAAGTGAGTGGAAAATGGGGTATATGTATGTGAATTTTTAGGAGAGAGAAAGTAGGAAAAAATCCTTCATCTCCTATTTCATGTGCCACATACTCCCCTCTCTTCCTTTCATACGAAGACATCTTCCTTGCCTTCAAAAACCTCTCATTTATCCTTGAATTAAAAGCAATCCACTTAAGCACCTTAATCATTATAATACTATTATCCATTTTTAGTGGACATTTCTTTTTAATTAACAAATGTGAGTGGGTTTCTTCACCTACTTAGGATATTTCGGTGCCATTGCAAGGCACAAGGACGTCCATAATTATACAAATTTTAGCATCACACTTTTTGTTTAAGGGCACTTCTATTAATATATTTATTTTTGCATTAAATTGAATTAGGGTTTTAATTATGCTTAAATCTTGATTATTTTCATATCAAGATTCTCTCTCCTCAAAAGAAATTCAAATGAGACGCCCCTATGATTTTCTTGTCCTTAATTGATACCAAGAAACATTAGGGACTCTCTAGAAGTGGTATTTTGCATATTGAACCCTAGGTTTTGGGTAAATTGCACATTACACCAAAACTAGGTTTTAATGCACAAACATTGCTTAATAAGCTCTTTCTTGGTGCTCAGGCTTGTGGTAGCCATACCTCTGCATCATTTTCATTCCTATGATGATTCAACACTTGAGGAACATTTATCATGTAACATTTGCAAGTTAACCCCTCAATTTGGGAAATTTGCACTTTAGTCCAAAATAGGTAAAACATTGTTTTCAACATTATTCAAAAAGGACTAAAATTGAAACATAAGTTCCTCTTGACCCTTAATTACTTTTCAAAAGATAAGAGAAAGCATATAATTATCTTTCTTAAACAAAACATCTACGGTTAAAGCATAACCCAGGCCAGGGATGTTACGCATACCCTCGAAGGTCTGATCCAAAGCTAACACCTAGTCGTCGACTTTATCCACCATGTTGGGTTCACTTTCACCCTTGAATTAGGGTGGATGCATCTTCATGAAGTCAGTGAGGGTGAACTCCTGTGGCTTGTTGGCATTGACATCCACTGTGTGGAGTTGCACCATCATGGTGGAAGATAGCAACTAGTGCAACATTGCCAGCTCTTGCTTCGGTGTGAAGCCTGGGGTGCCCAGAGTAGTATGGCCAGTAGGATTCACATGAGTGTTCCCCACATTGGGGTCATTAGGGGTTGACTCCTTTTCCTTGTTTGTGATGTTCAGAGTGTCGAACAAGTCACCTCTCCTGAAATGTAGGTTTAACATATTAGGTTCCCAGGATTATATAATCATAGATGAGAAAAGAATAGAATGATAGATGAGGAAATAATGTCTAGAATGGTATTGCCTAAAAGAATACTATTTTGGGCAATTTGTATCACCTCAGTCCAGGCCGGTATCATATGGTCACGTGAGTCCTCGTAAATTAAGCTAGTGGCATGGAGGAAATTATTACCAGCCCCCAAAACCCTGATCCTTTCTAGACACCTTTGCTTCAACTTCATGTCCTAATACTTGCCTAAAGGTTGTATTGGCGAGATCACCTCTTTACTAAAATTTAAATGAAATACAAAAAACCCACACTTTTTAAAAAAAAAGAGATTTTGGATGCTTGCATAATAATCCAAATAAATAAGCATGATCCAGATACATTATAAAATGTCAATATCAATAGAAAAAAAAGTACTAAGCCTAGTACATGGCTTTCATTGTTTACTACATGATTGTTTCCAAACAAAAAAGATAAGAGAAAAAGGATCTAGCTATAGCAACCTAGACATCCTTTCAGATAGCTTGAAATCTACTCCTGAGATGACTTCATTTAAACTTGTCCTTCTCCTTGCTCAGTACCATCACCTGGGTGGTTGGGAAGGCACCCAAAAAAAGGGAAAGGGGAGAAAAGTATGTGTCACAAAATATGTCTAAGATAACAAAAAAAGCAAAGAAAATAAAAATAGGCTACGGTTCATCATAAGATGAAGATAACAAGAGAATGAGGCTATATTCAAAAGAAACTTGTCATTAACAATTATATTAAAAGGATTTGTATGTAACATAATTATGTCTACCTAACTAAGTAGGGTTGAGGCACCTACCGGACCTCTAACCTATAGGTGAGTGGAGAGTAAGACATTCCCAGTCACCTTCACAATAGTATGGGGAGAATAAAAAATTCCCCAGGGCAATTAAATACATGCCCTCTGTGGGTGGTTGTACATAAGTATCGCTACTTTAAATTAAATAGAACATAAATCTACATGCTAGAAAAGTAGTCATGGCAATCATAATCAAAATATTCAATAAGCATGATAGTGGGGTATAAGCCCCAAACAATATGAAACAATATTCTGATTTGAGGCACGAGAAATTAGGGTTTCAAGAGAAGAGAATTAGATTCAATTAAGACTCATTAAGGAAGAATGGGTTAAGGCATAAAATTTTCCAACTAAGGTGTTAGATGTGCTTACCTCTTCCTTAGAATCCTAGAAACCACTTTTCAGAAACTTTAATCGATATCAGGGTTTACTTGTCATTATCATATCCATGTATTAGAACTATGTACATTTATCAAAGATTTAAAACCCCAAAGTTACCAAAATTTTCTACAAACCATCGATTTAGGTCCTGAAACTATCACTACTATCTTAGTTAGGGTTTTTTGATCAAAATAACATATAATTTTAGGTATTTTAGAGGTATGGACTTTTAGGGGTATTTTTAGTGATTTTTAATCATTTTAATCATTCCGAAAAACACTTTTCAAAAAACTCAGAGTCAAGCGTTGAAATTATTTTTATTAGATAGAGGGGATTTTTCCAAGTTCAAAACATATTTTATTTTTATTTTTGGACCTATGAATTAATTATTATGAATCATTTAAGATGGACCAATAGGTAAATTAGAAAGTTTGAATTTTGTTTTGTAAAGGCAGTGACAGCGAGAGAGGGTGGGGTTGGGCCCATTGCTTGGCCCAATTTCCATGAGCCAAGTCAGTGGCCCGCCTTGCTGGTTGCTGATCTGGCGCTGGTTGAAGTCGGGTCAAAGTTGGGTCAAAGTAAAGAAAAAGGACCGACGTGTCCTCGCTCGAGTCAAAGATGAGAAGAAAATGAGCGAGGGTAATATGGTCATTTGACCAGGGGGTTTCTTCCCCACTTACCCTATGCCATGGCACCAAGCAGCAAGCTACTACTTGTGTGAGTTTTGGGCAAAACCGATACACTCAATGAAACTCGACGTTCAAGTAACCAAAAGAAAGAGCAAAGAAAAACAAACTCAATGGTACCTTGAATTCAACCAGAGATGGAGGGAGGAGAGAAAGAGTTCCGCCACAAGCCCAGGGTATTTGGCCGCTCATCAGGGGGTCCAACTTCAAGGAAACTAGCAATTGAGGGGTGCTTTGAGTTGCAAAGGTGATGGAGATGCTCGGGGTAGGGATATTTAAAGGTGAGGGGGTGTAGTTTAGTGTTTTAGAAATCGTGGCGAGAGGAAAGCTATGAGAAATTTAGGGATTCTTCAAATAATCTTCAAATAACTTAAATGTTAGGATAATTAGGTACAAAATTGAGAGAGGAGTCCAACGAACCAAAAATCTCGTGATTTGGTCGAGTGTAGAGGGAGCTAATTTAAATTGAAAAATCACAAAAATATTTCTATTTCCCTATTCAAACCAAGGTAGGAGACGAGCCCTCATCCATATGATCCCACAGACACACATTTGCATTCTCTCTAGACCATTCGATCAGGCAAAATCGTAGTTTAGGTATATTTCCAATTTGATTATAAAGTGTTACATATATTATTAAATGAATTTCTCTTTCTTCATTTGAGGGCTCAAACAAATTCCTAATTTAATAAAAATTGACACCCTGATTGATTTTAAAGTGCAGAACTTGAATATAGAATTAGTTTTGCCTTTTGAGAATTTTTAATGCGTTAAATAATTCAAAACTCATTTTCTCTTTCTTCCTTCATTTATGACTCTAAGATTATCCAAAAATGACGAAATTTCACCCACATGTCCCAATTAATGTCTAAGATACGATTTTTCCAATAATTGTCATATTTGTGCCATTTATTTAATTAATTATCAAAATGAAGGCTCTACACACTTTCTCTCTCCTACTTTTTAACATTATCCAAATATCATACAAATTAGTTGAAAAATTGCCCAAAGGCTTATTTTCAGTTTTAGATTATAAATTTGGAATTAGTTTTCCGATTTGAGAACATTAGTTATTTTATTTCTCTTTCTTGGCCTATTTCTTATTTTTCTTTAATAAAGGCTTTTATATATATTTATATTTTCCAAATTGGGTGATACTTGGCCCTTAAGTAACTTTTAGTTCAAGAAAATGAGATTGAGTATCAAATTATCTCATGGGTTTCCTAATTGTGGTTTTTGGAAAACAATATATTCCACATTATCTCCTTTTATCCAATTATAACATTTATCATCTCCTTTATGTATATTTTTGGATTTCTTTTCTTTTTCATATTCTACAAAGTCCTAGAAAGTTCTAGCACAAATTCTTTTAATATTTTTATTAATTAAGTGGACAATTGAACTTCAAGCCCATTACTTAGACTTGTAATGAGGTATTTGTGCATAAAACCCTTTATTAAGAATAAAAGGGAAATATTTTTCCAATAACCACCATAGTTCCATTAATTCAACTCCAATGACATATGGGATGAGAACGAAGAACAAATCTTATTGAAAAAGGGTACAAAGAGGTACATAGTAGATTTTGTATGTTACATGATTTTTGTTGTGGTTTCTCTCTTCAAGGAAAGAGGCAAAGAAGAAGTTGTTGTCTTTGTGAGTTAACCTTGTATAACACTTTAGGTTTCCAAGCATGTTGCACCAAAGATTTGATGTGAGGAAGCATATAGTACATGGAAAATAAGGTGTTCTTCCCTTTCTCTTGCACCTCCTTTAGGTGGGCCTTTGGAACAAGCTCTACTAGTGGGTTACCTACCTTTGGGACCAAGGAACCTTGACATGTTCTAGCTACTGGCCTCCAATTGTAGCATCTCTTTCCTCTAAATGGGTCTCCTTCCAACTCTCTGTACTTCCCTTGATGGAACAAAGCTTGTTCGTCTGCTTTGTGGATTCTAGTCTAGTCCCTTTTGCAGCTTGGGGATGCACCTTTTTGCCTATATCTTCCGCTGTGAGTGGCATTTTTTCACCTTGATGCATCTTTCTTCCCTCGAGTGTGTCCTTTGCATAACCTTTGTCCCTAAGCTTCTCACCTCAATTTCATGCTTTCCAATATTCTCATACGCAGCACATCCCAGTTTTCCCAAGACACTATCACTCCTATTGAAATTATGCAAACCTTGACTGTTATGACCATAGAATATCATCGACGATGGGCATCTCTTCCTAGATTCTTTTTTTGTGCTCCAACTCTAGCGTAAGTCTCTAACCATGTGACCCTGTGTTCTTTCTTCTCCTCTTGATGGTTGGAAGACACTAACTTGTGTCTAACAAGCATCAGACAAGGTTGCATGCCTCTATGCTTTCTCTCACTAGAGACCATGCTTTAGAATTCATGGATCTGACTCAGATCTTCAGTCAAGATTGAAGTATGATTTGTGATTCTATAAGATCTTTGTTTTGTCTTGCAATTAAGGTTATATGTCATCTTGGTGTTCCTATTTTTAAAAGAGTATTATGGCATCTTTGGGATCATCAATTTGGGGACGTCCTTGACCTATTATTTATTCATAATAGTTTCATCATTACTATATTAATTGGATATATAGGAACACTATTATTGGAGGACTATCCCCTTTGTCAAATATGTACTCGGGCTCTACATGTTTTCTGGAAATTGGAAAAAATCCCCCTCGATTTTCCCATGTTGCATTTTCTCCTCATAAAGGAGTGAGTGTCAGAGTTGTAACATAAAATGTTGTGCTTTATCTCAATTTTATTTTACTTACATATCCAAAATTTATAGTTGTACCTTATATTAATAGTATTTAGCTGACTTATTAGACTAAAATCAAAATTTGAGTTGCATTGATTTGTTTATGTACCATAAGCTTTTTCTTAGTGGAGGTTCTCACTATATGTACTATCTTATTCTTGCACCAATATTGTCATTATATTTGAATAGTGTTTTCATTGTGGAAATTCTCTATACTTGTTTAATTCCATCAGTACAAGGAAAAATGTTCCAAGATTTTCAAAGTTGGATTCTTTTTTCTAGAAGAATAAATTCACTAAAGTTCCTTTCTTGTTCATCAAGAAATAATGCATCGATTCTCTTTTGCATAAGCAGTGCAAAAGGTGATTCTCACGTACATTATCTTTCATTTTGAGTGGTTGGTAATGTACGACACACGTCAACTTATAATAATTATGTGACATCATTTGTCGTAAACTCTTAGTATTTTGAATGATATTTAATGATGTTACCTATTGTGATTTCTCAATAGCTATAAGCTAGCTATAGGTGACACACATCAATTAAGCCTATGCTGTTGTGACGTCCCCAGATTTTCTAAAACATAATCTGATGGCGGTCTCTTCTTCAGACCCGCTGAGCCGTCTGGGCCACCGTTGGTCCGCCCGATCTGGTCTGCCATTGGCTGGGCCTCTGGATCACCCGCTTCCTCTTCCTCGTGATAGCGTGATCGGCTGCTAGAGTCCCGAGCGGGACTCTAGTCTTCTGTAAGGGACCACGAGGCTCCAACTCTGGAGAGTGATCACCTGATCACAACACTCTTCCCCCAATAGCTCCCCCCAGATTGCCGCCTCTCCTTCGGTCTCTCTGGATAGCTAGCGGAGCTTCTTCCTTGTGGCTCAGATCTTGCCGCCAATGATGGGGTTCAAGCATTGAATCAGTCGGCACCATGGTTCCTCGAACAATGCTTCTTCACACCTTCGGCCCCATATCTTCCTCTACTACCCTTGTGACCTTAGTGCCAGCTGCACGCAGGAAGGACGATAGGGAATAAATCCAAATAATTTCTATATCTTACATAATTCGTGGTAATTAGTCCGTTTATCAGAAAATTATAAATAAGGTTTTGAAATTCTTAGAAAAATGAGTACAACACAGTAGTATAATAATATCAGGCTTTTGATGCATTAATAATAGCGATATCAAGTAAGATGTGTAATGCTTGTTTAATGGATAATAAATATAAAATGATGGCCTAAAATTTTGATAACATATCAACAAGTCTATAATCATGTTTATAATGCATATGATGCTAGTTATGGTCATGTTTATGTACGAAATTATGTAATTTACTCCATATGGCTAATTAGGGCTAATAACCCTAAGTTAAATGCAATAAATATATACATGCTCAATAAATGATGAAATTCATAGAAAATCCTCATATCTGTAACTGAAAGATAATATGTAAATATGAGTTTAGTTTTGTACATGAATTCATGTTATATGAAGAGAACCCTTAATACATGTGATGTAACCCTAATATGGTTAATGAAAGTGACATAATGTTAAAAATGTTCACATAATCATGTGACATGAGTATATCCAGTTGATGAACTATAATCTAGAATATGACATCAGTAAGATAAATATAAAGTAAGAAGACAAGTAATCATGAGAATATCATAATGAGATAAGCAAACCCTAATATGAACACAATTAGGGTTAAGATGAGATGTATGATGATGAGAACCTGATGATAGTATGTGATCTTGTCTTAATCAGGGTTGACCAAAGACATAGTCGACATGAGGAATATGTGATTAGGATGTCTCTTTGGAAGGTACGCCATTACCTCTTACTTGGCTTATTATAAAATATGCTTGTGTTATACGTGTAGTAAAATACTTGGCATGTGGTATTGGATGAAATGATAGTTCTTATATGATATGTTGCATGATTTTCCATAATTATGGCTATGAACACATGAAACATAATATATTTGTTCCATTATATGAAAGCACTCACTACAGGAAAAGTTAACAATAACGGCGGAAAAAGTTGGTCGTAAATGTGAATAAGTTTGTCGTTAAAACTATTAACGATGAGAAAAAAAGTTGTCACGCCTTGTCGTTATTGGTCTTGCCGTTAATAAAGATAATGATGAATAATTTCAGTTTGTCTCTATTACAAATCACGGCGACTTATATAGTTTGTCGTTGATAGTTTTAATGACTATATAAAATGTTTGACGTTGATACTAGTTGTGACCACCCAATTTTGTCGCTGATACTAGTAACAACGACTAGCAGGCTTGATCACAAAGGTCAACAACGACGTTCTTTTTCCATCGTAAATGGCTATAATGACAAAAAAATGCCAAATTACTAAATTTGTCTATCATGTTTGCAACACACTTGGATCCTAACCTAGGAAACATGAACATGTACACGAGCATGGATTTAGCCACAGACTAAGAAGCACCACAATTTCCAACAATGCAGGACATGACACGACAATGAGAACAAATAACTTTTTATTATACAAGTATGTATATTTATATATGAATATTTTGTCGTACAATAAGGTTTATGTATAAACACACAAATGGATCTAAATCAATCATCTATGATGGAAATCCCCATGAAATCCAACCAACAATCAACATATAATAATATATCCACAAGTCAAAGTATGAATTAACTCACAACATATATCAAAATCCTTAATTATATAATTATTGCAGTAAGAATATATGGAATGATAAAATCAAGGGAAGTAAAATTTTGGAGCCATTAGTTTTCGTTATTTATGTAAGTCATACTTGTCAAGGCGTGAAGGCAGCATGGCGTTCCTGCTGAACACCTTGTGACTAGGCGCGACTATATATAGGCATCACTTAGGCAACCTTTAGAAATAATAGTTTATGTATGTATACATGTGTCATGGTTTTCCCCCACTCAAATACACACATTGTATAGTTATATATGTAGTTATCTGTATATTTATGGTCGATCTCCTCATATATATATATATATATATATATATATATATTGTATGACAAAATAATTGAATACATTTCTAATATATTACCATTGACAATAATGTCAAGGACATGAAAAGAATTATTGTAAGTAATGTAAGAGAGTGATCAACAAATAAATATATATTTATTGTCATACATAACTACAAGTATTGAGAAATGTAATCACTACCTTTCGTAGCATAACTACTTAATACAATCCGAATTGAAGGTGCAAACTAAGAAAAATCAAATCCGTACTAAGAGTATTAGATCCAGTCACAAAAAAGAGTATTAGATGTGACTTCTAATACAGTGTATACAAGTCATAAGTACAACCAAGTGTGCTCAACTTAGATTATTTGCATGTATATATATTATGAATAGATGAAAAATGCTTACGTTCAGATATTGAATATGTATAAAAGAAGAGTACTTACTTTTTCAATGCCCATGCATGACTTTTCTTACACCAAAGAAATGAAGTCCTCATAGAAGTGAAGAACGTATAGAAGAAGAAAACCTTATATAGTCCAGTCCCGCAACTATGTGCAACATATCATGTGAATATCAATTGTCATCAATTAATGATAAATGAGAACCTACAATAGAAAGTTCAATGTATTTGAAAAACAACACATGAAATGCACATATCTCTGGATGTGCGTCAGACACATAAAGCCGAATGTGCAACAGACACATATCTCTGGATGTGCAACGGACACATTTTCTGCATGTGCTACGGGGCATATTTTCCATATGCTCACTCGAAAACCAAAACAGCATATACATTGTGCGTTGAAAAACAAAACGGCATGCGTTTAGAAGTTTAGGGGATAGGGAGGGGTTTCCAAGAAGTGTTTCATTACAAGACTCCACTCAGTCTTTTTCCATTTAAAATCATCAAAAAAACCTGAAAATGCAAAGAAGCATATGAACATATAGTGAAAGTAACTATGAATCTAAATATATTAAAGAAAAAAAATGAGGTAGTTCATGTTTGAAAACTTACTTATTTGTAATAGAAGGTTGGTCTTTCAATCAAGCATGTGTGGTATATTCATATATATAAATTGCTCTCAAATTCATACTTTGCATAAGGAAGAATTCTTTAATGGATGTGACATTTTTTTCTTGCATCAAAGAATTTACTGTGTGTTAACCGAAGAATGAATCGAGAAGAAAATAATATATAGCTCTTTCCATAATGAGTGTGCACATATCATCTGAATAGAAATCATCATCACATATATAAAACTATGTACCTGCAAAAATAATACTCTTTCATCGCTGCTCGTGTTTTAAAGAATTGTTCAATGCACTTAATTAATTATAAAGACAATGAGACAATCGTAGTGAAGAAAAGAGTACTTACCTTTTGATTGCACATATTTGGTTTATCTTGAATCAAAGACAATGAGACAATCGTAGTGAAGAATAAGTGGAAGAAGAAAACCATTTATAGCTAAATCCCATAATAGAGTGGAATATATAATCTGAATACCAATCACCATCACCATAAATGAAACCTACAAAGAGATTTTAAGTATTAGAAACACAATTCATGGAATGCACATATCTCTGGATGTGCGTCGGACACATAAATTCGAATGTGCAATGGACACATATCTCCGTATGTGGAATGGACACATTTTCCGCATGTGCTACGGGGCATATTTTTCATATGCTCACTCGAAAACCAAAATAGCATATACATTGTGCATTGAAAAACAAAACGGCATGCGTTTATAAGTTTAGAGGATAGGGAGGGGTTTCCAAGAAGTGTTTCATTACAAGACTCCAATCAGTCTTTTTCCATTTAAAATCATCAAAAAAACCTAAAAATGCAAAGAAGCATATGAACATATAGTGAAAGTAACTATGAATCTATATATATTAAAGAAAAAATGAGTTAGTTCATGTTTGAAAACTTACTTATTTGTAATAGAAGGTTGGCCTTTCAATCAAGCATGTGTGGTATATTCATATATATAAATTGCTCTCAAATTCATACTTTGCATAAGGAAGAATTCTTTAATGGATGTGACATTCTTTTCATGCATCAAAGAATTTACTATGTGTTAACTGAAGAATGAATCTAGAAGAAAATAATATATAACTCTTTCCATAATGAGTGTTCACATATCATATGAATAGAAATCATCATCAGATATATAAAACTATGTACCTGCAAAAATAATATATAGCTCTTTCATCGCTGCTCGTGTTTTAAAGAATTGTTCATTGCACTTAATTAATTATAAAGACAATGAGACAATCGTAGGGAAGAAAAGAGTACTTACCTTTTGATTGCACATATTTGGTTCATCTTGAATCAAAGACAATGAGACAATCATAGTGAAGAATAAGTGGAAGAAGAAAACCATTTATAGCTAAATCCCATAATAGAGTGGAATATATAATCTGAATACCAATCACCATCACCATAAATGAAACCTACAAAAGAGATTTTAAGTATTAGAAACACAATTCATGGAATGCACATATCTCCGGATGTGCGTCGGACACATAAAGCCGAATGTGCAACATACACATATCTTTGTATGTGGTTTCCGCATGTGCTACTGGGCATATTTTTCATATGCTCACTCGAAAACCAAAACAACATATACATTGTGCGTTGAAAAACAAAACGACATGCGTTTAGAAGTTTAGGAGATAGGGAGGGGTTTCCAAGAAGTGTTTCATTACAAGACTCCACTCAGTCTTTTTCCATTTAAAATCATCAAAAAAACCTAAAAATGCAAAGAAGCATATGAACATATAGTGAAAGTAACTATGAATCTATATATATTAAAGAAAAAAAATGAGTTAGTTCATGTTTGAAAACTTACTTATTTGTAATAGAAGGTTGGCCTTTCAATCAAGCATGTGTGGTATATTCATATATATAAATTTCTCTCAAATTCATACTTTGCATAAGGAAGAATTCTTTAATGGATGTGACATTCTTTTCTTGCATCAAAGAATTTACTATGTGTTAACCGAAGAATGAATCGAGAAGAAAATAACATACAACTCTTTCCATAATGAGTGTGCACATATCATCTGAATAGAAATCATCATCACATATATAAAACTATGTACCTGCAAAAATAATATATAGCTCTTTCATCGTTGCTCGTGTTTTAAAGAATTGTTCAATGCACTTAATTAATTATAAAGACAATGAGACAATCGTAGTGAAGAAAAGAGTACTTACTGTTTGATTGCACATATTTAGTTTATCTTGAATCAAAGACAATGAGACAATCATAGTGAAGAATAAGTGGAAGAAGAAAACCATTTATAGCTAAATCCCATAACAGAGTGTAATATATAATCTGAATACCAATCACCATCACCATAAATGAAACCTACAAAAGAGATTTTAAGTATTAGAAACACAATTCATGGAATGTACATATCTCCGGATGTGCGTCAGACACATAAAGCTGAATGTGCAATAGACACATATCTCTGTATGTGCAACGGACACATTTTCCGCATGTGCTACGGAGCATATTTTTCATATGCTCACTCGAAAACCAAAACAACATATATCATGCGTTGAAAAACAAAACAGGCGAGCATTTAGAAGCTTAGGGGATGGAGAGGGGGTTTCATGTAGTGTATCAATACAAGCATTCACTGAATCATTTTCAATATGTATCTGTAAGAGTACTGCTTGGCTTTGAACTAAAAGTACTGCTTGGCTTTGGACTAAGAAAATTCTGAAAAAAAGAGAGAATAAAATGCTGAATTTGAGGCTGGATTTGCAACTTCTGACATTGAAAATGGCTAGAGAAAATAATATAATCTGAATTTTTTTGGACAAATATGTTGGAAAAATATAATATACCTGTTGGTGGAAACAAACCTGAAAAAAGCGTACGAAACTTGATGAATATTTCATCTTCTTATTCACTTGGAACAATTAGCATAACCCAAGTTGTAAAAGAAAATAAGTATGGTCTGTAAGATGCCTTTTGATAAACTCCTTAAACAACACTATCTTATTAATGGAGCAATGTAAAATGTCATGTTCAAGTAATGAAACAATTAACTCATATTATATTTAGATACATATTAAATTTAGATACATGATTGGAAAAAAAGATACATATGGATGTGATATGAAACAACACTATGGATGATTGGAAAAAAAGATGGAACCTACCACAATTACCTCATATGGATGTGATATGAAAATGATGTTGAATATATGGATATGTCATTTCTGAACATCCTGTATACATTAAAATGCAACATACTCAATTAAAATCAGAATCAACCCAATTTCCTATGTTTTGGTAGTTCACCAAAAATAATCAAGTATAATTACAAAATTTCTAGAGGAATAATGATGTTGGATGGGTAACATTAAAATGTTTGTACTCCACTTTCAGGTGAGAGTAACTACAAAAAAAAAGATTTTAATTTTTCTTCCACCCAAAATTCATTAAAGTGGAAAGTTATATTGAGATATTTAGTTGGTTCATCACACAATTTTTTCCTATAAGATAAAGTATTAATGTAGTGTAAATATACAAATAGTGACATGACCATGCATGTTAGTATACTTACATGAACTTGGGATACCTCCATGTTTGCTAATGTATCACCTTTCTTGTGGCTCTCAAAATATATTATTCCAAAGTCAGGTGCAGTCCCATCTTCCCCCCCCATAACATTACCAAAATATGTTGTGTAAATAAGACGAATGAAGGTTGTAGTGAAGATATATTTAAACAACCTTCTTCCATGAAATTTCTCTGAGCGGCATGTTGCCCGTGTGATGAAATAGCTTCTTGTTCAATCCTTCTCTATTCTTTGAGTTTCTCTTACTCAAGGCCTGCATTTTTATTAATAAAACAAATATGATTAAGAAATCACAATCATAAGTTCAAGTAACTTGTACTAGTGTGAAAATGATTACTCATGAGATTACACTACTACAGAAATAGCGTTCAGTGTCGCTTTTCTGGGCGTCGGTTATTTAGGACAACCGACGCCTATAATATTAGGCGTCGGTTATTTATGCAAACCGACGTCTATATTCGAAGACCATCCAGACACGGGTACCGCTTTGTATTCAGTGTCGGCTGAGTATAACCAACCGACGCCTAAAGGCGCCTATGAAATCCAATTTTTGAGCGAAAAAAATCTGGGTTACATACAACGTCGGTTGTTTAACGATTCACCGACGCCTATGTAAAATGAAATTTTGCGTGAAAAGTTCCACTTTCGGTGTCAGTTATCCTTGGATAACCGACGCTGATAATAGTTCCCACCAATTAATTTGGGGTAAAGATTGTCTAATTGGACGTCGGTTTTTTACGATCAACCGACGCTGAAGATAATAGGCATCAGTTGTCGTAGATAACCGATGTCGTTGACCAACTTAATAGAGGCCCGATCACCCGACTCTTCCCCCTTTCATCATATTTCATCGATTCTCATGTGCGCTGCTCGTCGCCGCTCTCCCAAAATCGCCGCCTGGTGCCTGCTGCTTCTCGCTCGCCACCGACGATCCCTGCTGTTGCTCTGCGTCGCTGCCGCCGCCCACCACCTTCCTCCTTGCGCCGCCGCCGCCCACTCCTTCCTCCCTGCTCACGCCCTACTACAACATTGTCTTCTTCCTTGCCTCCGCTGCTCACAAGGTATTAGTCGTAGCACCTTCGTCCTTGTCTTCTTCCTTGCCACCCGCTGCTCTGCTCTGCTTGCTGCTCTGACTTCAAAACCTAAGACTAGTTAGTGTTCTACTTCTTTCACTGAGAACTGAGAAGAATGGCCTACCACGGCCGTGTTTGATTTGATTTAAACTTGTCCATTCTAGCATCCTAATTTGATTTGATTAAACCCTAACATTGATGAAACCCTAACTTCAATTGTGATGAAACCCTAACATCAATTGTGATGAAACCCTAACATGTACATATCTATTATTGTGTTTGTTGGCCTAGAAACTCGTCCAAGATTTACTCATTAGGAGTAAATCTTGGATAGTCCCTGGTTTGGGACTGTTCTTGAACACCTAATCTCACTTAGGACGTAAGTGTATAATGTGTATTGGGTTTTTGAGAAAATTTCGGTAGCATTTCCCCATTTGTTCTCTAAGTACATATGTACTTAGAGAACAGTGGGGAAATGCTGCCGAAATTTTCTTGAAAACCCAATACACATTATACACTTACTAGTGAGATTACGTGTTCAAGGATGGGATAGGTGGTACACATTTATTATATATAAGAATGACATCACATGTGTTTTTTGGCCTAGAAAGTGAACAATCATTGTTCTTTATATTACTTGTACATTGGTATAAATTAGAATGAACAATCACTAAATTATATACTATTTGTATGGAGTCTGGCTTCATTGTAGATATCTATTATTGTGTTTGTTGGCCTAGAAACCCGTCCAAGATTTACTCATTATGAGTAAATCTTGGATAGTCCCCGGTTTGGTACTGTTCTTGAACACCTAATCTCACTTAGGATGTAAGTGTATAATGTGTATTGGGTTTTCGAGAAAATTTCGGTAGCATTTCCCCGTTTGTTCTCTAAGTACATATGTACTTAGAGAACAGCGGGGAAATGCTGCCGAAATTTTCTTGAAAACCCAATACACATTATACACTTACTAGTGAGATTAGGTGTTCAAGGATGGGATAGGTGGTACACATTTATTATATATAAGAATGACATCACATGTGTTTGTTGGCCTAGAAAGTGAACAATCATTGTTCTTGATATTACTTGTACATTGGTATAAATTATAATGAACAATCACTAAATTATATACTGTTTGTATGGAGTCCGGCTTCATTGTAGATATCTATTATTGTGTTTGTTGTCCTAGAAACCCGTCAAATATTTACTCATTAGGAGTAAATATTGGATAGTCCCCGGTTTGGGACTGTTCTTGAACACCTAATCTCACTTAGGATGTAAGTGCATAATGTGTATTGGGTTTTCGAGAAAATTTCGGTAGCATTTCCCCGTTTGTTCTCTAAGTACATATGTACTTGTTTGGGACTGTTCTTGAACACCTAATCTCACATGTGTTTGCTGGAGTAAATCTTGGATAGGATTTAAGTGTATACCCTAATCTTGTCCTAATATATACTTGTTTTCTCTTTGATCATAGAATGGATAGATCATGGATGTCCATTCACAATCGATGCACCCCAGAGTTTATATCTGGTCTTAATCAGTTTATTAGATTTTCCGAGGAACATAGGAAAAAACCTAAAGATAGGTTCTACTATCCATGTAGGCATTGCGGTAACAACTTGAAAGTCAACACTGGTGAGGAAATCAAAAGTCATGTCATGTGCAATGGGATTGTACAAGGCTATACAGAATGGCACTGGCATGGAGAGATTTCAAACTCGAAACCAGTAGATGTCGATAGCAGTGCTTGGGTGGAAAAAGAAATTGCCTCCGATGACGTAGATGTGAATGAACCAGTTCCAGTAGACATCGTTGTTGCGATGTTGGCTAGTTGTAGGGTAGAGCACACCAATCCACCTCCTATCTTTAGAAACCTTGTGCATGATGCTGAGATACCGTTATACACAGGCTGTGCTAAGTTTACGAAGCTTAGCGCTGTGTTGAGATTGTATAAGTTGAAAGCTAATAATAGATGGAGTGACAAAAGCTTCACTTCATTGTTGACTTTGTTGAAAGAAATGCTTCCTGAAGGAAACGAGCTGCCAATCTCAACATACTGGGTAAAGAAGATGTTGTGCCCAATAGGAATGGAGGCCAAGAAGATACACGCATGCCCGAATGATTGTGTATTATTTCAAAAGGACTATGTAGATTTGAAAGATTGTCCAAAATGTGGTGCGTCACGATATAAATTGATGACTTCGGGGGAGTCCAAAACTGGTTCTCCTGCCAAGGTGTTGTGGTATCTACCTATAATATCACGGTTTTAACGCTTGTTTGCAAATCCGAAAGATGCGAAGAATTTGAGGTGGCATGCAGATGTTAAGAAAAATAATGATGGGATCCTACAACATGCGTCTGATTCCCCACAATGGAAGAAGATTGATCTATTGTACCCCAAATTTGGTGAAGAAGATAGGAATCTAAGACTTGGGCTTTGTACATATGGGATGAATCCGTACGGGACATTGGGCAGCCAACATAGCACTTGGCCAGTCATGCTTGTTGTATACAATCTTCCTCCCTGGCTGTGTATGAAAAATAAGTATGTTATGTTGTCGTTGTTGATATCGGGCCCTAAACAACCCGAAAATGATATCGATGTTTATCTTGAACCTCTGATTGATGACTTAAAGAAACTTTGGGCTGAAGGTGTGATGACCTATGATGCTTCAGGAAGAGAGACATTTCTTTTGCACACTATGTTGTTTTGCACTATTAATGACTTTCCAGCATATGGGAATTTGTCTGGATATAGTGTCAAAGAAGCTAAACCGTGTCCTATATGTGAAGAAAACACTGATTCAATAAGACTAAAATATGGCGGTAAGACTGTATATCTTGTTCATCGAAGGTTTCTTTCAAAATTCCATCCGTATCGTAGGAAGCGCAAAGCATTCAATGGATGGAATGATGAAAGGAGTGCACCTAAACCTATACCAGGGGATGTTGTTTATGAAAGAGTAAAAGACATTGTCAATGAATTTGGTAAGAAATCACAATGTAGTATGGACACACGGAGTGACAATTCTTCATTCAAGAAGTCAATATTTTGGGATCTTCCTTATTGGAGTTCTTTGACAGTCAGGCATTGTATCGATGTAATGCACGTTGAGAAAAATGTATGTGATAGCATCATTGGTGCTCTGTTAAATATACCAGGTAAGACTAAAGATGGGATAAAATCCAGACTGGACCTACGTGAAATGGGAATAAGGTCAGAATTAACAGAATTACATGAAATGGGTAATAAAAGAACATACTTACCTCCTGCTTGTTACACATTGTCTAGAAAGGAGAAGAAAACTTTTTGTGAATGCTTGGTAAATTTTAAGGTGCCACATGGTTACTCATCCATCATCCGTAGATTGGTATCAATGAAAGATCTGAAGTTGATAGGTCTTAAATCTCATGATTGTCACACTCTAATGCAACAAATATTGCCTGTGGCAATTCGATCTATATTGTCGAAGCATGTAAGGTTTGCAATCACCAGACTTTGTTTCTTTTTCAATAGTCTATGCAGCAAAGTTATTGACCCTGATACCCTCGATAATTTGCAAAGAGAAGTGCTTGTTACCCTATGTCAGCTTGAGATGTATTTCCCTCCTTCGTTCTTTGATATCATGGTACATCTTGTTGTCCACTTGACTAGGGAAGTGAAAATGTTGGGACCAGTTTTCTTGCATTGGATGTATCCCTTTGAACGATACATGAGCGTTTTTAAAGGTGATGTTCGAAACCGTTATCGGCCTGAAGGGAGTATTATTGAAGGTTATGTGGCGAGAGAGGTTATGGATTTTTGTAATGACTTTCTGAGTGGTAATAACACTCCTGTTAATGACAAGAATATTGAGGAGGGCAAAGGAATTTTTGGATCACGGGTGAAAGTAATCAGCCGTGAGCAGTTGGAACAAGCTCACTTGTATATTTTACACAACATGGATGAAGTGAGTGTTTATATCGAGGAACATACCAATTTCATCAAGAGACAACATCCTCGAGCAAGTTCAATGTGGCTTGCTAGAGAGCATAATAAGACTTTTACTAAGTGGTTTGAAGATAAAGTCTTACATCAACTATGTCAAACACCAAATGATATTACAGAAACTATCAAATGCCTCGCCTTTAAACCAAAACCGAATGTTATGTCTTATGAAGGGTTTGACATTAATGGGTTCACATATTACACAAAGCGCCAAGATGATAAGAGTGTCGTCCAAAACAGTGGGGTCACTCTTCAAGCGTCGACTATGTATTTTGCAAGTGCAAAGGATAAGAGTCCACATGAAGCTAAAATGTCATATTACGGTGTCATTGAAGACATATGGGAGTTTGACTACATAGATTTTAGAATTCCGCTCTTTAAATGTAATTGGGTTGATAACACCAAAGGAGTTATAGTGGATGAATTGGGTTTCACATTGGTGAACTTTGAAAAGATTGGCGAGAAGGGTGAACCATTCATATTGGCATCAGAGGCAAAACAAATATTCTATATCGATGATCCTGCAAATGATAAATGGTCAGTTGTTCTTCATGGTAAAAGATAGTTCGTTGAAGATCCTATAGATGAAGAAGAGTACTATGATAAGTATGATGACTCCAGTCCATTCTCTGTTGGGTTGCCAACTCCACAAAATATTGAAGCTAATGATGACTTATATGTGCGCGGAGATCACAATGAAGGATTGTTAATTGATAAAAGATCACAATTTTAGAGGCATGTATGTTTATATTTTTTTATTGAAGCTAAATGTTTGTTTTTTTAATATCAATATCATTTTTAGATTTGATTTTTCATTATCTTCTAGTTAATACAAATGCTAAATGTTTGCCTTTTTCTAGTTAATACAAATGCTAAATGTTTGCCTTTTTAATGACATTTTCAGATGGCTGACCAGGATGAGCATGATGTCCATGATGAGCATCAAGTCCATGATGAGCATGTTGTCCATGACGAGCATGGCGAGGATACCAATGTAAGTTCTAAAAACATATCCTGTATTTCTATAAAATTCATTATCTTCTAGTTATGTCATATATCCCAAATTGCTATATTGTGCTAATTCAGTGTGTTTATTTTTGTCAAATTTTAGGTTGATGATGCACATGTACCCACTGAAGCACTGGAGCAACTTGATGCGCAGCACCAAACACTTAACAAGAAAAGGGGCATCACTCTGTTGAAGAAGTTAATAGCGCTGAGTGGCAGTGGATCCAAATTGGTTGTTGAGTTTGATAATGGAGGAAATGCAATTGGAGTGAACCGCAATAATTTTGTAAACTATCTTGGGTGTGTCACTCAAAGCCATTGTGGTGTTAAATATGATAATTGGCATAAAGTTACTCAGGCGAAGAAAGACTTGATATTGAAGGATTTATGCGTGAATTATTATTATTTGCAATTATATTTTGTAGATTACAAATTATATTATTTGCAATTCTACTTTTGGATACTAGTTAATAAGAGTTCTATTTTACAGAATCTGTTTGCATTGGATGAGAAGCTGCATCGTAAAAGCGTGATGCAACGTGCTGGAAAGATGCTTAGGAACTATAGGACAAATCTGAACAGAGAATACATAAAAGATGGTGATAAGAAGAAGAAGTCAGCCCTTGAGTAGTGGAACTTCTTGGACAAAGAAGATTGGGACAATTTTGTTGCTTCAAGAAAATTTGAAGAATTCAAGGTATTAGGCATCACTCCCAATTTAATTAATATATGTTGTATTCACCTATTCAAGATTAACATTTAGTGATACGAACCAAATCATTAATGTGCATACTAATTAGGCCCTCAGTGACGTGCAAAAAGCAAGGCGTGCACTGAATGTGCATGACCACACTATGGGTCCAAAGGGCTATGCAAGCGTTCGCCAAAGACTACAGGCGGAGTTTGCGGCTACTCAGGAGTCTGCCACACCCATGACTCGCCATGATATCTGGATAGCTGGGAGGCAAAATAAGAAGGGTGAAATAAAGAAGCCCGTAACTACTGAGGCGGCTGCGAAAATGGTAAAATACAACTCTTAGAGCAATCGTTTGAATATTGATTATTTGTGGTGTTAACTTACCAATTTCTGTTGATGGTGATTAGCGGGAGTTGCACGAGCAGAGGAAACAAGGCACATTCATCCCTCAGGGCATAAGGGATGAATTGACAGTTGCTCTGGGTAACCCAGAGCATCCTGGACGTGTTAGGGGTGCTGGCGCTGGTGTGGGCATCAAAGCATTCTTTGGGCCATCCCAGCGCAAACCCAGAGCGGGACTTTCACAAGAAGAGGTAACCTATTTTTTTTTTAGAACGTTACTGCAAAAGGGAATTCAATAATAAGAAGCTAATGTTTCTTTTATCCATGTATAGGAGAATAAGAGAGTCGAGGATATAGTTGCTAAGAAGGTCAATGATATAGTTGCTGAGAAGGTCAAGGAAGAAATAGTGCGGTGGCAGGCATCTCAGGCTTCCAATCAGCCTATGACGACCCACTCTTCTCCTGATGCACATACTGCGAGTAATCCTGGAGACCCATCGCCTAGCACGTCTCCTGTAAGTAGTAATCCTGGAGACCCTCGTGGCAAGAGCTCCGGCGGCTGGGAGAATCGGTGGAGCAGGCGAGCCCTAGACTCAGCGCACGCGAATGGCGAAGCAGGGAGTATCGGGGTTAGGGGACAAAGAGTAGCCTCTTGGGGGTGTTTTGCGTATAACAGAGGTGGTCCAACAGGGTTTAAGTTTTAGTAAATACCTGGCCGGTTCATCAAAATCGTGATCAGTTCTCCGGGTCAACGATTCAACCGCTTGGGCCGCCGATTTAACCCTTTTCAGACCAAAAAATGGATTTTGAAGGGATCCGGCCCACCCAGCCTTCCGGGTGAAGGTTCAACCAGTTGAATCGGCCGGGTCGGGTCGGTTCGGGTTTCAGAACTCTAGTTTTAATGGAGGAAAATTTGTACATTTTACGTCGGACAAATATTTTTGTCCCTAAAACATATACCAAGAGCGGCCATAAAAATTACTTGTCGTTGTTAGTATAGCAATTACGACAACATAATAAAGTTGTCGTAATCTTTGACGTTAATACCCCAGTTTCTTGTAGTGACTATATCTCTTTGGTAAGGATAGTGCTAGTGAGTGATCTATCTCTTTGGTAAGCAGATCACATGTACAATGATCTATCTCTTTGGTAAGCAGATCATAAGGCCTGAATGCATCTATCCCATTGGTAGGCAGATGCACGAGCATATAATGGAAAATGAGCTTAAAATGTGTGTTCTCCTTTGTTAATGAATATCTTTGTGCAAGTATACACTTTTCTTATATTTCTTTATACTGCCAAGTATTAGTTTTATTTTATTGCCAAGATATGATGAGAGGTATATAAAAGACACGTAGGCGTACTCAGTACAATATTCTTGAATATTGTGCTGACGTGTACCGCATGTAATCTTTTGTTAGATTGTGGTTATGCTCTTGAAGGACCTGGATAGTGGTGAGTTGTGTGGCGAGCCGATGTACAGGTGGACCTGTTGTCAGTGGCGTAGCCACATAGAGACCAAGATGGGCACGTTCCCTACCCTTGGACCCAAAACATATAAAAGTTGTATATTTCAATAATCAAATTTATATCAAAATACTTATTAGTGCCCACCCTCAAGGCATGATAAATTGCTTCACAATTGATTGTGCCCCCCTCACCAGAAAATTCTTACTACGCCACTGCATGTTGTCTTAAGATCCTGTAGTTTTGTGGTAGTACATGTATATGTATAAGTTTGTTGTTCAATATGTAATATCAAATGTTGTAACAATTCATGTTGTAATTATATGTTGGATGGTGAACATGTGTTGTGGTTTGTTTATTGTTCATGTGCATGTACTATTGATTGTTTTCTTCTGACTCCCTTGATTTTCTTCTTCTCAATCTAGTGTGTGGTGTTTAAATTGGGATTCTCACTAAGGTGAGGTTTCAATTTGGACGTCACACATCAAATTAAATTTTAGAAAATTTGGGGACGTCACAGCTTTGTATAGATCACGCCTGAAAGATGACTCATATTTAACATGCATATTAAGTATGTAATCTTTTAAGTTAAGGGTGGCATACTTAGGTGTCACCAGTTCATCATTTTTTACTGGTGCATTTACTACACAAGCTACCATCATATACTATATAGTTCACATATGTAAATCCGTGTCAACGTTAGACGTTATCTATTTCAAGAAAACTGTCACAACTTTTTCAAAATTGATATTCTATATATCGACACATACCTAAATGTTGGTGTAGTAACACGAATTTGATTTCTATTAAATCCTACTTTGGTTCCAATATATCGTTCTTTCCATAATACAAACCGTACAATACCTCACCGTTTGTGGCTATGTTGTCACCCAATCGGTACTGCCATGTCACATGGTAACCACTCTGTTTAGCTCTTCTCATCGTCTATTCCTCTAGCCCATTTAGGACAGCCAACTTGGGTGCCGTAGACGCACGACTATGCTATACCACCCGTAAGGAATCGTTAATGACATCCAAACTGCAAACAACCGAACGGACTATCTAGAAACATAATAACATATTATACATACCCGTTTTTCCTCGAGTAAAAGTATAAGGTTGAGTTTGGGTAAACACTTTCAAAATCCCGGTAATATTGTACATAACTATCCGCTTCCTGGTATTCGGCAGTAGAGGGGACCGGAGAGCTACCAGCTCCGGCATGTGTCAGGGTACACAAAAAATGAGATACGGGGGCAGACTGGCACGGAAGTGCTGCTGTTTCAAAACCCGCCGATTCTAGTGGAAGTGACGATTACCATTTTGGTGCTGAATCATACACACAACGGTACAGAATAAATATCAGAAGGCATCTATTACTATTTATTTTCTGCACACGTTGTGCATCAAATACCAGAACTCTAAACTACAGCGGCCAAACTAGGCCTAAGTGTGTATTCTATTATCAGTGCGTGTTTACCCTCGCATGCCGCAAGAACGGATGAGCATCAATTAGGTTGAATGCAGATGCTGGTCATGTAGGTGCATCAGCAACTTCGTGCCCTCCTTATGGTAATGAACATATCTACAAACAAGAAACCATCTCTCTACCACTCTAGAACTCACTCCATTAACTAATGTCTAATGAACATATCTACAGCACGTGGACCAACGAACACGTGTGGTGTTCGTATATATGCTTCAGCCGACCAACCGTGACATATATCCCGGGGGTGATCACCGGTAATTTATCTACCTTCCTTTAAAAGCTTGACCATGAACGTGATGGTTTGATTGCGATGACAAAGCTATTGTTCCTGCTGACGAGTGGTTTATTTGGTTGGAGCAATACCCAAGTACCAGCCTACCTCGGTTGAGTGCGAGTTGCGCTCTCTCCTCTCTTTCCCTCTTTCTGCAGAATGTGGTTCTTTAACAAGTGTTAGGCTTTGAAGTCATGCTAGGCTTTGGAAAAGGCATCCTAATTCCACCAAACGTGCACAATGCAAACATTTGGCAATGGAAAAGATTGTATTGGTAAACCAAAATAATTCTCGGTGCACTCTATCAGTGGTGTTGGGCTCATTTACCTCACCTCCAGAAATGGAAGTGACATCGAAGGAAGTGGAACATGTTAGTCAGATGAATTCCATTCTGATACCCTCTCCCGGCACTAGTTCTTTCATCCTGCGCCTACCGGAAGTCACCACGCATACCCACTGCAAGAACTTCTTGCAGCGAGAAAGAAGCACATTTCCAAACCACTACGGCGGGGAAAGAGTATAAAATGAGAGTGATTGCCAGCGGAGGCGCTTGGGAAAACAGTTGGAACAATTGACCCGCTACCCTTACCAATAAATTCCATCATTGTAAGGTCGTTTTTTACTAAATGTTGCATGTCGGCCCTGCATGTCACATAGAAGTGATCTTATGCTTCGATGGAACAATTTCCATGTAAGTACGCAAAACGAAAAGAAACACAACGAGAGTACAGTATGTATATTATTTGTGTTTTGATCAAAACGAAACATATAAAAAGAAAAGAAAACGTATCTCCACCTCATCATCATCACCGCCATGTATTTAATGGAACTAATGAAAAGGTGCAAATTACCATGACTAACATTTATGTGGTCACCATATAAAACTATCGCTACAACATCTATTAAATTGGGAGTCTCCTGAGCCAACTCACCATTGTACACGGTGGGTTTCTATTATAGGGTTCAAAGCCTATAATTCAAGAAACACCTACTGTCACAGAACAGTTTATTACCCGAATTCAAACTTCAAATGACAAGTGAGTCAATGGCCAGAGGACCAAGTGTCATCCCTAGCATGGTAACATCAAATCCTGAATGTGAAAGCGTAAAAAAAAATAGCATACATGAACATATTAGTTTTTTTTTTAGGGAAAATGGATCGATTCATTACTTGTAAGCCATACATCATCTACAATTTGAGTCAAAAATACAGCAAGACCAAACAAAGATCAAATTAACATCACTGCAACCCATATCAGAAAGACAATAGAACACTTTTGTATTGATTCTTCTTCCTTGATGTTGTCTTAAGCAGCTTTCCATGAAGAATTCTTTTGACTTGAGTGTGTAGTAGTGATAGCGAGCCTGGATCTGTGCGGTGCTCCCATGAATCATCATCTCAAAGGAAGCCATATAACCAAGTAACAAAACAAGCCACAACAACATGGAGGCACAAGCAAACAAACGCTGACAAACAACGAGCAGACAAACGCTGACAAGCAGCAAGCAAACAACTGCTACAGATCGTAGAAAGCGGACTGATAAACACCGATTCATGGTGACAAAGCAGGCTAAGAACCAGCCACTAACACCCTACAACTAACAAGCAAAGACACGAGAAAGAAAAAACCGAACATGACACAGCTTAATAAACTAGAAGGAGATGGGGAGCTCGAGTAGCTTGATCAGCGGGAAGCAAAGCCAAGTTCACCTCAAAGGCATCACAAGGTAGCCACTGGAGAGGACCATAGCGGCCACCACGGAAAGCTAGCCTCCACACCTGCGGCCGCCGCCAGGGAACCTAGATCTGAGATCCAGAGACCGACACCCGACGGGGAGAGGAGACGTGGCAGGACCCAGCTCCTCTTGCCACCAAGATCAAAGGCCACGGATCGGGCGAGAAAAGGCCCGAGGGGAGTGGCTGGCGCTCACCGGAGGGTCGTAGCCCCTCCCCCGAGCCGGCCGCCGCACAGAGAAACCTAAAAATGCCCTTTTCCCTGCGGAGCAGACGCTGGTTGTTCAATGCGGGACTGAAGACTCACATGAACATATTAGCTAGATGTAGACAATAACATATTCTCAACATTCAACAAGTATTATTAATAATATTATATAGATTGAATTACACATTTAAGAGTACATTATACAAATCTGACCATGCAAGCTAATCTAGGATTTTATAATAAGTATAATTTGAACACTTTCTCACAATCCAACTTCTCTCAAGTTAACTTTGAACCTCAAACATATGAGGAACAAGTGTATAAACTCATAAGGCGTTGACTTCATGTCATAAGGATACATATATTTAAGATTTTCATAATTTAAAAAAAATTTATATAAGTAGATGAATAAAAGTGAATGATTTAATTTCTTAGTAGAATGAGAACTCATGTTTAATTTTTTTTTACTTCATTATACAAAGAGAATCATGTATCGTAAAGCCTTTGACCAATTTCCCACTAGAAGGGGTTTGTGAGGGTGCTTAAGGCTCAATGTGATTAGCTAACAATGTTTCTATGTGAGAGATCTCAAATGAACAAAGTCATTCAGCAAATCCAGATTGAAAGTTTGTATAGTAGAGATCTATAATTACATGTTCAAGTTATAAAATTAACGAAATATAACATTGAGTACAGTACTACAATACTACATGAAAATATTTGTAAGTAAAAAAGCATACATAGATATCAAGGTTAAAGAAAAAAATCATTATAATATTATTATGAAAGCCCATGTTCATGATTTTCAAGGTTCTTAACATGTCCTCGACCATCTTGATCACAAACAAAACATGATTCAAATAAAGTCACATGAATGTATTAGATTCTCATCACTAACCCTAGGTAGCTCCATTTTAGGTTTTTGGTCAAGTTGGCTTCATTGTTGATTATTTATGTTGAAAATAAGGATGGACGATATATTCATAGTATTATTTACAATGTTATTTTATAAGAGACACCCCTCTCCTTTACATAGGAGAAAGTGGATATGACTCTAGAGAGTATCGAATCTGAGTAGATTTGACTAGAGTCCATATTGCTGGTATGTATGCCCATAGAGCAAGTCATGTGATAATTGTAATGGGATACTTTATAAATTATTTGAATAATAATAAAGGAAATTTCCGATCTATATGTTTAAACTGTTTCTGAGATGATGGAGTAACATGATAGATGTCTAAAGAATGATTTTACTCAATGACGTATGTTTTTAGGTTAAGGACCTAAACAATGAGATTATACAGATGTTAAGAGTATACATTCTTATTTGGTCCCTAGTCGGTTGTTATTGTGGAAATAACCATAGACATCAATAACACTGAAGACTAGATTGTGTGTTGGTTGATGACAGAATCTCATTAGTCATGATATAGTGATATCAAACCAAGCACATAGGTACTTGTTAGAGAACAAGGTACCGGACAGACCCACCGTGAGAGTGACACATGGAACCATGACTTGGTAGTCACAGTTAGCTCTCACAGTGATGGTGGTGAGTGTGATTCTTAGACCAGAAATCACTACACTCAACACATGTCGTTGGGTACACTTTGACATCATCAAATGCAGTCCTGAAACATGGGTTGTTATAAAGGTGATGATTGGGTGGCTTTGACACATGGGGCTTTTGAGGGGTGAGTGATAGATATGGGATTTGTCCCTCCTGAGGGAGTTTGATATCCTTGGCCACTTGATGAGTAGGATTGAGAAAGGCATGCTCATGCACGTGTGAATCAATATGTGATATTGATGTCATACACATCTGACTCAGTCTGCTCTGAGATCAAGGAAATGAATGAATGTTGAGAGGATGACTGTTCCATGCCTCGAGTTCATTCAGGATATCAGTGACAAAGGAATTATACATTCACTGTAACACCATTCACAGATTGTAGGATTGAAAGTTGTTCTCCAACTTTCTATTTCACTTGGGTTGCACTGATGTGTGACTAGGCACCGCTCTTTGCTTGTGAAGTCATAAGTGTTATGGACTTTCACTGCCAACGTGAAATGGACCTGTAGGGTCACACACATAGGATTTAACCTGGAAGAGGAGTTTTGTCCACAAGCAATGTTTAGATTGATTACTAAAGGAGTTTAGGAGTTTAATTAAACACTCAATTAATCGATAGATCAATATCATAATGTTCAAGGTGTTGGATGCATTGATTGGAGTATCGAATTGATTGATATCGCAATTGACTGATTCTGCACAATCTGCACTCCCAACCGATCAACTCATGTGATGAACCGGTCGGCTGAGCATGGTGAACCGATCGGCTCAAGTGTTGAGCCGATCGGCTCAAGGTCAGGATGAAATGATTGCTTCAAGTGTTGAAACGATCGGTTCAACTGATGCAACCGAGCAAGTTGGGAAAGTAGGATTGGTGAGAATTTTCCTTGCATTTCACTTGCCCAATTTGATTAGAACAAGGATTGGTATTCGATACCAATTAGAAACAAAAGAACAAAAGTCAATCGGGAACTGATCAGGAACCCCAACCGACCGGTTCAGGAGTGAACCGACCGGTTCAAGGATCCCAACCGATCAGTTGAGGTGTCAACCCACCGATTCAGGTCCCCAACCCACCGTTTCAGTTGTGAAATGATCGATTCAGGTTGTGAGTTGGTTGCTTTTGTGGAAAATCTCGAACCCTTTTACTCCTATTTTAGTCCCGCATTTCCCGGGATGGAGAACCTTGTCCCATGACTCTCCTATATATAGGGGTATTGGGGGCTTCTCAAAGTACAACTCAGTGCAAGCCGGTTGCTCTGCAAAGTTGTCGTTCTCTCTGGTTTTGGTAACTGAGAGAGCCCGAGCAAGTGCTACCTGAAAAGGGAGGTACAGCAAGGGAAGGACAACTGCAGTTGCAACTGGTAGCAGGAGAGTGTGTTGGTGACTAGTACGCTGACAGGAGGGTGAAAATCCTTCTGGTTCCTTGTGCGACAAGGAGATCGAAGTTCCAGACGGTCCGTGTGGACGACTGCAGAGGCGGGAGACCTCTGCCGCTCGGAGGATGAATGTTAATCCTGACAGTCCTGGTGAGACCAGGAGTCTTCAGTCCCGGTGCGACCAGGAGCTGCACAGACACCGTCCAAAACAGGAGGTGAAGACCGCGCAAGGCGCGAGGTACTGTCGCCGAGCAAGCCTCGGGACAAGGTATGCATCCACAGACCATCTTTCCTATTGTATAGACGTTGATGCAATTCCTTTTGTTCTGGGTTTTGGGGAGAAAATTTTTATTTCCACTGCTTCTCTGCCTCCTCTAAAACCCAACAGTGGTATCAGAGCCATGTCAACTGTTCTATATTTTAGGATTATCAATATGATCAATTTTGGTTTGTCTCCTTTATTTATTTCATACGATGCGAATAAAATTGGCTTTATGCATGTCCAATCCAGAAATCCCAAATATACATATATGATATGTAATATTAATGCACTCGATACGCGTCTCCCTTAAAGGAGTTTTGTGGTCGATGTGTAGCATGGTTATGGCCTATAAACCCCTATATCTGTGTGTGGTTGTATGTGGTTGCTTGCATCTCGGTCTGCGCACCGATTCCCCTTCTCCTATTCCTGATGTAACTCGAAATAATTCTAGAATTCGTTTCCTACCTTTGCTCCCCCTGAATGTAACTCGGGGTTTCACAATTCAATTGTAAATAGGATAGATTTTATTTCCTGTTATGTCAAAGAACGGCATACGACCTGAGACGATCGGTTCAAGGCGTGAACCGATTGGTTTGTGATCCAGACGGACGGTTCGAGGAGCGAGACGAGCGGGTGGCGACCTGAGGAGATGCATGACGATCGGTGAACCGATCAGCTGGAGGCGCCAGTCGATCGGCTGGTGGCACTCGAACAACTAACCTGATGGCGAGCCGATCGGTCATGGAGATGAGCTGATCAAACCCAGAATGGAAGGCACATATTTCATCTTGTACAAATTGCATGTGATGTCGACCTAGATGACCGTGATTCCTCTTGGCTTGAGGAATCACAATAGGATGGCCATAATCATTGCTTTTTATCGTTTTGCATGTTTTCTGTGAGATATAACATGTATATGATACGTACTATATATTGTGGTGATTGGATATGTATATGTATATAAAAACCAAATCCCTCATTAAAATATTAAGTCTTATATGCCTTCCATTAGCAACACACATGGAAAACTTGATCGACCAAGCGTAGGTTACGCCAAAGCGTGGTGCGTCGTCTATATTGTGGAAGTGTGAAGGGTCGCCATGCAGGTTCTGCCAAAGCAAGGTGCATGTTTACCGTGTCGGCTTTTGGGTTAGACTTAACTGGTGATTCTTAGATCATCTAAGCCCAGAGGCACGGAATGTTCATGGCAAGGTGTTGTGCATGTTCATTCATCAAGAGTTGCATATGATGCAATTGGCATGATGGCCTACCTAAATAGTAAAGATTATGGGCGATCAGCCAAAGCTGACTCATGACTTGATGAAATATGGATCTTGACCCACTAGAAGATTGTACGCTGTAATCTTCCGAATTGATGGTGAGGGCTATCAATTTGAGTCAAAATATTGAGAGCGGTAATTAATTAAAGGCCTAATTAACTACGGTCAAATGTATTCAAATCAAATCAAAAAGGTTTTGACAAATGCAAATTTTCTCTTGTAGAATGGCAAAAGAATCATCTTTTAAAATGGGCAAATGAATTGAGAATAAATTCCATAACTGGTTGAGGACTGTGAGAAGTGTTCTGCACAATCCAGATATACCAGGAGCCTTAGAATCCACTCTATGTATGCTTAATGTGTTAGTGAAGAAGAAAGAAGGTAAGGGAGAGAAGTGTTCTCTCGCCAAACCAATTTCTTCTACATGGAGAGGATGGAAGGAACAATGGAAGAAGAAGTCGGAGATAGAGATCTCTACTTCTGGTGTATACGTGATAGAGATTAACTTTACTACTTCTTCATAATGGGTACTTGATATCGGATGCGGATCTCACATTTGTTCAAATGTGATGGATCTTAAGAGAAGTAGGCCTTTGGGGAAAGGCGAGGTGAACTACGTGTTGCCAATGGGGCAAGAGTTGCCGCCAGTGCCGTAGGAACCTATGAGTTAACTCTACCAAGTGGGCTAATAATAGAGTTGAAGAACAGCTATTATGTACCAACCATACATAGGAATATCATTTCCATCTCTTGTTTGGACAAAGATGGATTTGAATTTCTTATTAAGAATGGAAAATGTTCCATTTCTAAAGATGGGATCTTTTATGGAAGTTCCCCAATGTCTTATGGTCTATACTTGATAGACTTGTAGATAAATGTATACAACGTAAACACCAAAAAGCAAAAACTCAATGACTCAAACAAAACATATCTCTGGCATTGTCATCTAGGTCACATAAATGAGAAGAGCATTTCTAGACTCCATAAAGATGGTTATCTAGACTCTATTGATTATGAATCAATAGAGACATGTGAATCTTGTTTGTTGGGCAAGATGACCAAGACTCCCTTTTTTGGTAAAGGTGAGAGAGCTAGTGATCTATTAGGACTCATATATATTGATGTATGTGGGACTTTTAGAACTAATGCCAGAAATGGGTATCAGTACTTCATTACCTTTACTGATGACTTCAGTAGGTATGGCTATGTGTACCTGATGAAACATAAGTCAGAAACCCTTGAAAAGTTCAAGGATTTCATGAATGAAGTACAAAACCAACTTGGTTAAATTATTAAGGCACTTCGATCCGATCGAGGTGGAGAATACTTAAGCCAGGAATTTGAGGACCTTTTGCGAGCTCGTTGTATTGTATCACAGTGGACTCCGCCTGGAACACCACAGCATAATGGTGTGTCTGAAAGAAGGAATCACACATTGTTGGATATGGTGCGATCAATGATGAGTTTTGCTGATCTTCCAATTTCTTTCTGGGGTCATGCTCTTGAAACCGTTGCGTTTACACTTAACCGTGTACCATCTAAATCGGTTCAAAAGACACCATATGAGATATGGACCAGGAAGCGTCCCAATTTGTCTTTTATGAAGATTTGGGGTTGTGAGGCTTACGTCAAGAAAATGTTTCCTGATAAGCTTGGACCCAAATCTGATAAATGTTATTTTGTTGGATATCCCAAGGAGACCAAGGGATATTATCTATACCACCTTACTGACAACAAAGTGTTTGTTGCCAGGGATGTTGTATTCCTAGAGAAGGAATTTATTTCCAAAGGAAGTAGTGGGAGGAATATAGAGCTTGACGAGGTTCAAGCCCAACAAGAAAACATTGAACCAGTAGATGTATCAGAGGAAAATGTAGATTCACAAGGTGTTGTGGAATCTCAGTCTCCTCATGTAACACAAGGACCTCATAGATCTAGTAGGACCCGCCTTGAACCTGAGAGGTTTGGATACCGTGTAACTCAGGAAGGTGGTGAGTTGATCATAGATGATGATCCAACTACCTACGTAGAGGCTATGGAGGGACCATATTCTGAGAAATGGCTTGAAGCCATGAGATCTGAGATGGAATCCATGTACTCCAACAAAGTATGGACTTTGGTGGAACCACCCGAAGGGGTAAAACCCATAGGGTGCAAGTGGGTCTTTAAGAAAAAGACTGACATGGATGGCAATGTGCAAACTTATAAAGGCAGATTGGTTGCGAAGGGGTTTCGACAAGTTCAAGGTGTTGACTATGACGAAACCTTTTCTCTAGTTGCCGTGATTAAGTCCATCAAGATCATGCTTGCTATTGCTGCTTATTATGACTATGAGATTTGGCAGATGGATGTTAAAACCGCATTCCTTAACGGGAATATAAATGAGGATGTGTACATGACACAGCCTGAAGGTTTTGTAGATCCAAAGAATGCCAATAAAGTCTATAAGCTGCAAAGGTCAATCTATGGATTAAAGCAAGCCTCTTGGAGTTGGAATCTTCGATTTGATGAGGAAGTCAAAGTGTTTGGCTTTATTCAAAATGAAGATGAACCTTGTGTGTACAAGAAGGTTAGTGGGAGCTCGACCACATTCCTCATATTATATGTAGATGACATACTTTTGATGGGGAATGATGTCTTAGCCTTAGAGAAGGTAAAGACTTGGCTTGGGAATACTTTCTCAATGAAGGACTTAGGAGAAGCATCCAACATTCTAGGAATTAAGATCTATAGAGATAGATCTAGAAGGATTCTCGGACTAAGTCAGAGAACGCACATTGACAAAGTGTTGAAGCAGTTCAGCATGGAGAACTTAAAGAGAGGCAACATCCCCATGCTACATGGAGTCACCGTCTCTAGAGCTCAATGTCCCCAATCTTGTGAAGAGAGGGAGCGTATGAATGGGATCCCATATGCATCAGACTTTGGATCCATCATGTATGCTATGTTGTGCACACGCCCAGATGTCTCATATGCTCTCAGCATGACGAGCAGGTACCAGTCAGATCCCAGGGATGCTCACTGGACAGGTGTGAAGAACATCCTCAACTACTTGCGAAGGACTAAGGACCAGTTTCTTATGTACGGTGGCAAGGAAGAGTTGGTTGTAAAGGGTTACACCAATGCAAGCTTCCAAACTGATAAAGATGATTACAGATCGCAGTCAAGATTTGTGTTTTGCCTTAATAATGGAGCCGTGAGCTGGAAGAGTTCCAAGCAAGAAATAGTTGTCGATTCTACTATAGAGGCCGAGTATATTGCTGCATCACATGCATCAAAGGAGGCTGTGTGGATCAGGAAGTTCATTTCTGAACTTGGTGTAGTTCCCAGTAGCTGTGATGCAATTGAGCTTTATTGTGATAATAATGGAGCTATTTCACAAGCTAAGGAGCCCAGATCACATCAGCGGTCCAAGCACATACTGCGGCGCTTCCATCTCATACGAGATATCGTACAACAAGGATATGTGAAGATTTGTAAAGTACCAACTGAAGACAACATAGCTGATCCACTGACTAAGGCCCTTTCTCAGCATAAGCATGATGGTCATGATAGGTCATAAGGATTGAGGTTCCTTGGTGACTGGCTCTAAGTGCAAGTGGGAGTCTGTTGGTATGTATGCCCATAGAGCAAGTCATGTGATGATTGTAATGGGATACTTTGTAAATGATTTGAATAATAATAAAGGCAATTTCCAATCTATATGTTTAAACTATTTATGAGATGATGGTGTAACATGATAGATGTCTAAAGAATGATTTTACTCGATGATGTATGCTTTTAGATTAAGGACCTAAACGATGAGATTATATGGATGTTAAGAGTATACATTCTTGTTTGGTCCCTAGTCGGTTGTTATTGTGGAAATAACCATAGACATCAATAACACTGAAGACTAGATTGTGTGTTGGTTGATGACAGAATTGAATCTCATTAGTCATGATATAGTGATATCAAACCAAGCACATAGGTACTTGTTAGAGAACAAGGTACCGGACAGCCCCACCGTGAGAGTGACACATGGAACCATGACTTGGTAGTCACAGTCAACTCTCACAGTGATGGTGGTGAGTGTGATTCTTAGACCTGAAATCACTACACTCAACACATGTCGTTGGGTACACTTTGACATCATCAAACGCAGTCCTGAAACATGGGTTGTTATAAAGGTGATGATTGGGTGGCTTTGACACATGGGGCTTTTGAGGGGTGAGTGATATATATGGGATTTGTCCCTCCTGAGGGAGTTTGATATGCTTGGCCACTTGATGAGTAGGATTGAGAAAGGCATGCACATGCACGTGTGAATCAATAAGTGATATTGATGTCATACACTTATGACTCGGTCTGCTCTGAGATCAAGGAAATGAATGAATGTTGAGAGGATGACTGTTCCATGCCTCGAGTTCATTCAGGATATCAGTGACAAAGGAATTATACATTCACTGTAACACCATTCATGGATTGTAGGATTGAAAGTTGTTATCCAACTTTCTATTTCACTTGGGTAGAACTGATGTGTGACTAGGCACCGCTCTTTTCTTATGAAGTCATAAGTGTTATGGACTTTCACTGCCAATGTGAAATGGACCTGCAGGGTCACACACATAGGATTTAACCTGGAAGAGGAGTTTTGTCCACAAGCAATGTTTAGATTGATTACTAAAGGAGTTTAGTAGTTCAATTAAACACTCAATTAATCGATAGCTCAATATCATAATGATCACGGTGTTGGACACATTGATTGGAGTATCGGATTGATTGATATCGCAATTGACTGATTCTGCACAATCTACACTCCCAACCTATCGTCTCATGTGATGAACCGGTCAGCTGAGCTTGGTGAACCGGTCGGCTCAAGTGTTGAGCCGATCGGATCAAGGTCAGGGTGAAATGATTGCTTCAAGTGTTGAAACGATCAGTTCAACTGATGCAACCGAGGAAGTTGGGAAAGTAGGATTGGTGAGAATTTCCCTTGCATTTCACTTGCCCAATTTGATTGGAACAAGGATTGGTATTTGATACCAATTAGAAACAAAAGAAGGAAAGTCAATCGGGAACTGATCAGGAACCCCAACCGACCGGTTCAGGAGTGAATCGACCGGTTCAAGGGTCCCAACCGATCGGTTGAGGTGTCAACCGACCGATTCAGGTCCCCAACCGACCGTTTCAGTTGTGAAACAATCGGTTCAGGTTGTGAGTTGGTTGCTTTTGTGGAAAATCTTGAACCCTTCTACTCCTATTTTAGTCCCGCATTTCCTGAGATGGAGAACCCTGTCCCATGACTCTCCTATATATAGGGGTATTGGGGGCTTCTCAAAGTACAACTCAGTGCAAGCTGGTTTCTCTACAAAGTTATCATTCTCTCTGGTTTTGATAACCGAGAGAGCCTGAGCAAGTGCTACCCGAAAAGAGAGGTACATCAAGGGAAGGACAACTGCAGTTACAACTGGTGGCAGGAGATCGTGTTGGCGACTAGTACGCCGACAGGAGGGTGCGACTCCTTCTGGTTCCTTGTGCGACAAGGAGATCGGAGTTCCAGGCGGTTCGTGTGGATGACTGTAGAGGCGGGAGACCTCTGCCGCTCGGAGGACGACTGTCAATCCTGACAGTCCAGGTGAGACTAGGAGTCTTAAGTCCCGGTGCGACCAGGAGCTGCACAGACACCGTCCAAGATAGGAGGTGAAGACCGCACAAGGCGCAAGGTACTGTCGCCGAGCAAGCCTCGGGACAAGGTATGCATCCACAGACCATCTTTCCTATTGTATAGACGTTGACGCAATTCCTTTTGTTTTGGGTTTTGGGGAGAAAAGTTTTGTTTCCGCTGCTTCTCTGCCTCCTCTAAAACCTAACACATATGGTCCTACAAACTCTGTCCCAAATGTGACATGACTTCTATTTCTAAGACTCCCCAGAAGATGGAGCATGGGACAATCACATGCCCAACTTGGATGATAAAAAGAAACAAGACATAAAAAAAATATGTTATGACTAAAACATGATATCCCCTTGACTTATCACAACATGTGAATTCCCTCACATTTTAGTATCTTTATTATCTTTGAATTTGCACTATCCCTGAGATTTATAAACACTGAATCTTTGAAACATCTAGAAATTTGACTTGGTTGTAGGTTCCATCTTGAAGCATGTTCAAGGAACAAGCGAGACCATCTTAGTCACAAATCAATTGAAAATGTCATTGAAGTAGTTTCTAGGAGAAGACAACATGTTGTAGTCTAGATGATCAACCTGATTGACATGAACATACAAACATTAACATGCTTGTAAAAGAGGAACATCAATGTGGGCATAGACGAACATCTATGTGCTAGACAAGGCACAAACAAACATCAACATGGGTGTGGGCATACATCAATGTGTTGGAAATGGAACAAATCAACATTAATGTGGGAACAAATGAACATCAAAGTGTTGAGCGTGGTACATACAAACATCAACGTGGGCATGGACAAACATGAGTGTGCTTGACAAGGCATAGAAAAACAAGAAGAAAACATAGATTAGTAGCCAACTAAATGATTTTCTAAAAAAGAAAGGTGTGTCAAGACATCACACAACAAAATGTGCAAACAATCCAAGATGCTCCAATACTAGAAGACTAAAGTGTGGCAAAAGTAGAATGACCAAGATAGGAACAAATAAGAAACATATCTTCTTGATGTAGAGTGCCAATGACATCCTATTTATATGAGAAGACAAATCAATGCTTGACATCTCATGATTTGAATGGCAAGGATGGTCATTAACCTCTAATTGGAAATTGAGATGTGGATAAAATGATAAGTACACTAAACTCGATATGTAGGAAATGCACTTCTTTTTTTCCCTCTTCTAAGCTATAAACTCTTCACGTCAACTCTTCTCTTCATCCTCTTCTCCTTTATCTCTTCCCCGCACACCAACCACGAAGAGACAACAAAAGTTGTTGGGGTAGAGAAAGAAAAAGGCAAAGACAAAGCAAAAATACCTTGTAACATTAGGGGACATGGGGTAGAGAGGGAAGAAATGGCTATAGAAGTATTTGCTTAATATGGCTGGAGAAGTTTTGTGTTGGACTGCTCAACATGCTTGAGAGAACTTGATCTCATGCTTAAGAAAGATTGACATTGTTCTTGAAAAGGGAGAATATTTTCACATGAGAGAGGTCGGTCTTTGGTATGAGAGAGAATTGCATCATACATATGAGGACTTCATGATGGTGCTTTGGAGAGTTTGACTCAGTAAGTAAGTTGTAATGGATGAACTGATTACCAGATTGGATGTAGTATCTGGACCAATTATAAGGTCTGAAGAAGAAAATAAATGGATATTTTTGCGACCCAAAATGACTAAGTCGAGAATGGATCTGATGATACATTTGAGTATCAGTAGGCACATTATGCATAGGACACAAAAGTTAGGGATATCACTAGCTTCAATAGATTAGTTCCAAACATAGAGAACCACATAGAATTGATTGCAAAAGTTATTTGATGTCGTAGGAATTGGGATTTTGCAAAGACGTTACTAAGATGATGATGAAATTTTCTTATAAAACCTCAAAGAGTTTGGTTGCCTTGGTCCAAGTTGTAATTATGTTTACTCTAGGTGTAAGATGTTAGGCTTGATAATACCTGATTCATGTAGGGTAAGATCCCATCTAGAAGAGGCAATACCATTGGTTGTTGGAGGCATTAGACTAATGGCGATGTATCAATAGGGAATAGTGACAGAGAATGTGGGATTGACGACTTTTTCTACTCGTCAAATTCAACTTTTTGGTGCCCCATGTGCTAGATATGGGAAGATGCATGAAGATATAGATAGTGGTTTTTATTGTGGAATAAAAGTAGGAGGTAAAGGCAAGGATCTTAGGGTTGTTTTGAATCCCTTTCCATGTTCTATATTCCACATGCCTTAAGCACTCAATCTCCACCTTTTGTGATCTAGAGAGTAGTGTGTATGTGATATATGGGAGAGTAGAAATTTGTGCTTGGGGATTTTATGATAGTGGATTGAAACATATAGGGAAATGATTTTTCCTAAATGACATGACTTAGATGAGGCAAACAGATTAGATTTTTGTGGCAATGGAAGATGAAAGATGAACACATGGGGATGTTATATGATGATAAAGATGATACTTGTAAAATATAGATACACAATGTAGAGATCTAGATGATGAAGGACCTTCAGAAATAGAGAGAAACATATATGACCTGGCTGAGAGGGTGATCGAGATGGCCCTACGGCCAGTCAGCCATGACATCGACTTCCATCTGTGGGTGAAGACTTGTTTCTTTCTCTCTTGGGTTAGAGTCCCTTTACATAAGGATCTAGTACCATTTTGAAAATAATCAATGAAAACGATATTCACAATGTTATTTAGAATGTTTTCTTACAAGAGAGACCCCTCTCTCCTTTATATAGGAAAAGGTTGATATGACTCTAGAAACTTCTAGATTTTACTAGACTCTATATGGGCCTACAGACTCCGACCCATATATTATATGAGTTATATTTCTAAAACATAACATATTTGATGATCTTCTACTTATTTACGGTACATTAAGAAGGTGTGGTCCAAGTTCTAAGTCATTCCAAGGTTCCATTCCTTTTCTATGATTATTTTAAGTGTAAGTCACTTATATGTAATTAATGTCAAAAGACTCATAATAGGGAAACCAAGACAAAGGTTCATTAAGACATCAATTTCTACTAGGATATGAGATAAGATCATCAAGATAATGATATAAGACACACAATTTTCAACATTAGGTGGATGCCACTAAGGTTTAGGAATCACACACCCATCATTGGGTTCATCACTCCCACATGAATGCAAATCTCAACATCATTCATTTATATCATTAGGGTTCAACATATGAGCTATGTGGGACAGTCAATAAAAGTGATCATAGGAAACATACTTCATGATGTGGAAGGGGAGCGATTATGAGTATGATCCATATCAAGTTTGGGGCATATGCACATAGTCAAGATAGTTTAACACATGTCAAAAGGGGTGGATTAGGGTTACAAACATAACCATGTCACAAGAAGGATTGATCTTTAGGCATATAGATCATAACATAAGATAAGATTGTTATTCTTCAAGATAGAAAGGTGTTTTATGTATAAGATAACCAAAATCCACATTTGATTCAAGTATCATCATGTATTGTTAAAAAGGTGTCACATTCACACATACTAAATGTCATGTGGAAGAAACATAGAAATAGTGGATTAGGGGGATGATCTTTGTATCATGGAGGGGTATAAGGTACTGATTTCAATGTTCATTAAGTATTAGGTGACTTAAGAATCAAGAATATCAAATGAAAATTACATCATTACGGTAAAAAACAAATCATGAATATGCATCATAGACATCAAGAGTGCATTAAAGGCAGCTAGAGATATCATTAAGCCCAAAAGTATACAAAAGTTACTAATTTAATGATTAGATGGTAGGTTGAGAATTAATTACTCAAGATCATGATCCTGCATCAAATATAGTAAAAAATAGTCAAATATTCTATTAGATTTGTGGTCTACAATTATTTTTAATGCATAATCTCATCAAGATTATCCATTAGTATATAATTTCACATCAGTTGGGTTAGAGAGTAGGTTGTTATATGTTTCAGTAGTTATTGCATTAGAATTTGCAAAAAAGAGGTGGTGTTACCATATATCATTTTTTAATGTGAGTAATAGACAGAGAGCGTCTATGCCACCCTTGTCTTAGACAATATAGGCTACTCTCTTAGGTGGGTTGAAATGCCTACCTTCTAGGCTGGTTGGGTTTGACAAAGTTGAGGCTGGACTAAAGCTCACCAAGATGGCACTTCCCGTACGCATCATTCCTATTGTTGTCTTGGTTGCCTCCATGGCTTCCGAGTAGGTGGTTGGCGAGAGTGGATATCTTCCCCTCATTCACCTAAAAAGGTTCTAAAACTAGCCTGCAAGGAGGAGATCGACCAGTCATAGTCAAATAAGACTTGATCTTGGCCTAAGGGATCTAGGGTTTGAATCCCCAAAGCACCATGGCCGGAAGATAATGAATGCATATTCATGTGCTTTTATCACATATTTTAGATCATATCTTAGTAACATTTTATTATGATTTCCTAATTTTTGGATTTAATTGCTTTAGTTTTTTTCCCTTGTAATTTAAAATTTTATCATATTTGATTGTTTATTGTAGGAAAATGGCCTAGCCACTCTGAAGCCAAATAACCACAAAGTTTAAAAGATCAAGGAGGTTTCAAATACACATCTCAACCTCCTAAATCCTACAAGTTGTTGACAGACACACCTAGTTGACTGACTCACTAGCAAAGAAGTTTTAGTTACAGAATTGCCACCCATCTACTAGCCACCCAGTCGACCGACGCAATATGAAAAAGTTAGATGGCTGTTATAATCGAATCAATCAATTCACCTTGAACCAGTCAACTGACCTACATTGAACATGAGCATCAATTTGTTTAGTCAACCAATTGGTCCCCTAATTGACTGAATGACCTATATATAATCCCTTACCTCATCCTACCCCAGTCAAGTGGTTGACCTCTATTCAACCGACTAGCATGGTGGATTCAATCTCATCAACCACCACAATACCTATTTTTGGGGTTTCAGGGCCACATTCCCCTTATAAAAGGAGAAGGAAGATCAAGCACAAAAGTATCTTATACTCAGCCATCTGAGAGTCTCACTCAGGTGCTCAGAGCAAGGAAAGGATATGAGGATGCTTTGTCATCCTCATAGAGATTTTGTTATTGTTTCTATATCTAGGAAACATGCATTTTTCTGTCCCTATCTATACTTTTGAGTTTGTTTCTACTATGAGAAAGTAGACTTTTTACCGTGGCATGGAGTGAAGCCCCATGGCCTGTACCTTGTCTTCATTTATATCAATCTCATAATTCTATTGTTAAATGTGTTCCTTCGAATTTACACACTTGGTCTATGTTTATATCAATTATATTCATGTAGTTGTATTCTTGGGTAAAGAGATCACCGATCCCAAGTCTAAGAGTGCATAATGAACCCATAGAACTCGAAATGAGATCTCATATTGAATTCTATGATTGATCTATCATTTTATCTTATTTTTTATAATCCTAGGTGATGATATCACAGATCGTAGAATTTTAACACCGGTTTAAATGCATATAACTCTGTAGCAGATCTCAGATGGAGTTCTATTAGACGATTTAAAAAATAACCACAAATATTGAGATCATGAATTTGTGGGGAGTCTGATCCTTACTATATTTGTTCCAAAAGGATGAAAATATACTTGGTCTTAATTTACTAAACTCACTTCAAAGAGTTAATTAGATTAGGATAACTACATAATCTATGGTGGTAAATCTTGGAGCCCTGGTAATTTTTATTAATTGAATTAAATATTTTTTTTATTTTTGCAATCTTAATTCCTATTTAAGTTATAATCTCCATCAAAACTGGATTTTGAATATTAATCTTAACAACAAGGTTGATTAAAATATTAATCATTTTTTCTCATGGGTTCAACCTTTTTTTGAACTACAATAATACCTTCCGTTTTGGGTGAGTTTATTGGTGCATTAAAGATTAAACTCTATGCAACCATCTTCCCTAGTGAAGTTATTATGCAAATGACACACATCAAAATTTGCAGCCATTTCTCGGGACATCATTGGTTCTTTGGGACCCCATTGCTTTGAATAACTAGAATTCTTTTTCTTTTCATTTGATAATCACTCATATCTTCTTGAATTTATTTTTCAATTGATCTTAAAAAAATTTATCTCTTTTTCTTATACCAGTAGTTTCTACAATATTTGCAAAGAGTCGACTCTATAGAATTTGCATTTGATCCTTGGATCCATAGGAGTTTTCATCTCACCAACCAGATCCATCAACATAGGATCAACAAGGAGGAGGTCAATCGTTAGATAGAATTGGCCCTTGCCACCCAAAGTGAGGCCCTAAGGGCCGAGATAATGGTAGTTTTAGTTTCCAAATGGAAAACCCAAGATGCCACAGAATAAGAAGTGGAGTGGAAGAAGAAACTTAAGGACTTCTCAGTCCTTAAAGCCACTGACACACAACATATCGTCGTGCCTCCCGCTCTCACTACCCCATAATTCAAGATATGCATGAAGTGGATCACTATGCTTCTGAGTAACACATTCAATGGTAGAATATGAGAGAATTTCCAAGACCATCTCTACCACTTCAATGAACTTTGTACCATGCACAAGATGCCAAGCATTCCTAAGGACACCATCAAACTGTTGATATATAAAGTACTCATTGAGTGATAAGGCTAGTAGCTAGTACAATGTTATATATGGAGACCACATCACCATGTGGGAAGGTCTCTAGTCCAAGTTTCTTGATAATTACTATCACCATATAGGAAATCTTTGAAGTCCAATTGATAGAGACATTCTATTAAGGTTATGATGACAATACCAAGACCTTGATTGACACCTAATGTGGAGGTAACTACATATTCCAAAACTTTGACAACACTTTGGAAGTTGTCAAAAGAAGTGTCGAGACACAAACCTGATCCAATTGACAACAAGGGGTCCTCAAAGTAACCAAGTCCAAAGATAGTTCTGATTTGAAACCCATTTTTGAAACCCTTAAGATTCTTTCCACAAAGTAGTACCTCATTAAGTCCTCTTTCGTTTCCTATGAAATAAGATGAAAACCACAATATCTCTACAATTCAAATCTACATATCTCCTATATTGGGCTTGTAAAGGCCATGACCATTCCACTCTACAATGTCAACTCCTTTATAGATCCATGGTGAACAATGGTCTCATACAATCAGAAGATGGACCACAAATGGAGAATCTCAATTTCATTCACATATAACCCAAACTAGACTACAAACTATCCTAGTATTCAGTATGGCAATCTATCTAGTGCAGAGAGTGCATCACAAAGACAACATTAACAAGTGAGCAACTAAGGTCGTGGACCTCCATAGTTCCAATAGAATAAACAAAAATGTTGGAACCTAGGTAACTACCGTGGACAACTATTTCAAAATCTTAATCAAGTACCATATATGCAAAAACCTCCTCCTTCTAATGATGACGGGATTGCTACCTTAGAGTAGATAATTCTATCTCAGCATGCTCAACGAAGGAAATGGATTCACAGTTAGCCCAACTCATGGAATCCCAAGGCCATCATTGTAGGTTCTTTCATTGGGAAACCAAAACCTAAACATAAGCATGTACTTAAACTTAAAACTATGATAGCTTACTTTGGCGTTACTCTTTTAGAGAAGGTGAGTTTTTCTACTAAGACAGTGAGCCAAGATGATAAATATCAGGTTGTCATCACCCAAAGCCCAACAACAACTTAGCAACAAATTCCCACACTTGGATCAAATGTTCCCATTTATAAGTTGCATGTGCTTCACCAAGGGTGTTTGAATGATACCCGTTTGGATTGTAGGTTCACTAAATTTAAAGATACCATGAAAAAGATGTTAATATCTCATTACGTCATGCCATGGCCAAAATGCCTAATTGTACTAAACTCTTCAAGATCTTTCCTGATCGCAAATACATAACTGAAGAATCTGAAATGGAGAAATTGACAAGAAATTATCAAACATTATTCAGAATAAGATGCCTTGCAAATGCAAGAATCCATGGTCCTTTGGGCTTACGTGCTCTATAAGTGATTTCACCAGCAAAGCATGACTAGTTTATCTTGGAGCCAACATTTCTATCATACATCTTAGCTTATGAAGGAGACTTGGCCTCACTGATGCATGACCCACTTTCATGACTATCCATCTCGTTGACTCCCCAACAACCAAGACAATCAGTAACATTGAGGATATATTGGTAAAAGTTGGGAAGTTATGAATCCCTTGTTATTTTATGGTATTAATCATCAAGGAGAATCATCACTACCCTCTTATTTTTGGTTGGCCATTCCTTACCACTACCTGGTCCTTGATTGATGTCAAAGAAGGACTTCTAACCACATGTGAGGGAAACCAGTCTCATGATTTTCAATCACCCGAAGGGTTCATGAATACCCCAAAGAAAAACAAGCATACTTCCTCAAATTCATTAACCAATTTACTCTGATGCAACAACAAACTTTCCACTCTTAATCCCCATTATTGAATGAGTGTAGGATACCCTTAGAGGAAGATAGCAATGCAAAAAATATTGAGAGAGTACCTATCTAGTCCATTCTAAAAGAAAGATCACAAACCACAGAAGAGAAACCCCTTCCTCTTTAAGACACTCCTTCAAAGCACACCCCAGGTTCACGAGAGCCATCTCTTTCACAAATACCTATATATCTATAGATTGCAGTTGTACACCAAATAGTCCCCACTAACTTTCCCCTTTTCCATCACCAAGTTCCAATCTATGAGGACTACCATATACCTCATGGGTTGGCAATACCATATGTCAATCAAGAATAATCGAATGGGGACATGGGTAGTCAAGTTCCTAAGTACCAACCTCCAAATCCTATCCCCACTGATGCTAATTACCAATATGGTGAGATTACCATGCATCCAATGAACCTCACTACCGCACCCCCTTAGCATTATCATGGTGGTTCATCTCAAGCCCCTCATGATCATTCATAATCATACATCGAGTAGTAGGATTAATCCTGGTACAACTACAATTGTATCCCTTGATATTCTAACATACACCGCACCATTTATGGTAGATCACAAGAAGAAAGAATCCAACCAAGGATAAGAGAGTGGCTGAAATGGAAACAACCAGGACAATATTGTAGTTCCGTGAAATCTCTAATTGCACACCTCCATAGTGGAAAATGCAAATGTGGGCCTTCAAAGTTAAACTATGTGCTTATTGAAAGGCAACCAATCCTTTTCTTCCCTCCATTTTAGATTTTGGATTTTCTCTGAATGAGCAAATTTCTAGGTTTGGGGTAGAGGTGGGTGGTAAGTACGTATTCCACCCACTCTATCTTTCCTTATTTTAGCATTTTTATTGTATTTTTATTTTGCATTAAAATTTTCAATTTTTCCTTTTCTTACTTATGTTTGGCCTTTATCTAGTCGGCCCGTTATGCATGTTTATTTAATAACCCCCCCTAAATGAAAGTGACTGCTCTTGTAACAAATTCACAATCTGCAATTGCTAGAACTCACAATGTCACCTATGACCTTAAGTAGTACTAATCCTTGGAAAAGATGGAAAACCATAATGGATAGAGAGGAATCAAATGCAATGTGTCCCAGTGCACTAAATTAAAAATTTGAGGCGTACAAGTCTAACCTCTTCTGCATTTCTTCACTAACTTTCTACCCCTTCATTCACAAAAAAATCCAAAAATAGTGTCAAACTCTAAGTTTGGGACGGCACACCATTTTTCCTCAATACTGCTTCATCCATACCCCTCATATGTAATAGGGGTGTACCACCAATATAGGAAAGATATCGATGAGCACACAAAAAAATCCAATCAATGTAACTACAACATTTATAAAAAACCTCAAGTCGAATAGAAGAGATGCCATCTTCTTCCATACCTCCATTTCACTCCACTATTGAATCCTCTACAATACACTATGTAGTGCAGAGCAATAATATCATATTGACGAGGGTAAAATTTAATTGCAAGGAGGTGATAAATTTAAATCATGGAACTTAGTTCGACATTAATATTAATGTTACATTTTAGAACATAAGAGAAATGTGACTATAATTAAGCATTAGAAGTCTTAAAAGCAATAAATTCAGTATCAAGGATGGAAATTGGGCATGGTAGAGAGATATGGTAAATATTTGAAGAGAGGGACATTTAATTCATAACATCCTTCCCTCCTTTAAAGAAATATCATATTTGAAATTTGTCAAAGATCATAAACAAAGATTAAAGTTGTATATGTAGGAAAGAAGCCCTAGGTATTAAGGCATATACTACCATGGGTTCACACTTAGGTTGCTTTTTTATGATTCTAAAATACCAAGGGCACGCCCATCCCGATTAACATATGTAACTTAATGACTCTTATAATATGTCACATTTTGAACATTAGGGACCCACCTCCCTTATCCTTTATCTTCATATAATTAGGGTTTTTGTTCATATACCCATGAAAGGTCAAGGTGTGTTATGAAAAATCATATCATCATGTTCATCATCATGAATTTCAATTAAGGTTAATATAGACCCTTATATATTTCTTCATCGAGTAAAGATTACATACATGGATTATATTTTTCCAAGATTCTACCAACTACCATTAATTATGTTCATTACCTCTAATTTTGGATATGAAATTAGGAATGTATACAACATATTTATTCAATATAATATCCTAAGCGAACCATCATATAAAGCTCATCATTACAAACTAATATGTTTCTGGTGTGGTATGACTTCATATTAGGCCAAGATTATAAGATTGACATACGACACATATATAAAGTTTTGACTCTAGTGAGGTTCTTTCATGAACCATGCATCATTTGAGAAAAAACATCATTATTGACATTAAGGTTTCATTATTGTCTCATGTATAGATAAGAAGAGCTTCACAAGCCTGAGCCACTCAAGCTAATACGTGTCTAAGTCAAGATAAAACATGCTACCCACTAACTTCTATTGAACCAAAATTTTACCCAACTTTCAAGAGCATGGGAAACAACTAAATTCCTTCAAATGGAACCACTAACCTGATCATGGGGCTTATCATGGAGAACACACATAGTATACATCATCTAGGGTTTTGGGACATCTCCCTCACCTAGATGGCAAACATAAATATATTTGAATGCCTCTTTCTCTAGGGATAGGTCTTTTTTCATAGGAAATATAGGGTTCAACCTTATCAAGGGAACCACACACAAGGGGAATCAACTAATAAACTCAGAAATTGTCTACATAGGGATTCATTGTCATACTAATTGTCGATATATTTTAAATTTAACATATTATTTGTCACTATGACCTTCAAGCATGTTGAGCTCATTCACTCTAGAATTCACCTTTATCCTATGTCCCATGATAGAGGTCCTCCATTGCAAAAAGATTGGGGTCCATTATGGTCTCGAACCATATCTCACTACCCATAACTCAACATATATATGACTAGGAACAAGAATCATGCCAACCCACTAGATATGTGTAGCACATCAAAGAGGACACATGTGTCATACATGGTGCTAGACTAGGTATATTTTCATGGTCAAACTCATCTCATGTCATCATAACATACTCAAATCCTTTGGAAAAAATGTTATGTCACCGTGAAACAAACTCATATCATTATCATCAACATCAAGGTTAGGTAATCCAAGACACCTACTAGCCTAACCATTATAATGTCTCTACAAAAATATAGAGACAACATATATAATAGAAAAAGTCTCATCTTGAATTACATTACATCTCATTCTCTTAGGTTTCATGGACACTCACTGCCATTCTCTATGTGGTAACATTTTCATATGTACATATATAGTTATACCTAAAATAGGTTTTCTCTAGCTTTGGAACATGTTTTGAAAATTATCATACTCCACTCAAGTTAAATCAAAACCAAACAATCTTCCACAATCATCAGGCAGTCTAGTACCGTAACACCTAGAGAACTAGCTGGGACATTATGCACACTTGTGTAGCTACCCTATGTGCATTCAATGAACATATGTTTGTTGACCTAATAGTTATACATTGTCTATATTTTGATAATGACTTAACCATTCCATTCATATGTATCTAATATGTTTATTTGAGATTGAATTTAGGTATTAGGTATAAGAAAAGGATCAGTTCAATCAAGCCCTAGCATGATCCAAAACAAGACAAATTCAATGCAAGTGCACTTTTGTGGAAATAGCCCTAAACAGTGTAGGGAAATTTTTGTAATCATTTGTATAGATTTTATGACTTGTAATTAAGATGAGAAAAAATTAGGATCACTAAATTCGAATGTTAAAGCAATTTAATGACATTTTTCAAAATACATCACAAGTTTTTGATCGGTCGAGTTTCCATCTCAGAAACTCGACTAATGCCTAGGATGGGTCTTGGAAAATGTCTAGGTTTGGTCGAGTTTGACTCAGGATAAACTCAATTGACACCTTGACCAGAATTTTGTACCATCGGTCGAGTTTCATCTAGAATAAGCTAGACCGACAACTCAAAATTAGCTTGTCGCATAGTGCAATTGGTCAATTTACCTTTATGGAAACTCGACTGACTACACTGTATGAAATGTGCCAAAAAAATGTTTCTAACCATTGGAGTGTTTCAAACATAAAAAATAGATCCGTTGCAACACTGGAAATGACTAGAATTCATTCCCAAGTGCTTCTGTGGCTAGTGGACACCCCCAACTATAAATAGGAACCCATGAGCATCATGCCAAGTCTACATCTCATGCTCATAGATATAGTTGAGTAACTTAATATACATAGAGCCCCTTTCTCTCTCTTTCTTACTAATCAAAAGCTCCATATGAGTGTGATAGGTTATTGTGAGGGAGATACTTCATTGTAATCCTTTTGAATCTCTCAATCTTCTCTTTCCCCAATTCCTTTCTACAAGCAAAGTTGGTGAAACCTTCTCCAAGTTGAAAGAGAAGGTGAAGGTTGAAGATCCTTGAGAAGAGTGTGTATTCCTTCAAGGAGGAAGATGTGTTGCAAGAAGGGGAGCTCCTTCGTGAAGGTACCATGATCCTTGGCAAAGTGGGTAAGCCCTTGTAGAGGTTGAAGACTCTTGCTCGGTGGATAGGTAAGACCTTGTAAGGTTTATTGGCTCCTTTTGGTCCTTAAAAAGGAAGCTAGGTATCCTTGCCCTGCAAAAGGAAGGTCTTATTGCATGCCTTATAATGGAATATAAGTATGCAATGGTTGCAAAATCCTAGGTCATAAACTCTCTGGGTAGTGGATTGACTTTCTCCTAGTTTGGAGATCGAAACCACTCTACATAGCTTATTCTCTATATCTTTCAATATCTGTCATATTTTCTATGTATTCTAAATTGCACATCAAATTCTATATGTGCAAGTATATATGTTGAAGTAATTTGAAGTTCTAGTGAATTTTGTTTAAGTGCTTTTTAGTTCCATTCACCCCCCTCTAGAGCCCTTTTGATCCAACAATGTTCATGGTTTTCATCTACAAGATCTTCCATTTCCCACCCTCATGAACCTACGTTCCATACTACAATATAGGATGAGGAAAAAAGAAAGGTTTCAAGATTGACACAAGTCTACACTTAGTTCTAGAACATGTAGGTTCTAACCTGGAGGCTAAGTCAAATTAGTCCACAAAGGACAACTTATGAAGTTTTGGGGTTAAGATGTAAGGTTGAGTTTAATTTGTGTTTTGTTTGAGAAAATGGTTGGTAAAGATATTTTTCATGCTCTAATACCATCCATCTTAGAACCACTTATTACCAGAATTCAGACTCCAAATGGCTATTAAGTTAACGGAGAGAGGACTGAGGGCCCATCCTTAGCATGGTAATATCAAGGTGTGAATATGGATGCGTAAAAGAATAGCATACAAGAACATATAACTAGATGCAAACATCAAAATAGTCTAAACATTTAACAACTATTATTAATAACAACATCCTTGTTACATAATTTTAGTAACACATATAAGAGTACTTTATACAAATTTGATCATATCCACTAATCTAGTATCTTACAACCTAAATGCTTGGTCACAAAAAAACTTTTTCCAAGCTATCTCTAAACCTAAAACATATGAGAACCAGGCATATCAACACACAAGATGTGAGTATAGGGCATAAAGATACATATAACTAATATTATTACAATCAAAAAGGAGTTGCAGAAGTAAACAAACCAGAGCAAAATATTGAATAACTTAGTGGAACAAAAACTCATGGTTTAGTCATTTACTCCATTAGACCAAGTGAATCATATATCATAAGGTCTTTGACCAACTTCCCATTTGAAGGGTTCCATGAGGGTTCTTAATATTCAGTTCCATTAGCTATCCCTATTTCTACGTGAGGGCCTTAAATGACCAAAGACATTGAGAAAATCTTTTTTCAAAGACTGTATAATGAAGTCTATATTATGTGTTCAAGTTATAAAATCAACGAAACAAAACATCAAGTACAATACTACAGTACGACAAGGAAATATTAGTAAGTAAGAAAGCATACATACATATCAAGGTTTAAGCAAGAAAACCATAATAATCTAATTATAAAAGTCCACATGCCCCAGTTCGTAGGTTCTTAACCTATCCTTCATCATCTAAATCAAAAGCAACACATGATTAAAATAAGTTAATGTGCATGTATTAGATCTCATCCCTAACCCTAGATAGATCCATTTAAGGGTTTTAATAAATTTAGACATAAAGTTGACTATTTACATATTTGATGCTCTTTTATTAATTCAAGGTCCATCAAGAATGTGTGCTCCAAGTTTCAAGTCATTTTGAGGTTCCATTAATTTTCTATGATTATTTCAATGTGTTCCTGACTTATGTGCATTTAAGGTCAAAAGACTCAAATAGGGAAAACAAGACAAAGGTATATCAAGACATGAAGTTCCACTAAGATCTGAGATTTGATTAGCAAGATTAGAATATAAGACACAAAATTCAAGGTTAGGTGGATGTCTAGAAGGTCTAGGAATCATATACTCATCATTGGATTCAACACTCCCACATGCATGCAAATATTAACGTAGTTCATTTATATTGTTAGGGTGAAGAAATGAATTATGTGGTAAATCCATATCAAAGTGATCCCAAGGAAATAATTTTACTAATTTTGAAGGGGGGCATAAGAATGTTATCCATGTCAAATTTAGAGCATAAGGACATAGTCAACACACTTTAGCAAGTAAGATGACAAAAGGGGTGGATTTTAGGGTTACAAACACCACCATAGCACAAGAAGGGTTGCTCTTTGGGAATATAGATCATAACACATCATAAGATTGTTGTTCTTTAGGATATAAGATGTTTTATTTATCTAAGACCAAATTAAACATTTTATTTAAACATCACCATGTATCATCAAAAAGATGTCACATCCATGCATATTATGTGTCATATGTAACAATATCAAAAGGGATTAAGGGGATGACCCTTGGATCATGGAGGGGTATGAGTTACTAATTTTAAGGTTTACTAAGCATTAGGTGTCATAAAAACCAAGCTTATTAAAGTAGAGAAAAGTGCATAATTAAGGTTCAAAATAAATCATAAATGTGCATTAGAGACATCAAGAGTGCATGAAGGTGCTTAGATCATTCATTATGTCAATAAATGTAAAAAAGATACAAATTTTATGATGACACGATAGGTCGAGCATTAAATATTTAAGCTTTATCATGTTCATGCATTGAATATAGTCAAATAGATTCAATGATCATATCATTAGCAAAATAGGAAGATTATACGTAGATTTGGGGTCCACAAGTATTTTGAATGCATAGATCTCACTGAGTTGATATATTTGGTATACAATTCTGCATCATTTGGGTTAGGGAGTAAATAGTATGTATTTTGGAAGTTTTGCATTAGAATTTAAAATAGGGGAATTACCATACATAATTTTATGATGATCATAGATTGGAGATTCAATGTAAGGTTAGGGCCCACACCATCCCTACCACAGACCACATGGGTTACTCTCTTCAGCCAGCTGAACCGACCACCTCCCAGGCAGGTCAGGCTTGATGATGTCAAGACCCGACCCAGATCTTATCCACATGGAATTTCCCGTACCCATTGTTTGTGGTTCTATGTTAGTTTCCTCCATGGTTTCCAAGTGGGCAGATGATGAGGGTGGAACTCTCCCCTTAGTTTACCTAAAAGGGCTAGAAACTAGCTAGATAGGAGAATATCAACAATAAAGATTCAAATAAGACTTAATCTTGGTCTGAGGGAGCTAGGGTTCAAAGCCCTAAAGTACCATGGGCATCATCCTCCATGACTTCTACTTGGGAGAAGGAAGCAACAAGAAGAAAGACTAAGGGCATGAAATAGAAATAATATGGGGGCAAAGAGAGGGAAAAAAGATGGAGATGAAAATAATCTATCATTTTTTTGCAAGAGGCATAGTTCTCTAGTGGCATGAAGCATTGTAGAAGGTTGCTACATTGTGTATGGACCACACTGGAAGGAAACCAGGGCCATTGGATTTTGGGCCAAACCCATGGCTTACTGATCCAAGTTCTATAACTGGTAGAAACAAAGGGGTGCAGATCCGAATGGGGATGACTAGGCTGCATACCCAATTGAGCCCAAAAGGTTTACCCACATACCCAAAAAAGGAGAAAAAAATAAACTAAATAAAGATTAACTAGGGACACTCAAAAGTCCATAACTTGGGATTTGTAGCTCTGAGGCAATTTTTGCGCCTTAAGATTCATAGTTGAATCCTCTACATGGCATGTATTAGAGAAAAATAATATCATATGTATCAGGGTGAAGTATTAATTACAAGGAGGTGATGCATGTGAAATATGGACTTACTTGAACATTGATATTAATGTCATATGTTGGAACGTAAGAGAAATATGACTAGTTAAGCATCACAAATCTTCAAAGCATGAGATTGAGTACCAAAAATGAAAATTGGGCAAGGTAGAGAAATATAGGAAAACTATTTGAAGAGAGAGAAAGTCACATTATCACAATATAATGGGAATAAGCTACACATACAAGTTCTACCTCAAATCATGAACAAAATTGCATCACAAAATATTATATTTGTATATTTGAATAATATTGATTAAGAAAAAATTGATGGCTTATATTGCAAAACTGAAATATGATGTATAGTTTCTAAAACAATTGGTGACTTTACTTAAGTTGAAAATTTAATAAGTTTGTAGGTAACTTTGTAAGTAAATGGTCAATATGTATATTGAGATAAAACATTATTTGTTGACATCATCAAAAATATACAACTAGATTAATAATTTGAGGGAAACATGTATTACATATATTTTCTATGTTCATGATACTTTGAATTATGTTCATGTATATATAGATGTATATATTTATGTCTGTGTGTGCATTGTTTGTTCATGCTATCTACACAATTTGCATCAAAACCTATAAATTACATACATGATGTTCTAGATAAGTTCATCTTTATGTGACTAGTTCTCATCATTTTATGAAAATCATATTAAGTATTGCCACTTACGTCAAAATGTGAAAAAAGCGATATCAAACATCAAGATAACAATGATGGAAGTAGTAGTGATAATTTTCTTCTCATTTCCATCTAGTATAAAATAAATATTGAGTTCAACTCATTAAAAAATTTACTAAAGGTTCTTTTTATTGTATGAGATGAGGGGTCATCCATGAAGATGCAAAGAAGGTTGTAGCATCTTCTGTTTGTCTGTAGCACTCTCTTGAAGGTAAAAACTCACAAACTACAACTAATTAACTGATAGACTTGTGATTCGTACAAATAGATATGTGGAATAGAACACCGTCATTTTATCTTCACATAAAATCCTATTTTATATCCCATACATAGAAATGCATAAAATCAATCCCATATTCATTGAATTTGAGTATTTTTGTGTTTATAAGTTTAATATAACCAAAAGAAAAATATAATAATGTATCCAATGATATTTACTTATTCATTACATTTAGTTCAGATAAATCACTTAGCAATGCTTCACATTGGTTTGGTACAACAAAATAGGGAAATGATATGGGGTTAGGGATACAAGCCCAATGATATTGATTTTCACCCAAAGACTTGTCCCCAATCAATATATTTAATATATTCCTCACTCCAGTTGTATTTTCTTTCTCCAATATCCTCTCTTACTTAAGTTACTTTACCAAAAAAAGAAATTGTTAAAGTTTTTACCCTAATTTCAGTAAACATCAATGTTACCTCTTGCCTATCCATAACCCTCTTCCACCTTCCATTTTGACATGGTTGTGCGGAAGCCCACTACTATGTTGGTATGTATGCCCAGAGAGATAGTCATACGATGATTGCAATGTGGCATCATGTACTTGATTTGATTAATAATAAAGGAAATTCTCATCAATATGTTTGTTCAATTATGAGATGATGGTATAACATGATAGATATCTAAAGAATAATGTTACATGACATGTCTTCAGATTGAGTACCTGAACAATGGGATCATATGTATGATAAGAGTATATACATTCATGTTAAGTCCCTAGTCATATATTATTGTGGAAACAATATATAGGCAATAATAATATATAAATCTAGGATGCATGTTGAGTGATGACAAAGTCTCATTAGTCATGATATATGATATCAAGACAAACACATATGTACTTTTTAGAGATCAATGTACTGGACAGACCCACCATGAGAGTGAAACATGAAAACCATTAAATGGTAGTCAAAATCAGCTCTCACAGTGATAGTGGTGATTGTGGTTCTTAGACCTGAAGTCACTACACTCATCACTTGTCGATCGATGTACTTTGACACCATTCAACACGACCTTGAATAAGAGTTATCTTAAAGGTGGTGCTCGAGTACATTTTGACACATGAGGATTGACTATGAGTGATGTATATGGGATTTGTCCCTCCTACTGGTGTTGATATCCTGGCTACTTGATAAGAGAGAATGAGAAATATATGGCTATACTCATGTGAGTCAATATATAATATGTGAACTCACATGCATCTCAAACAATCTACTCTAGTTCAAGGAACAAGGATTGAATATTAAGAGATGATGATTCCATGACTTGTATTCAATCTAGTTATTAGTGAAAAAGAAACTATATGATCATGATAACACTGATCACAGATATAGGTTGAAGTTGTTCTTCAATTTTCCAATTACTTGGGTAGCGACAATGTGTTGCTAGATATTGATCATTGCTTGTGATGTCATAATCTAGTTATTGAGATTCATTGCCAATGTACTTAGGGATCTATAGGGTAACATGCATATGATTCGCTTGGAATATGAGTTTACTGATGGACAATATTTAACTTAGTTACTAAACTATTTAAATAATCAATTTAAACAACACTATTTGTCAATTGGATGACTCGAGTATCCAATTGACTGACTCGGAATTGCAGTCTATCGAATGAAGTGTCCATTTGACCAATAAAATGATAGTATGATTGGATTAAGGAATTGAAACTGACATCGTGACATGTGTTAATCATCGCATTAAAAGCCAATATGTTTGAAAATATAAGAATAGTCAATCGACCGATTAGAGTGTATAGTCAACTAACTAACATTCCATATGACCAACTGGTGATTCACAATAGCCAAAAATTCATGAAATTATTTTCATCGTGTACCTGGGTTTGTGGAAACCCTAACACATCCACTCCTATAGAAAGGAGGGGGTGATTGAGGCTATCAATACAAATTCTCCGCATCTACATGTTGTGGTGATGTGAGATCTAGAGGCATCTTACTCGTAAAAGGGAGAGATAGTCAAAGAGGAGAAAAGCCAAAGCTGACGCATTGACAACATAAAGGGACAACTCCTTTCCACCAATTCTAGAAGAATGATGTGAAGTTCTAGATGATCTATGTGGACTACATAGTTGTGTGGAGGTTGTTGATATCACTCTGGGAGGATGTCTTCAACCACCATCTTTGGTTCCAGTAGACGATTCAGGGGGGGTCAAGCAAGGGCACACACCCCTCAATTTTTGGATTTTTTAAAGAATTATATAATATATATTTATCATGGTATCACAATAAATAATTATTTTCAGGTGTTATCTACAACACACACTTATACCTATACTGACATATTTTATAGACTTTTAAAGACACATAATATCATTACAAATGTGGTTTAAGTAATAAAATACAAATAGAAACATATGAAAATAAGACAAGTTTCATATAAACCATGACATTTTCTTACATTCATATTTAAAATTTTCATATATATGCATTTATATTAATTATAATAAACATATTGGAAATTATATCACAAACACATAAATTAATGTCAATTTACTGACTATGAATATAACTGTATATATTGATGAAATAAACAACCTAACATGAATAGTTAGTGGTATACTTTATTAGAATGTCAAAATTCTTATATCACATATAAATAATTAAATATATAACAAGTATAGTTACTACATGTTTATATGTGTGTAGTAATTTGTATTGATAATCTAGGATGATTTGTCTCTAATTAAGATATGATACATGCTGAAATAGATAAATTATTACTCAATACTAGTAGTTTCTTTAAGTTTATGGTTTCACGATATATAGTTTATAATGTTGTTAGATACATGTTTTTATATTTTTTGGAACATAAAATGTATTTGATAAAATGATGACAAATATATTATTGTATGAAAAATCCTTTAAAAATATAAATGTAAAATAATACAAAAAGAGTAGAAAATTATTGCATATTATTTATTCTTTATGATATGCCTATCATTTACATGTTGCTTTGTCATTGTTACATTACCTATATTTTACAAAATGTATTGAATCTTAATCATTCATATCTCACTTATTTAAACATTTTGTCTTTTTTAGTATATTCAATATCCAATCATACTTTTATATAAAATTTTGAGCAAATGTTGTTTCTCTAAATTTCACATATTATTTTTATTATAATGTAACAAATAATATATATGGTATTCTATTTATTTTCATCATTAGATAGAAATGTAAATATTTATAATTCAATAATTAATAAAATTTTCGTAAGATGTATTTAATTTTAGATAAAAACAATGAGTTAGTTAATGTCATGGTGCATATCTTGCTTCTCTTAAATTTATTATATTTCTTATATCTCAACTTATATAATATAATTATTACTTGGTATCAGTCTATAATTCAATTTTATTAAATTTTATATTAAAGTTAATTTTGAACTACTATACTTGTGGAAATCATCACATTTGAAAGCATTTACACAATCTTAGAAAATAATAATAGTCCACATATAATGTTGAACATAAAATACATGTTGCTTTGTTAAGATGACAATCATGAAGAACTAATTTAAAGAAGTGGTGGCCTCATACAAGAAAACTTATATATTTTATATGTTAGTGGTTGTGGTTTACAATGCATTCTACTATGTGTAGAATATTTTAAGATACATTATCTTAGTTAATAATATATATATATATATATATATATATATATATATGAGTATTCTAATTATAGTTGGAAATTAGGTAGTCTACAAAGTAGGGAGCTACATCCTCATTTTTTTATTTTCAATGTAATATCCATTTATTATCTTATCCAAGTCAAGATAAAGAGGTTAATAATAAGTCTTTGAGAAAAGTAGGCACTCTCATTGTCTCATAGTAATAATTAAATAATTATTTCACTTATGATGTAAATAAAAATATTAATTTAATATGAACTTTTAATTCCACTTCTTGTGTGCCCCCCCTTCATAATGGGGATGGCTCCACCACTGTGGTTCTAGACTCGAAGGCTGCCACTAATTACTATCTGGGTGCTTCTTGAGTGATGCAGGGTTTTTGAGTCACATTTATAGGCTAATTTTGTACTTATTTTATGCGTTTGTTTGTCATCTTTATGACTATAATGCCATGATTCAATTCATTTAGCCTATAATCATTGTATGCATCAAAGTTATCTTATTTTATCCTATTTTGAATGAATTATTGAATTCCATGGATTAACTTGTGTTTTTATCTCTGTTTCAGGTACTTTATATTCCAGAACATGTCAATACCATCGACAGGTCTGTCGATACTATCGACATTGCAATAGTAACCAAGATGGAGGGAAAGCATCCAGGTCAATACCATCGACCACACTATCGATGGTCTCAATTTTAGCTCGGTAGAAGAAAAGTCAGCACATCGATACTATCGACGATCTGGTCGATAGTATCGAGAAGTCAACAGGTTGATCTCAGTTTTCAAGCAACGTCAGTGCACCCTAAGGTGTCGATAGCATCGACACCCCGTCGATGGTATCCATGCCGTCAGATCAGGACTTTGTTGAGAATTGCCACGATCAAACAGTTGTGATCTTTTGGCGGCCGTAAGTGGTACCTATACCTAAGAAAAGTGGCCCAAAGAATGGGGGAACGTTCTATTCCTCCGCACGAGTTCCGAAGGAGAGGAGAGAAAAGAACAGAGCCTAGAGATATGCCCCAGACGATTCCAGAGCTTTAGACATACAATTCTACCACCGAAAGGTACAAAATGTGCATCTCGAACCGAGGATCATCCGGATCTTCTTCGTTTTAGGGGTTACATCATATTCTCATCCATTTCCCCATGTTTTCCTATTTCTTCTCCATGTGTATCATTGAGATGAACATGCGGGGCTAATCCCCATTGTCCTTAGGACTGAGAGCAGCCTGGGGAATCACTGTATTACAATTTTCCATTGATTATCATAATTTATCTCAATTCTCCCTTATATGTTACGGTGTTTCTATCGCAATTTCCTATGCTTGATCACCATAGTTAATTTTTAATACTGTTAATTACTCTTGACGGAGGATTAGTGGTTAAAAAGGCACAATTAACACATTAACCAATAAATTCCTTTGTAACGACCCACACTTTTGAGTGTCTAAAAGACCTTAAAGTCACAGATCGTTAATCATATACTCCGGGATCAGATTCAAGAAATAATATAGAATAGTAAACAACTTCCATTAATGAAAAAATATTTACATGTTTAAATAAAAAGCTCCTCTAAGGAGTTACATAACTTTTAAACAGAATTAACTTTTACACGTGTGAAGATAAACCATAAAGACTAAACCTTCATGATTAAACGGTAGTTTCTTCAGCATCTTTATCTGTACCCTCATGTCCACGCTATCAAGTATATCTGATACCTAAAACGCTGACAAACAAATACGCGATCAATATATTTCTATACTGGTATGTGGGTTCAAACAATAATCACAAGTACAGATATAAGCAAACATCTTTATCTTGCATGTAAGAATATAAACTTATTTTCATATTCTAACCCTTATCTTGTGTACTACCTCAGGTGTATTCACTGTCCCTCCAGGGATCGTGTGCATTACCCTTAAGATCAGTCTAACCCAGGGTTCAAAATACCATTATTTACTTTACATGATACTCATATGCACTTTATAGTTTGCAAGAACTAAATAAACAAGCAAGCAGTTTATTTGTCATTCAATCTCATCTAGAAACATCGGCAATCTCAGAATTCGATACATGTATTCATAAGCGTAACCACATACCTTTGTCATGCAGAAACCATGCAGAATATATCACATGTACTTTAAGAGTGTATCCAAACATCCAAGCAAAAAGGCATTCAATCTGAAATATACATACTACATATGTGTCACCATGTATTCACGCTACATTAAACAGAGTCTAGATTAGCTCCTAAACTAGGTTTTAGGTTATCTCTCGTTTGGACCAAGGATGAGGGTTACAAACCCTAATTCCATCATATCGTGGTTTCTAAGATTACAATCTCAGTTATGCATATTAGGTGAAACCCTAATCATCAACCTAAGCATAGTAGACTATTCATGATACTCATATCACATTACTAGCCTTAAGATCATAGCAAGATGTCCATGTTGGTTGTAAAACCCTAAAACATCATCTATAAGATTACTAACATGGAATCATCCAATATTAAACATTATCAAGGTTCTAATCATTATATATGGCAAGATCAGGTGTTAGCCTAACATGAATGAATCTATTCAATTACTCATTAGATTAAGCAAAATTTAGGTTTTCCTTTTCATTAAACACATTAGGACATGTATAGCTTATAATTTCGAAACAGGAAGCATATTTAGACTCTAATTATATTGTCTTTGGATTCCTCTGATTTTTCTGATCAATTTTATATATAGTTTCGCTACATTCAGAGTTACCTATCATTATTTATGAATTTTGCAAACTAACCTTATTTGTGCCAATCAGGGCTTGACACATCATCAATTATATGCATATTTCCTTTGTAGTCGAGCCAACATGATTGTCTATAAAAAGACCTCCTTAGCCTCACACCTTACACATGTAGGCAGGGGTATACTTGTCCAAAGATGACGAGGCGTCTTCTCTCACGCGATGAGCCGCTCGCAACCCAACCCCCAGTCGTCGTACGCCTATTGCAACCTCCCGATCGATGAGGAGGGAGATGACGCGTTGGGAACACCAGGCCTCGACAGAGACAACCCATCCCAGCCGCATCGATGGTGACCAGAAACCATGGAGTCACCCTCCCTCTATCATCCTCAGCTGCACCTCCTCCTGACCTTGCTTCCTCGACAACGGAGATGCCACAAAGACAGACCGTCCGGATCATGATTCCCTCCATATCCCAGTCTGGTGCTCGTGATTCTGGTTAGGGACGACCTTTCGGTCTCATTGGTGGGAGGTTGTAGAAGTTAGGGCGATCTTGTTAGCTTGTGGGAATGGATCTGCCAGCGATCGTTAAGGACTGATCACTAGAATTTGTAGGGAAGATGATGCCTTGGCGGTTCCATGTGAAGGCCAGACAGCAGACCATACTTACGGACCTACGACAGTGAAGGTAGGAGGGACCTTAGCGGTTGATTCTGTCAACCACCATAGTGGTGGGGAGGGCTCTCTAAGATGATGATGCCAGCGGCTGGTGTCTCGTGGAGCGCACGCGACCGGTTGGTATCGTCTTCCAGTCATGAAAGGTGAAGGAGGGAAATGGGGTTTCCTTCCTAATATATACATGGGTTCGAGACCATCCCTGGCCCTCCGACGACCAGATATGGTAGGTGTTTTAAACCCATCAACCACAGACTACCAAAGGTTTCGAACTCCCATAACTCGTGGCCATATATACTAAATCAAGAACCATTAATATAGTAATCCTTCCTTGTATGTACTTGGGCAATCCCTTAGGCACAAAGGAACTTCAGGACTTTTAAGGAAGGAGTAACTTGTGCGACACGTATCAGACTATTGCTCAAAGTACATTCTTTGACTTAAAATATAGATTATTCTTCTATCTCTTTCTCTTGATATATCCTTAAACCAATTATAATAACTCATTAATATTTTTCCACATTTATCCACTTTGTGGGGTTTTATTTAAATATCTTTCCACATCTGTAAACTTGCTCCTTTCTAACATTATTTTAAAAGAAACCATTTTAAATATGATAAAACTCACAATATTCATTGTCTTTCCGAAAGTAATTCAAATATATCTTCTTTATTTGATAATTGGCACCATCTAATATTATGGGAACACGAAGAAGAATCTATTTCTTCTTTTTCTTTAAAACAAGCTTCATATTTTCTTTAGGAAACTTACACATTGTTCCATTATTTCACTTTCAAGAAAAAGGTGGATAATCCTTTAACTAATTATCTAAGCTACATATTGTCTTGGATTATCTGAGAAATCCTCTCATTATCTTATATTGTATTTATCCTTAAACATACCAAAAAGGAAACTCAAGGTAACACTATTTGGTATCCCAACCATTGTGTTTCCAATAATGGAAAGACAAGTATTCTTTTAACTATCTAACACATTATACACTTTATTCTCCTTTGGAAAACATTTATCAATATCAAAAGTAATTACTATTTATTAATGCATGAATTCCTTTTATCTATTTGTCTTGTACTACAAGCACTTCTGCGACAAAGGCAATTAACATTACTATTCCACCAATAAAATTATTGAGGAATTATCAATTTAATTCATGCATCATATTTTATAGTTTAATTTTACCAACATTTGAGGATATTACATTCACCCCTCCTTAAAATGAATTTTGTCCTCAAAATTCACACCCAAAAGAAAATGGTGGATTATAACTCCTCTCAGTTTCAAGTCTTAGGGTTAGCACCCTACTTAGACATCTTTACATATGTTATTATGCAAATTCCACACATTAAGACTAAGATTGGTACTTGAATTCAATTCAATGTATATCTCCATCTTTAGTATACACATCTTATCATCACTTGATGATTTCATTCTTATTTGTGATTTCATTACTACTTGGTGATTTCTCTTTTCACCTAGGTTTCCAACCTATTACACATTATTTTCACATAAGGGTGAGGTAACACCTCTAACCCTAGTTCATGTCATTACTCATTCAAAGTAGTATATTCATCCTCTTTATCTTAATTTTAAGCATAATGTATGTCTATCCATTCTCCCTCCCTCATAATGAGATGAAATAAGCATTTGGCTACAGCCCAAATACAAAGTTCATTCCATTCCAAGAGAGGAGATAGTACATCCACAAATTACCTTTCAATTTCACATATTAAGTTGAATCATACTCGGTATGACTCTAAACTTACTTTTTCTTAATTATATAGCATTTTTAAACTCCATGAATTCAAGTATCCCTTTTCTTACACTTAGGTTAGGGCACAACTTCTCTCAAGTTTTCATGACTTCCTATAACTTTTATATTTACATCTCATGTATCATTATGAGCCTTAGACAAATCCTTGAGGTCTCTAGGGGTATAGGTACTTTTGGAGTGATCTCATCCTTATGCATCAAGAGAGTGCCTTTCATATTCACCCATTAGGCTACATGATCCTCATAGAGGTAGATAATCTCCTGAATCATGTACCTTGGATAAACCTAGATGTTACCTCCTAACCACATGGTCTTGTACATTCAGGGAACAATCAACTCCTAACCCATCGATCCAATGTACCTTTAATACACCCTACTTGACCCTAGGATTGCTTTAGGACTCTACCCTCCCTAAGGGTTTCTTTTGAGATGTCATATCTTTTAAGCACATTATTCTCTTATTTAATTCTTTAACCAGGATTGCCTTCATTTCTCTCTTTTGAGTACACATAATGCAGTGTCGTCCCGTCATTGGGCTCGGGCCACCTACCCTCCAGGGCTTGGTTCCATGTCGGTCTTCCCTCCTGGGCTTGACCTCTCTGATCTTCCCCTCCAGGGGCTTGATCCTAAATAACTGCATTGTGGACTTAGGCCACCTTCCCTCCTAGGCTTGGTGCCTGCTTGGTCTTCCCTCCTGGGCTTGACCTTTTCATGACCTTCCCTCCTGGGCTTGGTCGTCCACTTAGGCCACCTTCCCTCCTGGGCTTGGTGCCTTACTGGTCTTCCCTCATGGGCTTGACCAATTGTGTCACTCAGAGTTGGCATCCTTGGGTTCAAAGAATTTAACTGCTTCCATTTTTTTTATATCTTTAACTCTTCACTACTCTAGGTGAGGATTAAGGTTATCTCAATACTTAATTACATTTATTCACTTACCTTTTAAGGGAAAGTCCTAGCCTAGGGTGCCTTCTTGGCTCATAGGAGGGGGTTAGGCTCTCTAGCCACAACCTGATCCCAAGATCTAGGTTTTACCTCCCTCATAGGTCATCTTCCCACTCTTGGGTTGACCCACCCCAGGTTGTCTTACTAACCCTAAAGGTTTTGTAGATATCTCTTTGTTTTCATTGAGTATAACTTTTATCATTATAACATATCAACCCATGTTTTCTCAATTTCTAGAATACCCCCTCATGGTTTCTGTTCATTCAATGAACTTGGGTCACCTTCCCTCCAGGGCTTGGTGCTACCTCGGCCTTCCCCTCTAGGGGCTTGGCCACCATCACTAAACTTCTAGAGTCAACATGAGGAGTTTAAGAAAGTTATATTCCAACTTTTCATTTTCTGATATATTCAACTATTGGGTTTTTATATCTCTTAAGACCTATCACATAAGTTTTATGCTCCTCATGCACACATCCATGGGAGATTGGGTTACCTAAACCATCCCTTATCTTTCGTATTCATTATTTCAAGTTTCACATGGGCAGTGTCCCATACCACCACACAATGTTGATTACTGATTTTATGTTTCACATGGGTAGTGTCTCATACCACCACACCATGTTGATTACCAATTTTAAGTTTCACATGGGTAGTGTCCCATACCATCACACCATGTTGATTACCGATTTAAAATTTTCACATTTTAATTCCCTTATTAATATTTTCTTTTCAAAGATTTTTAAGAAAGAGATGAGAAGTAGATGAAATGTGAGATGAGAAACCTAGAAGACACATTAAGCTTTACTAATTTTTCTCTTAAATTTTCTAAGGATGATTTGAAATTATAAACTATTAAGTATTAGTTGATGAATCTGTGCTATGATACCAAATGTAACAACCCGCACTTTTGAGTGTCTAAAAGACCTTAAAGTCACAAATCGTTAATCATATACTCTGGGATCAGATTCAAGAAATGATACAGAATAGTAAACAACTTCCATTAATGAAAAAATATTTACATGTTTAAATAAAAATCTCCTCTAAGGAGTTACATAACTTTTAAACAGAATTAACTTTTACATGTGTGAAGATAAACCATTAAGACTAAACCTTCATGATTAAACGGTAGTGTCTTCAGCATCTTTATCTGTACCCTCATGTCCACGCTATCAAGTATATCTGATACCTAAAACGCCGACAAACAAATACGCGATCAATATATTTCTATACTGGTACGTGGGTTCAAACAATAATCACAAGTACAGATATAAGCAAACATCTTTATCTTACATGTAAGAATATAAACTTATTTTCATATTCTAACCCTTATCTGGTGTACTACCTCAGGTGTAATCACTGTCCCTCCAGGGCTCGTATGCATTACCCTTAAGATCAGTCTAACCTAGGGTTCAGAATACCATTATTTACTTCACATGATACTCATATGCACTTTATAGTTTGCAAGAACTAAATAAACAAGCAAGCAGTTTATTTGTTGTTCAATCTCATCGAGAAACATCGACAATCTCGGAATTCGATACATGTATTCATAAGCGTAACCACATACCTTTGTCATGCAGAAACCATGCAGAATATATCACATGTACTTTAAGAGTGTATCCAAACATCCAAACAACAAGGCATTCAATCTGAAATATACATACTACATATGTGTCACCATGTATTCACGCTATATTAAACAAATCTAGATTCGCTCCTAAACTAGGGTTTAGGTTATCTCTCGTTTGGACCAAGGATGAGGGTTACGAACCCTAATTCCATCATATTGTGGTATCTAAGATTACAATCTCACATATGCATATTTGGTGAAACCCTAAGCATCAACCTCAACATATTAAACTATTCATGATACTCAGATCACATTACTAGCCTTAAGATCATAGCAAGATGTCCATGTTGGTTGTAAAACCCTAAAACATCATCTATAAGATTACTAACATGGAATCATCTAATATTAAACATTATCAAGGTTATAATAATTATACATGGCAAGATTAGGTGTTAGGCTAACATGAATGAATCTATTCAATTACTCATTAGATTAAGCAAAATTTAGGTTTTCCTTTTCATTAAACACATTAGGACATGTATAGCTTATAATTTCGAAACATGAAGCATATTTAGACTCTAATTATATTGTCTTTGGATTCCTCTAATTTTTCTGATCAATTTTATATATAGATTCGCTACATTCAGAGTTACCTATCATTATTTATGAATTTTGCAAACTAACCTTATTTGTGCCAATCAGGGCCCGACACGTCATCAATTATATGAATATTTCCTTTGTAGCCGAGCCAACATGATTTTCTGTAAAAAGACCTCCTTAGCCTCACACCTTACACATGCAGGCAGGGGTATACTTGTCCAGAGATGACGAGGCGTCTTCTCTCATGCGATGAGCCGCTCGCAACCCAACCCCCAGTCATCGTACGCCTGTTGCAACCTCCTGATCAACGAGGAGGGATATGAGGCATTAGAAACACCAGGCCTCGATGGAGACAACCCATCCCAGCTGCATCGGTGGTGACCAGAAACCATGGAGTCACCCTTCCTCTTTCATCCTCATCTGCACCTCCTCCTGACCTTGCTTCCTCGACAACAGAGATGCCACAAAGACGGACCGTCGGGATCGTGATTCCCTCCATATCCCAGTCTGGCGCTCGTGATTCTGGTTAGGGACGACCTTTCGGTCTCACTGGTGGGTGGTTGCAGAAGTCAGGGCGATCTTGTTAGCTTGTGGGAGTGGATCTGCCAGCGGTCATCAAGGACTGATCACTGCAATCTGCAGAGAAGATGATGCCTTGGCGGTTCCATGCGAAGGCCAGACAGGAGACCATACTTACAGACCTACGATAGTGAAGGTAGGAGGGACCTTAGCGGTCGATTCTATCAACCACCACAGTGGCGGGGAGGGCTCTCGAAGATGATGATGCCGGCGGCTGGCATCTCGTGGAGCGCACACGATAGGTTGGTCTCGTCTTCCAGTCATGAAAGGTGAAGGAGGGAAATGGGGTTTCCTTCCTAATATATACATGGGTTCGAGACCATCCCTGGCCCTCCGATGACCAGATATGGTAGGTGTTTTAAACCCATCAACCACGGACTACCAAAGGTATCAAACTCCCATAACTCGTGGCCATATATACTAAATCAAGAACCATTAATATAGTAATCCTTCCTTGTATGTAATTGGGCAATCCCTTAGGCACAAAGGAACTTGTATCAGACTATTGCTCAAAGTACATTCTTTGACTTAAAATATAGATTATTCTTCTATCTCTTTCTCTTGATATATCCTTAAACCAATTATAACAACTCATTAATATTTTTCCACATTTATCCACTTTGTGGGGTTGTATTTAAATATCTTTCCACATCTATAAACTTGCTCCTTTCTAACATTATTTTAAAAGAAACCATTATAAATATGACAAAACTCACAATATTCATTGTCTTTCTGAAAGTAATTCAAAGATATCTTCTTTATTTGATAATTGGCACCATCTAATATTATGGAAACACGAAGAAGAATCTATTTCTTCTTTTTCTTTAAAACAAGCTTCCTGTTTTCTTTAGGAAACTTACACATTGTTCCATTATTTCACTTTCAAGAAAAGGTGGATAATCCTTTAACTAATTATCTAAGCTACATATTATCTTGGATTATCTGAGAAATCCTCTCATTATCTTATATTGTATTTATCCTTAAACATACCAAAAAGGCAACTCAAGGTAACACTATTTGGTATCCCAACCATTGTGTTTCCAATAATGGAAAGACAAGTATTCTTTTAACTATCTAACACATTATACACTTTATTCTCCTTTGGAAAACATTTATCAATATCAAAAGTAATTATTATTTATTAATGCATGAATTCCTTTTATCTAATTCTCTTGTGCTACAAGCACTTCAGCGACAAAGGCAATTAACATTACTATTCCACCAATAAAATTATTGAGGAATTATCAATTTAATTCATGCATCATATTTTATAGTTTAATTTTACCAACATTTGAGGATATTACATTCACCCCTCCTTAAAAGGAATTTTGTCCTCAAAATTCACACCCAAAAGAAAAATGTGGATGATAACTCATCTCAGTTTCAAGTCTTAGGGTTAGCACCCTACTTAGACATCTTTACATATGTTATTATGCAAATTCCACACATTAAGACTAAGATTGGTACTTGAATTCAATTCAATGTATATCTACATCTTTAGTATACACATCTTATCATCACTTGATGATTTCATTCTTATTTATGATTTCATTACTACTTGGTGATTTCTCTTTTCACCTAGGTTTCCAACCTATTACACATTATTTTCACATAAGGGTGAGGTAACACCTCTAACCCTAGTTCATGTCATTACTCATTCAAAGTAGTATATTCATCCTCTTTATCTTAATTTTAAGCATAATGTATGTCTATCCAATCTCCCTCCCTCATAATGACATGAAATAAGCATTTGGCTGCAGCCCAAATACAAAGTTCATTCCATTCCAAGAGCGGAGATAGTACATCCACACATTACCTTTCAATTTCACATAGTAAGTTGAATCATACTCGGCATGACTCTAAACTTACTTTTTCTTAATTATATAGCATTTTTAAACTCCATGAAGTCAAGTATCCCTTTTCTTACTCTTAGGTTAGGTCACAACTTCTCTCAAGTTTTCATGACTTCCTATAACTTTTATATTTACATCTCATGTATCATTATGAGCCTTAGACAAATCCTTGAGGTCTCTAGGGGTATAGGTACTTTTGGAGTGATCTCATCCTTATGCATCAAGAGAGTGCCTTTCATATTCACCCATTTGGCTACATGATCCTCATAGAGGTAGCTAATCTCCTGAGTCATGTACCTTGGATAAACCTAGTTGTTACCTCCCGACTACATGGTCTTGTGCATTCAGGGAACAATAAACTCCTAACCCATCGGTCCAATGTACCTTTAATACACCCTACTTGACCCTAGGATTGCTTTAGGACTCTACCCTCCCTAAGGGTTTCTTTTGAGATGTCATATCTTTTAAGCACATTATTTTCTTTTTTAATTCTTTAACCAGGATTGCCTTCATTTCTCTCTTTTGAGTACACATAATGCAGTGTCGTCCCATCATTGGGCTCAGGCCACCTTCCCTCCAGGGTTTGGTGCCATGTCGGTCTTCCCTCCAGGGCTTGACCTCTCTGATCTTCCCATCCAAGGGCTTGATCCTAAACAACTGCATTGTGGACTTAGGCCACCTTCCCTCCTAGGCTTGGTGCCTGCTTGGTCTTCCCTCCTGGGCTTGACCTTTTCATGACCTTCCCTCCTGGGCTTGGTCGTCCACTTAGGCCACCTTCCCTCCTGAGCTTGGTGCCTTACTGGTCTTCCCTCCTGGGCTTGACCAATTGTGTCACTCAGAGTTGGCATCCTTGGGTTCAAATAATTTAAGTTCTTCCATTTTTTTTATATCTTTAACATTTGTGGAGAACTATGATATGGTGAATGTGGATAGGTTCCCATAGGAAGCCATTTATTTGAAATTATTTCCATCTTCTCTAGAAGGAAACGCAAGGGAGTGGCTCCACAATTTGGATGATGAATAGGTAGAATCATGGGATATGATGATTGAGGTGTTTTTTGTAAGGAATTTTCTGCCCCAAAAGAAAAATGATCTCGTGAGGAGGATCCACAATTTCAAACAGTAGGCCGGAGAGATATACTCAGAGACATGGGAGTGTTTCAATATCATGCTACGGAAATGCCCACATCATGGGCTGGATTTAGAAACCCAAGTGAAGATCTTTTATTTTTCTCTTAATGAACATGATAGGAGTAATCTAGACTCAGCTGGAACATGGTTCTTTCTAAACAACAAAGGTTCCAAGTGTCGAGAGATTTTAAAGAATATGGCTAAGAAGTAGTCTTGGGGTGAAAGAGATGCTCCAGAATAGGTCAAAGGTGTAGGGGAAGAAAAGGTCATTAAAGAATTAAATGAGAATATGGACTTGATAGTGAAGAGGCTTTTAGAAAAAGATGATGAAGGGTCTAATGATGTAGCACATGCAAAGTTCATGCACCAACAAGGCTACGGGAACAATGCTTATTCATGGAGGAAGGACAAGAAATTCTCATGGAAGGATCCAAACAATTTTCTGCAGGATCCGGATCAGAAGTCACAACCTAGTATGGAGGACAAAAGTAATGAGTTGCACAACCAAGAGATTAAGAAAAATCAAGAGTTGATGAGCAGATTCGACAAGAAAATTAATTCACAAGGAGAGTTTATGAATCAGTTCGAGCAGACTTTACAGAGCCATGGTGCACAATTGAGGATGCTAGAGAAGACCATAACCCAAATTGCAACTGAGGTGGCTTCCATGAAGCAAATCACTCAACAAAAACTAGCTGGGAATGCATAGCCCACTCAACTACATCAGTAGGTTACATATATATCAGTCAAAAAGGGGCCAGAGCTTCCAGTTGAGGAGATACATGAGCGGAGTATTATGCATATAGACTTGGAGGATAAACCCAAAGTTCCATACCCTCAAAGTTTATATGAATTGCCAGGAGGATGTAGGACGCCAGTCTAATCACTCTAGGATGCCACCACTGTCATGCCCACACCTCAGATTTCTGAAGAGACTCCAATACCAAAAGAGCAGGTGAAAGATTTACTTCGTAGTGGAGCAACCACTATCAATAAGGAGAAGTAGCCACAAGTCATGCCATCCACGGATGATGTGCCAAATCCTATCTTAGAAGGTGGCGTTGAAGCAAACTTAGGGGAGGAGACCCCTAAAGTTCCATATACGCCACCGCACAAGTGCATAAAGGAGCTAATCGTGCCATTCGCAGATAGTCTGAAGCCGAGGAAAGAGCAAAAGCACTTAAAGAAATTTCTTGAGATCTTCCTGAAGCTCCACATTAACATTCCATTAGTGGAGGCTATAGAGAAAATTCCTTCATATGGAAGATTCATGAAGGACATCATCAACAAGAAATGACAGATCAAAGATATTGATGTTGTGTTTGTTGATGAAATAGTGAGTTCTATAATCCAAGGAAGGCTACCAAGGAAGAGGAGAGATCCAGGATGTTTCTACATCCCATGTTCCATAGGTGGCCAACATTTTCCACAAGCAAAGTGTGACTCAGGAGAAGGCATTAATCTTATGCCACTTGCCACTTTTCAAAAGTTGGGATTGAAGAATCCAACACAAACTTCCATGAAAATTGAGTTGGCGGATGTATCCATTGTGAAGCCAAAAGGTATATGTGAGGACGTGCTAGTCAAAGTCGACAAATTCATATTCCCTATTGACTTTGTGATCATGGTCATGAATGAGCTGGAAGGATGTGAGATATTAATTGGAAGGCCGTTCCAAGGTATAGTTGATGTAATCACTACCATTAGGCGAGGTTACTTGACACTTGGGATTGGTGATGATAGAGTTGAATTCAAATTGCCAAATGAATCATTAGAGACATCCCTTGACAACCCAGGTTGAAGGTATCCTTATGTCAAGGCTAGGACATTAAACAAGGGAGCTTGTTGGGAGGCTACCCAACTTTAGGTTTATTTTATGTTTGGTTATGTTCTTTTATGTTTATGTACTTATGTTTTGCTTAGGTTTTGATATTTTTTGTTAAAATGATACCCTGATGCGTGCATTTAGTGTGCATGACTAGAGCTTGGTTGATAGTATCGACATCATTGTCGATAGTATCGACTCAGGCTCAGTAAGACGGCTATAACAATCTTCAACACGTCGATACCATTGACGGACCCGTCCATAGTATCGACACTGGGTCAGGTGGCTACAGGTGGAAAAGGTCGATTCTATCGACTCATGGTCAATACCATCGAGTTTATTGGAGATATTTAGAATTTTTCTTATCAAGTTTGTCGATACCATCGATACCCTCATCGATAGTATCGACAACTACTGCCTTCAGCAGTAGCAATCGATGGTCATCGATACCAGCAACCCTCGAGTTTCACTGTTGCATCGATACCATCGACAGACTATCAATAGTATCGACACACCGACAACATTGGCCACCGCCGATGCCGCCTACCGACCTGAAATTTCAGGGGTAGTATCCTACTTGGGACCCCACCCCGTTCCCTCCACCACTACCACAGTAGAGGGTATCATTGTTCCACCTCTTAAGTCTGGGTTTTGACTATGAGGCCATAGTCTAATTCAAGCTTAGGGGGGTGCTGGAACATCATTTATCTAGCTTCTATTTCACTTTTATTTTAGCATTTGTTTTTACTTTTGAAAATTTAGTAATCTTTGTTTCTAGGATTTACTATTTTCTAGGATCCACTATCTATCTAGTGTAATCAGTGGAGTCTAATGTAATTGAATGTCAACTCGATGTTTTCATTTGGGGGTTTGTGAGAAAATGAATTTAAATGAAAAATCTTTAAGAAATTGTAAGCGTGTCTTGTGAGAACTTGAGGACATCCCTTATGGAACTCATTGGGTAGGTCAACTTTAAAACTTTTGAACATGATTGATATGGATGTTGAGCATGAACTGACCAAATGTTAATGTGACTTAAATTAAATGAGAGAGAGAAATCCCTTGATTAATTGGTACACAAGTCAGTAAGGAGGGATATATAATTTTTTCTGAAGGTTCTGTCAATTAGTATTGTGATCTGATCCACCACAATTTAATTTCCTCTCCACCATAAGAACTAGAATTACATTATTGTATCTCACTCTTTGATTGCATCCCGTGTAGATAGGTCTTGCATTACAATTTTTTTCGCATATTTTTGCATGAAATGAAAAAAATAGATAGAGTAGTATACTTGCGCTTCATCCTTAGGTGCATGTCATAGTAGTTGCATAATTGTCATTATGTAGTTGCATTCGTAGCTTTTGAGCATATAGTACATCATGTGTCTTATGTTATTCTAAAAACATTAAAGGTGGTGAATTTGTTCCGTACAATGTGAATAGAAAGCATCAAATGTACAAGTTAAGAAAAAAAGAAGAAGGAAGCCTGACAAATAATCCATTGTCATTTATGAAAATGAGGGATTGAAAAAAAAAACTGAAAAAATAAGATTGAAAAGTAAGTATGAATAAGAGGGAGAAAGGAACATGTTCTCATCCACATATCAAGTAGAATAAGCACATGTTGTAGCTTTCTTAGATATTCCATCTCACCTTGAGACAGAATGATAGTGCATGCACCATTCCACCAAAAATGTAGCATTAGGACATTTTCATTTGCATTCGCATCATGATTGGTCATTCATTTTTCTTTGCATGATCGACTATACTGTGCTTCCATTTCTTCCACGGCCACCCATTCTATCCACCCGTTGCTCTAAGTGGTAGGCCACCCATGATTTTCTCCTCATTCATGTACATCAGGAGAGCTGCTTCCATTTAGATGGTAGTTAGAGAAAATGAGCGATGTAAATAGGAGATCACAAGATGCACCAAGCCTGAACCTGAGGATTTTATTATATTAACTGCTTTACTTGATAGTGTTCATGATATTGGGATGGAGATATATCATGAATGATTATTGTCGCCTAAAGGGTAGTTATCGTTCTGTGGTTGGTAAGGGCTGGTATGTGTTTTGCAGGTGGGAATCATACTGAGATATCATTCATGAGATTATGTTATTTAGTTGACCCTCTCAATTATATTTTATAGTTTTGTGCTCGAGGACAAGCAAGATTCAAGCTTAGGGAGTTTGATACAGGGTTTTTGAGTCACATTTATAGGCTAATTTTGTACTTGTTTTATGCGTTTGTTTGTCATCTTTGTGACTATAATGACATGATTCAATTCCTTTAGCCTATAATCATTATATGCATCAAAGTTATCTTTTTTATCCTATTTTTAATGAATTACTAAATTCCATGGATTGACTTGCGTTTTTCTCTCTATTTTAGGTACTTTATATTCCAGATGTTGTCGATACCATCGATAGGTTTGTCGATACTATCGACAAGGCAACAGTAACCAAGACGGAGGTAAATCATCCAAGTCGATACCATCGACCACACTATCGATGGTCTCAAGATTAGCTCAATTGAAGAAAAGTCAGCACGTCGATACTATCGACGATTTGGTCGATAGTATCAAGAAGTCAATAGGTTGAACTCAGTTTTGAAGCGACGGAAGTGCAACCTAAGGTATCGATAGCATCGACACCCCGTCGATGGTATCGACGCCGTCGGATCAGGACTTTGTTCAGAATTGCCACAATCAAATGGCTGTGATCTTTTGGCAGCCATAACTGGTACCTATACCTAAGAAAAGGTGGCCCAAAGTGAGGGGGGACATTCTATTCCACCGCACGAGCTCCGCTGGAGAGGAGAGAAAAGAACGGAGCCCAGAGCTACACCTCAGATAATTCTAGAGCTACAAACGGACACAATTCTACTATCGGAAGGTTACAGAATGTGCATCTCGCACCGAGGATCATCCAGATCTTCTCCATTTCAGGGGTTACATCATATTCTCATTTGTTTCCCCATGTTTTCTCTTCCTTCTCCCTGTATATCATTGAGATGAACATTGGGGGCTAATCCCCATTGTCCTTCAAACCGGGAGTAGCCTGGAGAATCGCTGTATGACAATTTTCCATTGACTATCATAATTTGTCTCAATTCTCCCCGATATGTTATCGTGTTTCTATCGCAATTTGCTATACTTGATCATCATAGTTAATTTTTAATATTGTTAATTGCTCTTGACAAAGGATTAGTGGTTAAAAAGGCATGATTAACACATCAACCAATAAATTCCTTAGACAAGGTAATGTACGGTTAATGGTAGATTCCCAGAGAATTTATTAACACACTTAGATATAGGGTATAAGTTACTACTGGCATGGAACTGACCTAGAACTAGGTGGTGAATTGTATTGCAAAAGCAAGCAATTTTAACAACAGGCCATAATCAGGGATAAGACACACATTATGTTAGTTGTGTAGAATTGCATGCAACGAGACCTCGTGGTGAAACTGTAACCCTAAGGATTCCCTTTCCATTTGACTAAACTAAACTTTTCATCATCGCTCGCTTTTGTTTTGTCTTTGTTTTATTTTAATTTTGTTTTAAAACCAATAATCAACTTTTCCAATTGGTCTAGCTGATCGCGATGAGTTAGTAGTAGTCTACTAAAATTTATGTTTTCCTGAGTTCGACTCGGGCCTCACAAGGCCTATATTACTTCGATACGTGTACTTGCATTTAACGTATGGATCAAGCATGTCATTGAGAAAGAAGTATAATTGAGAAAGGACTATCGTTGAACTTACTCCAGGACTAGGTACATGCCTTGCATCTTCCTTCCCTTTCATAGTTCTTGACACGAACTACTTGTATACATGGAATATGTCAAATTTTTTTTCATTTCTATCTGAAAAACTACTAGAGGGGGGGGTGAATAGAGTTTTTGAATTATTTTAACAATTTATTGAATTCAAACAACCACAATTGAAATTGGAAGAAAGAGACATGTGTTTAGAGTAGTTCCAACTATAGAAAATACTATAGTTGTCAGTCCACTACCCGGTTGCTTACCCAACCGGGATTTGAAAGTATTTATTTTATTACCTCTCGAGGATTTATACAAAATACAATACTTTCCTTTACACCCTTTGAACAGCCTTCACTTGAAGTAGGTGCACCAACTTTGAGGTAGCCTTCTTTGAAGTAACTCCAAGCTCCCCCTTGAAGTAGCCTTCCTCTCTAGAAGTAACCTCCCGTTGCACCAGCCTTATGAAGTAGCTCAAAGTCTCCTTCTTCGCCAAGAAGATCTTCACCCTCTCCAATCCGCAGCCTCCAACCTAGGAGTAGCAAGGAGAGTACAAACAATAATAGGGAACAAGAAAGAAAACGGAAATTACAACTTATCCTTTGTAGCCCAAGGCTTGATTTGCCTAGATCAAGCGTATAGATCTCCTAACCAAGTATGTGAACTTGTGATTGCAGTGGGTAGGAGATACTAGCCTATAGGACACGAATTATGAGCTAAGGAATGAAATGGCCAATTGTCACAATGCTCAAATTGCTTACAAACAGATTGCACAAAGTATGCCCAAGGATTTCTCAAGTGTAGCAAGTGTAAACAAGTGAGTATGAGTGTCCTATGGCTTGTCCAATTTATAGGAATGGCCTAAGGATGCTTAAGGACGTTCTAGACAACTTCTAGGGGTTTCTAAGTGCTTAACTAGTCGTTAGGTACAAAGTTGTTGCTTTAACAACGGCTAATTAATTAATTCTGCAGTTGCTGTCAGAGACAATCTCGGTCGAGGAATGGTCGACCGAGACACCTACTCGGTCGAACTTTTGTCGACCGACAGGCACTCTGGAACAAGTGATTTGCAACGTCTTTCTCCAACTGCCAACTAACTTGTCTATTGTGTCTAACGGCTACTTTGGATCTTTCTCAGTCGAGAAGATTGTCGATCGAGAGTGTCTCGGTCGAGGAGTTTGTCGACCGAGATTGATCTTGTTTCAATGTTTCAATTTAGGCACTAATTATATGTATGAGTGTGCTTATGTGATCTTATTTGAATGGGATGACATGTCTAACTGTGGTGTTTAGCTAGGGAGAATCTAACGCTTGATTTACATGCAATTCTAAGTACTTGTACATTATATTTTTGTACAAGTTTTTACAACAGTGATTACATTGCATGAAAATATAAATATGTAAGCTTGTGGATTTTCCCTTGTTGCTTTGTCATCCTGCACACTCAAGTAGCTCGTTAGATTAATAAGAATGAAATGTTTGTCATAATCAAAACAAAGGGATTAATAGATGTCCATTTAGCCAACAATCTCCCCCTTTTTGAAGATGACAAACATTTCCAAAATATAAAAATAAAGGAAATATAAACCATATGAGTTTCATACCTTTAGATTACCTTTTGTAGATTTTCCTCTTGTTTATAAAATGTGTGCTTATTATTCCCCTTGAATTATGGAACATGAAATCCAATTCACTAGGGAATATAGCAACTTTCAATGTAAAGCCAAGAGTTTATTTATGAAACTCATTGATTGAGTTTTTCAAAGTTTTAGTTTTATATTTATTTCTCCCCCTTTGTCATTTCAAAAAGATATCCGTTTAGAAATAAAAACTCCCCCTTAATTAGATGTCCCAACAAATCTAATGAAAAAGATGTCCATTTAAAAGCCAAAATATCATGATGTAAATAAGAGTTTTTGTTTAAGTAGCACAAATATCAAAGAAAACATCTTACAAAGGAGTGATAAGCAATTGCTTCCTAATTTTGTTAAATTGATCTAGTGGAAGCGGTTTTGTAAAAATATCAGCCAATTTATCTTCCGTATCAACATGATGAAGGGAAACATGATTCTTGGTTTAAAATTTCATTGATTTGCAAATATATTCAGATTTAATGCAGACTTGACAACAGAAACCTGCTCGGTCGACGATCTCTCGACCGATAGTGTTCTCGGTCGAACAGTTTCTCGACCGAGAATGTGTCTGGATTTGTTTCATAACTGTTTTAAGTAATTGTGTCATAGATCCTTGTCAATTTAGCCACAATTTTAAAGATTGCATTTTTTTATTTATTACTCCCCTTATTTTGTATGCTCTACAATGATGATCTTATAATCCATATTTTGAAGATGTCGCATATGCTCTTTAGAAAAATATCCATTGGAATCAAGTAAAGATGACCAATTTCATTAAAAGCATGTATTACAAGCATAGAAAGATAGACACATCATATAGATATGACCCATTTATTACAATCATTCAAAAGAAATTATTACAATTAATATAACTCCAATATTTACTGGAAAGACTTAAGAATTACATCAATGTCAGGGTCTTTCCCAAGAAAAGGCTCAGCTCCATAATACTAGACCAAAGTTTGCCACTCCAGAGCACCTGTCTTGGTTAAGGCATATGCCTCCAAGAAGGTTGGAACACGATCAAATCGGAAATGAGCAGCAATATCTTGTAGTTGCATTGATGAAAACTGAGTATGTGTGAGGTCTGTAGATGGTGGAGGTGGAGGTTGATAGTAGTTATAAGATGGGTTATATGGATTGAGCATGCCAGGATTTAAAGAATAAGGATATTCATCTGGTTGGTTTGGAGAAAGAGTTTGCATTCTTTGGTTTAGATAAGTCATGGCATGATGGTTATAATCTAGTTGTTTACTAAGATGATATTGTGACCCAGCAACATAGGTTAGAGTGTTTTGGATGGGGTCATAGGGTAGGCTACTAGGAGGTGGAGGTGGTATATCTTGTGCAGATGTTTCTCCTTCTACCCTAGCCCTCTTATGACCGAAATCAATCCCCATTTTTTCTACGGTATTCTTACTTATTTTTTGTGGTCTACGCTCACATGTATATCCCATATCCTCAAGTTGGGTCTTAAGGAAATGTTGAGTAATTTGGCATACAAAATCAGCATATGGAGGATTGCCAGAAAACTCAAGCATGTTTTTAAGAATGATGCGGATAAAATTTGTGGGAATACGTTGGATAATGGCATATATTAGACACATACAAAAAATAGGAACTTCAGATTTATTGGCTCTAGGATGTATGTTTGTGGAAACAATAAGGTTTACAATCCTAGCAGCTGGTTTGAGATTTATAGCATAGTATGTGTCTCTATCTTCGTGACAGGTTGTATTGGATTTAAAAATGGTCCTTTTGATGTCACTAAGACTAACGGTATGGTCATCTTGGGAAAATTGGTTAAGGGGGTTTCCAGAAGTAAGGTCAAGGGTGTCTTGATATTCGTCTATGTCAATATCTAGCATGTCAAGAATATCCCCTTCAGTAAATCGGAAGCTATGCCCATTGACCATAATATAGAAGAAGATGGTTTCATTTTCAGAGTGGGAAATGAGGTTTGCATAGAATTCATTCACTACCTTGATGGAATAGGAAGGGAAAGAAGGGTTGATGAATTCTTTTAACTTTTGCACTTCAAAAAGGTCCTCCAAGTCGACGATGTTGAGGAAGTCCATAACTTCAACTGGTCGTCGTGGGAGAGGAGCTTTGGAGGAAATCCGTAGATATCGATCACCAGGATCTCCATCGACGAAGGCAATGTCGTTGATGATCGTCAGTGGTGGAGTAGCTTCCCGAGCTTCCCTTCCTTTCCTGCCGGCGACCTTCTTCTTTCCACGAGCAGATGATGAGGCCATTGTGTTGCTTGAAGGTGGAGAAGAAGCAAGGATGGCTTGTGGATGAGGATGCTAAAGAGTTGCACAAAAATGCACTAGAGAGAGCCTATGGAAGCAAGAGTATGCAAGTGTGAGGAAGTGACCCGTTTTTGGTTCCTTTTATAACAATCCAGCGACCTGGTCGGTCGACGATTCGTCGACCGAGCATCCGCAACGGTCATGTTGCAGACGCGCCACTCGGCTCCCCAACGGTAAAATTTACAACGGTCATATAACAGTCATAACGGTCGGTTTACAACGGTCATATCCAACGACTAATTCTCGGTCGAACAATTGTCGACCGACATTGTCTCGGTCGAACATTTATCGACCGAAAGTGTGTCCGATACTAAGTCTGTCTAGATTCTGTCGGTCGAGAGAGAGGGGGGGCTGACCGAAAGGTTTTCGGTCGAAGAGTTCGTCGACCGACAGACTTACTGAGTACGAATTTGAAGCTGATTTTTAATGTAAATGATAGACTATATTTGTAGAGCATATATAGATTTTCTAAGGGAGTAATATTGTGTTTATTATTGACAATATTGGGACAAGTTGTGATCATAAATTTATTATACTTTTAATCATAAAATGATATCCAAATAGTTATTATGTCAAACTTATTTTAGGTCAAATTTGACTACGACCATAGCGCCCCTTGGTCAAATTTTATTTTAACCAAGAGGCAAGTTTGCAGATTTTCAAATTGAACATATCGAGTATAATATCTGCATACAATTTGATTGAGTATCAAGTTGAAGCATACTACTTGATATAAGTCTTAAATGAAGGCTCAATTAATATCTCAATTCTACTAATTTTGAGATTTTGTCTTATGTGTTGCAAGCAATAGTATATAACCAATGAATCATTTTGCTTTGCCGAATATTATCATGGATTTATGCAAACAATTTATCATTATCTATGTGTACAAAGTATTGAAAGTATATCCATGATGTAATGATAACAACATATAATTCCATCACATGATCATGTAAAAAATTTATTAAACTGATCATACTTTTGGTTTAAATTTGTAGAGATGATTTCCAAAATAAATATCCAATCATAAATCATGAATAGATAGCAATTTCATCAATTTCAAAGAAATTCAGCGATTTTTGCAACAGACTGGAAATCAGTGACATGCTCGGTCGACTATTTCTCGACCGACAGTATCTCGGTCGATAGTCTCTCGACTGACAATATTTCTGAAACTGTTAATTTCTTCCAAATAAAATATAACTATGCAATTTAAATATTTATTTGTTATCCTATTTAGTTGAGATAGACGTAGAAATATGCAACTAATGTCCTTGGCCATATCTCAACTTGATTCTGTTCATTTAGTTTGGAGGTTTTGGAACCCAAACTAACTCGACATCTTTTCTCTTATAAGGACATGAAAAAGAGTAATGTCCAAGACGTAAGCAATAATGGCAACATATAGAATCAACCTCAAGTCTTTTTCTATGGTTTTGTTCTAGGTTGTTCTTTGGTACAAATGTATTTGTTCCTTTAGGTACATATATAGATTGATGGGTTTGTGACTTTCTCCAACTAGGTTGATAGGACTTCTCTTTAGGCTTATAACCTAGTCCTCTTCTCCCAATTTGATGATAGGAATTATCTAAGATTTGATCAAGAATGCCATTATTATTCAAATTACTAACTTTTTGTTGTAACTTGGCAATCTCTTCCATTCTCTTCTTGATATCTAGTTTTGCTTGATCTAGATTAGATGACAATGAATTTCTTTCTTTGACAATAGAATCATAATCTAGATGATTGCATAAAATAGGTTGTTTTTGAAGATCATTCACTTGTCTTTGCAAATTATTCTTCTCTAAAGAAAGTAGATTACAATTTGCCTCTATAGATTTTATCTCAATATCATGATCTTCAATGATCTTTTTAAGATCTTTGTTTTCGGATGTAATAGCAAGAAGCTTTGCATGTAATTCATCATTTGCTTTATTTGATTTCTTTAATTTCTTCTTGCATTCAACATATTTAATATGTGTTTCTTCAAGGCTAGCAACTAGTTCTTCTTTAGATAAATCAAAAAGACTTACCTCTTCTTCTTCTTCCTCGCTAGTTGTAGCAATGAGACAATCTTTGTTCTCATCTTCCTTCTTAGATCTCCATGGGCATCCAGTTGTTGGGTGGCTTGTACCTAAGCACCAATTGCAGCATGTTGTAGTTTTGTAATCACCATTACCCTCCATTCTTCAAGACCTTGTTAGGGTTCCTTGAAGCCTGCTCTGATACCAATTGAAAAACTACTAGAGGGGGGGGGGGTGAATAGAGTTTTTGAATTATTTTAACAATTTATTGAATTCAAACAACCACAATTGAAATTGGAAGAAAGAGACAGGTGTTTAGAGTGGTTCCAACTATAGCAAATACTATAGTTGTCAGTCCACTACCCGGTTGCTTACCCAACCGGGATTTGAAAGTATTTATTTTATTACCTCTCGAGGATTTATACAAAATACAATACTTTCCTTTACACCCTTTGAACAACCTTCACTTGAAGTAGGTGCACCAACTTTGAGGTAGCCTTCTTTGAAATAACTCCAAGCTCCCCCTTGAAGTAGCCTTCCTCTCTAGAAGTAACCTCCGGTTGCACCAGCCTTATGAAGTAGCTCAAAGTCTCCTTCTTCGCCAAGAAGATCTTCACCCTCTCCAATCCGCAGCCTCCAACCTAGGAGTAGCAAGGAGAGTACAAACAATAATAGGGAACAAGAAAGAAAACGGAAATTACAACTTATCCTTTGTAGCCCAAGGCTTGATTTGCCTAGATCAAGCGTATAGATCTCCTAACCAAGTATGTGAACTTGTGATTGCAGTGGGTAGGAGATACTAGCCTATAGGACACGAATTATGAGCTAAGGAATGAAATGGCCAATTGTCACAATGCTCAAATTGCTTACAAACAGATTGCACAAAGTATGCTCAAGGATTTCTCAAGTGTAGCAAGTGTAAATAAGTGAGTATGAGTGTCCTATGGCTTGTCCTATTTATAGGAATGGCCTAAGGATGCTTAAGGACGTTCTAGACAACTTCTAGGGGTTTCTAAGTGCTTAACTAGCCGTTAGGTACAAAGTTGTTGCTTTAACAACAACTAATTAATTAATTCTGCAGTTGTTGTCAGAGACAATCTCGGTCGAGGAATGGTCGACCGAGACACCTACTCGGTCGAAATTTTGTCGACCGACAGGCACTCTGGAACAAGTGATTTGCAACGTCTTTCTCCAACTGCCAACTAACTTGTCTGTTGTGTCTAACGGCTACTTTGGATCTTTCTCGGTCGAGAAGATTGTCGACCGAGAGTGTCTCGGTCGAGGAGTTTGTCGACCGAGATTGATCCTGTTTCAATGTTTCAATTTAGGCACTAATTATATGTATGAGTGTGCTTATGTGATCTTATTTGAATGGGATGACATGTCTAACTGTGGTGTTTAGCTAGGGAGAATCTAACGCTTGATTTACATGCAATTCTAAGTACTTGTACATTATATTTTTGTACAAGTTTTTACAACAGTGATTACATTGCATGAAAATATAAATATGTAAGCTTGTGGATTTTCCCTTGTTGCTTTGTCATCCTGCACACTCAAGTAGCTCGTTAGATTAATAAGAATGAAATGTTTGTCATAATCAAAACAAAGGGATTAATAGATGTCCATTTAGCCAACACTATCGTCATATTTCCCTACATGATGTACACTAGAAAGAACATTACACACATAAAATGATGCTCTTTCCCATAAACCTTGGGTGAGGCCATGTGACAGACCTCTACTGGATGCCAATAATAGTATTGCACACCAACAATGTCGTTCTTACCCATCCACCCAATGGTTTATCCTACATCCTCACCATGTGGTTTCACATGATAGCATGTTATGGATCTAGTTGTCTCCCTGCCTATTAAGAGATCATGTGAACTATAGTGGTGTAGTTTATAATCATAGATGATGCTACTTTATCCACTAGAGAAGGGAGAGAAATATTGAGTCTATATTAGTTTTCATCTTCAACCTCAAGCGTCTCATCCACTAAATAATTCTCAATACATCACATCCACTACCATCAAAATAGACTAATAACATAGCTATTTTTTATGTTTGTTATAAGAAACGAGTCATCAACTTGTGGGTTAAGTTTCTCTTTTTTTGAATATTCTTACTACCCATCTTTGCTCAATTTTTTTCTTATTTAATTTCAATTCATCAATACGAATAGTATGCCATCCTTGATCATCAAGTTTATTAGTCAATTAGTGTCAGTATCAAGAAATCAAAATGTTATCTTTTTCGGTCTACTAGAGTCAATGGTGGTAGGTGACTCAAGAAACTATATCTATATATCTAGTATTCATTCTTGAGTAACCCATAGCTATTTTTCTTGATTTTGTCATTGTACTAACCTGAAGAGACACAAAGTTAGAGTGTTTGCAACTAGATTGGGTGTCATGAAAATGTTCCCAATAATCTTCCATACTAGTTTTCTTCAATCTCATCATCTTTTGAAAAGGTTCTTCCAAATTGTGAGTGGAATTCTTGGTAAAAGTTTGGAGCCAAAGTTTGAAGTGAGGTTTGAGTTTCCTACATTGGTGTTGGTTTCTTTCTTAATTATTTTTTGTGTATGCTTAAAGAAAACAACAAAAATTGCTTTGCATGTGATAGCATGTTGATTAAAGATCATCTCTTTTCACTTCTATTTGGGGATTCTTCTATTCTAGTTGAATGTAAAGTATTTGAGGAAATTCTTATAATTAAAATGTACTCCCAAAATAAATGAAAAGCTGAAATTAACAAAAAATACACACTTACTAGTGTCATTTAGAATCAAACTACTACAAACATGTAAAAATAAATAATTAGAATCTCATTAGAATTTTATAATGATGTAGGATCTCGGAATACTTAACAAGGTAGAAGAACTCTTGTCAAATACTAGAGAAATATCAAGTGAGGATTCGACAAAAGTAAAAAATTTACACGGGTGGCTACAACTTCTTTCAGTTTTATAATATGTATAGGCAATCATATAAGCCACGTGATATAAATGAATGATATGCCAAAGGGATTTGATAGGATATGAAATACATTTTTAGACAGATATGATTCTCAAATAATGTATTTTGAATACATATAACAAAATTGAAGACTGAAAGCATTATTATTACACTTTAGAGTTTACGTTTTCATCATGTGATGAATGACGACTAACTTCTAATATATATATATATATATATATATATATATATATATATATATATATATATATATATATATATATATATATATACATATATATATATATATATATGTATATATATATATGTATATGTATATATATATGTATATGAATATATATATATATATATATATATATATATATATGTATATGTATATATATATATATGTATATATATATATATGTATATATATGTATATATATATATGTATATATATATATATGTATATATATATGTATATATATATGTATATATATATGTATATATATATATATATATATATATATATATATATATATATATATATATATATATATATATATATATATATATATATGCTATACATTCACTGTCCGCGTAGATTACTTAAGTTACCTGGTCCCATCAATCGCAAGAACCGTCTTTGCCTTTTCCGTCCTCGATGACTAACACCTTGTCGTGGAATAATGCCTTGTCCGTCTAATACAATATTCAGCCTGAGATTCAGTGATGCCCGTCAGCCACTAGGACTCCACCGATCTCCAAGAACATTAGGGTTCCAGATCAAGTGTCCCCCATTGTGTTCTTCTCGGGACGATACTATTCACCATCCCAATCAACTACTGTGTTATCATTCTAGTATGCTTACGACTCGTAGAAAACCCAGACATCTCACCCTAGTGCCTAGAAGCAGCGGCCCTCACGGCTTAAAGTGTTTTGCCTTGTCCCACACTTTCGTCGTTGGGACTCAATTTCTATCTTAAGTTACTACCCAAAGGGATGATGACCACGAGTTTCCTGCATGAGTCTAGCGGTTGCGGCCTAGAGTTCCAGGCATCCGGGGTGGATAGTATGATTGATTGTAGTCGAACAAGAAGGAGACCTCGTCTCCGGTTCCAGTAACTACGACAATGATTACTGGTACAAGGAAACTAGCATCCATTGAAGCTGCCCCACAGTGTTACCTTCTCCTCCAACAAAATATTGATCTTTCTTCTGCCGCTCACTGGACTCTTGTTAGGTCTGGCAAAGCTCCTACTTTTGTCCCCTCTGGTGTAGTATTGCCATATGTTCCTCGTGAGGTCCAGAAAGGGACCCAAAGCTAGACTCAACTGCTCGTCGGACCCATTCACTACTGTCATATGCTCTATGAGAAATAACAATGACGATACGCAGGAGGTGCGACAGAGGAAAAAGTTGAAAAGAAAGTATTTGTACTTAAGAGTTGCGGTTTTTCTTCTTTGCTATTTGTGTTCCTAATTATAAGAATATCTCAAATTATTACGAACTAGGACCACTGAAATGACTATCCATATTATAAACAGGCACCAACATTACGGTTGACTCTTGCTTATTATGAAATGAGTATCCATATTGTAAAACTGTCTCCTATATTACAGTTGGCTCTTGTCTATTACAATGTGACTATCCATATAATATATGACACTTGCTTATTGCAATATGACAACCCATATTACAAAAATGCCACCTATGTTACAGTTGGTTCTTTCCCATTATAATGTCACTGTGCATATTACATATGACACTTGTTTATTACACTATGACTATCTATATTATAAACGGTCACCTACATTACGGTTGACTATTGTTTATTACAATGTGACTACCCATATTACAGATGACACTTACTTATTACAATATGTATATCCATATTATAAAATTGTTACCTACATTTCAGTTGGCTCTTACCTATGACACTGACTATCCATATTATAAATGGCACATGCTTATTACAACATGACTATCTATATTACAATATTATCACTTACATTACAGTCGGCTCTTCCTTATTACAATGTGACTATCCATATAACATATGACACTTTGCTTATTACAATATGAGTATCCATATTGTAAAACTATCTCCTACGTTATGGTTGACTCTTGCCCACTATGCATATTACAGATGACACTTATTACAATATGACTATCTATATTACAAACTATCACCTACATTACTTTTGTCTCTTGCCTATTACAATGTGACTATCCATATTATAGATGATACTTGTTTATTACAATTTGTATATCTATATTACAAAATTGTCACCTACACTACAGTTAGCTCTTACCTATTATAATGTGACTGTCCATATTACAAATGGCACATGCTTATTACAATATGACTATCTATATTACAACGAACTTCCTCAGCAAACCTGGACGTTGGCGCCGGCCACGAGGTTGGGCTTGTTGTAAGGCATCCCTAGGACCTTTCGCTTGTTCTGTCACTTCCTCTTGAAAGCCTACCCCACCAGCATGATGGCCTCTGACAAGCCCACCGTTCCGACCCCAACGGCAGCCTCTGAGTCTCCCAACTGTGCATGGAATAGACCGACGATCATGTTGACACACCGATTCTGCAGCTCCATCGTCACGGGTATTCATCCATATCCACGTAGTTCTTGTTGATGGATGCCATGATGAGGCGGTCGCACTCAGGATCCATCAATGTAGTGATGATGGAGGCAAGGTTCAGACCAGGGTTGTCGTCAAGCATCAGCTCGTCGTTGATGATCTGGTATGCGGCTTCCTTTGGGATCGATTTCTCGAGCATCTGGAACCTGAAAGATGAATGCACCCGTGTTTCAAGTCTCTGCGCAAAAGAGATGCCTCTAATATGGTAATGAAATTGTGTTACCTTGAATATCTTGCATATACCGCATTGTGAAAGTGTGGTACAGTGAGTCATCATTGTATGGGCTGGCTCCCCAAAGGGCCATTGTGTTTCCTCTTTAGGAAAGCTCAAAGATCGATTTGTAGATCGGTAACAATGAAACAATGAAACTACGGTTTGCCAAAGGTAGAGAAGGAAGATGAGTTGGTTGAGTTAAGTTATGCGGGAGGAGGATAAAGTTGTTGGGATCAATCAATTGGGATATCGTCCATGTCCTCTTGATGTCGGAGTGGAGGTTCCGGTGAAGCAAAGTCTTTCTTTTTACAGAGAGATGATAGAGTGGCAATAAATAGTAAATACTCGACTTCACTTGAAACCAGAACACGGGTAATAAAATGTAGATACCCGCGCGGGTAGTGAAGACAAACTCATATATATATATATATATATATATATATATATATATATATATATATATATATATATATATATATATATATATATATATATATATATATATATATATATATATATATATATAGTGAAGCTAGAATACACTTGAGTGTAATAGATACTTTATACACCTCAATCATTTTCCATCATAAAGTATTTATTGTAAGAGTCTAAACCATTGATCTTCTTAGTTATTTTAAGATCATATTATATAATAAATTTTGAGCCTATTTGGACATTATAGGTCATGCATCGAAAGGAGGTAACATCATACATTTCAAATTAGTTTTGTGCATCAATTTTATTGTACTCAGATGGATGCTTTGTACTCATCCAAATGGGTCCAAACTTTGCAGGGGACCTATTACTATTGTAACAATGAAGATCAATGGATCATATTTTGTAAAAATGCGGTCTATATAAGCAAACATCATTGGGGTGTACGGTATGATTTGTACACTCGAGTGTATTCTAGTCTCTCTCTCTATATATATATGTATATATATGTATATATATATATATATATATATATATATATATATATATATATATATATATATATATATATATATATATATGGATGGTGTTATGTGCAACGTATTGAGTAGGGATACAAATATATTTTTTATTGACTAGTCAAGTCTTGAGTCTATATTTGTCAGGCTGGCCAACCACTTTTGGTTAACATTCTTGTACTAAGGGTGTGTTGGTTAGAAGCATGACCAATACCTTTTAGTTAGAGATGCAAATATATTGGTCAATGATTGTTCCTTTGGATTTAGAAAATTCTATAGTAGTGGTGAAAGTATCTTAAGTTTGTCATGTCTTAGTGATTTCCAAAAATATGACACATGAAAGAAATAGAGATTGTGAATGTCACTATAGACTACACACCAGTAGTTCTGACACTTTTGACAAATTGTATGAAAAACTACAATTACTAACACTATGTATAATATTATTTTTCTTTATTTACCTTAATTCTTATATTATTTTAAAGAGTTTTTAGATGATTGTGGGGTTCAAATGTGATGGAAATAAAAATCTAAGTTATCCAACCCAATGGAAACCATCCCTACCTTATCCACATTAGAGAGAACTATATGAGTTTGTACATTGTCTGACATGGGATAGATATAGGGTGAACAACACATAGCAATCATGGCTCATGGATGTTATAAGTGAAAACATGTATTGATAGTGCAAATGTATTCTATGTCATTAAACTAGTATATATGTCACTCTATCATTAATATATTATTGGACGACACAAACACAATATTATTGCCTCTCAAGTATGGTATAATGTTTTATCCAAGCTTACACCATGGAAATCACATGAACTCTAATGCATCCTAAGAACATTTTTACATCAACAAAATCATACTCAAATAACTTTAACTAGATGTTCAAGAAACTTTGTTTCATGTACAATACATAATCTAACATACTCACATGTTGTGATAATACCATAAACACTGTTTCCATACATACAAGTGAAAATATGATGCAAATCATGTTAACACATTTTACTTTGATCCCTCTTTTTATGGTGACGACAATCATTTAGCATGTTCTCCTATCTTATATATGTACTTATGAAGAAACAAAATTCTACTCCAGAGACTTCAAATTAAGATTTTTAGCATCCAATATTTATTAATCACTAGTGGGAAATAGTAAAAAACAAATCTACATATTATACCATGACAGTGATGTTGAACTTATTCTAATGACACAAAGCACAATGAGCTCATTTTCTCCAATCTCCTACAAAATATATTTACATTTAGTCAATGTACTCCAATTTATTATATTTTGTCCATTTTACTTTTTTCAAAAAATAGGAATGAATGATTAATACCATAAAACATAGAATAAATATTAAACATATGTTACTATTTGTGTATTTTATATTATTTTACACCTTGGTCATTCCTCTTTCACATATAGATAATTTACTAGAGTACTCAAAACTAGAACCAAATATTATCTTACTCAATCATAGTGTTATTGAATAAAATCAAAATATTATCATATGTTAAATCCTTATACAATAAGACTAATTTTTAGTGGTATCTTGATTGAATGCAATTGAAACTCGTGCCCTTTCCTTAATGAGTAAACATATGAATTGATATACTTGTAATAAATATACTAACAAGCAGTTGAAGAAATATTTCAAAATTTCCATTGAATGAATTCTAACATAAATTCCTAGATAAAAAGAAACATAAATTTGTCCATCTTCAATGTAATAAAAGGTAACATGTGGTCATTGATATCCTTGGAAAATGGTCATACTAGATCAACTTATTACTTTAGCCATATATTGTAACACACAACAATTAAATGAAGTTTCAAACTCTACAAGCATATATATGGTAAAAACTTGCAAATAAATGAAACGTGCAACATGAAGTTAAGAAATATATGAAACCTTTTAGGGAAGGATGTGTAATATAATTGAAACTACTAAAACCATCCTTTTAGACTCATCAGTTTCATTAGATCAAGAAGAAGTCCTCCCATTCCCTGTTGAAGAAGAAATGCTTCCATTTTTGATAGGATTCGTGATAAGGTTAACATTGTAGGGTGTCTATTTTTGTGATGATTAGATCCTAAAATTTATTAACACTTGGAATAACTCTATGTAAATTCAATCAATTGAACTCTTTTTTGTTTCCTAAGAGATAGGATCCACTTGTAAATAAAAACACTTACTAACTTAGTTTACCTATTAATAGGGAATAGTTGAATTATTTTTACTAATTACTATATATTTTATAGCTTACAATTCTAAATGTGCATGTAATGCTTAAGGGAATAAGGAAAAACAATGTCTGAAAAATCGAAATGGAATCCGAAATGCCCACATTACAACTTACTATGTGCAACTTGAGGCATAAATTCGATTAACGAAATCTGATAGTAACTTGTTACTTGTAATAGTAATAAAGGGATGAGAAAACATAGTATTATTGAGCCTTACGAAATAGTGAGACACTTTTACATCTCCTAAAAAACATGTCCTATCAAAACAAATAAGTCACGCTTAGGAAGTTGGAGCTTTAAACTCCCATATATTTCTATGTACTCACATATTTCCAACACACGATAAAAAAAAGAGAAACAACAAAATTTGGTACATTGTCCTTGAACAATTTGTGTGAAACATTTGATGGCTTTAGTTCAACCAACAATTCATAGATCAAATGATTAAATGAGGTGACTCAATTCAGTGCAATAAGATGATATATGGAGTTAAGAAAATTCTTCTAAGTTAGGCAATTTTGTAATATTTCTCAACTCCACCTATATGTTTGCGGTATATAATCAGATTATATATTTGTGATGGTTGTACTAGAAATTATGAGGTCCTAAATATAGCTCAAAAAGATCATTTAACTTGAAGAAAAAATATTAGGTTCATACATATTAAATACCAGAATGAGTATGATTATTTATACTATTTAAACAATATTTAGTATAAATTGTGGTTGTTGAATTCAATAGTCCTAAAGAATCATCCCGTTCATGATCGAGAGGTTAATTCTTCCATCAGGATGGCACACTTGAGAGGAATATAATAAAAAATAGTGTTGTCACTTGATTCTTTATATTGCAGAAAATCCCTCGTAATAACAACAATGCACCTAATTTTTCTTGATCACTCAAGTTGCTCCTACATATTTCAGTCGATTTTATAAAAATACATTTGAGGGAAAGAGATGGAAATTTGAGGGAGGGAGTGCGAGAGTTTGTACATATGGGATGAACAACAAGTATGTGTCGGTAGTGGATAAGTACATGGTAAAGTAATTATTTTTCATATAATTACATATGTCCAACTAAGTACAGAAGTGGCTAAGTAACACATGATAAAAGGATACCCTATTTCATTGTAGTTACAAAAAAAATGATTAAAAATAATAACAGTAAGGCCAAAGTGCTAGAGTACTACCACCTTTCAAAGTTCTCTAGAACAATACCTAATCCAAGATAATCAAAACTAACCAGTTGATGTCACAACTTTCATCGAATTTACTTAATAGCACGTATTCACAAAATACACATATAAAGATAGACAACGTATTTTGGTACTATATCGGTGAGCATTATGGCAAATATAAACATGCCATCTACTACCAATACGAACATGAGGAACGCTATAGGAAACCACGTATTACATGCAGCTATGCAAGGGCACTTCAAGCTAAAGACTAACAAAAAAACAACATTGTCATGCTCAAAATTTAAATAAAATAGGGACTAAAAGTCATTTTGAAATAAAAAACAAAATCTATTGTCTATAGTGGGCAAGGATTGAAGTGAATTTGACGTTTTATCTTCGTCATCCAAAGCCATGTATGCCTGAGAGACAGATGCGTGGCATTTGAGAAATTTACATGTCAATGTCCTTAAATGGTGCACATTCAGAACTATCTTTTGTGAATAATTATTTTTTTTGCTACCTAAAATTAGTGGAAGAAATTATGGTTCGATGAAAAATGATGTATATAAACATTTAGAAGCTATATACGACCGTTCTATCTTTGAATTATGGCTGAAAAAAATGAATAAAGCTTACAAGCAATCTGAGGCAAGAAGTCTCCCTATCGACGGTACAAACTGTGATTTCTTAAGCAAAAACGTCAACGCCCAACCAACAATTACCATTTTCATTGAGTAATAATGCAAACGTTGTAATTGATTAACCTTAGAGTGAGGAGAGGGCCATCGGAATAACAACGTACAAATCCAATAATATGTTCATCATTTACGAATATGGAACATTTTCGTTATTCAATTATTGGTTCGCTGTGGACGTTGAATGTCTGTATTATACATAATTTGCCTGAAAATTTCAGATAATTGGTCGTCGTTACACTGTCAGAATAGCTTCTCGGGAGTATCGTTTTGTTCCCGGCCGGTTTAACTTTGTTACAAAAGGCAGAATACGGGGCAAGCATAAAGAAAAATCCGTTGCATAATCAGATTGCGTGTTGCATTTCCTTGATAATTTTGTATACAGCATCGCTGATATCATGTACAGAATGATACAAGTTTGGGCTGAAACAGTATTATGGTATGAGGATCTAATCAATCAAACAATAATCACTTTCACTATCTATCATATGCATGATGACGTACACATCAGCTGCTTCCGTAACTCTGAGCGTAGAACCTGCCCAAGTGAACGATTCCGAACGCTTGCCCGTTGGGATGGTGATTCGTGACACCGTTGCCGGCGGCGTTGGACACGGCGGCCGGCGTAAAGTCAGTTTGGCAGCTGCACGCATCCGTGTCAGTCGTCGCGAGACGGCAGCACAGGCACACGGGCGACGACGGGGTAGCCGAGCGTGACGTGTGGTCCGGCGAGCAGCTGCTGCTGCTACTGATATTGCTTTTGGACTGCGGTGTCGTCGTCAATAAGGGGAGACCCAGAGAGAGCTCGAGGTCCACTAGCGCCGGAGATGAGCTGCCAGAAGCAGAAGCAGCAGCAGCAGGGGGTAACCAGAAAAGTTGGAACCTGGCTTGCGGCTGAAGTAACTGTGATCCGATGTTGTTATGTTGGTTCAAGTAGCGACGATTATGCTCTTCTCTCACCCTGATGCTCGTGTTGGCACTTCCGACGTCCTGGTCGCAGCTGGTGGTACCCGAGGACACAGAAGACGACGATGCCCCGACTGCACCACGGACACCCCCGGCGCCTGCAACAACAGTTTTGAGACCCACCGTATCAAGCATCATAGGCTTATGTGTCTTGGGATCTATCCCTTGCTTGATCAGCTTCTTTTTGATGTACGTATTCCACCTGTTCTTGATCTCGTTATCCGTCCTCCCCTGGAGCCTCCCTGCTATAATAGACCACCGGTTGCCGACTGCCTTGTGCATATTGATGATAGCCTCGTCCTCCTGCTCGGTGAAGTTGCCCCTCTTCAGGTGAGGACGGAGGTAGTTCACCCATCGGAGCCTGCAGCTCTTGCCGCACCGCTGAAGGCCGGCGAGGGAAGGGAGGGAACGCCAGTTGCCTTCGCCGTGCTTGTTAACGTAGGCGGATAGGAGCTCGTCTTCCTCGGGTGTCCATGCGCCTTTGGTCGTGTGCGCCTTGGCGCAACAGGGGGAACGGCCCATGGGTTCAATCGGTTGAAGTTGATGATATAGCTGATAGCTAGCTATCAATCAATCAACCAAACGTGTGTAGATAGTTGTTGGAACTTGGAAATCAGAGAGGGTAGGAGAATATAGCTTCTCTAGATCCTAGAAGGAGACGGAGCTATAACTTTGGAAGGTCTGCTTCCTTTACTGACAAGTTTGATTCATATATATTCGACTTCCCCCGAGGATCAACGCTACGGAATTGGAGGTGGAAGAAGTTGTTGAAGCCGTTGGAATAGGTTTTGTTGAATGGTTGGACGGACTGAGGTGGGAGGAAAGGAGTTGAGTTGTGGATAGCTACCGGTTTGCCTACAACTCCATCCAATCTATATGCCGTTGTGATAGTTGACTGCACTGTTAAGCTGGCGCACACGGGATATATATCAGTAAAGAGATTTGAGGAGCTTAGCTAGGTTGCGGCAGCGGCCGGCAAACCACTGGTAGACGAGGTAGGTAGCCGGCCTAGCCAGCGGGCCCCGACCGGTGGACGTGCTGAAGACGAACTTACCACCGGTGTGACGGGCGCGTGATCTATCCGATTCCTTCGTCATCTATCCTCACCGGAGAAAAAGAGGGCGGCGGCTCGGTGGCCCGCCACGTACGTGTAACGAGCTACCTCTCTCTTTCCCCTTCCTACTTTATTCCGGCTCTTATCTTTCTGAAATCATATACCGTCACATCGCCACCAGATTATATTGCGACCTCAGTCTCTTTCCTGATGAACAAATGGCATACACGCCAGGGGCTTGGGCCAGAGTTGTTTGGCTCTAAACAAATGTTGTTGGTTTGCTCGATGACGCCACCATAGTTCACTGTCGTTAACGACGATATAGCTAGCTCAATGGCGATCGACCACACAAGTGACAATACCTGGATATCGCTTTAACGCGACACTGTCTCTAGTTTAGCCGGTTTGCATTCGTAAGTCGTAGTATTGGAAAATTTAGGAAAAAAATCAATGAGCTAAACCGGTTCGAGCAAACCAAACGAATTGTAACCGAAAGATCAGAAGACTCGATGATTGACCCTCCAATAAGAAAAGATCAAATCCAAGACCATCCAGTGGATGGCCTCACTGGGATAAGAAGTGGCTGTCAATCATAACAAATTTTAGTTGGCTTTGAATCCCAACCACAAGATCATTTTTAGGTGCCACATCCTTTGGTTGTATTGTCTAACTTCGTGTTGGCCTTTTTATTTCTATTGGGAGAGGGTTTCCATAGGCCACTCAGAGTTAGAAAAATCGTATGTGAAAGTTGTAAATGAAATTGTGATATATTTGATTCAGAAATTCATACAACATGTAAACCATCATTTGCATTATTTGGAGTTAGAAAAAATATAATATTGCATGCTACTTCATTCTGATCTAATATCTTTTTTCCAAGGTGCATGACTTGTATTGTTGGTTGGATTTATTTTTAGCAATTTATAGGTCATTGTACAAGTCTTGAAAATTCAGTTCCTATAGTGTAACTATATTTCCTAGTCCATTAGTGTAACAAGAATATTTGCATGTTCTTCATATATATTGATGGGTGTGATTCTTGCATGATCCATACACATGACATGCATATTTGTGCAAGATACATGCCATGTTGGATTGTAATCTTTTATACTACTTGAGGAAATTTTTTAGTTCTTACGCTTATACCAACTTGCAAGCAAACTATAGATTTGCCTCACATCTTTTTTATCTCAACTTAGTTTTCTCTTCCCACATGGAGCTCTTATTGAACGAATAAAAACTTTCTCTTCCCTACAAAATCATGGTGTAACCACTTAAAGAAAATCAATACAAAATCATTAAAATAAATGGTTATAATGTAGATGGAAAGTTAACGAGAACATATCTGGAAAATATTTATTATACAGTTATATTCAACTACCTCATGATATTTGATATCAAAATAATCTCTCCATAGGTAAATTGTGTCAAAATTTGCTTCATACCAAATGAAATTTAACACTCTTCAACCAGATGACACAATTGCTCTGAGTCTTATATGTAAAACATGATGGACGTCATTGAGAGTGAAGGGATAGTTTACATATATCTTGGCAACATTGATCATTTAGTAGATTGTGTTCCACATTCACACCCTATGGTATTATAAACTCATTTACATCATTAAGAATCCCTAATAAGTTAAACTAGGACATTGTGGATGTCAAATCATCATCTGCCTACATGGACTGATAACAAATCATTTTTAAAATGTTCCCCATGTTATAACTTGGTTTTTCACGTGTTTTTGTATAATTGGAATGTGATTATTTGAACAAAAAGGGCATATCAGACATATGTTATGCTTTGTTTTAGAAGTATGGCTTTCCTTAGCAAATTCCCCTTTTGTGGTGAAATTCGTGGTTTCTATTGTTTTGTTAGTCCAATAATGAAATATGGGAAAAGGAATAGAAGAAAATCCAATAATGAGAAAAAGATAAAAGAATAATAGATAATAAGTGATATCCATATCATATTTTGTTAGGTAGGTGCTTGACTGCCTAAGTCATGTAGTTTAGATAATTAATGTTATGGAAGTAAACCTGAGGTTCCTAGACCAAAGAGGGAAATTGGTGGTATCTTGTTCATATCATGCTCACAAGGTTGAGTGAGCTCATAGAGATTAAACATCTCACTCCCTCAAGTTTTGGGTTGAAGGAAACCCCACTTGTATTATGATATATGTTTGATGAGCTACTCACACAAGTTGGTCTAGAAGTGTTATCATATGCATGTATGAAACTGGACCAACCTTGAGAGATGATAAATGGAAATGACATAACAAAAAAATTAGAAATGGCTTAATAAGTTCTCTACTTCCTATTGGCTAGCCACATGCATAACATATGATAAAGGAAAGAGACTAGCTAACTTTAGGATAAACATTTAATAAGGAACACAACCTACTATGAGAAAGTGAATATGGGATAATGACAGTGAAATATAGAACATGGTTGCAGTTGACCTAAGGAATATGTGGTAATTTTTCCTTCTTCCTAGTGCACTTTATCTATTTTGTCTTACTATATGGTATTGATTGAATAATGTACCTGACACATGACATTAGATAGTATTCCTGAAGACTTGAACACAAGAGATATAATGCATCAGCCTAATCATATCCAAGTTCTTCGATTTGTGATCGTAAGGTACTAGTAGTGATCCAACTCTTGAGTGGTAGATCACGAGATAATGATATCATCCTCAAGTAGAAAATGCATGGGTAAATAATGGAAATATGCCTAAGAGACATATTCCTTTTTGAAAATATCAATCTTAGTACAAGATCATTTTTATTGATTTGTAATAAATGCTAGTGTAATCTTGTCCTGGGATAGGACCTTCCCTAGAAAGGGGGAACCCTCAAATCAATTTAAGAATTGAAGTAACATTAAATGCCACTTTAAACTTTAAGGGTTAAGTGCAAAATGCACAAGCACACTTAAATTGAGTACGATTCTTGGAACCCATGTATGACCATCTCCAAGGGACATGAAGAAAAGTCACTATGGAAGTGACCGATAGAATGGGATCAGGCCCAAATGAGTAGGTCTCCATAAGCCCAATAAAGGGGAATAAAGAAAACCATGGATGCCCTAAGATATGAAGGAAACCTGGGTGAAAGAATTATAGAGGATATAATGTGCTTGGATACTACCAGAGAAACCTTAAGAAAAATATGTGATTAGATAAAATAAAGTTATGACGTCTCAATGAAAAGGGTAGGGAAAGATCATGTCCCAAGTGTATAAGGTCCATAGGAGTCAAAATGAGATCACTCCAAAGTACCTATGGCCTAGAAATCTTGAATGAACAACTAAGATGATCATATATATAAGATGCGTACAAGGAGTCATGTGATAATGTTTGAATACGACTCAAAGGTTATGATAAACATTTTTCCTATGGGTGTGCATAGAATTAAGAAAATTGTGATATTAATGGTTTGGAGTCATGTAGAGAATGATTCAACCCAGATGTGGAATAAAATTGGTAATGTGTGATGCACCGTCTCTACTCTTGGAATGGGATGAAATTTGTATTTGGATTGCAACCAAATGCTTATTTCATCTTGTTATGAGTGAGAGATATGAGACATACACATGTCATATTAGGGGTGGATGTTATATGAAAATAAATACTTAAGATGAAATCCTATTAATAGGGAATTTGAGGTATTACCACACCCTTATGAGAGGATATTGAATAAATGATTTGAAAATCTAGGTGAACAAGGTAATCATAAAATTAAAGTTTCAAATGAGAATATAATTATTAAGTGGGATTTGAATTCTATGGGTATAAAATTGAACTTGGTGATCAAAATAATGGATGCAAGAGTTGGGATACCAAATAAAGGACGAGCTTGTAGTAGCCCAGTTAGACAACCCAGAGATAGAAAAGACAAAGGGCTTGATGGAGAAGCCTCAGACACATCTCTTGACGGGTTTAAATGGTGGAATCCAATATGAAAGTCATATTTGAGTTCCCGAGGATTAGCCCTTGAAGACTTGTATCTTGTAAGAAGCTCATATTTCTATGTATACGGTATACCCAAGCACCACAAAGTGGTTTAAATATTTACAATGATACTTCTATTAGCCTAGAATGAAGGGAGACATAGCATCATATGTAGCCATTTGTTTCAGATGACCAAATGGTGGAGAGTTGAACATTAATAACCTGATGGGGTACTACAACCAATTGAGACTCCTAAGAGGAAATGAGATCAAAATACTTTGGGTTTTGTGTGGGTCTCCGCAAGACAAAGAAAGGTCATGATGCAATATGGTTTGTGATGGACCGCCTAGCTAAGTCTGCATCTTAACTCACCTTAAAAATTACAGTCAAGATGTCAGACCTAGTTAAACTATATGTTAGAGAAATAGTTTGTTTACATGGTGTTCCTAATTCAATTATCTCAGATAGTGATCCTAAGTTCACCTCTAAGTTGTACAAGTCGGTGCATGAAGACTCGGTACAAGGTTAAAATACAACACAACATATCACCCCCAAATTGATGGACAGTCAGAAAGAACAATCCACACTTTAGAAGACATGTTGAGAGCATGTGTGCTCAATTGTGGTGGATCATGGGAGCAATACTTATCATTACCTGAGTTTCCCTAAACTAATAGCTACCAAGACAATATCGTGCATCCATACAAATATATTTATGGGATGTTGTGTCAGTGATCAATTCATTGAGATGGTGTCGATGGGAGGACCTTGCTGAGGTCAAAGGAACTACAGTTATACACTGATAAGGTTGCTTTGATCAAGCAAAGGCTGAAGAGTGCCCATGATTGGCAAAAGTTGTATGTTGATGCAAAGCGGACATATTTGCACTTTCTGTAGGTCACTATGTGTTTCTGAAAATCCGATCCCTCTGAGATATAGATAAGAATAGAAGAAAATTGAGTTCTCAATACATGGGTCTGTTTGAGATCCTAGAGAGGATTGGTGAAGCTTCTTATCATCTAGCCTTATCCCCACAATATAGTATGATGCATGATGTGTTCCATGTATCCAATATGAAGTGTTATGTCGAGGATCCTAGTCATGTGAAGAGCATCAAACCTATTGAAATACAAGGGAGGGTGACATACCCTGACTTTCCTGTGAGGGTACTCGATACCAAGGTGAAGGAACTCAGGCAAAAAGATAGAGATGGTAAAGGTTCTCTGGAAGCACCATGGAGAGGATGAAGTCACGTGAAAGCCAAAGACAATCATGGAAAATTCTCATACCAATTTGTTTGTATGATTAGTCGAATTTTGAGGAAAAAATTCCTATAAGGGGGGAAGGATGTTATAACTTGGTTTTTCACATGTTTTTGTATAATTCAAATGCAATGATTGTATGTCATCATTGTTTTATTGATTTGGTTATCATCCACTTTCTCATTGTTAATAATTTCCTTCTCTAGAGAGTGCAATCTTTCAAGTTGTGACTTGTCTATCTATAGAGTAGAATTAGTTCTACTACATGAGTTTTAATATTTTTCTTACTTTTTGAGAGTTTATCCTCAAACTGTGTTACTTATGTTTTAACTCATGAACTTGTTTCCAAAAAGTGCCATATATATCTATCATTGTATATTGCATTAGTCTTCAAATAGGCCAGCATTGGATCTCCTTTTTTCATATAATTTTGTTAATAGTTACATAAACCATTCTTAGCCTTCAAACCAGTTTAGAGTGAGCCCAAAATTGTGAAATCCAACTAGTTAACTAAAATAAAGATGTGTCATTCATTTGGCACATAATTATAAAGTGCTCCTAGATCATTCCATATTCCTTGGCCTACATGTAGTGATGCTCAAGTAAGCATTATGTAATGTATAAAGAAACACCACCACTCCCATCATTTTCTTGGTGCCTGTCACCTTGTGGAAATGATTGAAAATACCCTTGGTAAGAAAAATATATAGTTTATTCATCATTTATAAGAAACATAATATAGTTTATAACACCTATACAAATTTCTCCTTGAATCCATGCAAAATATATGAAAATATTGTTGAATAAGAAAACATATAAGATAAAAGATCTATGAATTTCTTACTTAGTTCCTTACTAGATTAGCTACATGTACAAGTGGCCTGATACATTCACCATTTATTTTGTAGCCCTTGGAAAATTAATTACATCTCTAGCTTCATCTAAAACACATGAGATAATTGAGGTTGAGGATCATGTGTTGCTTTTTAGATTGACCATGAGCACTCATTTTTACATTGGTGGTTCAACTCATCCATCCTAAAAGTATACAAGATCAAATATTTGATGGTATATTTCAATAGAATTTGTGTTATAAGGTTCTCATCATAAAAAATGTAGGCTATATTTAAAAGGAATTTTATTTTTGCATCAAATATGGAGTAGAAAATCTAGATACTATAAGAAAATATGGAAATCATCATTGGACGAGAATCTTAAATTTGGATTAGCAAATTTAACTTAGGTTAATACTACACATGATATTACAAAATTGAATATGATCTAAAATCAAGAAAGAACGCTTGTTTTAAGAAGCTACATGTGCTCTACAACCCCCTATTAATGGTGTAGAAATATCCTAATTTCCTGTATTGGTGTTGTCGTTCTTAATAGAAGAAAAGGAAAAGAATACTATTAACATTATCTAGTAATGGTCATAAATAAGATAATGAGGATATAGAAAACAATTCCTACTATAACAAACCCTATCAACATATACAAGAGAACTTAAACCATTCATAATAGCTAGCCAAATAAGTATATATGACTAGAATCGCCAAAGGAGAAAAAATCAACATGCATAAATTACAAATTTATATGTTTAAAAATGACTTTGCTTGGAATCCATTCCCCATTCCCAAGATGTCACATGGTGAGTTCTTCATGTTGTTAAGAGTCAACTTGATAAATACAATGCATGTATTTAAAGGACACACTATATTATTTTGTTGCAATGTGAAGGGTAAATTTAAACACATCATCTATCTAAAGAACACAATGTGTATCTATCTATTAATTCTTCGTGTTCACTATTACATGTACATATTGTGGATGAAGAAACACAATGTGTGTAGAATCCTACTAAAAAATAGAATCACTCCATTTATCATGAAATTTGACTTTGGTTGTGCCTAACCAAATATGACAACTTATTAAGCATTAGTTCTCATCTAATCAGTGTATCATCATCATCATCTAAGCCTCAGTTCCAACTATGTTGGGGTCGACAACATGGATATTTCATTTTCACTTAGCTCTATCATGGGTCATATTCTGGTCGAGATGTAGAGATTCAAAATCTATCTTTATAAGCTATTCCCATGTTAATTTAGGCCTTCCTCTTCTTCTATTAATTGTGCTTGCCTCAATAACATTGCTTCATATAGTCAAATCATTCAGTTTGCGTTGCACATGTCCATTCCATCTGAGTCGGCCCTCCCGCAACTTATCCTTAATGCTCACCAACCCACTTTATTCCTAATATAGTCATTTCTCAAGAGGTCTTTTCTTGTCTGCCCACACATCCATCTCAGCTATATGCATTTCAGTCACGTTCATCTTGTTGAATCCTTATTTCTTCACCGCCCAACATTCACTCCCAAAGAGCATGGCTAGTCGTATAGTTTTTCTATAAAACATGCTTTTTAGTCTTAGAGGGATCTTCTGATCACATAAAAATCTAGTTTCCCAACTCCATTTCAACCATCCTGTAGTGATCATGTGACAGAAATCATTTTTTACATCCCCGTATGTTTGAATAGTGGTAACCAAATAATCAACGTACCAAAAATCAAATTATGAAAATAATGAGTGAAACATAAATCTCATAACTAAATATGAATGGAAGTGATAAAATTGAAATGATAAGCACAAGATTGATTTAGAAACAGACATTATAAAAAGTGCTTATGAAATCCCCCTAGCATAAACCATTTGTTGTCCTCACACAATTCTTATAGAAACACATGTTTTTTACTACATTTTCTTGATAAATGAAAATGTCTTTTGGCATGGTGTGTACAATGAAAAATGTGTTATATCATCAAAAATGGATAAATGTTCAAAATTTTATCATAATAAAATGGGATGCCATCTAAATCAATAGATAAAACAAAAATGTGAAGTCTTACACACATATACTATTTATAGTTAACAAAATGTTTTGACCACATGTAACATTTATGAAGAAATCTCTCTACGATATAGACAATGTCAAGTGATACTTGATGAAATATATTTTAATAACATGGATTTTCTCTCTCACTTAATTAATGTACATCTTGATCTTGACCTAAGTGTTGAAAATTGTCCATATTTTAATAATGACTTAACCATTCCATAGATATGTATCTAATGTGTTAGTTTGAGATAAATTTTAGGTATTAGGTACATGAAAAGGATCAAATTCATCAAGCCCTAGCTAGTTAAGGTTCAAGTAAAAAACAATGCAAATGTGTTATTTGGGAAATCACTCTAAACCACCGTAGAATATTTTTGTAATCATTTGTATTGATGAAATGACCAGCAGCTAAGATGAGAAAAAACTAGGGACACTTAATTCCATCATTTTATCACTTAAAAACATTTTGGAAAATTCATCACAACAACTTAATCGGTCGAGTTTGAATCTCGATTGATCCATGATGGATTTTGGAAATGGTTTGAATTGGTCAAGTTGTACACTCACATAACTCGACCGACTAACTTTCTGTCCAAAGTTGATTTTAGCAAATTGGTTGAGTTACCCTAGGACAAATTTGACCGATCATTTGAAAATTGACTTTGTTCGATAGTGGATCAGTCAATTTACCTATTACAACCCCAATTTTGGGTTCATTTGCTAAGAAATATAATTTCTCATATTAAAGATTTTTGAATGAATAAATGAAATAATCTATTTTGAATAAATGGATTTCATAGCCTTGTTGTTTGATTTGTGGGCTTTATTGGCCATTGGGCCCAATAACAAGAATATTCAATTAATTAATGAATAATGTAGAAGTTGAGATAAGAAAGGTGTGGAAACCTCTAGAAGGCAAATCTAAAGAGGTTTTCATGCCTCTTAGATTCCTTGGGTTCCAAGGAGCCCAAGGTTGCAAAGAAAGGGCAATAAGAAAAGAATATAGCAATTAAGTATTTCCTTGTTAATAAAGAAATTGAAAATATTGATGAAATAGGGAAAATATGTGAAAAGAGGTATAATTGGATAATTCTTAGTGGGATTTCGTATCCCAAGGATTCCTGATGATAAAAGGAATACTAATGAGGAAAATAAAAGAGAAATAAGAGAGAGATCCTCAAAAAGGAATTATTTTAAAAAGAAATAGGCAAGATAATGAGAATAATACATATTGATGCATTTAAAGATAATGAGTATTCCTTTAAAAGAAATTTCGAATTCTTAAAGTTTCTTGGGTGCCAAGGAGCCCCAATAAAGGAGAAGAAAGAGAAAATACCATAATTATAAAATAAAGAAATAATGGATATGCATAATCCATTAATTATGTAAATTTGCTAAAAGAAAGTAATTGTTATTAAAGGAAATAGGATTTCATGCTAATGGTTTAAAAAGCAAGAAACAAAGAGATTAAGTATGAGGATTTTAGAAATCCTAATATCACAAGGAGAAGGTATATCAAAGAAATGGAGAGAGAGAGAAAGAGGCTTGCTTCCTAATGAAGGAAGTTGTTTCCTTTTAGGAAAAGACCTTGCAACTTTGTGGATGCACATCTTGGGGTGCGAAAACCCTCCCCTATATAAGAGGTTGGCCTTCTGGTTCGAGTTCTAAATAAATTTCACACATATCTCTTCTCCTTCTTCGTTGTTCTTGGTTGCAAAACCCTAACATCGAGTGGAGCTTTCTCTAGAGCAGCAAGGAAGTGCGGGACCATCTGGAGGGAGGCCTGACATCCCTCGAAGATCTGTGCATGACTGGACGATGTTCCCAAGCATCCAACTTCATACAGTTGTCCGCGGCACACCTGCAGCGCGGCCGCAACATGGCTGTGAGGTGGGGAGTTTGCAGAGCTTGCTCCCGACCTTTCTGACCTTATCTGGGGCAGCATCGGCTGCGCAAGGGAATGTCGGAGGCAGGGGAGCAGTCCGTGAGGGTGGTCGAGGTTCCAGAAGTGGGAGAAAAGATCGCGCTACTCGCGATTAGGGCAGCAGGCTGGCGCGCCTGGCTGCACGCGAGGAAGAAGAAGGCAAAGGGGGCCATTGGAAGAAGTTTCCCCTCCGTGGGATGTAGAAACAAATCACTTACCGGGGGCAATTCAGACTTTTGGTTATATTTTCAAACCAACGATGCATGGGAGCTTGGCGACGTGTCAATCCCTTATTGGCCGGAAGGTAATTTACTTACTAAAATCATTATTAAAGATTGGTAGCTCCGATGAGAACATGTTATACATGAAAATTAATTAGAAAATCGAGGGGAATCCAAATAAAATATAATTGAAACCTGATTCCCTATGAAATTCGAAAAGTATATAGAGATACTATCTTTTATAGTTTAATCAATGAAAAACCCTAACCTTTGATGATTAATGAGTTAGAAAGGGTAAAATGAGTATATAAAGTTGATATTAGTCTGTTAATGATAAAAAAGATCATTAAGATTGAAAAAGGACGAATTTGCATGTGATTAGTTTAATTTCAAGTTTAATGTGCATGAATAATACTTTAATGGGCCTTGAAACCCTAATGTTGACTAATCTGACTATTAATGACTTTAATTGATTAATGTCATGAGTAAAATTGGAATATGCTGAATCTAAGCTAATTCGAGCATTTAAGTTCCTAATTTGTGGATAAATGCCCTAAATATAGTAATTAGGGTTTTCTGATGAATAAAAGATGGAATTAAGAACAAATCAAGTCCATATGTGATTCGGATCGTAATGAACTATGAATTGATGATAAAATGCATATAATGATCGTATCATGGATTAAAAGGATAAAAATAGTAGCTTTAATGTAGAAGAGGCTTAATGGATGTATTTAATGGTTAATTATGCCTTTAATCCGAAATTGAGAATTAGATATTGGAATAATGAGGGTTTGTGATCAAATGCGTTAAATTAGGGTTTAAAATAGTGAAAGGTAAAGGGAAACCCTAATTGTACAAGAAACCCTAAAAATGGACTAGAAACCCTAGGAAGCGAGCTAGATTTAATAGATCTTAATGGCATGAGTAATAATAGGAAATTGTATAATTGTTTCAGGATCTTATTGAATGATTGCTTGCTTGGATTCTTATTTGCATGGATATTTCTATTCCAAATCATCAGATCAGGTATGTGGTTACGCTTATGAATAACCGCATTAGTTTCCCGCGTGGTTGCCGGATGATTGATCGCATTGACTGCAAATTATCAGTTTGGATGTTCATATTTGCAAATTATAAAGTCACTATGATTATCACATTAATAATAGAAGTATGGATTCTCGCACCTACATGCCACCCTGATGGATGATGCCAAAGGTCAGGCCCAGATGGGTAGATCAATGGACACCTTGAGTGGTGACCCCAGGCACCAAGAAGGTGGCCTATGATATTGCATGACTAGTGGCACCAAGCTCGGGATTGAGAAGGTGGCCTTAAGTCATTGGCAAAGGGCACGCTAAGGTGGGTATGCCAGGGTTAGGGCAAAAGCGGTGGAGAATGTCATACTGAAAAGTTTAAATTGGCTTGTTAAATAATTTGATTGTGATATTTAAATTGTTATCCATATGTGCAAACTTTTGGTTGTCCCCACATACCAGTATATTCGATATACTGACCGACGTTTTATTTGTCGGTGTTTTAGGTACAAATGAAAAGAACAAACAATAAAGTGGCATATGTGGAATTAAATGAGAATTAACGTGCCCTGGAGGATTAGTTAGAGTAGAATCTTCATGAATAGAAGTTTAGAAATCCTATCTTTTAAAAAGGTAAACATAGTTTTATTTTATACCAGTTTTGAGTTTAGTTGGTAAAGTTTATTACTTGTTATGGATTATTTGTCGAACCTTTGATCATGTTAATGGAATAACGGCTCTATCCTTTGGGTCTCCCTTAATTGGGGGTTATCGGGAGACGGGGTTGTTACAATTGGTATCAGAGCATAGGTTCCTCATTTAATCTTTAATAATTATTAAATTTTACAAATTCCATAGAACTGAGGGAGTTATTAGAGGATTATCCGAAAGACATAGGTGTCTAGAAAAGGATCACGACTGGGGGTTGGCAATATTTTCCTCCGCACCGCTAGTCGGAATACGAGGACTCTCGGATCCGTGTGACTGCCTGGCCAAAGTATTAGGGTATGAATCGAAATAAGATACCTTTTAGGACTCTCTCATCTCGTTCATCCTTTCTCAACTCAAATTCTATTAAGGACCTTAAGGATTAGGGTTTTCTCTCTCTTCCTCACCCTCTTGAGGTATGGGTAAGTTTGATAAGGATTAAGGAATCCTCCACCAAATTAATAAAAAGCATGTAAATAAGATGTCATGGACATAAGCTTAATAGAGTAAGCGTAAAGGAATAGATACATGCTTCGGGTCGTATGACACGAGTTGTCATTGCCCTCAGGAGAGACCTGAGGATAGACCTCCTTGGCAGGAGGATGAGTAGAGAGAGTTAGTCTTGGAGGTAAAGACCTCCATCAAAAGTAGATACCTGGCATATCCTTTGAGGATGATGTTAACCTTAACCCTAAGTGAAGGGTAGAGATAGAGATGACATGATGAGTTAGACCGAGTGTTTGGTTCGACATGCATTGGGATCGTCATACGAGCCATGAGAGGTTGGATAACCTAGTACCTTTGGCGACCCAACCCTTAAGAGGGTCATGCATGTTTGAGCGAAGGGTAACTCCTTCCTGGATGAGGGTAGAGAAGAACCTATAGGGCTGTTGCAAGTAGGATATAACTTGCACCCAGAGTGCGTCAGTAATGTTGACAGTTAAACAAAACCCTAGTCAAGGGATCATGATGGAGGGCTTATGAGATAAGCATAAGGGGTTATGGATAACCTTGAGTAAACATAAGTTCGAGTTTAGGCTTCACTCAGGTAGAGGTATGCTTATGAGCTTGATCCTTCATAAAGACAGGACCTCTTATATAGAGGTTGGTTGTAGGATTAGCTCTAGAGAGAGGGAGCAGACCTCGGCCAAGGAGGTTGTAAGCCTAAAGCCCCGAAACTTGAGAAATAGTGGGAGTTGAGAATGATGTGACCTAAGTGGATGATAGTGGTTGCCTTATGTTTGATCCCTGAAGGATGATGATGTCTAGGAGTAACAAAACCCTAGAGAGAGGATGATGCTTCTGGTACCTATGGTATAAGTGATTACCTACTAAGATGAGATAAAGAGTGCTTTAGACCCTGAGGAGGTCAAGGCACCAGTTGTGAGGCTTTATACATAGTAGTTATCCAGGAAGAGGAATCAACTCTGAAGTGTTGCTTGAGTAGAAAGATCATGGGAGTACATGACATATCTTGGGCATGCTGGATTCCTGGTTAAGAGAATGAGCATGCAGTTGGACACCCGGAGGCGAACCTAGGGTTCCTAGGCCTAAGAGGGGAAGCAATGTACCCAATGCTCATGTTGAGATTTGAGTCTCTATAGTTTCGAGCATGGTACTCTTAATGTGTAGAGGTAAAGGAAAACCTCTTCAGGTAAGGGTATGTTTGATGAACCCCTCACGAATAAGTTGATCTGATGATGAGGAAAGAGAACAAGTGTGACCTAGCATGGTTTTGTAGGTACGCTTGTGCCTTAATAGTTGTTGGTTTAAGCATGCTCATAAGGATGTAAACCCTAAGGATGGTTGTGACCTTGCTGTCACATGTTGTAGTTTCCTCCCATCCTGGGAGAGGACCCTTTGGTAGGGTGCGTACCAGTTCTATCGGTTTTGAGGTGACCTAAAGAGGTCTCATAGGATCTTGAGAAGCTAAGTGAAGAGTACATGGTATGAAAATGAACCTATAGGCCCATAGATAACCATCTCTAAGTGCATGGACGTGTTACCATGGGAGTAACCGGTATGGGGCCTGACCAAGGTAGGCAGGTTGCCATGATCCCTGTGAAGGGATGGAAGTCAGTCATGAATGTAGAAAGAGATGATGAAGGCTTGGGTAAGGTTCTAAGTCAGACATGTACTATAAGAGAATCCCAAGTCTATCCTAGGGTCAGGTAGGGATAAGACCGATGAAATACGGAGTTGCCTAATTTCCTAGTTGCACATGACCATAGGGTCGGGAGGTAACAGCTATCATTGTCTGAGGGCCATGAGTTAGGTGATTGATCACCTTCATTAACTCATGGAACCTAAAGGGCAGATGAGTAGGGCACTCTCTGGATGCATAAGGGAAGAGGGATGACCCCAAAAGTTTCGACACCCTATAGATCTAGAGGAGATGACCAAGGATTGTGTGGTGACCCAAGTAGGTTTTGGATCAGTTTTCCATGGATGTAATTCTGATATCAGGAGGATATGTGGAACGTTTCAACTTAGATTTGAAGGTGTACTGGCAAGGTGGGATGTACCATCTCTACTCTTGGAACAGGAAGAACTTTGTATTTGGACTGCAACCAAATACTTATTTCCTTTTGTTATGGGAGTGAGAGATAGGACAGTACGCATGCCTTACACCAAAGAATAAAGATGATGGAAGTTGGAATGTAACTACAAGGTATGAGGATAGAGATGATAACATACCCTGGTGAAGTGAATTATACTTGGATGGTTCGCGAACACTAAGAGAGGTAGTGTAGTCAGCTTATGAGGATATTGTGGAATTTGCAGATTAACCAAGGTCAAGTTCGATCACAGTGAATATGAGATCAGAGCTTCTTAATGAAGATAGACGTAGAGTTTGAGATGAGATGATAAGTATAATACATGAAGGTGTATGTTACCGAACACTTAAGGATGAGAGGTGGTAATGAATACTCTGGTTGAGATATAACTGCCTAGTTTAGTTGGAAACTAGAAGAAGTTGAGGTTGTTGGCTAAACCTAAGTTTGGAAAGAAGATGTGTTTTGACTAACACTCGGATATAATAAGATATGTTGAACAAGCTAATGGTTGGTTGGATAGCTAGTTTTGTCCTTGATGTAGTAAAAGGATGGTGATAGAACCTTAGATACACTTCTTTGGATAGGAAGGTAATAAAACCCTTTTGAGAGTGGTTTAGGGTTTTCGAGGTATCAAGCTTGAGGAATCATAACAATATAGGAAGTCGTGAAATACCTTGGTACTGCAAAGATAGTAAGTTATGGTAGCAATCTGGATGCTTAAAACAAAGTTGCATGTAGCATGTGGCCATGCAAGCCAGGAGGTGAAGGACAAACACCATTAACCCAGTGCATGGATATAAAGTAAAGGGAGTTCCCGAGAGGGAATGGGAGTCCATCACTATGGATATTGTGGTAAGTCTCCCCTTGACCAAGGAAGGACAAGATGCAGTGTGGGTTATGGTGGATCGCCTTACCTAAATGACATGAGAAAGAAAGAGTACTGTCAAGGGACAGACCAGGTTGAACTACTTAGAAGATAAAGAGATGGTTCAACTACACCATGATGCAAGTTCAAAAGTTCTTGAGTATAACCTAAGGGTTCACTTCCATGAGGTGGAAGTAGATACATGAAGAGCTCAGTGTTTGTACAGTTTATCACCCCATACTAATGGACAGTATGATCCGGACTAGAGGGCTTGATGAGAGCATGCGTGCTCATTTAGGGTGATACATAGAGACAGATGTAATGTTAACCACCATAGCCTTTATCGGGATGCAAGAAGTTTATAGGGAGGTTGTGTCGGTCACTACTTCATTATGATGATGTTGGTGAAGGAGGCCTCACGAAGGTCAGAAAAGAACCCCAGGTGTGTGCAGATGAAGTTGCTTTGATCGTGCAATGGCTAAGAGAGAGCCCAGTGGTGACATGAGTCACGAGCTGATGCAAAGCAGACTGACATGCAGTTCACTGTGGAGGAATATAATGTGAAAATCCGACCCCTCTAATCTACAGCTGAGAGAGCTGAATCCCCGATATATGGGTCCATTTGAGATGGATTGGTGGATATGATTGTGTTTAGCCTTGCCCCACAAGATAACATGATGTGTAATGTGTTACATGAGTCCGATCTAGAGCACTACGTGAGGTACCCAAGCCATGTGTTAAACCCTGAACCTATTCAGCTTTTGAGAGGCTGAAATGTCCTGAGTCACCTATGAGGGTACGATATACCAAGGTAAGAAAGAACTCAGATGGAAGAATATGAGATGATGAAGGTTCTTGGAAAGCACCATGGATAGGGTAAAGCCACATGGTAGCCCTGATGGACATAAAAATGGATTATCCTGTTTGTTTGCTTGCTTGTTGGAATTTTGAGGACAAAATTCTTATAAGAGGGGAAGGATGTTACAACCCCAATTTTGGGTTCATTTGCTGAGAAATATAATTTCTCATATTATAGATTTTTGAATGAATAAATGAAATAATCTATTTTGAATAAATGATTTTATAGCCTTGTTGTTTGATTTGTGGGCTTTATTGGCCATTGGGCCCAATAACAAGAATATTCAATTAATTAATGAATAACTGAGAATTTGAGATAAGAAAGGTGTGGAAACCTCTAGAAGGCAAATCTAAAGAGGTTTTCGTGCCTCTTAGATTCCTTGGGTTCCAAGGATCCCAAGGTTGCAAAGAAAGGGCAATAAGAAAAGAAAATAGCAATTAAGTATTTCCTTGTTAATAAAGAAATTGAAAATATTGATGAAATAGGGAAAATATGTGAAAAGAGGTATAATTGGATAATTCTTAGTGGGATTTCGTATCCCAAGGATTCCTGATGATAAAAGGAATACTAATGAGGAAAATAAAAGAGAAATAAGAGAGATCCTCAAAAAGGAATTATTTTAAAAAGAAATAGGCAAGATAATGAGAATAATACATATTGATGCATTTAAAGATAATGAGTATTCCTTTAAAAGGAATTTCGAATTCTTAAAGTTTCTTGGGTGCCAAGGAGCCCCAATAAAGGAGAAGAAAGAGAAAATACCATAATTATAAAATAAAGAAATAATGGATATGCATAATCCATTAATTATGTAAATTTGCTAAAAGAAAGTAATTGTTATTAAAGGAAATAGGATTTCGTGCTAATGGTTTAAAAAGCAAGAAACAAAGAGATTAAGTATGAGGATTTTCGAAATCCTAATATCACAAGGAGAAGGTATATCAAAGAAATAGAGAGAGAGAGAAAGAGGCTTGCTTCCTAATGAAGGAAGTTGTTTCCTTTTAGGAAAAGACCTTGCAACTTTGTGGATGCACGTCTTGGGGTGCGAAAACCCTCCCCTATATAAGAGGTTGGCCTTCTGGTTCGAGTTCTAAAGAAATTTCACACATATCTCTTCTCCTTCTTCGTTGTTCTTGGTTGCAAAACCCTAACATCGAGTGGAGCTTTCTCTGGAGCAGCAAGGAAGTGCGGGACCATCTGGAGGGAGGCCTGACATCCCTCGAAGATCTGTGCATGACTGGACGATGTTCCCAAGCATCCAACTTCATACAGTTGTCGGCGGCACACCTGCAGTGCGGCCGCAACAGGGCTGCGAGGTGGGGAGTTTGCAGAGCTTGCTCCCGGCCTTTCTCACCTTATACGGGGCAGCATCGGTGCGCACGGGAACGTCGGAGGTAGGGGAGCAGTCTGCGAGGGTGGTCGAGGTTCCAGAAGTGGGAGGAAAGATCGCGCTACTCGTGATTAGGGCAACAGGCCGGCGCGCCTGGCTGCACGCGAGGAAGAAGAAGGCAAAGGGGGCCATTGGACGAAGTTGCCCCTCCGTGGGCTGTAGAAACAAATCACTTACCGGGGGCAATTCAGACTTTTGGTTATATTTTCAAACCAACGATGCATGGGAGCTTGGCGACGTGTCAATCCCTTATTGGCCGGAAGGTAATTTACTTACTAAAATCATTATTAAAGATTGGTAGCTCCGATGAGAACATGTTATACATGAAAATTAATCAGAAAATCGAGGGGAATCCAAATAAAATATAATTGAAACCTGATTCTCTATGCAATTCGAAAAGTATATAGAGATACTATCTTTTATAGTTTAATCAATAAAAAACCCTAACCTTTGATGATTAATGAGTTAGAAAGGGTTAAATGAGTATATAAAGTTGATATTAGTCTGTTAATGATAAAAAGGATCATTAAGATTGAAAAAGGACGAATTTGCATGTGATTAGTTTAATTTCAAGTTTAATGTGCATGAATAATACTTTAATGGGCCTTGAAACCCTAATGTTGACTAATTCGACTATTAATGACTTTAATTGATTAATGTCATGAGTAAAATTGGAATATGTTGAATCTAATCTAATTCGAGCATTTAAGTTCCTAATTTGTGGATAAATGCCCTAAATGTAGTAATTAGGGTTTTCTGATGAATAAAAGATGGAATTAAGAACAAATCAAGTCCATATGTGATTCAGATCGTAATGAACTATGAATTGATGATAAAATGCATATAATGATCTTATCATGGATTAAAAGGATAAAAATAGTAGCTTTAATGTAGAAGAGGCGTAATGGATGTATTTAATGGTTAATTATGCCTTTAATCCGAAATTTGAGAATTAGATATTGGAATAATGAGGGTTTGTGATCAAATGCGTTAAATTAGGGTTTAAAATAGTGAAAGGTAAAGGGAAACCCTAATTGTACAAGAAACCCTAAAAATGGACTAGAAACCTAGGAAGCGAGCTAGATTTAATAGATCTTAATGACATGAGTAATAATAGGAAATTGTATAATTGTTTCAGGATCTTATTGAATGCTTGCTTGCTTGGATTCTTATTTGCATGGATATTTCTATTCCAAATCATCAGATCAGGTATGTGGTTACGCTTATGAATAACCGCATTAGTTTCCCGCGTGGTTGCCGGATGTATGATCGCATTGACTGCAAATTATCAGTTTGAATGTTCATATTTACAAATTATAAAGTCACTATGATTATCACATTAATAATAGAAGTATGGATTCTCGCACCTACATGCCACCCTGATGGATGATGCCAAAGGTCAGGCCCAGATGGGTAGACCAATGGACACCTTGAGTGGTGACCCCAGACACCAAGAAGGTGGCCTATGATATTGCATGACTAGTGGGCACCATGAGTGGTGACCCCCAGGCACCAAGCTCGGGATTGAGAAGGTGGCCTTAAGTCATTGGCAAAGGGAACCCTAAGGTGGGTATGCCAGGGTTAGGGCAAAAGCGGTGGAGAATGTCATACTGAAAAGTGTAAATTGGCTTGTTAAATAATTTGATTGTGATATTTAAATTGTTATCCATATGTGCAAAATTTTGGTTGTCCCCACATACCAGTATATTCGATATACTGACCGACGTTTTGTTTGTCGGTGTTTTAGGTACAAATGAAAAGAACAAACAGTAAAGTGGCATATGTGGAATTAAATGAGAATTAACGTGCCCCGAAGGATTAGTTAGAGTAGCATCTTCATGGATAGAAGTTTAGAAATCCCATCTTTTAAAAAGGTAAACATATTTTTATTTTATACCAGTTTTGAGTTTAGTTGGTAAAGTTTATTAATTGTTATGGATTATTTGTCAAACCTTTGATCCTGTTAATGGAATAACGGCTCTATCCTTCGGGTCTCCCTTAATTGGGGGTTACCGGGAGATGGGGTTGTTACATTACCTTAATTGAAACTCAACTAGATACATTGTACAAAAAATGCAAAAAAAAAGTGATTCCAACCATTGGAGAGTTGTTAGAATTGAAAATAGATCCATTGAAAGTTGTAAAATAGGTATTCTTCGTTCTTAACTGATACCACACTCAAAGGAACACCCCCAACTATAAATAGAACCCCTTAGAGATCATTCCAAGGTTTCTCATTCATGCTATCCTTGGTCCTTGCAATAGTTCTATAACGAACCCGCCTCTCAGTAACCCCCAATTCAGGGAGACCAGAAGGTCAGAGCCATTATCCCAATTAACAAGATCAAAGTTTTGACAAATAATCAATAATAATTATGAAATTATTCCGAACTAAACTGAAATCTGGTATAAAATAAAACTTTGCATACCTTTTTCAAAAACTTGGATATCTACTGCTATCCACATCTGGAGTCTATTCTAACTAATCCTCCTTTGTACGTTAATTCTTGTTTAATTCCACATATGTTACTTTATTGTTTGTCCGTTTCAATCTAGTACCTAAAATGTCGACAAACAAAATGTCGGTTAGCATAAATGAATATGCTGGTATGTGGGGACAACCAAAATTTCACAAATATGGCTAACAATCTAAATATCACAATAAAGTTAATTAACAAGCCAAATTATGCTTTCAGTGTGACATTCTCTACCACTTTTGCCCTAACCCTGGCATACCCTCCTAGGGATTTCTCTTTTACCAATGACTTAAGGCCACCTTCTCAATCCTGTGGTGCCCATTAGTCATTCTATAAAGTCCACCTTCTCAATCCTGAGCTTTGTGTCTGGGGTCACCACTCATGGTGCCCATTGGTCTTCCCTCCTGGGCTTGACCTTTTTGCATCATCCATCAGGGTGGCATGTAGGTGCGAGAATACACACTTATTTTACAATTGTGATAATCATAGTGACTTTATAATTTGCAAGTATGAACATACAAACTGATAGGTTGCATTCAATGTGATGAATCATCTAAGAAAATCTTCGGGAAACTAATGTGATTAACCATAATTAACCACATACCTATCAGGATGATTTGAGACAGAATTAATCCAATCAATTTAAGAAATCCAATAGGAAAGAAATCACACAAAGAGATCCTAAAATAGGCATACAATTTCCTATCATTGGTCATCCCATCAAGATATATTAAACCTAGCTTGCTTCCTAGGGTTTCTAGTCCACTTTTAGGGTTTCCATTGCAATTAGGGTTTCACTTCATTTATATTATTTTAAACCCTAATTTTAAGCAATTACTCACAAACCCTAATTATTTCATCTATTCTTCACGAAAGATATTAAGGTTATCTTTAAATGAAATATAACCCTAATTTCGGATTAAAGGCACAATTGAACATCAATTAAGTCCATTATGCCTCTTTTACATTAAAACTACCATTTTTATCTTTCTAATTCATGACACGATCATTAGGCCCAATTATCATATTTGGTTCCTTCCTGATTAACAACTCATAGTTCATTAGAATCTAATTCATATATGAACTCTATTTATCATTAATTCCACCTTTATCTATTAGAAAATCCTAATTACCATATTAAGGGTATTTATCCACAATTAGGAACCTTTATACTCAAATAGGGTTTCTAAGTGCTTAACCATTCTTATTTGAGGTAAAACCCTAAATCATGCAAGAAAAATCTAGATGAGGTTCAATTTCGTCATTAACTATTCAATAGGTTGCAATTACTCAATTTCATCATCTAAGCAACATGAACTTAACCAATATGCTCAATTAGGATTTCTTAATCTAATACATAAGAACTTTTCATTAGATTAACACACTTTTGCAAATAGGAATAGATTTAGGTTCTCAAACCAATTTTATTGTGTTCCTCGTATTTTCTAAGCAACTTTCATGTATAACTTTTTCTAATCAGAGCTTCCTAGCAAAATTTATGATTTTTGTAAAGAAAATCACTTTTCTGAATTATCCATTATTTTTAGAAAATCGTAGGCTGCTTGATCCATGGTCCCCTGGACCACGCGGGATCCAACGGCCTACGATCGTGCGCCCTACCTTGTGATTAAAAGAATCCAAAGACATAAGTGCCCTTACCTTCCTTCACAAAAGTTGGGGGCAAGGAGGTCTTTTCCCCCTTTATCTTCTTCTTCCTCACACTTCTATGTTCGAGGCCCAGTGTTGCCTGGCAGTCAACTGCTAGGTTGACTTCGCAAACTTGGCTTCCTCATCAACCAGTGATGGTTCCTCCTCCTTCGCCATGATCCACCGAACTCGATGATGGTCTCAACTCTGCTAGAACCGACCGGAGTGACCGGGATGGAGGATCTCTTCTCTGACGAGGTATCTTGGACTAGGGAAGGGGTGAAGACCAGTGTCCAAAGAGAAATCATTTGCAGGGTCGTGATCGCAAAGAGCAAAAGGGTCGCTCAGATACATTTGCATCATAGTTGGGGGTCAGCAACCCTCCTTTTATAGGAGGAAACTCATGGAACCAACCTGCCTCTATGGCAGTTTGGGCGAATCTGCTAGAAGCAATGAAACCCTATGAAATCTAGTGTTAAACAACTCGGACTGGCCTCCCAATGTTGTTGATCCAATTTCCAAATCTTCTCATCCATCCTTTCGCGAGAAATTTGATTTGGAAAAACAGATCATACTGCTCCCCTTTCCTGTTCCGTCTGGGGTAGATGATGACTGAGTCACCCTTGGATCTTGATCCAATGGTTACCATGCCACGTGAAGAACAAAGGAAATCGTTCCCTGTTTTCCAATTAAATCAAATCGTGACATTTATTGATTTCCTCCACATATTAGGAATACTTTAAAAAATCGTATCTCCCAAACCTCTTATCTTTTTAATCTCAAATTTTATAGTAAAGTCTATAATGACTTAAACTACTTGTGTGTAAATGTTGAGACCAAAACTCGAAAGGAAAAACTATTTTGCTTCATATGTAAGTCAAGTACCTATAAGGCACATATTCTGTATTAAAACACCTATTTTCTCTTTCCTCTCTTCCTATTTTCTTTATTTGAATTCCTTTTACCATTAGGAGCCTTATAGATATGAAAATCCACCAAAGATAACTCAATTATACCTCTTTCCACTTATTTCCCACATTTTATCATTGTTTTTAATTTCTTTCTTAATAAAGAAATATTTAATTGATCTTTTCTTTTCTTGTTGCATTATCTTTGCAACTTTGGACTCCTTGGGACCCAAGGAACCCAAGAGGCACGAAATCCAACTTTGGATAACATTCCTTTTCCTTCAAGAGGTTTCTACATCCTTCTTTTCTCCATTTTCTTATTTACTTATTTAATAATGGAGTTTCTTTTGTCTTTTCCTTGTTATTGGGCCCAATAGCCAATAAAGTCCACAAAACAACCAACAAGGCTATTGTAAACAAAATACATTTATTCAAAACAAATTATATCATTATTTTTTCAAATATCTTTAATAGGAGAAATGAAATTTCTCACCAAAAGAACCCAAAAATTGGGGTTGTAACATCCTTCCCCTCTTATAGGAATTTTGCCCTCAAAATTCCACCAGGCACACAACCAAACAGGATAAGCCTTGCTTATGTCCATCATGGCTCCCATGCGGCCTCATCCTTTCCATGGTGCTTCCCAAGAACCTTCATCATCTCATATTCTTCCATCTGAGCTCTTTCTTACCTTGGTATATCGTACCCTCATAGGTGACTCAGGACATTTTATCCTCTCATAAAGCTAAATAGGTTCAGGGCTCAGCACATGTCTTGGGTACCTCACATAGTGCTCTATATCGGACTCATGGAACACATTACACATCATGTTATCCTAAGGGGTAAGTCTAAACACAACCATCTCCACCATTCCATCTCAAATGGACCATGCAACCGAGACTCAACTCTCTCTTAACTATAACTTAGAGGGGTTGGATTTTCACATCACATAATCTCCCACAGTGAACTGCATGTCTTTCTGCTTTGCATCAGCTCATGACTCATGTCTCCCCTGGGATCTCTCTCAGCCATTGCACGATCAAATCGACTTCATGTGCACACACTATGGTTCTTTTCTGACCTTCGCGAGGCCCCTTCACCAACATCATCTCAATGAAGTGGTGACCAACACAACCTCCCTTGCAGAGCTTCTTTACATCTTGATACTGGCTATGGTGGTTATCATCACATCTTATAGAGGACAAGTACTGTCTCTAGATATCACCCTGAACGAGCACACACTCTCTCATCAGACCCTCTAGTCTATATCATATTAACCATTAGTTAGGGGTGATAAACTTTACTAGCATCCAATTCGTCAACTTCTGCCTCATGGAAGTGAATCTTTAGGTTATAAAGAACTTTTGAACTCACATCATGGTGTAATTGAACCATCTTTCTCTCATATGTATTTCAACTGGATCCATCCCTTGATAGTATTCTTTCTTTCTCATGTTATCTAGGTAAGGCAATCTACCATAACCCATATTGCATCTTGACCTTCCTCGGTCTAGGGGAGATTTACCACAACATCCCTAGTAATGAACTCCCATTCTCTCTTGGGGACTCTTTATCCTCTATGTAAACTCAGTGGGTTACGGGTGTTCATCCTTCACCTCCTGGCATGCATGGCGACTAGAGACATGCAACTTCATGTTAGGCATCCAAAGTACTACTGTCACTTACTATCTTCGTAGTACCACGGTGCATGGCGATCTTAAAATCATGATCTCCTATATGTCATGATTTCTCGGAAACCCTAAACCACTCTAGTCAGGGTTTCAACACCTTATTTTCCAGAGAAGTGCATTTGAGGTTCTTCAACCATCCTTTTATCATGATAAGCCCTAGGCTGGCTAGCTAAGTAACCACTAACTCGATCAACAATCTTGTTACATCTATGTGTTAGCCAAACATATCTCCTTTTTTAAACGTAGGCTAACCTAACAACCTCTTCTAGCCTCTATCTAAACTAGGTAGTTGCATTTCAACCTGAGCATCCATTACCACCTCACATCTTTCTGTGTTGAAAACATACACCTCCATGTATTCCACTTATCATCTCCTCTTGGACTCTAAGTCTATCTTCATCAAGAAACTCTGAACTCATCCTCTTAGTTTTCGAACTCAATCATGTATAACTCATAGCTCATGATAAAACATCCTCATAATATGACTACCTTATCTCTCTTACTTCTTGTAAACCATCCACATATCGTTCACTCTACAAGGGTATGTTATCATCTCTGTCCTCATCCCTCATAGCAACGTTCCAACTCACATCATCTTTATCCTTGGTGTATGGCATGCATACTATCCTATCTCTCACTCCCATAACAAGAGGAAATAAGCATTTAGTTGTAGTCCATATACAAAGTTCTTCCTATTCTAACAGTAGAGATGGTACATCCCACCTTGCCATTACACCTTCAAATTTAAGTTGAAATGTGCAACATACATCTCTACATCACGATCATCTTGATATCAAAGTTACTTCCATAGAAAACTGATCTCGAACCTATTTGGGTCCACACACAATCCTTGGTCCTCTCCGCTAGGTTTGTAGGGTTCTGACACTTTTGGGGTCATTCTGCTTCCCTTATGCATCCAGAGAGTGCCCTCCTCATCTACCCTTTGGGTCCCATGAGTTCATGAAGGTGATCAATCTCCTAACCCATGGCCCTCAGACAATGATAATTGTTACCTCCCGACCCTATGGTCATGTGCAACTAGGGAATTACGCAACTCCTACTTCCATCGGTATTATCCCTACTTGACCCTAGGATAGACTTAGGATTCTATTATAGTACATGTCGAACTTAGAAACTTACCCAAGTCTCCATCATCTCTCTCTACATTCATGGGTTGACTTTCATCCTTTCATAGGGGTCATGGCGACCTACCTACCTTGGTCAGGCCCCATACCGGTTACCTCCATGGTAACACATCCACATGCACTTAGAGATGGTTATCTATGGGTCTACAGGTTCATTCTCTTACCATGTAATTTTCACTTAGCTTCTCAAGATCCTATTGAGACCTCTTTAGGTTACCTCAAAACCAACAAAACTGGTATATACCCTATAAAAGGGTCCCTCCCCCAGGATGGGAGGAAACTACACCTTGATAACAAAGGTCACCAACGTGCTTATGTCTAGGGTTTACATCCTCATGAGCATGCTTAACCCTAGAAAGCTACTAAGGCACAAGTAGACCACCTACTAAACCATGCTAGGTCATACTTGTTCTCATTCCTCAACATTGGACCAAGAACATACCTTCCCATGTCACCAACTTAGCTGTGAAGGGTTCACCAAACATACCTTAAACATAATGGGTTTCCCTTTCCTCTATACATGAGGAGTACCATGCTCAGATCTATAAAAACTCAAACCTCATCATGAGCATTAGGTACACCACTTCTCCTCTTAGGCTTAGGAACCCTAGGTTCACTTTTCTGATGTCCAACTGTCTGCTCAACTTTTTAACCACGAGCCAAGCATGTACAGGGTATGACATGCACTTCCCATGATCCTTCCACTTGAACAACACTTTAGAGTGGAGTACTCCTCAAGAACAACCAACTAGGTATAAGGCCTCACTATTGGTCACTTAAATCTCCTCTGGGTGTAAGGAACTCTTCTTCTATCCCTAGAAGGTTAGCACCCATATCATTTGCACATAGGTACTAGCAACCTCATCCTCTCTCTAGGGTTTGGTTCCTCTAAAGATAACCAAGATACCATTAGCATCCAGGGATCAAACAATGAGGCAACCACTATCATCCACTTAGGTCACATCATCCTCAACTCCCATTGTTCCTCATATCTCGGGGTCTAAGCTTCCAACCTTCTTGCTTGGGTCTTTCTCTCTCTCTCTCTCTTGAGCTCACTCCACAACCTGCCTTACTACTAGAGGTCCTCTCTCCAAGAAGGATCATGCTCATAAGCATACCCCTACATGGGTGAAGCCTATGTTCAACTTATGTTTGCTCAAGATTATCCATAGTCCTTTATGCTTATCTCATAAGCTATCCATCATACTCTCCTGGCATGGGTTTCAACCTACTACCCACACTACTGATGTACTCTAGGTGCATACTATGCCATGCTCATATAAGCTCATGGGGTTTCCATAGGTTCTTCACTAACCACATCATTTAAGGAGCTATCCTTCACTCTAACATGCATGACCCTTCCCAGGGTTGGGTCGTAAAAGGTAATAGGTCATCCAACCTCTCATGGCTCATATGGGCATCCAAAGGCATGTACACCCCCAAACCTGGTCTACCATGACATCTAACTCATCGTGTCATCTCTCTTTCTAACCTCCACTTAGGGTTAGCGTTAGCATCATCCTCATAGGATGTGCCAGGTCTCTACTTATAATGGAGTTCTCTACCTCCAAGACTAACTTCCTCCATTCATCCTCCTGACCAAGAGGTCTAGCCTTAGGTCACTCCTGAGGGCATGACCACTTATGTCATACGACCTAAGCATGTATCTATTCTTTAGTTTACACTTAAACTATTAAGCTTATGTCCATGACATCTTTATTTACATTCTTTTCATTTATTTGGTGGAGGATTCCTTAAACCTGGTCAACCTTACATATACCTCAAGAGGGTGAGGAAAAGAGAGAAAACCCTAATCTTTAAGGTCCTTAACATCATTTGAGTAGAGAATGGATGAATACGATGAGAGAGTCCTAAAGTTATCTTATTTCGAGTCAAATCCTGAGACATTAGCCAAATAGTCACACTAATTCGGGAGTCCTTGTATTTCGACTAGTGGTGCGGAGGAAAATCTTTCCAGCCCCCGAACATGATCCTTTTCTAGACACCTCTGTCTTTTGGAAAATCCTCTAATAACTCCCTTAGGTTCTACAGAGTTTGTAAAATTTAATAATTATTATAGATTAAATGAGGAACCTATGATCTGATACCAAATGTAAGGACCCCGCCTCTTGGTAACCCCCAATTAAGGGAGACCAGAAGGTCAGAGCCATTATCCCAATTAATAGGATCAAAGGTTCGACAAATAAACAATAATAATTATGAAATTCTATCGAACTAAACTAAAATATGGTATAAATTAAAACATTGCATACCTTTTTCAAAAACTTAGATATCTACTGCTATCCACATCTAGAGTCTACTCTAACTAATCCTCCTTTATACTTTAATTCATATTTAATTCCACATATGCCACTTTACTGTTTGTCCTTTTCAAACTTGTACCTAATACGTCAACAAATAAAATGTCGATCAGCATAAATGAATATGCTGGTATGTGGGGACAACCAAAATTTTGCAAATATGGCTAACAATCTAAATATCACAATCAAGTTAATTAACAAGCCAAATTACGCTTTTAGTGTGACATTCTCCACCACTTTTACCCTAACCCTGGCATACCCTCCTTAGGGTTTCTCTTTTGCCAATGACTTAAGGCCACCTTCTCAATCCCGAGCTTGGTGCCTGGGGTCACCTCTCATGGTGCCCATTAGTCATTCTATAAAGACCACCTTCTCAATCCTGATCTTGGTGTCTGGGGTCCCCACTCATGGTGCCCATTGGTCTTCCCTCCTGGGCTTGAACTTTTTGCATCATTCATCACGGTGGCATGTACATGCGAGAATACACACTTATTTTACAATTGTGATAATCACAGTGACTTTATAATTTGCAATTATGAACATCCAAACAGATAGGTTGCATTAAATACGATGAATCATCTGGGAAACTCTTCGGGAAACTAATGTGATTAACAATATTTAACCACATACCTATTAGGATAATTTGAGACAGAATTATTCCAATCAATGCAAGAAATCCAATAGGCAAGCAAGCACACAAAAAGATCCTAAAATATGCATATAATTTCCTATCATTGATCATGCCATCAAGATATATTAAACCTAGCTCGCTTCCTAGGGTTTCTAGTCCACCTTTAGTGTTTGCATTGCAATTAGGGTCTCACTTCATTTATACTATTTTAAACCCTTATTTTATGCAATTACTCACAAAACCCTAATTATCTCATCTATTCTTCACAAAAGATATTAAGGTTATCTTTAGATGACATATAACCATAATTTCAGATTAAAGGCACAGTTAAACATCAATTAAGTCCATTATGCCTCTTTTACATTAAAACTACCATTTTTATCCTTTTAATTCATAACACGATCATTAGGCCCAATTATCATCTTTGGTTCCTTCTGGATTAACAACTCATAGTTCATTATAATCTAATTCACATATGAACTTTATTTATCATTAATTCCACCTTTATCCATTAGAACACCATAATTACCATACTAAGGGTATTTATCCACAATTAGGAACCTTTATACTCAAAAAGGGTTTCTTAGTGCTTAATCATTCTTATTTGAGGTAAAAACCCTAAATCATGCAAGAAAGATCTAGATCAGGTTCAAGTTCGTCATTAACTATTCAATAGGTTGCAATTACTCAATTTCATCAACTAAGCAATATGAACTTAACCAATATGATCAATTAGGGTTTCTTAATCTAATACATAAGCACTTTTCATTAGATTAACACACTTTTGCAAATAGGAACAAATTCAGGTTGTCAAACCAATTTTAGTTTGTTCCTCATATATTTCTAAGAAACTTTCTGACCGGCCTAAATCGCGCATCCTAAAATTGGAGGTGTATTTGAGGTAGTCGAGCCTTCGCATTTATAACCCGAATCCTTCTAGGCCCCCACAACTTTGTTTACGGGGTCGAAGTAGTCATACAGGGTCGAACATAGGGACAAGGTGGGTTGTGTTGACGACTCTGAATCGACACTCTACACTCCGGTGGATATAAAGAGATACTGAAGTTCCCCGAAGGGAACAACAAGATGTCACGATTAAATCAAAGAAAACTATCTCCAACTGGAGTTACAAGAAAGATTAAGATTTTGTCATTTAGCAATTTTTAGGAATTTTCATGCAACAGAAAATAGAAAGGTAAACTGCAGCTTAAGGCGTAATGCAAGGGATAAGACTTTTAGAAAGATAAGCGGTAGTAGTAACACCCTGCACCCCTCCTCTCAGAGCGGGTGCCTCTAACCAAGCTTCAACACCCCTCTCGAGGTTGCTGGACTCAAGTTAGAGTGGAATGATACTAAAACAACTCCGTTCCGGGCACTCTCGTACTCCAGAATCGGACCGAACACTAGAGCCACAACCCAAATCTCGAAGTAGTTGCGACGGGAAAGACGATTCGGTAGCTAAGCGAAACGCGATCCAAAACATGCAAGCTAGAGTTCAGATATCCAACACAGTAGTTACCCAATCATAAGGCACTAAGCATTAAACAAATAGCAATTTAGCATTTCTATTTCCATCAGTAATAAGGGTCTTAATACAATGCATAAGCTAAGAATTTAAATAATAGAATTAAAGATAGATGTCGCCTTCTTGATGTAGAAGGGCGACAGACTACTACTACTCCCAGCCTGATACCGTCCAGGGACCTATCCCGGTACAGCCGTGTCGGGCGGCACGACCTCTCGGACGAAACGCCTGACGAACGACCATATCGTTCGAAGACCCTGGCCGATACGCTCATGTCGGGCGGCACACCCTCTCGAGCGGCACGACTGACGGGAAGAGTGTATCGGTTTCGGTATCGTGTCGGCCAAGGATTCACATATACTACTGTCGGGCATTGTTGTCACACACTCGTGTCGCGTATCTACGTCGGCCGATATCGGCCCTCAGTGTCGTCCGGTACAGTCCTAGGTGAACCGATCCCCTCCCTCTCGGGATGAGGAAGAGCTCACCTAGTGTCGCCCGGTACGAGCACTGGGGCGCGATACGGTTGCTCTCGCACTTCTCTCGCAGATCACTCAAGTCCCCAACTGTCCGAACGGTGAACAGGCTAGCCGTCCCGACCTATCCAACCTCCGACGTTTCCGACTTGTCTTTTCGGCTTCCTGTAGCTGTTATTTATAGTCAGCTGGTTGGTGAGAAAACATGGTGCTCGAAGCGCCACGTAGCTCCCTTATACGCCGGTCGATGGATGTGGATGGCCGATACAGGCATATCTCGGCGTGAGGTGCTGGCTATTGGTCACGTGATGGGCGGCACGCCTGCCGGTGGGTGGTCGTATCGCTCGACGAGCTGGGTCGTCGGGCGGCTTCGGCTCCCTGTCGGGTAGAAGGTGTGTCGGCTGGTACGTCCCTTTCGCAAGGCGCCCTTCTCCGCCGATCATTCTTGTGTCGCCCAGCCCCTGTCGGGCTGGGTTGTATCGGGCGTCAGGAAGGCCGAGGCGGGCTTAGACTTATTGTGGGCCGGAATCGGCCTTATTGCACAAAAACGAGGAAAACCCTGTAAAAGATAGGAAAATTTGGAATAAGAGCGTTGCTTGGCCAATTATTGCGAAAATGCTAATAAAATAGAGGAAAATAGTAGAAAAGGGTAGTTTTGATAACAGAATAAAGGGTAAAAACGTCACAAAATTTGGTGTTATCAACTCCCCCAAACTTAGCTTTTTGATTGTCCTCAATCAATATTTAAACTAAACTTTTGTGTTGCTTCTTCTTGCACAGCAAAACTTTAATGCTAAAGGGTAGCACAAGATTTGCGATGTCTTGGAGGTAATGCTGTCTTAAAGTGAGCAAAAGACCTTGCCTTACTTGCCTTATTATTTAAGTAAAATTTTTCTTCTCCACAGCTTCAGCGAGACTTTGGTGTATGATTCTGAAGTTAGTTTCCACACCAAACAGCTTTATTTTAAGGGCAGAAAGTTGTGTATAGGGTAGGCTAAGGCTTTTTGGGTTTTTCTTCTTGTTTCCCATCAGTCCATCCAGGTAAGGGTCCGTTAACGGGCAAGTGGTCCCTGCAGTCCAAGCCAGTTGGCTTTAGAGCAGTGATTTCACATCCTACGTACCACTGCCCCGGATCTACCATGCCTAAAGACGGGTACTTTTGGAAAACAAGTGTGTATATATTTTTTTCTTTTCTCTTATTGGGCACAACTCTCATACTTTTATTCACGCTCATAAGGCTTCTTTCTCTTTTTGGGATTTTTGCTGGGTAAGGGAAAACAAAAGAGATATCTGCTGTTTGGGCAGCTTTTTCCTTCTCCATACTCGTCTCTTAGCTGTTTGCGAGATTATTATTTTTCAAAATTTTTTTTGAATGGCAAGGCACAATCTTTTGTTTGTTTGAGACAACATTATCAGAAAGATATGACAGAACTTGTAACTCATTAAATATACAGAAAGTAAGCTTTGCAAGAAGTCACAACAGGTTTTTATTATTATTACAACAACTTTGTACATATGCATAGGGGACAAAATAAGCAAAATCTTCAAAATTTTCAAAAATTTTGGTATAAACATATATATGTACACATGATATAGGAAAGAACAAAAGGATAAAGAACAAAAGAATAAGGAATTTAAGTTAAAGAACAAAAGAATAAGGAATTTAAGTTAAAGAGATCAGAAGATTTTTGTACCTCCCTCACTGGTACATGGTACCCCCCCCCCCAAACTTACTCCACACTCTGTCCCAGAGTTGTGAAGTAGATGAGGTAAGGAAATGTTAATCAGTGAGGGTTAGATGATCAGCGCGCCTGGGCTAGATAAGAGCTCCCAAACATATTCTCCTCTTTTGCTGTGATAGTCGATGTGGAGGAGCTGATCAGGCGTTGCCTCATTTGCCATCCATTCCAGGACGAAGACGCCACAGTCGTTGGATAGTTGAATTTGCTGTGGGCTGCGGTGGCAGAACTGGAGTTCATGCCAGCCTCTTGCTTGCATTCCCATGAATGGTTGTATCAGCGCTGCTATATCGATATAGTACTTTCGTACTAATCGTTCAAGAGATGTCAGCGCTGTCGATGTACAAGGCACTGGATGGTCTTTATTGCTGTCCGAGCTGTTGTAGAAAATCCCTGCTCGTTGTTGGGTGTACACCGTTAAGAGCGTCCAGTGGTTGTTGTGCAGGATTGGAAGGAGAATGGTATCTGGGACTCTGCATTCCAATTCTGCTAGGAAAGCTTCCTTTGCCCCTTGTTCATCGGCTAGGCAAATGTCGTTGAACAACATTGGATCTGCTATGTATGCGTGTTCAGACTTGTTTCGCAGTATCTGGATGTAGGCGACCGCCACAGATAACGCCAGACACCCTCCCTCTTTTACCATGTCCCTTAAGTCGTCAATCGGGACTATGACATCGCCTACCGAGTAAGCTATGTCTGCAGGGTTGGAGTCAGCCAACTTCATGTGGATTTCGTTGACCTGTTTTTGCGTGAGGGTAGCGCCTGAGAAACGGTCGAAGTTGTGGATTGACTCCTCCAGGTTCTGGGGCGAGGCATGTTCGTCGTGTCCGAAAACTTGCCGCAAGATGTTTATTTGTTTGCCTGCCCCACAGACGTTCGTCTCTGCTTCTGCTTCTTTTTCAGGAGGGCTGCTGTGCTGAGATGACTCTTCTTCTTGTTCACTATCTAGCAGCTCTTCTGGTATCCCCGCATCTCGGAAGTAGCGCTTATCCTTTATCAGCAGCAATGCATATTTGCTTCTGAGATTGTAGAAGTTAGAATCCTGGAGTTGCTTGAAGTATCCGAAGATATGTATCATCTCCATGGCTCTGAGGACTACGAATGCGCTATTTCCACTTCCCTCATCTTCTTGGACTGGGAAGTCCTTTAGTGAGTAGAAATTCCAGACACCACTGTGGCGCTGGACTCCATACTTGATGACCCGGTGGAGACGTAGCGGCAGCAGTCTTAGCTTTACGTCCTTTGGGAGTAGGAACGTACTTCCTGTGTGCGGGACCTCTTTCCTGCAGCAACAATGCAGTTGGACATGATGATTTCGGAGGTCGGCAATGCACATGAACCAGTTGTTTCTGTGTTTGTAAGGGGCCAACACCAGTTTTGGATTGTGCATTTCAATGTAATCCAACATACTTTCTACCTGCGTAGAATTGTACAACCCCATCATTAATCTTCTTGCTAGGGCTGGGGTGGCAGCGTAAATTGTATGTTGGTTGTTCTTGTCGGCGTTTTCTACAATGGCCCCTTGTAGCACTCTGAACAAACTCTTCCCTACGACAGCCTTGGCACGGAAGATGTTTCTCAGAGTTCCCCGCTGTACTGAGAAATAACCGTCGCTCCAGAGTACCTCTTCCTCGTCAGCTTGCGATCTTAGGACCATGTTGAGCAGTTTCTGGTCTCTGATCGTTAGATATCCTATGACCCTTCTGTCAAAGTCAGCCATTTCGAAAGAAGGTATCTCTGTCGGTGCGGAGAAATCGGTGATCTCGGCCCTTGAACTCCTTCCTCTGGGGAGGTGTCTTTCGTTTGCGGTGCGGATGTCCCCCCCTTCTCCCTCGGATTCGTCAGAAGAGCCCTCCCCGACGCTGATATCTTCGTTGTTATCCTCAGCTTCATCAAAGGGGGCTGAGGGAGCGGCCTCATTCAGGTCAAAAGGGCTTTCTTGTCCGGAAGGAGCTTCATAGCCTTGCCCTTGTGAAGAATTTACTCCGGTTGCTGATGACGATCTGCCAGAGGAGGAGGTGGATGATGACGATCCTGACGACGCCCTTGACGACGAGGATTGAGAGCCCGGACCAGGAGGCGACGACGATCTTCTCGGCTGCCTTGAGCGTGGATGGTCGTCCACCCTATTCAGCCTCCCCTCGATCTCGCTAAGGCGCTGCAGAACTTGTTGAAGCGTGGCATTCACTGCCTCTAGCTGGCCAGGTAGGCTGGCTAAAGCCAGCAGCTCTTGTTCCTGCCTATCCAGCCTCTGTTCGAAAAACGAAAACTTGCGGGTTAGGTAAAGAAATGTAGTAGAATGGTTTTCTGTTACCTCCCGCAAGAAATCAAGTTCTTGTCCTAGCATCATTCCGAGCGAAGGAGGGTTTTCCGCTTGTCTCCCCCTTGACCTCCAAATGCTCCTCCCGCGCGAAGGTCTGCCTGACGAGGCAGAACCTACTTCTATTGTCCGCGCGGCTGATGCTTCTGGGCGAGGTGTCGGTGCTGCCCCGCCCTCTTGTTGTATCGGAGGAGACTGTGTTGTGGGGGATGGATGCTGCCCTATATCGACGCTGTCGACGATCTCCTCAACAACTGCAACAGGTGACTTTGGTGGTGGTGTCGGCGTCACCTGTGCTCTTTCGATCTCCTTTTGTAGGATATCGGCGAATACCTCATCGCTGACATCCGGTTGTAATTCATCAGTTGCCCTTAAGGGCGCAGTAGAAACTACGGGGACTGCAGCCGTCTCTCTCGCTGTAGTTCCAGTCCTTGTCTCGGCGACTTCCACGATCGCCGGTTCTTCTCTTGCCACCGCCGGCCTTGTTGTCGTGGCTGTCGTTCGTGGCCCCGAGGCAGTGGGCCGCTCGGCAGGAGCTGTAGAAGATACGTCCTGCCGAGTACCCAGCGGGATGGGCCCTCTGGTGATTCCCCGCTCTTGGCTTCTTGGGGGTGGAGCGCAGCTTGCGCCTGCTGCCACAACCTCGATCTCGGCTGTGGTGAAGACTAGCTTTTCTACGTCGTAGGCGGCGCAACGAGGAAGCGGGAGAAGGATCTTCGTCCTTGCGAACTTGTAGAAGTAACTCCGCCCCTCCTTCTTTATTATACCCGACCTCATGAGGTACTTGAGGTCGATCAACTCGTCCCCTCTCGTTCTTGAGAGGCTGCGCGGCTCACGCGGGTATCCCAACCCCACCACGATTAGGTTCACGATGCCACCCATGCAATATTCCTTGGTGGCATCCTTTATTGGGTGCATCCTGTTCAGCAAGAAGCGCCCCAGGTTGATAGTCCGACCATCCATCATGTGTCACATGACGTGGAGTTCCTCGGAGTAAATGTTGCTGGACTCGTTCTTGCTGAAGAGGAGGCACGCCACCCGCTTGTGTATTATCCTCCAGAAGCATGAGTGCACTGCCGCCACCTTACCCCCGGGTTTGAAAGATGACTCCCCGGTTAGCTTTTCCCAGATATCTACGGGGTTGAATCCGTCTTCTTCGGTGATCCTTGCACCGTTATCTAGTCTCCTTCTCTCCTCTTCGCTGGAGGAGAAAATCTGGTTGAGCAGCTTCTCCGAAATGACGTGCTCTGCATTGTAAAGTCGCCCCTGGAGTCTGTCTGTCCCGCCATACTGTCTGGCTTCTGCAGGTGTATTCTTTACTCGGTGAAGGGACGCCATGAACTCCCTTGTGAGCTCTGTGTAGGAGGCGGATAGGCTGAAGCAGATTTGCCTCAGACCTGCTACAATAAGTACGTCCTCCAGTCTCCCGAAGATGCCCAACTGCATGAAGGACGACTGGTGGCCGAACCTGCTCGGCCTGTAGAGCTTGGCTCCTAGCTCAGCATATCGGCGTCCGTGCTCCTCATCTCTTGGCACAAACCTTCCTGGCGTGTGCTCCAAGGGTTCTATTGTTGGATCAGGTGCTCCAGCTGGAGTGACCGCTTCTTCTGTCCTCACCCTCTTTCCAGACGTTGAGGGTCCAGCTGCTTCAGGGTTCAAGCGCTTCTGCCTGACTGTTGCCGCCTCTGCCTCTGGTTCGGTGACGACTCTCCTGCCTTGCTCGCCACCGAGTCTAACGGTTATCTTTGTGCGTGCCATCCCTATCATTAATCAAATAAATTCTATTTTGTTATCAACAAAAAAATTAATAAGGGGAAAGGCACCCCGACACGACGGTACCGGGCTTCAAGACAGGATCAGGTAAAGCTTGCCCCGATACAACTGTGTCGGGCGATATGGCCAAACGAAACTGAGCGCCCGACAGGGTCTTGAAAGAGCGCTGCCCGGTACGAGAATAAACGGACGATACGGTCGCTGCACGAAACAGATGTATCAGGCAGGTGCGAGAGAAGCGTGTCACGCGATAACAGCATCCGGCGACAAGAAAAATCAACGCAAATTCTTCGCCCGATACATCGTACACGATAAAGGTCCGTATCGGGTATGCTCGGGCGATAGGGCTGTCGCGCGATACCTTTGTTTTCCTTAAGGTACTGCACGTCACGGGATCGAAAGAGGTCTCTGCGCGATACGGGAGTGGAGGGCAAGAAAAGTACTGCGCGATACGGTAGCTGAAAAAGGTAAAGCTCGGGAGCGCAACACGGTAAAGTTTTTGCCTTATATATAGCGGCCAAATGTCGCGGTAAAAACATTTCCTCCCGGGACGGGCGCAATCTGTATGTCGGTTGGCGTGCCACCCGATCTGGTCTGGGAAAAAAAAGATTTGCTAGACCAGACTTTGCCCGACCGATATAAGATTTTTCGGGACAAAACTCCGAAGTAAAACCCACTTAAGAAAAGAGGCGACAGGCGGGTAAAACATCATTGGCCTAAGGCTAAACCCGGCCTCAGATGGTATTTACCCATCCTGGCAAATAAAACTAAGGCGGTGGCCCTTAAAACAAAAAGAGTCAGCACACGTGCGCATGCACTGACTCAGGCCTTATTACAGTCCATAATGTTTGTAATGTCTGCCTTGCAAGAAAGTAAATAACATCCTATTCTAGGAAAATAAAAGCACGGGCTGCCTCCCGAGGAGCGCTGCATTTCCTGTCTACAGCTAGACATCTTTCAGCTTCTTCATCTTGATCTATCTTTTAGCTGGTTCGGTGTTAGACGGGATCTTCCCTACAGGATTCTTCATAATTTCGGCGAGCTGCGCTAGCTGCTGGTCGATTTGGCACTGATGTGTCTGCATATCTGCCAACTGGACTTGCAACGAGTTCAAAACCCCCGAGTTGGACAGCGCACTTTGCGCTAACTGGTGATTAACGGTGGCCTGTTTCTTGACAAAATCGAACAACTGGCCGATCACTTCAAATTGGTTCACCCCTTTCTCCTGTTCACGGGGCGGGCCTTGGTACTTCCCTGGTGCTTGGAAGTTACCTTTTGCTGGCTGGAACTGGCTGTTCTTGGTGTATTGGCCTGATCCCCCTCTCTTTTCAAAAGGTTGCACGGGCCTGGCCGAGGTGTTTAGCTGATGCGAGTTCTCGGCCACATCCTTGTTGCCATAACTAAATCCAGGGTGGTCTGGTCTTTTGAAGCCCATGTAGGATACATTCTCGATCCTTTCTTCTTCCGAGTCAGAGTCACTGTCGGTGCTGGGTTTGGTGTAGATACATCTGTCTACCCCATGTCCTCCTTCACCGCAGGTAACACATTTCATGACTTTCTCAACTTGCTTCTTCCCCTTTCCGCCATGATCCTTCAGTTGTTTCACATCTGTTGCTATCCTTTGAATCTGAGAAGTTATGTTTTCCAGAGCCTTGGACTCAAGAGAGATTCCTTCCCCTGCCTTCTTCGCCTGCCCTCTATCGGATCTATCATAGTCAACATCGGCCTTCAACTCATCCATGTTCCTAATGATCTTTTCGGACTTGCTTGGCTTCTTCCCTAAGAAGTCACTTCCTGCTGCCGCATTCAGCGATACCCTTTCATCGGGAGTTAGCCCATTTTAGAAGGTGGAGACTAGGAAACCCTTCTTGAAATTGTGGTGAGGGCAGTCCCTCTGATATTCCAGATATCGTTCCCAGGCGTCGTGGAGGTTTTCATTTGGCTTTTGCGTAAAAGATGTGATTTTTAACTTGTTTCTCATCGTCTTCTCCGTGGGGTAGAACTTGTTTACAAATGCGTCAGCCAGTTCTCCCCATCCATTCAGCGCTTGGTGGGGTAGCCCAAGGTACCATGATAGAGCCTTATCCTCCAAAGAGAAGATGAAACCCTTGCAGTAGATGACCTCTTGGGGAACCCCTCACATCTTTATGGTGTCGCAGATATTTTTGAAAGCATCAAGGTGATGGTAAGGGTTGTCGCTCTTAGAACTCCCCCTGAAGCTTTTATTTTGAATCATGGAGATCACAGATGGCTTGAGCTCAAAGTTTGTAGCATTGAACCTTGGGATGATAATGGGGCACCTCGATCGATTGGCCTTGGTAGAAGCCAATTCTCTCAGAGTTTTCTCTTCTTCCTCCGAGTCGTCACTGTTGCTGGCGTCTCGGCGTCGCTCCCGGTTATCATGATTCCTCCTGTGTCTCCGACGACGTCTATGCTGATGATGCTCTTCCTCATGCCCTGGTGATTCTAGATCTTCTTGCCGCTCATGATCACTATACCGGTCGTTGTCTTCCGGTGGAGGCGAAGCTGGCCTCCCTCCTGGGCCTTCGTTTCCAGAAGATGGCTCTACGCGAGGAGGCATGGTTGACAGTCTCGGTGTTCAGTAGATCAGAGTACCTGAAATCCGCATAAAAATCATGTTTAGAAAATTATAATTGGGGTAAAGAATAATGCTTAAAGTAAAAGAAAAAAGAAAAAGAAAAAGAAGTGATGTCAAGCCTATTTCTAAGCTTGAGGCACGGGAGTGTAGTTAGTGGATTTGGATTCGTCAATAGTGCCATTTGCCTTGTCCCCGGCAACGACGCCAGAAAGTTGACCGGCCTAAATCGCGCGTCCTAAAATTGGAGGCGTATTTGAGGTAGTCGAGCCTTCGCATTTATAACCCGAATCCTTCTAGGCCCCCACAACTTTGTTTACGGGGTCGAACACAGGGACAAGGTGGGTTGTGTTGACGACTCTGAATCGACACTCTACACTCCGGTGGATATACAGAGCTACTGAAGTTCCCCGAAGGGAACAACAAGATGTCACGATTAAATCAAAGAAACTATCTCCAACTGGAGTTACAAGAAAGATTAAGATTTTGTCATTTAGCAGTTGTTAGGAATTTTCATGCAACAGAAAATAGAAAGGTAAACTGCAGCTTAAGGCATAATGCAAGGGATAAGACTTTTAGAAAGATAAGCGGTAGTAGTAACACCCTGCACCCCTCCTCTCAGAGCGGGTGCCTCTAACCAAGCTTCAACACCCCTCTCGAGGTTGCTGGACTCAAGTTAGAGTGGAATGATACTAAAACAACTCCGTTCCGGGCACTCTCGTACTCCAGAATCGGACCGAACACTAGAGCCACAACCCAACTCTCGAAGTAGTTGTGACGGGAAAGACGATTCGGTAGCTAAGAGAAACGCGATCCAAAACATGCAAGCTAGAGTTCAGATATCCAACACAGTAGTTACCCAATCATAAGACACTAAGCATTAAACAAATAGCAATTTAGCATTTCTATTTCCATCAGCAATAAGGGTCTTAATACAATGCATAAGCTAAGAATTTAAATAACAGAATTAAAGATAGATGTCGCCTTCTTGATGTAGAAGGGCGACAGACTACTACTACTCCTAGCCCAATACCGTCCAGGGACCTATCCCGGTACAGCCGTGTCGGGCGGCACGACCTCTTGGACGGCACGCCTGACGGAGGACTATATCGTTCGAAGACCCTGGCCGATACGCTCATGTCGGGCGGCACACCCTCTCGAGCGGAACGACTGACGGGGAGAGCGTATCGGTTTCGGTATCGTGTCGGCCAAGGATTCACATATACTACTGTCGGGCATTGTTGTCAGACACTCGTGTCGCGTATCTACGTCGGCCGATATCGGCCCTCAGTGTCGTCCGGTACAGTCCTAGGTGAACCGATCCCCTCCCTCTCGGGATGAGGAAGAGCTCACCTAGTGTCACCCAGTACGAGCACTGGGGCCCGATACGGTTGCTCTCGCACTTCTCTCGCAGATCGCTCAAGTCCCCAACTGTCCGAACGGTGAACTGGCTAGCCGTCCCGACCTATCCAACCTCCGACGTTTTCGACTTGTCTTTTCGGCTTCCTGTAGCTGCTATTTATAGTCAGCTGGTTGGTGAGAAAACATGGTGCTCGAAGCGCCACGTAGCTCCCTTATACGCCGGTCGATGGATGTGGATGGCCGATACAGGCATATCTCGGCGCGAGGTGCTGGCTATTGGTCACGTGATGGGCGGCACGCCTGCCGGTGGGTGGTCGTATCGCTCGACGAGCTGGGTCGTCGGGCGGCTTCGGCTCCCTGTCAGGTAGAAGGTGTGTCGGCCGGTACGTCCCTTTCGCAAGGCGCCCTTCTCCGCCGATCATTCTTGTGTCGCCCAGCCCCTGTCGGGCTGGGTTGTATCGGGCGTCAGGAAGGCCGAGGTTGGCTTAGACTTATTGTGGGCCGGAATCGGCCTTATTGCACAAAAATGAGGAAAACCCTGTAAAAGATAGGAAAATTTGGAATAAGAGCGTTGCTTGGCCAATTATTGCGAAAATGCTAATGAAATAGAGGAAAATAGCTGAAAAGGGTAGTTTTGATAACAGAATAAAGGGCAAAAACGTCACAAAATTTGGTGTTATCACTTTCATGTATAACTTTTTCTAATCAGAGCTTCCTAGCAAAAGTTATGATTTTTGTAAAGAAAATCACTTTTCTGAATTATCCATTATTTTTAGAAAATTGTAGGCCACTTGATCCGTGGTCCCTTGGACCACGCGGGATCCAACGACCCACGATCGTATGCCCTACCTTGCGATTAAAAGAATCCAAAGACATAAGTGCCCTTACCTTCCTTCACAAAAGTTGGGGGCAAGGAGGTCTTTTCCCCCTTTCTCTTCTTCTTCCTTGCGCTTCTCTGTTCGCGGCCCAGCATTGCCTAGTGGTCAACTACTAGGTTGACTTTGCGAACCTAGCTTCCCCAGCAACCGGTTATGCCTCCTCCTCCTTCTCCATGAGCCACCAAACTCGATGGTGGTCTCAACTCTGCTAGAACCGGCCCGAGTCACCGGGATGGAGGAGCTCTTCTTCAGCGAGGTAGCTTAGACCAGGGAAGGGGTGAAGGCCATCGTCCAAAATGAAATCATTTGTAGGGTCATGATCACGAAGAGCAAAAGGGTCTCTCAGAGACGTTTGCATCACAGTTGGGGGTCAACAACCCTCCTTTTATAGGAGGAAACTCGTGGAACCAACCTGCCTCTGTGGCAGTTTGGGCGAATCTGCTAGAAACAATGAAACCCTATGAAATCCAGGGTTAAACAACTTAGACTGGCCTCCCAAAGTTGTTGATCCAATTTCAAAATCTTTTCATCCATCCTTTCGCGAGAAATTTGATTTAGAAAAACTGATCATACTAATCCCCTTTCCTGTTCCGTCTAGGGTAGATGATGACTGAGTCACCCTTGGATCTTGATCCAATGGCTGATGTGCCGCACGAAGAACAAAGGAAATTGGTCCTTGTATTCTAATTAAATCAAATCTTGACATTTATTGATTTCCTACACACATTAGGAATACTTTCAAAAATTGTATCTCCCAAACCGCTTATCTTTTTAATCTCAAATTTTAGGGTAAATTCTATAATGACGTAAACTACTATTTGCATATTTTGGGACCAAAACTCGAAAGGAAAAACCATTTTTCTTAATATGTAAGTCAAGTACCTCTAAGGCACATGTTCTATATTAAAACACTATTTTCTCTTTCCTCTCTTCCTATTTTCTTTATTTGAATTCCTTTTACCATTAGGAGCCTTATGGATACGAAAATCCACAAAAAATAACTCAAGTATACCTCTTTCCACTTGTTTCCCACATTTTATCATTGTTTTCAATTTCTTTTCTTAATACATGAATATTTATTTGATCTTTTCTTTTCTTGTTGCATTATCTTTGCAACTTTGGACTCCTTGGGACCCAAGGAACCCAAGAGGCACGAAATCCAACTTTGGATAACATTCCTTTGCCTTCAAGAGGTTTCTACATCCTTCTCTTCTCGATTTTCTTATTTACTTATTTAATAATGGAGTTTCTTTTGCCTTTTCCTTGTTGTTGGGCCCAATAGCCAATAAAGTCCACAAAACAACCAACAAGGCTATTGTAAAGGAAATCCATTTATTCAAAACAAATTACATCATTATTTGTTCAAATATCTTTAATAGGGGATATTACATTTCTCACCAAAAGAACCCAAAAATTGGGGTTGTAACAAGTTCAGTATGCTAAACCCCTTTCAGACACTTGCCATCTCTCATTTACAAAGAATTTTGTGATTATGAGTGAATTAGGCGTGTTCTAAGAGAGCTACATCATTGTTACTTTGTAAATCTCTCCATCTCTTCACTTCCCAATCCCCTTTCTTCAAGAAGCATAGGCTAAAGTGATATTCTCTAAGTTAAGGAATCGTTTCTATTCTTCAAGGCTGAAGAAGGTGTGAAGATATTCTCCAAGTGTAGGAGAAGGACAAAGGTAGAAGATGCAATGAGCTTGGTGGGTAAATCCTCAAGGCCAAAGACTCATTGCATGAAGGGGAGGACCTTAGTGAAGGCATCTAGCTGATTGCAAGAGTGGGTAAGACATGTTGTGAGTTTGAAGACCATCTCTTGGATAGGTAAGACCTTGTTAGTAAGATTATTGGCTCCCTTGCCCTAAAATGGAAGTTGGATATCCTTCTCTAAAAAAGGATGACCAATTGTTGTAACTCTTATAAGTAATATAAGGAGTAGACATCTTAGAAATCCTAGAGCTTACCTCTCTAGGTAGTGGACTGACAGACTCCTAGTTTGGAGATTGGAACCATTCTAAACACTGTGTAGAGGTGTATGTTTCAATATATCTTATCCTTGCTATGCTTGTTTAGATAGGACTTCAAATTCACTTTTAGCATTTGGTTCTAATTGATATAATTTTAAGGTCTAATTATTATTGTACAAGTTTTAAAGATCTATTCACCCCCTCTAGAGCCCTTAGATCTAACAAGTGGTATCATATCCACAATCTTCTACAACACATCACCCATGCGACGAGAAGATGGGTGACTCACTTGGGTCACTCAACCGAAAGAGAAGCTTCTCCATGAGGCCACCGGTCATCGACGACACCATTTCCTTTATTGTAAAAGAAGGATGCAATTCTTACTCCAAGGAACCAACTATGACATGTAGAAGGTGGTGATTCTCCCCTACAAAAATCCAACTGGGGATGTAGCCACTTGGGATGAAGCCACTGTCAAGACGGTGCAGCTCAATGCCAAGGCATTTAGCATCATCTATGCTGCCCTCACTCCCTCTGAGTTCAACCGAATCTCATCTGGGGACACATCCTATGAGATTTGGAACAAGTTGTGCATCACATATGAAGGAACACAATAAGTCAAGGAGTCCAAGATCTACATGCTAAATGGGATGCTTGAGAACTTCAAGATGGGCAAGAAGGAAAGAGTGGAGTACATGTAGTTAAGGCTCAACACTATTGTCAATGGACTTGTAGCTTTGGGAAAACCTTTGGATAGATGTGCAATCAACTCCAAGATACTTAGGTCTTTTTCAAAGAAATGGGAACCAAAGGTGATTTCAATTGAAGAAGTGAAAAGTCTTGAAGACTTAGCCATGGAGGATCTCATTGGAAACCTTCAAGCCAATGAGCCAAGTCTAGATAAGAAAGAGGAAGGAAAAAGAAAGAAGAGGAGTCAAAGAAAGTCAAAGATATTTCCTTCAAAGCTCATGTGGAGGCAATGATCCTTCAACAACAACTTGCTTATTGGTCCTCTCCTAACTCCTCAATTGAAGATGATGGCCCTAGTGATCATGAATCTAACTACTCCTAGGGAAAAACTTCAAAGGAAAGCCTTCTTAATCCTTAACTCCAAGGTACTATGGGTGTGGAACAAAGAGGCACTACAAGAATTAGTGCCCAAAGGCCAAGAAGAGCCACCACAAGAGCAACCACAAGAAGAAGGATGATTACATGATAGAAGGTAAGTATAAGAGGAAAGATAAGAAGTATAAGAGAAGAAAGGATGCAGCTCATGCGGCTTGAGAAGACTCATCTTCAAGAACCTCAAACTTAGATGAAGGTGAATGGCATCTTTCACTCATGGCCTCCACAAGTGAAGACATAGGTGAGGTAAGTGAGGTAAGTTTGCATAAGTTTTCTAAAGAAACTCTTATATAAATGCTTAATGTTACCTGATCTTCTTATTCCAAATGTAAATATAAGAAGAAGAGGTTAGGTAAAATTATATTATCTTTATGCTAAAATTGAAATTCTTGATCAAAATGACAAAGTTCATCTTCAAAGCATTGACTCTTTGCAATGTCAATTTCTTGATCTTAAGCTTTGATGCACTGGGGTTGAAGTTGAAAATGGGGTCTACCTTAAGAAAATCACTAGTCTTAAGGAAGAGAACCAAAAGTTCCTTGATGAGCTTGAGTTTCTTAAAACTAAAAATATTGAACTTAAGCTTATTTGTGATTCTCGTAGAGATGACAGAGATGCTCATCTTAAAGAGATTCAATTGCTTAAAATTGAAAATGCTAGGTTACTTTCTCAAGCAAATGATTTATCTTCTAAACCTATTTTTCCTAGAAAAGATGTTTCTTCTATTACTCTTGAATAGGATTCTCTTTTAACTAAAGCCCTCTGTCTTGAGGTTGACCTACTTCATGCTAATGATGATATTTCTAGTTTGACTTCTATCATCAATACTCTTACTAAAGACAACCATAAGTTGATAGCTACATTGCAAACATCCTCAAAGGGAAGAAGTCCCTTAATGAAGTCTTTGATCACTCCACCAAACATTGTGGTAAGAGTGGTGTTGGATACGAGGGTACTTCAAATGGCAAAGGTAAGGGTAAGAAGAAGAAGAGAAAGGAACCTTCAATCTTCCATGGAGAGTCATCCGGCTCAAAGAACCCTATGGTTTGTTCTCATTGTAAGAGTGATGATCATTATTCTACTTATTGTCCATATAGGGATAAGGGGACCAATCCCAAGATGAAGTGGGTCCCCAAGCTAACCCCAGATCCTAAAGTTTGAATTAGACACCAATTATATCCCTTTCTTATAGTTTAGAGAACAATGGATTGTTGATAGTGGTTGTTCTAAACACATCATTGGCGAATCATCATCTTCAATCAATTCACAAAGAAGAAAGGAGTATCAATGACCTTTGGGGATAAAAACAAGGGTAAGGCAATATTTGAGGGTGATGTGGGAAATTCACTTTGTATCACGATTGTGCTTCTTGTGAATGCCCTACGTCACAATTTAATAAGTGTTAGGGAACTTTGTGATAATGGTTACCTTGTTCTATTTACTTCTATAGAATTCTTGCTTCTAGATCCCCTCTCCTACAATGTCATATATAAGGGAACTAGAAATCGTAATCTTTACATTATTGTGATTGACTCTATAAATCCTATTGTCCATAAATGTCATGTTTCCAATTCAAATGATGTATGTTTAGCACCATAGGCTTGGTCATGTAAATATGCATCAAATGAATATGTTGAAAAAAGGACTTGGTGAAGGGACTTCCCAAATCGAATTTTGAAAAGGATGAGGAAAGCCAACCTTATACTCAAGGAAAGAAAAGTAAGTCTTCCTTCAAATCCAAAGGACTCCTTGGCACAAAGAGAGCTTTTGAACTTTTTCACATTGATCTATTTGGACCAATGTGTATGGAATCACTTCATGGTAGCAAGTATTGTTTGGTGATTGTTGATGATTTCTCTCACTTTAATTTGACCTTCTTTTTTATTTCAAAAAGTGATACTCCCAATATTTTCTTAGCTTTTTGCAAACAGGTTGAAAATGAAGCTTCTTGTACGCTTGTTTCTATCCACAATGACCATGGGGGAGAGTTTGAAAATGATTTGTTTGAATGATTTTGTGAGGAATTCAGTTATGCACATAACTTTTTCTTCACCTTGAACGTCTCAACACAATGGGGTTGTAGAGAGGAAGAATAGGTCTATATAGGAAATGGCTAGGACTATGCTTTTAGAGTACAACACTCTAAAGAACTTTTCAGCTGAAGCCATTAGTACTTCATGTTTTATGCAAGACTAGGTTTTTATTAATCTTTTGCTTAATAAAAACCCATATGAGCTATGACGTGGTAGAAAACTATCAATTGATTTATTTTATATTTTTTATATCCTTGTTTTGTTTTGAACACCAAGGATTCTCTTGACAAGTTTGATCTGAAATCTTACAAGGCTTTCTTTCTCAGTTATAGCACTAGCAACAAGGCATATAGAGTATGTAATATAGAACTGTGCAAAGTAGAAGAATCTATAAATGTTAGACTTGTCGAGACTAACCCCTCTATTTCCAAAGATATCGTTCCACATGATGATGTTCCAGGTGAGGTGATTCCTCTACTAAAAGATCTTAACATTGGTGATATAGGAATGGAGGTGTTAGTTGATGAAGAAGAGAAGAATGAAGAAAAGAAGGATCCAACTCCTCGCTTTGCAAAGAATCATCCAAAGGAGCTCATATTAGGAGATCCTTTTGAAAGGGTGACGATGCGGGCTTCACTCAATAAAGAACATGTAGAAAGTTCATTCATCTCTCAAATGGAGCCAAAATATGTCAAAGAAGATCTTAAGGATGATGAATGGATCCAAGCAATGAAAGAAGAATTAGAGCAGTTTGAAAGAAACAAAGTGTGGACTCTTGTTCCAAGACTAAGTGATAGAAAGATCATTGAAACCATTTGGGTCTGCCACAACAAATTGAATGAAAGTGACAAAGTGGTAAGGAAGAAAGCAACATAACTTTCTCAAAGATACAATCAACACGAAGTTATAGATATTGATGAAAAATATCCACCTGTAGCTAGACTTGAGTCAATTAGAATGTTGCTTGCTTTTTCCAATCACAAAAACTTTCTTCTTTATAAAGTGGATGTTAAAAGTGCATTTTTGAATGGTATAATTAAGGAGGAAGTGTATGTTGCACAACCTTTGGTCTTTGGACATGATAACTTGCCTAACCATTTTTATCTCTCTATGGTCTCAAACAAGCACCTTAAGCTTGGTATGGAAACTAAAGAATTTTTTTTAGATCATAGCTGTATCATGGGAAAAGTAGATTCTACCTTGTTTTCAAAACACACTTCTAAAATTTTTCTTATCATTCAAATATATGTTGACGATATTATTTTTAGCGGAACTAATCTTGATCTTTACAAGGAGTTTATTGATTTTATGAAGAATGAGTTCAAGATGAGCATGATGGGGGAGCTTAAATTCTTCCTTGGCTTTCAAATCAAGCAAACAAAGAATGGGAACTTCATCAACCAAGGCAAGTACACAAGTGAGCTACTTTGGTGATTTGGGACGGAGAACACCAAGCCAATGGAACCCCCGATGTGAAACACTACCAAGCTTGATAGAGATGAAGAAGGTAAAAAGGTAGATGAGAATCTCTATAGAGGTATGATTGGAAGTTCACTTTACTTAACTGCCTCTAGACCTGACATAATGTTTAGTGTTGGCTTTTGTGATCACTTTCAATCGAGTCCTAGGAAATCACATCTCATAGTGATAAAGAGGATTTTAAGGTATCTAGCCAAAACCATCAATTTTGGACTATGGTATCCCAAGTCAAGGGACTTTTCTCTTAATGCTTATAGTGATGCGGATTATGCAGAATTCTTGATTGATAGAAAGTGAACAAGTGACACTTGCTTCTTCCTATGACCTTGCTTAGTTTCATGGTTTTCCAAGAAGCAAATCATTGTGGCTCTATCAACTACAGAAGCTGAATACCATAATTTTCTTCCTGTCCACATTGCCAAGAAGGTGTTTATATCATACATGTGGATACAGAAAATCAGTTAGCGGATGCTTTCACTAAACCTCTAGTTAGAGAGAAATTTACTTTCATTAGATTGAAATTGTTTATAACTACTCTAGATGATATTGACATGCTTTCCATCTAGTTGTTATCTTGTCTATATGTTTGCTACTTAATTTGATCAATTTTTGCTTGAATGTGTCATAGTTATCTTATTGCTTGTCTTGTTTTGCTCGTTTTTGGGTATTTTCCACAAATGCTTGTTATATCACAAAATAGTACCCTATGATGAGGGAAGTGTGCCTAAGTATGTCTAAAATGCAAAATGCACTAGAAAAATAAATTTAATTAGCACTCAAATGGCTAGAATCTAGAATTTCTAATGTTAGGTTAGACTAACGATCGGTCGAGTTGTCAATTGGACCGATCCATGGTTGAGGGCTTATGTAAAAAGTCATTTAGTCTAGTTTTTTCTCTCAGAACTCAACCAATGGTCGGGCTGGACCAAATGTTAAATAGTTTTTAGCTTACTTTTCTCCCTCTCAACTAGATAAAAGTCGACCAAATCTTACTCTAGCTCACATAAACCCTAAACCTTTTCCTCAACCTTCCCTCTCCTAGCCCTAGACAACCCCTGTTTAACCTAGCTAGCACCTTTTCCTATCTACCCTAGGTGGTAAGATAACCTTTGATGGTTGTTTCCTCTAGATCTGACTCTCTCTAACCATCCATGGCTTCAAACAGAAGAAAGAGGGTCACACCTACATGAGCTTCATCGTCTTCCTCCAACTCACACCACATTCCTTATGATAACACCCTCTTTATTTCAACTGAAGCTCTAAACAAGTATAAGGAGCTCCTTCCTAGGGACCCTTTCCCCTTTCAATCTTTGTTTGAACCTCGCCCTACTAAGCAAAAGGTCATAGATGAGGTAGTTGTGTTTCTTTATGACCATCTCCTAGCCGCCCTAAGCGTAGAATGTTTTCATAATTCCAATACAAGCACAAAAGTGGTTCATGAATTTTATGCCAATCTTTCATGGAACTATGACTCTCTTGTGCCCCCTGCTAATACTCAAGTGATTATCACTTCTATGATTTTTGGCAAGAAATTTACTATCTCAGAAGATACCTTGAATATCTTTCTTAATGGTACTGAGGTCACCAACACGTGGAGGACAGATTATCTTGACTATTTTGACTTGCTTGACCCTGAGTCTCTCTACAAGCACTATGCCATCACTTTTCCTAATATTCATAAGTTCTTAAAGAATCTCAGACACCCTATAGGAGGAAGTCCAACATACCATCCACTTCCTTGGATCTCAAAAATAATATACTCGCTCTAGTAGTCAATTGCAATATTCATCCCAAGAAGAATCAAATGTAATTTCAGAGAATGCCAAAGTGATTATGTACTATCTTTTGAAGAACATAGGAGTCAAGTGGTCTAGATCATTCTCCATCACATGACCTACTTTGACTCCAGAAAGAATACCTATGGTACCCACCCACCCTACCCAGCCCTAAGTTGTGGTATGTTCACCTTTGCAATAGAGAAGTCTATTTTTCATGATCTTCATTACAATCCCTCTAGAAAAGAAGTATGTATTAGTGAGACCACAATTACGAAAAACTTTTTTCCTACCTCCTCTACCACCACACCTAGAGCCTCTACCTCCACCCATGCACGTCCACCACCATCCCGACCTACCCATGTCTCATTCCATGTATCCAATGAAACCCTTATGGGATATATGATGCATCAACAAGAGTACACCCTATAGGTTTAGGAGCACATACATCGGGACCTCTGTCATATCATGTTTAACATGAATCATTCATATGTCCATCCTTACCCATCTGACTAGTCCTACTTAGGTGGTGATTATGCTTCCTATGCATATAATCCCTCTACCTGACCCCTCTACCTGCTGCTTCTACTGCCACACCCTCTACTATTAGTGGACATGTGCCTACCCTAGTGTGCTTCCTTCCTTGTGTTTCCTGCTAGACCCCTTTCTACCATGATTTTCAACATTGGCATTTCTACTCCCTCTTTCCCTAAGATCAAGGAGCTACATGACCTTGGAATGTCTTGGGATGAACATAATGAGTTTTGGTCCGGTCATGGTTTTGGTCCTTCTGTCGATAAGGAGCTGCCTGACCAAGATGGTGAGGAGGGTGTTGATGATGAGGAAGAGGCCACTGAGGATGATGGCCTTAATGATGGTTCTACTGGTGCCTCTAACAATTATGGTGATGTTGTTGTCACTGCTGCACCTTCAGACAGTGATGAGGACTACGAGCTCGAGGTTTATGTTGTTGATGATGACCCCTTGGACATAGATATCTTTGATGTTTAGATGTTTTAGTTTTTAGTTCTTAGATGTGGATCATATATATCTCTCTAGACTATTTTGTACTAAAGACATCTAGGCACATTATCTGAACAGTACTATTTTTGTCATCATGTTGCTTTCTTCATTGGTTCTTGTAGTGAGGACATGTTTTAGTGTTGTAATCTTAATAATATGTACCCTTAACTCTCTGATTGATAGTATCTCATGATTTGGTGTTTTGTTACCCATATTTTGATTATGACATTGGATTGCTTGTTTCTCTTTACCTCATCTTTGTTTGATGTGTGTTATGTGGTTGATTGCTTTATCTTGTGTTTGTGGAGAAGACATGTGTTATTAGCTCTTTATACCTCCTTATCTTTTTGATATGACAAAGGGGGAGAAATGACCTCAACCATATCGGTTTATCATTTGTATGATTATTTTCTTGTCAATTATCTAATATCATGTTACATGCTAGAGGACCATATAGTATGTATATGTTCTTTGGTTATTTTGTGGAGAAGCAAACCATGCAGGTATAGATGTAAGCATGAATTGAATGAGAGCAATTCACATTGTTCAATCACATATCCCCTTGCAATTCAAGGTAAAGGATAAACTTTCATATCCTTTCTCAAAGGTTAAGGTTAAAATTTCATATCCTTTTTAATATATTTAGGAATGGTTTGTCATTATCAAAAAGGGGAAGAATGTTGACCTAAGTGTTGAACATTGCCCATATTTTGATAATAACTTAACCATTCCATTCTTATGTATCTAATATATTTGTTTGAGATAAATTTTAGGTATTAGGTACATGGAAAGGATCAAATTCATCAATCCCTAGCTTGTTAAAGTTCAAATCAAAAGAAATGCAAATGTGCTATTTGGGAAATCACACCAAGTCACCTTAGAATATTTTTGAAATCATTTGTATTGATGATATGACATGCAACTAAGATGAAAAAAAAAGAGACACTTAATTCAATCATTTTATCACTTAAAAATCATTTTGGAAAATTCATCACAACAACTTAATCGATCGAGTTTGAATCTCAACCAATCCATGATGGATTTTGGAAATGGTTTGGATCGGTCAAGTTGTACACTCACATAACTTGACCGACCAAATTTCTATCCAAAGTTGATTTTAGTGAATATATTGAGTTACCCCAAGAAAAACAAGATCGATCATTTGAAAATTGGTTTTTTTGAATAGTGGATCGATCGAGTTATCTTTATTGAAACTTGATCAAATACAATGTATGGAAAATGTAGAAAAAGTGATATAGCCATTGGAGAGTTGTTAGAATCAAAAATAGATATGTTGCAAGTTGTAAAATGGTTAATTTTCATTCTTAAGTGTTCACACACTCAAAGGAACACCCCCAGCTATAAATAGAACCCCTTGGAGTTCATTCCAAGGTTGCTCATTCATGCTATCCTTGGTCCTTGCTATAGTTGAATGTAAGAAACCCCTTTGAACACCTTTCTCTCTGTCAATTACAAAGCTTTTCATGATTATGAGTGTGTTAGGCATGTTGTAAGAGGCCTACCTTAATGTTACTTTGTAAAACTCTCCATCTGTTCACTTCCTGATCCCCTTTCTTCAAGAAGCAAAGGCTGAATTGATCTTCTCCGAGTGAAGGAGGAGTTGCTGCTCTTCTTCACAGCTACAGAAGGTGTAAAGATCTACTCCAAGTGAAGGATAAAGATATGGTGAAAGATTGAAGGAGGTTGATGGGTAAATCCTCAATGCCAAACACTCATTTCATGAAGGGGAGGACCTTGGTGAAGGCATCCACCTGATTGCAAGAGTGGGTAAGACTTGTTGTAAGGTAGAAGACCATCTCTTGGATAGGTAAGACCTTGTTTGTAATGTTATTGGCTCCCTTGGCCTAAAAGGGAAGCAGGGTATCTTTGACCTAGAAAAGGAAGGCCAATATTTGTAACTCTTATAAGTAATGTAAGGAGTATACATCTTAGAAATCCTATAGATTGACCTCTCTAGGTAGTGGACTGATAGTCACCTAGTTTGGAGATTGGAACCACTTTGAACACCTTGTCGAAATGTATGTTTCAATCTCTCTTATCCTTACTATGCTTGTTTAGATAGGACTTCAAATTTACTTTTAACATTGGGTTTTAATTGATATAATTCAAAGGTCTATTCTTGTGCAAGTTTTGAAGTTCTCTTCACACCCTCTTGAGCCATTAGATCCAACACTTGACTCATTAGATGCCCTATTGTACCCAATAACTACCTTCACTTTCAATTGGATGATTTTGAGTCACATTATGCTCAACTGAAGCATTGGATTTGATTAAATGTCACATTACACTTAATTGACTAAAATGAAGTACATAAGTAAACTTTGAAACAAATGTCCAACATTTAATGCTCCAAACATTATATTTTCATATAAAAAACAATAATATTATAATTAAAGGGAATTTTTGAATCAGTATCATAGATTGGGAGATATGTCTTTTATAGGATTTCTTAGGAATCATAATTAAAACTTTGATATTTAAATAACAATATGCCACATCATCAATTCGACTCAGCTTCTATTAACCAATCACAATGTTTCCTTATTTAACCATGGATTTCTCATGTCAGTGATACTCCTTATTTCCCCTCAGTATGTTAGGGCCCTTGGATTGGGTGGTAATGAATCCAGGCCAGATCCAACAAGCATAGGGTCATCTTCCCCATAGGCTTTGATGAACGAGAGTTGGCAGCTATAGAAAAATCTCCACCACATCTATACTTCTTTTAACACCAATATAATCCTTTTTCACTTCCTTCCTTACTCCTTCATTACAGTTTTTTATTTGCACCCCTTCTCTTTGCATTTTGTGCTAGTTGTTCCCTCCTTCTCTCCTTCTTCTCTCCCCTCTTTTATGGCATTATCCCTTTTTTGGAGAGGTATTGCACAACCCCATGGTATCAAAAACTCTGATTGAGCCCCTCTAGGGATCTACAGGGTGGTCTTTAGCATCGTGGGAGGGTGTTTTAGGATTGGCTTGATGCGTGCTAATCTAGCTCAGGGTTAGAGGTCTTTTAAATCTTTTGACATGAAAATTCCTATCTATATCCAGTGAAAAGAAACAAATTGCTATTTGCTTCCTTTCATCAAAATTTAACTTTATTCTCACCAAAAACTTACAATTCTTGTAGATTCAAGACATGAGTTGATCGATTCATATGCTCCAGACGACCAGTTCACTTGCACCAGCCGATCATCTCAGCTGCTCCAGATGACCGACTGCCATCCCTCAGAGAAGCAATCCATTCAAATTCAAATGATCATTTCAAACTCCAAAGCGGGAGTTCTCCCACACCAGCCGGGCGAGTCAAAGCCACGCCGCCACCCAAAGACTAGGGTTGCTGACTGCCTTCCCTCAATTCTTGCCTACTCTAGCCCCAACTGATTGGCTCCCACCTGAACCGATCGGTTGGCTGTGTGCAACCAGTTCAAAAATCCAGCCGCCAACCCCATTTTTGCCCACAACCCTAGTTGTAAAATCCCCTCCTTCTCCTATAAAAGGAGGGTCACTTCCTCCTTACTTCACATCATCTTTGGTATGAAGGATTTTTGAGCAATCATTCTTATGTTCTTGAGTTTTGCACATCAATAAAGTTTAATTATTTGCAAGCTAAGTGTCCCTTTTAATTATTGTTCTTTTACCTTGCTCATTTTTAGATCTAGTCTTCTTCTCCTTCTTCTTCTCCTATAGACCGAAGCAAGGAATTAAGAGTCATCCATTTAATTGTCTCTAGCCTAAGGAACTAATCCTTTGATAAGTCTAGACTATGGCTAGAACACTTTCTTTGTCTATCTCTCTTTTCTCTACAAGCATGAGCGAGTAGTTTTCCTATCGAGGTAAGGGGAATAATCCCTTAGCCATGGTTTGAATCAACTTAATCCTTAAGAATGACTTCTTTCATATGGCTTTTGGTTTTAAGAACTAATGCTCTATCAGAGTAATTAATCGATTTGGTCATATGTTAATCCGGGTGGAAATGACCATGGAAGCCCGGATTTAGAACACTAAAACCATTCACATAGAGGTTTTGAAAATGACCATGGATCTTTCTCTTTTGTGATGACGAACTAAGAAACATGAGCACCAGGACCAATGGGCTCATGTGGAGTTCAACTTTTGTGGATTTTTGTTAATTCACATGCCTTCATCAGATTTTTCGTTTAAAGGATTTAGTTATTTCTTTCCTAGGATAAGGTGGTGAAAACCCCTAAAAATCCTTGATATTCCATCATCTTATTCAATCACCATTTTGATTTACTCTGTTTACATTCTAGTCTTTTATTCATAACATCTTTTATTGTGCTAACAATCATATCTCTTCCTTGTAACAGGACAATTTTACTTCTTGTTAGCACAGTTTTAATTCTTGCTTTTCCTTTTATCCTAGCAATATTCACCAAACCCTCAATCCAATCTTTACTTCCTGTTCTAAAAATATAAAAATACCAAAAAGAAATAAAAGTTCAACAAAACAATTGGGTTTAGAGACTACATTCTTAAGTACATTGTCATGTGGGATCGACCCTTCTATGCTAGATTTAATTGGACTATAGAAAAGGTTAAACTCAAGGATTAAAATCTTAGTGATTGCAGTGCACTATAGAAAAGGTTAAACTCAAGGATTAAAATCTTAGTGATTGCAGTGCATTTCAACACATTATCAATTTAACACTGTTGCTAGGGACCACAGATTATTTTCTTGAACCCAATTTTTTTTTGGAATTTTTTTTTTCATTTTTTTGGTCTCCTTTTTAAATTTTATTCATTTTTTATTCCTTTCGAGTAACATTTTGGAAGTGTTACTCCTCTTTCTGTCGAGTTTCCATTCTGAAAGTCTATTTTTTTTCTGCACATGAATAACTGCTTATTTTGTGCATGCGACACTCGAACGGTGAATTTCAATCATTTGATCCTGAGATATATAGAACTTTTCACTATCTAAATCGTCAAAACCAAATTAGGATGGACAAGGAGGAAGTCACCCTTAGGATTAACCAAGCTCTTACGACTCAAAGAGAGAGCATTGAAGCCGAGAAAGAGGAAAGAGAAGTCACTTTGCGAGCATCCTACATGGCTGAATAAGAAACTCTAGAGGTCAATAGGAGGGAAGTCGATAGGCAAAAACAATTACAAATTTTTTTTTTCTCAAATTTGCCTATGCTTAACACCCAATCGTGCCTCCTGATGTTATTGCCCCCCAATTCGAGATCTGATCCCAACGAATCACCATCTCCAAGCAAACCCATTCTCTGGCAACAGTAGGGAAAGTTCCCAAGATCATCTTCAAAGGTTCATTGGCCTTTATTCCTTGAACAAACTCCCATGCATCTCTGAAGATGTAATCTACCTTAGATTGTTCAATACTCTCTCATTGGCCAAGCTAGTAGTTGGTACAACACCATGGAGAGTGAGGAACATGTCACAACTTGGGAGGTTCTACAAAATAAGTTTCTTGAAAAAATTTACCCTCCTTCTCTCACCTATGAAATCAGGGGACAAATCACTCACTTTTCTATGTCCCCAGGAGAATCCCTAGGAGAAGCTAGGAAAAGGTTCAAAGACTTGCTTAGAAAATGCCCTCATCATGATATCTCTCAAGCCCAACTCATATAAATCTTCTATCATGGTGTTGATGATGATACCACATTTTTTCTTGATTCCTAATCTAGAGGAAATTTCATGCACCAAAGTCTGACCAGTGCATGGGAGGTGGTTAAACATGCTTATGAAACAAGGGCTAGAAAGGGAATTGGTGGGATCCTTAAGGGAGCCAATGTCGAAGTTGATCCTAACATTCAAAGCATAGCAGAAAGCCTTAAATTAATTGCTCTAAAACAAGATCGTTTAGAGTCATCCCTAGGCATCTATAGAGAGTTACCCCATTAATTAAAATGTGTAGACTCACTTTGTGGCATCTGTCAAGGAGATGATCACACCACCTTACACTACCAATACCTATACAACATTCCCATGCAACCTGAATTAGGACAATAGTTGGAGGACCTAAACTCTATTCACACCATACCTGGCCAGAGTTACTACAACCCTAATCAAACTAGAAACCATCCTAGATTGCAATATGGGAATATTCCAGGTGCTAAAAACATTACACAACTACAATCCCAACAAAGGCTTCCCTACCCTCAAAACAATAATCGACCTCCACCTGGATTCCCATACAACAATCAAAGGAATTTTGGAAACAAGGGAACTACCGAGGCAATCACCCAAATCAACCACCATATCAAGGACAACAATTTCAAAACTTGAACCTCCGTCCTCAAAATCTCAATCAGCCACCTCCTCAACCACCACCAAATGTTGATACTCCTACTCCCTCAGCTAATGAAAGGATGGATGCCTTGGAACAAATCATCATTGCCCAACAAGCTTATAAAAAGGCAACTGACGCCCAGCTAGCTCACTTGTACGCCCAACAGAAACCCCCTGTCGACACATTTTCTGGGCAGGCTGAGAACAACCCCAAACACCCTGAACAACTCAAGGTGTTTCTACTGATTTGGGAAAGGTGAACTACCCCCCCCCTCTAGAAAAACCTTCATCCAGAACTCTAGAATTTGAGGATGAAGACATGGTAGTTGTTGAACCTAAAACTACACCTAAACCAACCATCCCTGAACCCCCTCAGGAAGAACCTGAAGAACATATCTACAAACCACAACCTACCTATGAATCTTACCTTAAACAAACAAGGCTTGACGCCTACTTCATGAAATTTAGGGATCCTATGAATAAATTACATGTCGACATTCCCTTCCTTGATGCTTTGGTAGACATGGCTTCTTGGTCCAAATACAAGAAATCCCTCTTGACTAGGAAGTATGCTACTGAAGAATACGAGACAGTCAAACTTGATAGGACCACTTCAGACAAAATCCAAAGTAAAATGCCTAAAAAATAGAAGGACCCTGGTTCTTTTGGAATAGGATGCTACTTAGGTGATAATGCTTATAGAAAGGGCCTAGCCGAGTTAGTTGATGACCCCCTACACACAACCCTCATTGCCTCCCTGAATGTGACTTTGACAATGAATAATTAGATCAATGTAAGGCTCATTTAGATAATTTTGAGGAGATCCCTAATACTAAAATTGAGGACCTTAAAATGATCTCCATCATTGAAGAAAAGTCTGAACCAGCCAAGGCCCCAAAAATGAAGACTCTTCCCATAGGTTTGAAAAATGTGTTTCTTGATGAACAACAATTGTGCCATGTCATCATAAATTCCGACCTTACTCTTGAACAAGAAAACAAACTTATGGGTGAACTTAGGAAAAGAGGAACTTCCTTAGGGTACAAAATGACAGATCTAGTTGGAATAGATCAATCCATCTGCATTCAAAAAATCCCAATGATAGAAGACAACAAACCCTCCCGAGATCCACAATGCAAACTCAACCCAAAAATGAAGGAATTTGTCTATCTAGAGGTGATCAAACTTTTGACTGTAGGAATCATCTACTTTATCTCTGATTCCCCATGGGTCATCCCAGTTCAAGTTGTTCCGAAAAAGGGAGGGACCACTCTCATTAGAAATGAGAAGAATGAACTCATTCCCACCCACACCATCACAGGATGGAGAATGTGTATTGACTATAGGAAACTCAATAAAGCAACTAAGAAAGACCACTTCTCACTTCCCTTCCTAGACCAAGTACTTGGAAGCTTAGCCCATCAGCAATACTTTTGTTATCTAGATGGAAATTCAAGATTTTATCAGATTCATATCCATCCTGAAGATCAAGAAAAACCAGCCTTCATATGTCCCTTTGGCACTTATGCTTTTGGACGAATGCCCTTCGATTTGTGCAATGCACCAACCACCTTCCAACGGTGTATGTCTGCCAACTTTGCATGATTGACTGAAACCAGCATGGAGGTGTTCATGGACAACTTCTCCGTCTATGGAGATAGTTTCAACTCTAGCCTTAGAAATCTCACCCTTGTTCTTGATAGATGTGTTGAGTCACACTTAGTCCTTAATTGGGAAAAGTGTCACTTCATGGTTAAGGAGGGCATTGTTCTAGGCCATAGAGTAAGCAACCAAGGCATAGTAGTTGACAAAGAAAAAATTGAATTTATCACCAAGCTTTCACCTCCAACCTCAGTCAAAGACATCCGAGCCTTCTTAGGACATGCCAATTTCTATCGGTGATTCATTCATGACTTTTCCAAAATCACAAAACCTCTCACCAACCTTCTTCAAAAAGAGGTTCCTTTCCTTTTTGACAAGGCATGCATGGATAACTTTCTATGTTTGAAAAATGCACTCACAACCACTCCAATCATTCGAGCACCAGACTGGACCCTACCCTTTGAAATCATGTGTGATGCTAGTGATTATGTTGTAGGTGCCATCTTAGAACAACAAATTGATAAGAAACATCATGTCATTTACTACACATCCAAGACCATAGATGAAGCTTAGCGAAATTACACTGTGATCAAAAAAGAAATGCTAGCCATTGTCTATGCTTTTGATAAATTTTGCTCATACTTAGTTTGATCCAAAGTCATAGTTTACACTTATCATGCATCCATTCACTACCTCATGACCAAGAAGGATGCCAAACCTAGAATCATAAGGTGGATTTTGCTTACTGGAGTTTGATCTAGAGATCCTAGGCAAAAAGGGGTCTGAAAATGTCATGGCTGACCACCTAAGACAACTTAGCTATAGTCAACCTCATGACACCCCTATAAATGAATGCCTATCTGATGACCAACTGCTTAAGGTAGATTCCCAATTTCCTTGGTTTGCCAATTTTGCATATTATTTAGCTGCTGGTGTATTGCACCCTGAGTATAACAAACATTCTAAAACTAAATTTTAAAATGACATCAAAAACTATTATTGGGATGAACCTTATCTATTTAGACTTTGTACCGATGGTCTGTATCATTGTTGTGTTTCTCAAGAAGAAATCTCTGACATTCTGGAACAATGTCATTCCGGTTCCTATGGTGGACACATGAGTTCCCAGAAATAGCTAGAAAAGTCTTGCCGTGTGGGTTCTATTGGCCCACCATCTTCAAAGACTCTTATGATTATGTGCTGTCATGTGACCAATGTCAAAGAACGGGTAACATCTCCAAGCATGACCAAATTCCCCTTACCTCTTGGCAAGAGTTAGAAATCTTTGACGCCTGGGGAATCGACTATATGGGCCGATTTCCTTCTTCTTATAGGTATGCTTACATATTAGTTGCAGTCGATTATGTGTCAAAGTCAGTTGAAGCTGTACCCACTAAAACTTGTGATTCCAAACATGTTAAAAAACTCTTAAAAGACAATATTTTTCCTAGATTTGGAGTCCCACACACCATCATTTCTAACGATGGATCCCATTTTTTAGAGAAAAGTTTTGATGCCTTATTGGAAAAATATAGAGTCTACCACAAAGTCACAACTCCTTACCATCCTCAAACTAGGGGATAGTTTGAAGTATACAATAGATAAATCAAATCCATCTTAAAAAAGACTATTGGTCGCACTAGGAAAGATTGGGCATTGAAAATCAACGACGCTCTGTGGGCATACAGAACTGCCTATAAAACACCCATAGGAATGACTCCATTCAGGTTAATCTACGTCAAATCATGCCACCTGCCGATAGAATTAGAACACAAGGCCAGTTGGGCCATCGAAAGATAAAATTTTGACCTTTCTACGGCTGGAGAAAAACATTTTTTCCAAATGAATGAACTAGATGAACTTAGAATGAGTGCTTATGAAAATTCTAGGATCTACAAGGACCAAACAAAAATATGGCATGACGGTCACATCAAGCGCAAGGGCATTAGAGAAGGTGACCAGGTTCTAGTGTTTAATTCCAGACTAAGGTTTTTTCTTGGAAAGCTTAAGTCAAGATGGTATGGTCCCTACCTCATCAAATGTGCCTATCCACATGGTACCTTTCTCCTCTAGGATAAAGTTTTAGGTAATTTAAGGTTAACATGCATTGACTCAAAAGATACATAACCACTGAAAGCCTTGTCGCTTCAGATAACAATAAATGCTCATCCTTGGAAGATCTTAACTTAACCGACCCCCAACCCCCCTAGAATCTCAATAGACTGATCAACCAACTATCGGGCCCCGACTTAAAACAAGGCTCTCTTTGGGAGACAACCCATCCCTATCTTCCTTATCTACATTTTACTTACCTTGTTATTTCATTTCATGTTGATTCCCCTTTTTTTGACAAATGAACTGATCAGTTCACCATCCAACTGATCGTTTCACAATCTTTGAACGACGACCATTTTTCTGGCCAAAAAATTGGTTCACCACCTAAAAGATCATCTCAAAATTTCATGAAGCTTTTTGAAATGGCTGACCCCCTCCACCACACATTGAGGCGATCATTATTTGAATGTGAGGCATCCCGACACATTGGTTTCCACCCTCCGCCTGTGCCGTCCAAACACCATGAGACGACCAACTCATTCTCTAGCCGATCGTGCCGACACCCTCACGTGGCTATATACCCACCCCCGTGGGGAGCTGCACCCACATCCTTTTTCTCCACTAAACCTAGCCCACTCTCCCCACCTAAGCTCTCGCCCACTTGAGTGCCTCCATCGAAGGCCACTCCTTCGCACCTGAGCTTCCCCTCCTGCCACCACTCACCTCACCCTGTCAGCTGACCGGTGGTAAAAGTGAGTCGCTCGCCTCGCCTGCTCAGTGAGCAAAGCTCTTTCTCCGCAAGCAGGTTCCTCACAGTGAGCGGCCAACTACTTGCTCAGCCTACGATCGTCCCCCTCGTACTGCCGAAAGCCGACCGACTCCTACGCCGCCAGATTGCTCCGCCTCCTTGGTCGTTCGACTCTGCCCCACCACGATCGCCTCACCGGCTTTGTGGGCCACTCACCTCGTGCCCTCACCGCTCGGCTCACACCCTCTCCGCTCACCTCATGATGTCGTTGCCACCATCCTTTCCTTACTAGTTGAGTACCTGGGAGCTGAACCGCTCGACCAGCCTTTACCCTTTTTACCCCTCGATCCACCTCGGCAAGCACCACTTTCCCCCTTCTTCCACCTCTGAAATGATTGTTTCAGATCTGACCCGCCCACCTGACCTTCCCCAACCGATCGTATAACTATTCTAGACGATCGGATCACGCTCCATAGCAGCCATGGTCAACCAATTCTGCAAGAACAAAGGGAAGTACACTGCCTCATCCTCCCAAGACCCACCTCACCGATCTAGATCCCATCTCGGGATTTAGTTCCACACACCATCCCCCACTTGTGAGTATTCCCCTGAGCTTAATGAGGTAATGCTCAATGACAAGAATGATACATATGCTCTTATCTGAGAGATGGAGAGAAACCACAAGGCTAGGAATGATCCAGAATCCACTATCCCCCCCTTCCCACCACGCATCACCCCCATTTCGAGTAGCTACCTCCAGTTCACTAGCACCAAACACCTCAAACATTATGAAGATATTTTTTCTATAGGTGTTTCCCTCCCCCATTGGGAATGTGGCACTACCCTCGACACCTTAGGAATCCATGAATCCACTGACAACATTCTTCACAAAAACCACATTCTCCTCTTTCCTTACCATGTTATCTCAGTGTATAGCAATCTCACTCTTGAGTTCATATCTACCTTCTACCGCTATCACTACTCCCAAGGCAACTCCATTGCAAGATCTGGATTTTTGGGGAAAATCTGGAGATCTCTGCTAGACAGTTCACCTCCTTCATCCTTGACAATAGAGATGACTACTGGTTGGATCGTTGCATGGAGAGATCCCACAATTCCTACCCTAATTAGTATGACAAAGACAAATTCTTGGTTGAGATTACCAGTCTCATGCCCCATTGTCCTAGTGGGCCCAAGGCCTCTAGTATCCATAATCCTGTAGTCTGCTACCTCCACCTCATCCTTGCTTGCACAATTTTTAATCAGGAAGGTACCCAAGGTGCCATTACTCAGGAAGAAATTGCTCTCTGGTGTCTTCTACATGAAGAGCCCTTCAATTGGGGGAATGCCATTAAACATTTCAATACCCAAGCCAGCCGCCCCATCGCCTCCTCCTTCCTCATTGGCCATTTCATCACCCATCTCGCTATCTTTCTTGGCTACACCCACATTCCTTTCACACCACTCCCACTCAAAAACCACCTGATCGACAAATACTACCTGAAGAGTAGCAAGTTCATTCGCTTGGGTGCCAATTGTTTCTACTACCTTCTCTTCAAGGATTCATAGGAGGTTCTACAACTTCCCTTGCATGTAAGGTTTGCAACAGAAAACCTTATTTATGAGCTCACCGATCTACCACAGCACATTCAGAGGTACAATCTAGAGAACCCAGACCCAGATGACATCCGTGAGCCACATGCCCACAGGAGGAGCATTTCTTTGGAGGCGCATGATGACGCCTTTGGCCCACTATCACACCCCACCGTCACACCAGACGATGACTAGATGACGATGCAGGCACCTATGAGTTCTACAAGGTCTAACATTAGCTGGATGATATTTAGCACAAGTAGTTGCGTCAAGGCCACTAGCTCAACCACATGTATCTCATACAACATTCACAGGAGTATTGGCATGTGGAATGTGACCACTATGCCCCTTGCCGCCCATCCTACAAGGAGTATAGGGCCCAACAGGCCTACCCAGATCCCCACTCCCCTTACTGGGGAAACTACTACTACTCCCACAGTAGCATCCACCACCACATTGATCTTCTTCTCTCCATCTCTGTCTAAGGGTTTGCTCAGGATGAGCAAATCTCTAAGTCCTAGGTGGGGTTGGGTGGACGTGTTCCACCCCTTATCTTCCCTGTTAGCATTTTACTTTTGTATTTCAAAATTGAGTGCATTTTACTTTTTAAAACTTTGGCCTTTACCCAGTCGGCTAATCGATGTATCTTCTTTTTCAAAAATTAGATAAATCTTTTTTTATTGAAACTAGGGCCATTTATTTATTCATCCCGTGCCCTAAAATAGGTAGAAAGTAAATCAAGTGCCCCCCGAACATTACAGTTCAGCCAGATTGGCTGCTGAGACGTCGAGAAGGCATGCCAAGAACGAAGAACATTCTTAGCTAAGTCATCGACAATAGTATTAAGGTTTCTTGGGACATAGTAGAGCATGCTACTGTCACTTCTCCTGAGCTCACGATATCTTCTGTGAAGGAGTTTAAGCCTGCCTTTGCTTGCCGACTTACCGGTTAAACAAGCGATCGCCTGTTTGGAATCAGACAGAATGATGTATCTATCAAGATTCTACTTTCCACATCCAGTCATAGCGTGGATGATCGCAAAGACCTCATCCTCCAAACTTGAGCAGGTTACCGTAGGGAGACCTACAAAAAAGGTGTCCTTCCTTATGCTATTGCTGATGAAGAGTCCCATGCCTGTGTGGCCATTGTGAATTTGATAAGCGACATCCACCATCACTATCAGTTGATGAGGAGGGAACGTAATACTCTACGATCTTCTAGGCGGCTGAGAGCTAATCCAGGCTTTGTGGATAGAGTGGCAGCGTTCTAGGATGAATTTAACATGGCTAGCAAGTGGGATGACATGTCGCTCGTGGACAAACTTATTGCATAGGTTCCAGTTGTACCAACATGGAGGAGGGTTTCATCAGCATTATTGCAGATAGGGAAAAGTGGATTGACGTCCATGTGCCGGCGAGCTTGTTCAGTGTTAGTGAGGATTGCCTTGTGCTGTAAAAGCCATAAAAAGATGTGAATGCATTCTGGTAGCCTTGCTTTCCATATGAGGCTCCAGCTACCAGGAGTGTTGGTTTCAACATCTGCTCGTAGCCAACGGTATGCAAACCTACTACTCAAAACCCCTGTATTATCTAGCGGCCATGACCATTGGTCTACACCACCCACAAGGCATGGAGGTGGGGTGGTCTCGATCACCTGCCAAGACTGACATGGAAGAAAGGCTTTAAGGAAGCTCCAGTCCCATTCACCATTGTCCAGGCACATAGAACTAACTTGTAGAGTGTCTAGATATGGAGGGATGGCCCAATTAGGATCCATATCCATAATCGAGTGATTATTTAGCCATCTATCATGCCACACATTACTGGATTGACCGTCATTTACGACATTACCACACATAGATTGGAGGATGCTTATTCTGTTTTTGATGAAACTCCAGGCTGGAGAACAGGGTTTCTTCATAAATCGATCATCGCTGATATACTTCTCCTTAAGAATTTGAACCCAGAGCTTCTCAGGTTCATTTAGAAAAGACCATACATTCTTCAACATAAGCGTTATATTTTGATCCCGGGCATCCCTGATGCGAAGTCCGCCCTTGTCTTTTACAGTTGTGAGTTTCCTCCATGCGACCAGGAGGATTTTCTTGCTGCCATTTCCTGACCATATGAAGGTCTAGATATGTCTATTAATATCATCACAAAGATCTAGTGAGATCTTTACCGTCTGCATAGTATAGGTGGGTAGAGCCTGAAGCGTGCTTTTCGCCAAGGTAATGTGCCCAGCCATGGATAGGTGTCGCGCTGCCCAGCTATTGAGATGGTCCTTAACCGTCATAGTGATATGTCCATGTGTTTGCTTATTAACTCTGTGGTGCAGAATGTGAATTCCAAGGTACCTCCCAAGGTCGAGTGTCCAATGGAAGCCTAACTTGCTGCTCACCAGCCTACGCTCAGTTTGGGTGACATTTGCCGTAAAATAGCATTTGGATTTCTCTTTAGAGACAATTTGGCCTGATACATTAGAGAACTTATGGAGAATTGAGTTAATACTCTGTGCTTGGTGGACAAAGGCCTCAGCAAAGAGGAGGATGTCATCAACGAAGCACACATGCGACACAGGCGTTCCACCTTGGGTGAGCCTAATGGGTTTCCAGGAGCCATTTCCAACTGCTTCCGTGATGGATTGAGACAGACGCTCCATACAGAGGATGAAAAGGTAGGGACTTATAGGGTCTCCTTGACGGACCCCTTGTGTTGCTTTGAAAGGGTGCAATGGCTGACCACCCCAAAGAATGGAGGTTTCACCGGTAGTAATGATCTGCATAATAATGGTTCTGAGCTTGTAAGGAAGACTCGTTTGCCTTAGAGTGTCCTCGACAAAACTCTAGTGCATCCTATCAAAAGCCTTGGATAGATCTAATTTGATGAATACCCACTTCTTCTTGGATGACTTTGCCCTCATTGAATGTATAATCTCTTGCACGAGGAGGACATTATCACTGATCTTCCTACCGGGGATGAAGCTAGTTTGGTGATTGGAAACCCAGTCATTAAGATAAGGTTTCACGCGTTCCACTATTATCTTTGATAGAAGCTTAAAGCAGCCATTGTTTAGAGAAATGGTCCTTAGATCGCTACAGGTAGTTAGAGCTTTTGTTTTTCGAATGAGCACAAGATGCGAGTTTGCAGTAGTGGCGTCAACAGTTCCAGAGATGAAGGTGTCATGTATTGTCTTGGATAGAGAGGGACCAACTTGGGACCAATTATTCTGGATGAACTGATTATATACTCCATCGGGGCCAGGCGCCTTGGACGGTGCCATCATGAACATTATGTCATGTATTTCTTGCGAGCTGGGTACAGATTGTATACGGATGGAATCCTCTTTTTGTAAGCTACTTGAAAGTTCATGAGTAGCGAGCTACATCCACGAGGTTGGGTTGGAAGGAACATGACAGGAGATTAGCAAAGAAGGACCGGACATGCCTACTAAGAGCCTCTGGACCGGTGATCCATTCCCCCGTGTCATCTTTGAGTTGGGTGATTTTTTTATGGTGAATTCGTGCCTTGACAAAGGATTGATAGAACTTTGTATTTACATCACTGTGTCTGAGCCAATCTATGTGGGCACGTTGCTTCCAATCAAGCTCTTCCTTGAGAAGGATTTGATTATATTTCTCCTATAATTCAATTTTGGTTAGGTTAATGGGATCATCAGGGTTCAACGCAGCTTGTACCTGAATGCGACTGATACGGGTAAGAAGGGTGTCCTTCTCTTTACGTAGCTTCCTCAAGTAGTTAGTTTCCCACTTGCAGACAGGCTTTTGGAAATCTCGTAGGGCGTCTTGGAAAGGACGTGTAGAGTCCCATTGGGGCATGATGGTAGATTGGAAGTCTGGATCAAGCGACCAGCTAGCTTTTGTTTTGAAATAGGCACTTTGTGGCTTCTTGGGGTAACTAGTACGCAATAGGAGGGGGCTGTGATCTGAGCATAGCCTAGGGAGGGTAGTGACAGTGGCCTCGCTGAAGCTGTTAAGCCAGTCATTATTAGCAATGGCACAGTCAAGCTTTTCAAGCAGATTACCTCATCTGAACGTAAAGAAGTTGCCTTGTGTTAGAAGCTCCAAGAGGCCAGTATTCAGCATGACTTCATTAAATCGGGAACATGAGCTCCTATCGAAGTGCTTTCCTCCCTTCTTTTCAGAAATATGTAGCATGGTGTTGAAGTCACCCATGACCACCCATTCAGAATTAATAGAGGAGGAAAGGCTTTCCAGATGATCCCACAGATGCTTACGAGATGTAGGATTTGGGCGGCCATAAACGATGGTTAAAACCCAACTATTATTAATCTTTAGATGGATGAATTGTCTGTGATTTAGGAGGAATTCCACAACACACTTATGCTGATCCCAAAGTATCCAAATGCCATCGGAGAAGCCTATTGCCTCAACCCTATGGGATGAGGGAAAGCCCAACTGACGGATGACGTTTGAAGCAACATCACCACTGTAGTGGGGTTCAATGATAGCTAGAAGATTCAAGTTATAGGAGAACTTCATCTCCTTGATGCAATGAATTTTCCTGTCTTGGCAAGCACCTTGAATGTTCCAGCAACAAAACATTAAATGATAGAAAAAGAAGGGGATGTTGCACTAGATGGCAACCAGCAATCCATCAGATTGTTGATCTTAGTCTGTGCTCATTAGGATATCGGTAGCACCGCCAGATTGTTCAATGTCGAACTCCAGGACTCTTTTAGCTTGATGATTCTGTGAGTTAGTGACTGCTTCCTCGTCTGGTGGTATGGCCTCCTCGATGTCCGTCTTGCCTTTCTACAGACACGGTCTGGGCTAACAACTGATTGATAAACCACCTTACGATTTCTTAGAATGACGAAACCATTATTCGTTTCCTTCCCTTGCCTGTTGAAGGGTTTGCGTGGGTTCTGCCCTTGGGTGGGCGGCGGAGCTTGGAACTGGAATGGATGATCCATATCACCATGGTGGGAGCGACCAACACTGGTTTCATTTCCCACCAGGGTGACGATTGAATTATTAGCCATCTTGGGGACGTGTGTATGAACGTCCTGAGCAGCAACAACTTTGCTCATTTTCTTATTCTTTTGCTTTTGCTTCCTACTAACCACTTTCATGAAGCCCTCATCATCAACCTCAGCTTTAGTATACGAGATTGAGATGGGATTCTCGGAATCTGCTGTGGCCATCATCCTGATGGTAGTCTTATTCATTGGTTTCTTCCTTGGCTCAAGTCGTTTGGCATGGATTGCCATGGTGTAAGTGACACTAGGTAATGGAATCATTGTTGTTGATGAGGACGCCTCACATGCTTCAATGCGTATAGTCTGCTTGCAGTCCTTGTCCGCATGGCCAATGTGGCCGCACTTCATGCAAACAATCAGGAGGTTTTCATATTCAAGACGAAAGTGTTCCCCGTTAATGAACACGGCCGACAGCAAAGGTTTAGACATCTCGACTTCAACGACGATCCTTGCAAATTTCCCACGATGACCTTGGAGGGTATGTTCATCTACCTTGATCGTCTTCCCGACTGAGTTGCCAATGGAGGTCAGCAACTAATTTTGGAAGAGGAAGGCAGGAAACTCTGGGATTCTCACCCAGACAACAAGTTTTTTTGGGATCGGATCTGACGGGTGATAGTCCGGTGACCAAGACTGGACATATAGGTAGTTGCCGAATATCGTCCAAGGTTCGCCCGTCATGGCGGTAAAGTAGTCATCTTGTCCAGAGAGTTGGACGATGTATTAGCCGTTTTCCAGGTCTATAACTCGAAATTCACTCTTTGGTTCCCAGATGGAGTAGATCTTATTGATTAGGGATTTGAACCCAACGTTAATGCCAATATCTTTGACAACAATGACAAATTTCCATGGTTCCAATAGAGGTTGCATGGCGTCGTTGCGGATTGAGAATGATGGGAGCACCCCACTGAAGTCCACGCTGATATCAGCCTCCTGGAGAACATCACGCGAGATTGGATTTTCATAGGTAAGCATACTGAGTGGCCGTCCACTGACCATTTCTGCATAAGATGGCTTCACTCCCTTCTCAACGGTGGGGGTGGAGTCTGTTTCCATCACCACACCACCAGAGTGGGGGGTATTAAGAGGTTCCTTGTCGGCCCTAGTGGTTTCCTGAATGGAGATCGCGTCGTGTTGATCACTTCTGCTTGGATCGGGCGGACGATGGAAGTGGCCATGGCCCCGACCGCCGCTGAATATACCCCAACGACCTCCGCCTCGGGAGAACCCTAGGCGAGAGGACATGGCGAAACTCAATAGCTTAAAAATTAGATAAATCTTTATTTCACAAATTGTTCAAAATTCTCATTTCTTTTTTGAAAATACCAAGTTCTCCATACCTAAATTAGCTATATTCTTGGGAAAGATGGCAAGCCTTAGAGTATCAAATAGAATCAAACACAAACTTTCTTATCTTTAGCATTAGATTAACTACTCAATCTTTCTCATATAATGTATATACATGACTTTTCTTACTGATGCAACCACACTAAAAAAAATATTACAAAAGAAAATAATCTGCATGTCAAACCCTAAGTCTGGGGTAGCATGCTCCTCCTCTCTCCCTTCTTCCATACCCCTCGTAAATTTAATAGGGGTGTACTGCCAAAAGATGCCAAAAAAAGAGCACACAAAAAAATTGTGGTCAATATCCCGAGTCGAATAGAGGAGGGATCATTATTCCACATGCCTCGTAAAAGTAATAGGGGCACAAAAAAAATTGTGGTCAATGTAACCACAAGTCCATGAAATTAAAATCTCAAGTCGAATAGAGGAGGGATCCTTCTTCCACACCTCAGTTTTTCTCATTCCTGTGCTAAAAATAACAATAATAATAAAAAATCAAGTGTTGAAGCGCAAGTAGGATTAAGACTGTTTTTGCAAAGTATAGGTTTGAAAGAGAAAGTTATAAAAATATTTGTTGTAAGAAATATAGAACTTGTATTTTGTGATTCTAGATGATGGATTGCTTGGCCATGCAAAGGATAGAATATACTTCTAATTAAGGGAGGATGAAGATGTTGTTTCAAAAATAAATAAATTATTTTGATATTTTAATTACTTGAGGACAAGCAAAGGCTTAATTCTGTGGTATTTTGATGCATGCTAATCTAGAACCCGTTTTCACAGCCTTTTGGGTCTTGTCACATGAAAATTCCTATCTTTATCCAGTGAAAAGAAACAAATTTCTATCTGGTTCCTTTCATCACAATTTAACTTTATTCTCACCAAAAACTTGCAATTCTTGTAGATTCAGGACATGAGTTGATCAGTTCATCTACTCTTGATGATTGGTTCTCTTGCACCAAATAATCGTTTCAGCTGCTCTAGACGACTGGTTGCCACCCCTCAGAGCGATGCTCCATTCAAATTCAAATGATCATTTCAAACTCCGAAGCGGGAGTTCTCCCACCCAAGCAGAGCGGATCAAAGCTGCACCGCCACCCAAATACTAGGGTTGCTGACTGCCTTCTCTTGGTTCCCTCCTACTCAAACCCCAACTGATTGGCTCCCACCTAAACTGATTGGTTGGCTATGCGCAGTTAGTTCAAAAATCCAGTCGCCTGCCCCAATTTTTCCCACAACCCTAGTTGTAAAAGCCCCTCCCTCTCCTATAAAAGTAGGGGTACTTCCTCCTCACTTCACATCATCTTTGGTACAGAGGATTTCCTAGCAATCATTCTTATGTTCTTGAGTTCTCTTCCTCAATAAAGTTTAATTATTTGCAAGCTAAGTGTCCCTTTTAATTATTGTTCTTTTACCTTGCTCATTTTTAGATCTAGTCTTCTTCTCCTTCTTCTTTTATAGACCGGAGAAAGGAATTAAGAGTCATCCATTTAATTGTCTCTAGCCTAAGGAACTAATCCTTTGATATGTCTAGACTATGGCTAGAACACTTTCTTCCTCCGTCTCCCTTTTCTCTACAAGCATGAGTGAGTGATTTTCTTATCGAGGAAAGGGGAATAGCCCCTTAGCCATGGTTTGAATCGACTTAATCCTTAAGAATGACTCCATTTAGATGGATTTTGGTTTTAAGAACTAATGATCTATTAGAGTAATTAATCAATTTGGTCACATGTTAATTTGGGTGGAAATGACCATGGAAGCCCATATTTAGAACACTAAAACCATTCACATAGATGTTTTGAAACGACCACAGATCTTCCTCTTTTGTGATGATGAACTAAGAAACATGATCACCATGACCAATGGGCTCATGTGGAGTTCATCTTTTGTGGATTTCAATTAACTCACATGCCTTCATCGGATTTTTCATTTAAATGATTTAGTTATTTCTCACCTAGTCTAAGGTGGTGAAAAACCCTAAAAAATCCTTGATATTCCATCATCTTATTCAATCACCGTTTTGATTTACTCTATTTACATTCCAGTCTTTTATTCATAACATCTTTTATTGTGCTAACAATCATCTCTCTTCCTTGTAACAAGGCAATTTTACTTCTTGTTAGCATAATTTTAATTCTTGCTTTTCCTTTTGTCCTGACAATAATCACCAAACCCTCAATCTGATCTTTGCTTCCTGTTCTAAAAAATATATAAATACCTAAACGAAATAAAATTTCAACAAAACAATTGGGTTTAGAGACTACTTTACTAAATACGTTGTCCTATGGGATCGACCCTTCTATGCTAGCCCTAATTGGAAAGTAAAAAAGGATAAACTCTAGGATTAAAATCTTAGTGATTGTAGTGCCCTTCAACGCATTATCATGGCTCCCTCAACTTCTTTGTCGTTATGGAGAATCTTGCAACTATGCCACCGATACCATCACACCTACAGCACATGTCATGTGTGGGATGAAGGCACACAAAAGAGATGTGGTTTGGGGCCATCTTAGTCTGTTTTTCATGGCCACAGACTAGAAGGCTCATCAAGGCTAGCGGTTTCTTGGGAGCAATATTTCCGGCCTTTGGGTCAAAATGTAAGGATCTTGATGGATCCCCTTAAGGTAGAACTAAGATTTATATCTTATTACTCTTTGGCTAAATTGAAACTTTTAGTATTCCATTTTAATAGAAAAAATGGAGATATTTTCTTTCAAAATACTTTAATAATCTACATATACATGTTTTTCTATTTATATCTTAGAATACATATTTTTGTAGTCTCTTTAATATGGTTTATTCTTTTGAGTATATAATCTTAATATGTATGCCCTAAAACTTGATGCTAACCTAATATCAGTTCATAAACATCCTTACACATACAGATTAGAACTTTCTATGCTTTGTTCACTTAAATGATTAGTGGGTCACTCTTGTGCCCTAATGTTACAAAATGCCAAAATCTTGACTTAATTTTTGACCTAATGCACTTGTTGACAATGAGATCTCTAATCTTGTGTGAATGCTAATATAACTATGATCAATAATACATCTTGACTTCTAAATAGTAGCTTGATGATGTTTATGACACCTAATTCAAGTACATCCCATCTATACTTTAGTGATGACAACCTTGTAAGATAATGACTCAAAATGACTACTTTGACTATGTTAATGCTTATATTGCTCATCTTTCTTGAATATCAGGATTTCTCCATCTAAGATCATGAAAGACTAATCTATGAACCCTAATATTAGTTGTTATGTGTCATCATAGGCTCTAGATGAACCTATGTTGCATGTTGTAATATTATCCATGGTCTAGATTGAAATTTCGAAATCAATTTTGAAGAATTTAATACCTAGACTTAGGTGACACATATGATTCTCATGATAATGGTTTATGAAACCAAATCTTTCTAATGTTAATCCACTTACACTTATATGAAATCCCAAGATCACTTTGTACAATAAATTTATAAGATCTAGTAAATGTTTCTAAGAATGTTGTTTTAAATTGAATGGTCAATGTTGTGATCTAATCAAGGTACAATTGATCTTCTTATTAGTTACACTGTTGTTATTGAACTTTCTTGGATATATTCATTCTTAAAATTCTTCATTGTATATACTTGTTTGATCTACTTTTTCCCTATTTATAGTACTTTTGTTTTGATCTTACTACCATGAACAAACTTGAAAACATGATTAACGTGTCCATTATACAAACCTTATGCACCTTCTAATATTCTTGGGGTAATGCAACAAGGTTGGAGATCCTACTTGGGTCGTCACGCAAGGATGGACCATGTTAATAAAAAAATGTTAACTCTCAACTTAGTCGTGTAGTCCTTCACATTGAAACATGTGTCGTTAGTATCTTTGGATTTAATAACCCTCATGGACCCTTCCTTTGGGAAGTTGGTTGTTATAACCTCAAAGTTTAGCTTGTATGGTTTGAAATGCAATTTTCCCAATAAAATTTATATGCGTGGAAATTTTATGGTTTATGATCAATGAATGGGTTTCTTTTGAAATATTTCGCTTGAATGTATGTTTTCGTTGATCCTACTGATTTAGTTAGTCAAATATAATAAAAGGGAAGTAAAGATAAAAGAAATCTCATAATAAATATAAGGAAAAAGGAATAAAGATAATAGTGAAAATTATGTAAAATTCTCTAGAAAGTGGTATGAATGACCTTAATTTATTAGGTTTCAAATTCACTTGGTTTCAAATAAGAAAAGAAATTCAAATAAAGCAAATAAAAGAGAGAGAGAGAAAATATGAATAAAATATGCCTTCTGAATAGATAACTTGCATATGAAGAAAAGCCTATCCTATTTTATAGTTTTGACTCCAAACTTGTCACTCAAGTAGATTAAGTCATCAAAGAGGTTCCCTCAAAATTTGGGATTAAAAAGATGTACGGTTTAGGAGTTAATAAATTTTTGAAGTTTCCTAAAGTGAGAGGGATATGCATAAATGTCACAATTATAATTTAATTAGGAATTCATTAATTCGGCTAATTTCATGTGCACGTAATGTGGATCGTTGGATTTGAGATCCAACAACACATGATAGTCCTCCACATCCAATCACGTGTGGCGATAGGGAATAGGACCAGATGATTTCCCGATTAGATTCATATTCACCCAGTTGATGTGCAAATCTGAAAACACACCCAATGGATTCAGGAGACCAAGCCTAGCTAAACCATCCTAAGTTCCACCTAGTTTGGGAATCTAAGAGATATTCCCTAATCGGAAACCTCCATTCCTGAGCCATGAGTATTAATAGGGTAGTAGATCCCCTGTGCAAACCCAAAAATTTTCTCATAAGCATCCATGAGGTCAGGCAAACTTGTTTATGCACTAAATTGCATCAGAGGGCTCGATCATCATCACCGTCCAGACCGCCAACCTCGTAGGAGAATCATCTCATTGCCCCAGCGACTCAGACTGCCACCAGTGGAATTGAAGCCATGGGAGAGTTCGTGGAGGTGATACGAAGGTGAGGACATCTCTGTTCCGCTCACTGGTACACTAGATTGCAAAGTCAACGAGGCAGTTGACTCTCCTAGAGCAGAGGCGCACGATGAGAGGTTGAAGAAAGGAGGAAGGAGAACTACTACTCTACCCTAGACTGCGTGTTTAAGGGGTAAGGGTATTTCTAACCTTTCACATCTTTTTTTCGACTCTAATACGAGTCACCTCCTGACATGGGTTTTGCATGGTGTGAACCGATTGGCTCGATCAGAGCCCCACTGGTGCGGCCGATAATTAGGTGGCGAACCTTGATTGGTTGAAAATGCTTTTTCTTGTAAAAATATTATAAATTAATAGGATTCTTGGATAATAACATGTTATATATGGTTTTTGATTAGAAAAATCCATAGAGTCCATTAAAAATATAATTGAGACTTGGATCTATGTGAAATTAGAAAAGCATGCAAGGATGCCATCTTTAATCGCTTTATTAATGGAAAACCCTAACTTTTGATGATAATTAGAATCTAATGACGTTCCTTGAATATTTGAAGTTAAATATTAACATGTTAACATATAAAAGAGTGATTAGATCTAAAAGGATAATCTGTGTACATAATTTTCTTAATTTAGGATTCCATGCATATAAAAGTGCATTAATGGGCCTAGAACCCTAATTTTGGTAATTATGAGTTTCAATAGTTTTTATTACAAAAATTCATAAGTAAGATAGAGATATGATGTTCCTAAGATGATTTGAGAATAAAGAACCTTAATGTGGATAATTTGTGTAATTATTGTTTTTATGAACAGAAAAGTGCTTTTAGGGGTTGTCTACGTAAAAGGGGTAAAATTGGAAAATAGAACTAAGAAACCATAAGGAAACCCTAATAGGACTTGGAAACCTAAGAATGTAATCCCAAGTCAATAAAAGATGCTTGGATGAGATTGTAACAAGTAGATATTATACATGATTTTCAGGATCAAGATTTGCTTGATTGGTTGTTTGACTTGGTTGATTGGACTTCTTGATTGGATTAGATATCTTGCATATGTTTGAGACTTCAAATCAGGTATCTGGTTACACTTATGGCTAATCACTCTAGTTTTATGGCAATTTTAGAGGTTTTACTAGTTGCTTGAAATTAACTTCTTGGATGAACTTTAATTCTTGCAACTATGAAGTGAGTATGGTTATCACCGTAAATATATGCATGACTAGCTCAGATCCAAGTCCTCAACTATAGCTTTGGGTATATATGAGAAATTGATGACCTAGTTATTGGTCTACCCTTGGGGTAGGATTATCAGGTTATCATGAGTCGTTGTTTGGTCTACCTTTGGGTAGGATCATATGACTATACTGGTCTATGTCTTGGTGTACCTGTAGGGTAGGATCAATGGGGCTATTTGGGATCTACCATATGAGAAAGGTAGTATCCATGTCTACTTTAGGGACAACACATAGGCTTGGATATGCCAGGATTAAGTAGTTATGTTTCAGACGTAAATTTTGATATGTTAAGCAATAATTTAGTTGGAATATGTTGTTACAAATAAATGCAAGCTTATGGTTCCCCCACATATCAGTATAATTCATTATACTGACTGACATTTTGTTTGTCGGCATTTTAGGTTATATGAAGTTATATGCTTATCAGAAAGTGGATACTCATTTAAAGTGACATTGGAAGAATAAAGTTAAATATAGATTGGAGGATTGTATATAGATAGATTCCTATTTGGGGTAAAGTTCCTCAATTCCTATATTTTGAAAGGTATGTGAAAAGAAAATCTTTATTTTGTTTTAAGCTTAGTTGTGGTAGAATTTGTTGATTATTTTTTATTATTTGCAAAACCATATGATCCTATTTTGGGATAACGACTCTAGCTTCTTGGCCTTCCTTAATTTGGGGTTGATGAGGGGTGGGGTAGTTACATTTGGTATCAGAGTGAGGTTTTTCATATTATCTCTAATAATTATCAAATTTTACAAATTTTGTCGATCCCAAGGGAGTTAATACAAAATTTTCTAAAGATGGAGGTGTCTAGAAAAGCATCATGATCTGGGTGCTGGAAAGATTTTCCTTCACCCTACTAGTCAGTTTATGAGCACTCTCAACATCTGCGTGACTACCTAGGCAAAATCTAAGGATTTGACTCTAAATAAGATACCTCTAAGTCTTCTCATATGCTTTTGTCCCTTCTTTACCCACTTCACTCTAGAGGAATTTTAAGTGCTTAGGGTTTTCTCTCTCTCTTCTCCACCTCCTGGGTTTTAGGAATTTAGGGTGTTAAGGATTAGGGAATCCTCCACCACATAATTAAATGCATGTAAATAAAATTACATGGATGTAAGTTTAAAGCCTTTATATCCCAAGTTATAATCTATGTTTAAATGTTTTAACTTGTGCGAATCAGTAGGGACTATGTCAAGACCGTTGTTGTTCCCTACGACACTATTGAGAACCCCTTTGGAGGTAGGCCCCTCTGTAAGAGGAAGGGTTCTTATGAGAAGAGGAGGAGAGACCATGGTGATGAGTCCTTAAGGAAGAGAAAGAGACCCGATGAAGCCTCAGAGGAGGGCTCGAACCCTAAGCCAATTCCCTTCAACAATCCAGAGATGAACCAGGAGGAGGAACCAACATCCAAAGATGAAGTCAAGCCCGAGGAGAACCCAACTAGTGGCCCAAGACCTACGATAATAGTCCATACTCCTGATGCCCTCTGGATGGAACAATAGAAGAAACTAACTGAGGCCATTAGTGCCTTGGCCCTCTGGGATATAGCCAGAGATGAAACTGGTGAGCCATTTCCTGTTCATCCATGTCTTAGAGTCACCATTTTGGACTTTGTAAACCTGAACATGGATAAATTTGGGGAGAGGATAAGACTGAGGTGGTTGACGAAGAAAATTCTTGGCTACTAGAGGTCAATAAAAATTTCCGCATGCTGGAGGTGCAACCGAACAAAAAGGTCTCATTTGCTCCTCACCTCTGGGAAGGAGCAGCCAAGATCTAGTGGGAGAACCACATCATGGGTCGAGATTTGAATGAGGACCCGATGACTTGGACTAACTTCAGGACTATGTTCACAACCAAATTATTCCAATCTCAGCTAAGAAGGAGAAAGAAAGGAAATTCACCAAGGTAGCCTATCTGTCGTGGACTTTGGCCATAAGTTTCTCCTCCTGAAAAGATTCTGTAATGCCTGGGCCCACTGCCCAAGGCTCTAGTAGAGTTTCAGGAATGACGACTGGCCCCACAGACAACCACTAGCCTTAACTGCGTGCTTTTTCCTCACTCACGCGCAAGCCAGGGTCAACTTCCCGACTGGTTACCCATCGTAGTACTACTCCAAGCCGAGCACGCTTAACTATGGAATTCTTTAGTGATGGACTCCCAGAAAAGGAGGTGCACCTTGGTGATATGGGTAGTCTAATCATTCCTTTTAAGAGTATTTTATCAGAGGCCTCAAATCCTGGGATGTTACAATCTCCCACACTTAGACTCTTGACGTCCTCATCAAGGCTCAACTATAAGGCCTCATAATCTCTTCCCCATTTCAGTGTAGACCCACAATGGCCCATGGACACCCAACTCTCGATCACGGAATACCAGCACAAGGGTGGCTACGTCAACCATAGACATCCCTTTCCTACATGCCTGGACCGCACGACTCAAGACTCGCATGTCACATGCCCATGTGGGACCCACCTACTGGAGGGGTTATGGCTCTGATACCATTTGTAATGCCTGGGCCCACTGCCCAATGCTCTAGTAGAGTTTCAGGAGTGACGACTTGCCCCACAAACCACCACTAGCCTTAACTGCGTGCTTTTTCCTCACTCACGCGCAAGCCAGGGTCAACTTCCCGACTGGTCACCCATCCTAGTACTACTCCAAGCCGAGCATGCTTAACTATGGAATTATTTAGTGATGGGCTCCCGGAAAAGGAGGTGCACCTTGGTGATATGGGTAGTCTAATCATTACTTTTAAGAGTATTTTATCAGAGGCCTCAAATCCTGGGATGTTACAGATTCAGACACATGATGACTGAGGAAAGATGGGTGGACAATTTTGTGGAGTGTCCACACCCTTACATCAAGCCTCATATGATGGAGAGAAAACCAACAACCTTCACTAACGTCTACAACACTGCCCTGGACATGGAGAATATGGTGATGCCTTCTTAATACCCATACAAAGGATATTTGGGTTTCATCGAAGGAACCTCTGGAAGAATGATCACAAAAAGGACAAGGATGCAATCATGCCAAGGTAAAACATGGAGGGAAAGGAAAAACCCACAATGAGAACAACTGTCCTAGGTGTCACAACTGTAGAAAATGACATTCAGGTGAGTGTCGCTAAAAGAAGAAGGTGTGTTACCATTACCAACAAGAAGGACAGTTCCAAGCCAACTTCCGTTTGCCAGACCCAAAAAGTTCGAGCCTTGTAGCAGCCCAACATGTAACAACCCAACCAGTAGCCAAAACCCCACCTGTTGGAGAGTGAAGACAAGCTTGAGTTTTCTCCATCGACAATGAAGAGGCTCAACATAATGCTAATTGGTTAATAGAAGGTAATAACCCTTAGAGTTTTCTTTTCTATTTTAAGATAAGTACGTAGTAGTTTGACATATTATGAAAAAAACAATGTAGGCATGCTTGAGGTCATGGAAAACAATTTAAAAGTTCTTTTTGACTCTAGTTCTAGTAAAACTTTCATTTCAAGAAATCTCACAACTATGCTTCATTTGGATATCAAGGATTTAGGATATATTTTGGATGTCACAAACTGAAGTGGTCAGATCTTTACATCTCTTTTGAAAACACCAGTAACACCATTTAAGTATCTGGATCATGAGTTCCCTATAGATTTCATCCTCCTTGACATGAATGACTTTAGTGTGATCATCGGTATGGATTGTCTCAATACATACAGGGCAAATATCGATTGTAGGGAAAAGAAAATATTAATAAAGAGACCAGGTCATCAATTGTTCACCATTAGAGGTAGGAAGGATGATACCACTATCCTGTATGTTTCATCCTTGAAGGTAGAGTGGATGATAACCAAGGGTTGTCAAGCTTTCCTAGCAATCATTACCGTGTCAGACCCTATGGTGTAGCCCTTAGAGGAAATAAAGATAGTTATGGACTACACACATGTGTTCCCAGATGATTTCCCTAGGATTCCTCCTTAGAGTGTGGTACACTTTTTGATAGAGCTAGGTCCCGGGACAAATCCTATTTTGATAGTACCTTATAGGATGGCCCCTGTTGAGTTGATTTAGGAATTGCTAGACAAAGGTTTTATTTGACCTAGCACATCACTATGGGGAGCACCAATCCTCTTTGTGAAGAAGAAGGATGGGTTGCTCAAAATGTGCATAGAGTACCAAATATTCAACCAAGATACCATTAAGAACATGTATCCTTTGCCCCGTATACATGACTTGTTTGACCATATTAAGTCTACTCGAATCTTTTCCAAGATTGACTTGAGATCCAGATACCACCTGTTGTGAGTTAGGAGTGAGGACATCCTGAGAACTTCTTCTTGAACCCTTTATGGCCATTATGAGTTTGTGGTTATGCCTTTTGGGTTTTCCAATGCCCCGAGTGTGTTTATGAACCTCATGAACAGTGTGTTCCAACCTTTTCTTGACTCATTTGTCATAGTGTTCATAGATGACATCCTGGTTTACCCAGATGATTTAGAGAAACATTGGGACCACCTGGGTAGAGTCCTTGATATTCTAAGAAAGAAAAAGTTGTATGGGAAATTCTTGATGTGTGAGTTTTGGATAGACTGTTTCATGTTCCTTGGACACATCATATCTAGGGGGACCATCTTATTGGATCCTGCTAAAGTCTCGGCCATGCAAGATTGGCCAACACCCATGAACCCTTCAGAGATTCACAGCTTCCTAGGAATTATTAGATAGTATCTATGCTTAATAAAATATTTCTCAAAGACTGCTTTGCCACTCACCAAGCTCACTCAGAAGGATGTTAAGTTTGTTTGGTCAGACTTATGTGAAGCTCTATTTTAACATTTGAAGGAGAAGTTGACCAAACCTCTGGTGTTGACTCTACCATCCAACAACAAAGGTTATATGACCTTCATTGATGCATCGAAGATGTGGCTTCAATGTGTGCTAGAGTAAAATAGGCATGTTGTTGCTTATGCCTCCTGACAACTTAAGCCCAATGAAGTGAAATATCCTATACATGATTTAGAGTTGGCTGCGATTATACATGCCCTGAAGCTTTGGCGACACTATCTATATGGAGCCACCTTTGAAATCTTCACCTTCCATAAAAGCATGAAGTATCTTCTGACTCAGAGGGACCTAAACCTGAGACAAAGACAATGGATGGAATCTATGACAGACTATGGTTTCACCATCGCCTATCACCCTGGAAAGGAAAATGTTGTAAGAGATGCTCTTAGTAGTAAATAGCTCAGGTATGCATATGTCTCGTCTATCCAGTGGATAGAATTAGAAGAGTTTTCTAGGTGGACCTCTACATCCTCTTGAAGACCAGATCCAAGTGGCTAACATCCAGATTAAACTAGACACGTCAACAAAGTTGGTAGCTGCCCAGTTAGCTAGTCTAGAACTTGACAAGATGAAAGGTTCGTTGGGGATACCTCAAACCCATATCTTAGTGGGAGTAGATAGTGGAATCAGCTACAAGTGTCATAATTAGGTTCTTGAAGATTTTCCCTTGAAGGATCGTATCTTGCAAGAAGATCATGGTTCTAAGTACACGGTACACCCTGACACTACCAAAATGTTTAAGGACTTGCAACTGTACTTTTGATGGCCTGGAATGAAGATATATATATGTGGTCAGTTGTCTCACATGCCAGATGGTGAAGGCTAAACACCAATGACTCGGTGGATTTCTACAGTCGATTGAAATTCCTAGGTGGAAGTGGGAACAAATCACCATGAACCTTGTGGTGGGTCTCTATAAAACCAAGAGAGGTCATGATGTGATATGGGTTGTGGTAGATTGCCTTAACAAGTCAGCACATTTCCTTTCCTTAAAGACCACTACCAAAGTTACAGATCTAGCTAAGCTTTATATCAGAGAGATAGTATGAATGCTTGGTGTTCTGAGTTCGATCATTTCTGATCGTGGCCCAAACTTAACTTCCAAATTATGGGAGCAGGTGCAAGAAGAACTTGACACTAGACTCAAGTTTAGCACAACTCATCACCCCTAGACAGATGGACATTCAGAGAGGACCATCCAGACCTTATAGGATCTGTTGAGAGCATGTGTGCTCGATTGGGGTGGTTCATGGGAGCATATCTACCTATCACTGAGTTTGCTTACAATAACAGCTATGAGGCCAGCATCAATATGCCTATGTATGAAGCTCTCTATGGGAGGCTGTGTCAGTCACTGCTACACTGGGATGATGTCAGTGGGAGGACCTTGTTGAGGTCAAAGGAACTGCAATTGTATGCTGACAAAGTCACTTTGATCAACCAAAGGTGAAAGAGAGCCCAAGATAGACATTATTCGTATGCTTATGTGAAGTGGACTGACTTGAATTTCAATTTGGGTGAACACATGTTTTTGAAAATCTGACCCTTCTGATCTATAGCTAAGAATAGAGGAAAGTTGAGCCTCTGATACGTGGGTCTGTTTGAGATCTTAGAATAGATTGGTCAAGCTGCTTATCATTTGGCCTTACCCCCTCAGTATAGTATAATGCATGATGTTTTCCATGTGTCCAATCTGAAGTTCTATGTGAAGGACCCGAGCCATGTGCTGAGCATTGAACCTATTGAACTCCAAGGGAGGCTAACATATGCCGAGTCACCTGTGAGGGTACTAGATACCAAGGTGAAAGAACTCAAGAATAAAAAGATAGAGATGGTAAAGGTTCTCTGGAAGTACCATGGAGAGGATGAAGCCACATGGGAGCTGAAGATGGACATGGAAAAGGCCTACCATAAATTGTTGGTTTGATAGGTTGAATTTTGGGGGCAAAATTCCTATAAGGGAGAGAGGATGATATAACCTTGATTTCTTAGCCTTCCTTAATTGGGGGTTGCCGAGAGGTGGGGTCGTTACATTGCTCAATAAGAAATTGCACTTACAACATGCTTTAAAGTTGATAAGAAGTCCAATGTTGTTGCATCCTTACTTGTTATTAGATTACTTTTTTTCCAGCAAAATAGGCTCATTAGACTTGCAAATTTATGTCTTCTATAGTATACTCAACATAGTTATGTTGATGTGTACCTATATTATAATATTAGGTAACAATTATCATGTGACTTTTCATATGATCATTTCTTTTTCTCTTATATGATAATATACTTCTCTTACTTTGATGATAGCTAATGATATGCAAATGGATTTCTCATGGTTTGAAATATGGGGACTAAAATATCAATGTCATGTACTAGCTTTGTTTCTTTTAATGTTATGTTGTCTCTTACTATCATTCTCTATGTTGTTGATTGTGGTTTTATTCATGCATATTCTATGTGATCTATTCTAGGGATGGACACCTAGATCCTCTCAGCTTTTGCTGACTAACCATTGGGGTTTGTATTTGGATAATAATATATGTGAAATATAAGATCAACATATCCATGTTTAAAAGATCATATGCTAGAGGGGTTTGCAGAAAAAGATGGAATGTAGTTCGTTTGCAAGTAGTTTAGAAGCAACCATATGTAACGTAGAAGTCCTATATAAAAGACCTATAACTTGAAATTGCTATGCTACAAGAGTAGATACAAGATGTGGTATTAGATTTTATACATTGTTTTGGTTTATAAGAATTATCTAAATAGTGTTATTGTATTTTTATTATAGGGTAATTAAGAGTGATGAAGTAATTTATATGACCAACCTCACCCTTCTAAAAGTCAAAATTACATCTTGGTATAGCATTTTCATAACAAATTTAAGGAATTGTATTATTAAATCATCTAATAAAATTTAGGTATTTATATATATAGGACAATAGATCATGTCATGAATCTCAAGACTATGGTAATTGATTGTTGCTTTAGAAATAGATTTAGTAAATTTTGATATAGATACTCAATGATTACTACTTCTTGTGCATGATGTGTGCAATTTATTACAAAAAATGCATGCTTGTTGTCTTAGATATGCTAGTTGGCATATTTACTATTAATTTTTTTTAACATAATTTTATGTATTATAATGTTTATTTAATGAAAAATTCTATTCACTCAAATTTTCAAGCCTTTTTTGTATGTTGAAGTTCAAGTATTTATCCAAAGATTATTGCTTACATAAAATTTTTGCAAAGTTTTGGAGTAGAAATTCAATGGTTATTGTTTCACATGAATCATGTTAGTAATTCATTGATTCAAAATAATATGATAAAAGTCATTAGATATTCTTATTTTTTCCTTGTACTTCAATATTTTTTTTGGGTGACGTTTCATTTACTCAAAACCTCCCATTTTCGTCCCTTCTTTAAATTTTGAATATGAAATTTTGGATTTTGCAAATTTGTAGAGTAACAACCCTATGAATTTTACTTCACATGCAAAATTGATGTGCATAATTTATATAGACTTTATGCCCAGTTTTGAATGTTAATTCAATATACTTTGTACATCATCTTGCCTCTAATTATACTAGATTTCCCACTTTATGGTTGTCTTTACTCGTTTCATGTTTGTGATCACCTGTACAGAATAATGATGAGAAAATGGGGTTAATTGATCAAAATCCGACCTTAGTTGGATTCCACAAGTGATTGCACTTTGTTTAGGAAATTTCTCAAGTTTCTAAAAGAAGCACAACGTGTCATTTGTTAGACATAGTGTGTTAGGTGTAGACTGATAATGCTTCTATTTGATGAGAAACAACACATCGTGTATCTCAAATGACACATCATGTCCCTTCATTCAAGGATTTCGCCCAACTCCCTACTTGGCGACCAACACAACGTGTTAGTATTAGCACATGAAATGTTCACTGGGTGTATATTTTCCCGATCTTCATTGATTAGTAGCAATACGGCGTGTCAGCCAACTAACACGCCATGCATCCTTCAAGTAGGGTAGTTCCACCTTCAATTATTCATTACAACATGTTGTGTCACTAACAATTTGTTTACATTTTTAGAGAAACTTTAATCATTTTTGAAAATGAAAGGACACCTATGGGACAACTATTACTCATCATTTGAAGAAATTTTTAACTAGAGAGCAGAGCAGAGAATAAGGAAGGTGACTTTGGAGAAGATGAGGAATTTACTTGAGAGAGAACCTCTTTTCTACTCCATTTCTCGTCACAAACTGCAAGTGAACGCTTCTTCATTCAATTCCAACCACTCATGAGAGAAGGTTGTTGGAGCATGAGTAGCTGCAAGGATGAAACTTCAACTTCCAAGTTTGATTACCACTTGTTCTTTCATTCCTACAGATTCCTTTGTTATTCCCCTTCTCTACTCATGCTTTACTTTGTGATTTGCTTCTTGTACCTATATTTCATCACTATGTGTGAGTAGAACTTCATTTATTGGGCATGGGATGGTATCTCCCATATCATAACTTATGTGAACTAGGATTTCATATTTTGTTCTAGTTAAATTTACTCTTCCAAGATATTCTTTCATGCTTATTTTCTTGTTTGCATGACTGGTCATCCCACTTGCATGTTTTATGCTTCTTTCTGTATTTTGGGAATATATGTTATGAAGTAAGGAGTAGCTATCTTGGAAACATATCCTTGATTATGGAAGTGATTGGGATTGTGTTGAGGATCCAAGGTTTGTAGTTCAAAAATAAACATAAGAATGGGAGTGTTATGTTGTGATGCCTAATGTGCCACAAATGAGATTACTCAAAACCAAACACGAAATAACAACAAAGCAACCAGATTACAAAAAAACATAGGAAATTAATACCAATTTCTCAAAGCACCATACACCATAAACTTATCACATGTCAGTCTACACGCATGTCACATGCATTATATATCATATCATAAGGTCCTTAGATCAATGCACACTATCATCCCGGTGGTCCACCTGTTACATGAGGTACCTGTTCCATATATATACATATACACATGTCATATCTTACTTACATGGTTCACAAGACCAAAACCTTGTATCGAAAATGTATCCACAAAACACATTGGGAACAAACCCAAAGACCTGAGTGTATATGGACGTCATATAGGACTCTATCACCAACAGACTAGTAGTGCATCCAACCTTATCAACTACTGCTATTGTTTCTTCTCTTCCTCAGTTGCACGATCTCTACCTCTTCGTGCACGACCAAGTAAAAGATGTGGAAACCCACATGGTAATACCAAATATCCCAATATGAGATATAACTCTCTACCAATGTTTATTAAAGCACATATAACTAAGAAGGTAGAAAAAATACTTAGCAGGGTTAGTAGATTCAACTAAACTATATGTATCTAATAGATAAGGTAGATTAAGCAAAACTAGGAAGTTACCACTGAGCAGTAGAACAATTAATATTCTAAGAACAAATATGAAGAATATGCATAATAGTTGACTTCTCTTACCACCTTATAATTCAAGAAATTAGTACAAGAAAAGGAAAAGGGATCATCCAATGTTCTTCATATTTGACCCTAAGCAAAATATACTACATAACTGTATTACATCTTTTATTATTTCCTTAAGGATTTTAGTGGTACCACTCAAATCCAACCAACCACTGCTAAGTCAAAATTGGTTCCATACAAGGTCAATGGAAGAGACAGAATCCATGACCTCCCTAACACCTCTTGGTCAACATAAGAGAAAATACCGTAGAGACATATCAATCAACTGCAACAACGACATATACATGGCCATCCACATATAATAACACCTAGACTACCTCGGTACAGGTACAACTGTATAAGAATAGGCTCACACATGGCCATTCTAAAAAGAAAGAATTGGTTAACACGTGACCATCCACATCACAAGGAGAGGAGATCACACATGACTATCTCACACAACCTGTATTTGTGGACACAATGATATAATCAACTTCCACCCTCGCATATTTAAAAATATACACTCTTAGTTTCCAGTAGGAATGACTCATTTCACCATCCATAAAATTTACACTAGAATGGATCTATGGCACAAGGAACCTACATGATTTTAGTTTCACTTTATTAGTTATGCCAATTGAGGGTCTTTTAGCATCAATAAAGTTACAACGTACAAATCCAAAATAAACTCTACAAAGATAAGGGAATGGTGCAATTCTAGAAGATATAAAATATATAAGATTTGAACTAGTCACATCATCACAGAATGATATTTGTAGGAATACTATTCACAAGGCCATCACCAATTTCACATCACTATGGAACAACAATTTCTCAATCATATCACTAGAGGATATCACCTCACAATAGGCATCAAGCCTTCACCAGGTCATAGGACCCATCACATAAAAATTATTTGATCATGTCCCCTCAAGGATTATAGGAATCACCTTATATCATATAATAATCACCACGACATACACAACCCATGGCATTCATTTCACCTGCAAGGTTAGGAGTTCATAAACAAGAGAGAGAGAAAACATCATAATAAGATAACCATTCCATGAGAGAGAAGCAAACATATCACATGACCCAAAATTAAGGCTAGTGTTCCATACATGGCCAACTAGGGTTTTATAGTTACATTCAATTACCAAAGCCTAGGTACACCGTTTCCCATATTCTTAGAGCATATTAGGGTTAAGTAACATGATTAGAGTCTAACCAACCAATCGTCCAAACAACACAATATGTGGTTCATTTCTTGTTTACTCATATACATGTGTTGAGTATATGATTAAGTATGTGTCTCGACCACCCTTGGAACAAGTATCTCGACCACCTCCATGTAAGGTGTTTCGACTACAACAGACCTATCTCGACCACAACCAACTAGGTGTCTCAACCACCACACAAACTTGTGTCTCGGCCATGTCATGAACTAGGGTTTTGACACCCCCTTAAAACACATATCTTGACCTCAAACTAGAGCATGTCTCTGCCTCAAAAAAAGTTGTCTCGACCACCACACAAATAATGTCCCAACCAAAATTAAGGCACTTGTCTCGACCCTAAATAGGAACAACATCTCGACCAAACATCATAGTAAAGTGTCTCAAACAAAAAAGAAATCAAGGTGTATAAACCACTAAGATCAAGATACCACCAAGGCAAAGAACCATCATCAAAATAGGGGTTAACCAAGGTTAAAATAGAAGTATTCCATCGAAAAAAATAGAAGATTACAACAAGGAAAACCACCATCCTCAAGGAGAGAAACTCCACAAAACATCAGTCACCAAAAACCCTAACACATGTGTCATGAAACCACCATGAAAGAACCTCATGCAAGAGACATAAACCACATTTAACACATACAAAATATAACTTAAACTTCATGATACATCAAGATACATAAGAATCATGCATGTGGTCAAAGTCAAGGTCAAAAGATAGGAAGAAAATCACCATTACACAACCATCTCCAAAATCAGGTACCTTACATTAGGGTTTCATATTCTAAGAAAACCAAGCATGATAATCACCATCATTCAAGTTTTGGAGCAAGGTATCATCTACTATCATGTTAAGGGCACATTTTAGAGAGAGAAACAACAACATGCATGTAACAAAAAGTATTATAATAGAGACAGTAGAGTGTTATATAACCTGCCTTAAGGAAGATCAACTCCAAGGATCATAAGTTGCAAGCATGCGATCCCCAAGGGTGATGAATCTCCACTAAAAGCTCCACTTTCAGTCACAAGATCTCCTCAAGAAGAAGAATAAGACACCAAGGTCAAAGATAGCTCAAGAAAAGAGGGCAAGCAACCCTAGGTGAAACCAAAAGAAGAAGAAAGGAAGAGAAGAAAACTTCCTCTCACTTGCATACCACCTTGTCAAAACATGGCCTATGACCCTTGTGATGAGGAGTTTCTCTACAAAACAACCACCATGGATGATAGATAGTTTAGGGCCGAGAATAGACAAGAAGATGGGGTAGAAGATCAAAGCAAAATGCCACCAAAGAAAGGCATATATGTGATAAAGTGGTATTTCTCTTTCCTTTATTACCTTGGTTCTTTTTACTTTAATCTATTTCAAAACCTTGATTCTCCTAAATATAATTTGACCACTCAAAGACTGAACTCTCGAGCCCAAACTTTACCAACATGTGGGATATGCTATGGTGAACCTATGGTCCAAATTTCATGTGATTTGGACATTCATAGCTCCCTCTATGGTTTTTACAAACTTTGAGTATAGTTTGATCTATTAATGTCAAGATTTCATCAACTTAAGCTATGGTTTTCCATTTTATTTGTTTGTCATGCGGCACTGACATCAGCGATCCACATACTCCCCTTCCCAATCGATATGAACCTTAGGATGGCATGTCCATGGATCCAGGGAGGATCAGACGGCCACCCGATCATCCCTTACCTCCAATCGGCCTGGAAGAACGTGGCTACAGCCACCCGCACAAAGGCGCCCCACTCCTCGCCACTCCGCACCACCTCACACAAATCTGACCAAGGCAAACAACTCCCTTCATCTCCATGAACTGCACAAGCACTCACATGACCCCCGAAACTGCTCTCCACACCCTCGCCTATGTGAGGCTTCGCCAACTGCCGCCGAGCCGTTTTGGGAATTCTCTCCTCCTTCACCCTCCATTTTATTTAAGATCAACACAACACTCCTCGATCTCTCTTTGATGCCTTCCTACTCTCAATTCCACTGAAAGATGTAATACTCGCCCCGAGCTTAAGCTCTTCTCCTCAGCACTGCCCACCACCGTTGATCTGCTGGGCCAGTTGCTCCCGACCTCCTCATCGCAATTAAGCACTCCCCGAGCTCCACAACTGTAACATACTGAAACTCAGGGTCTTCCCTGCAATTTACCCACTTTTGAGCTTTTCTTTGCCTTTTAGTCCATTTGGACCTTTTCTATAAATTTCCCATCCTTTTTAATCATTTTTGTACACCTTGTGCAATTTGAGCACAATTTGATGTTGAAATCACTATTTACCCTCTTTTATGTAAATTGAGGGGTGTTTGCACAAATAACCCACATTAGGGGATAAGTTAGGGTTAATTATGTAATTTGGTTTTTAATGGGATAATATAGTAGATAATATTTATTTGGAGATTTTTGGATAAATATATTATTAATAATGTGTATTTGAGTTCATATATGTGTATATTAACCTTTATCGTTTCTCTCTCCTCAAAATATGATTTTAGTCCACATTAATATGTTATTTTGTTGAGTAATGAGTATTTGTACCCTAATGTGTTTTATATGTCGAATTTATTCACATGTTTCTCATTAAATAGCCTCTTCATATAATTCCTTGATTTTAATATATTATTATGCTCCTTTATGAGCTATATATTTATTAATGGCCATATTATGCATTAAACGAGATTCTAATTATATAGCATCGTTCTAAATGTTAATATGAGCATGTGGTCCAAATTTGGTGATTTTTGGAATTCATTTGACCCCTCAAAATGATTTTATATACTTTTAATAAAGTGTAAATTAAAATGGTGAATAAATAACCCACCTTCACACCTCACTCATATTATGGACTAATTAAGATTGAAAATACATGTAATAAGTGAGTGGAGGACTCTTGGACTCCAAATCTCAAATTTGGGAACCAAGGGTTGCTTATAAATGCAACACATAATTTATTTCTCTAGCATTATATTAAAATATGCTTTAATGATAAAAATAATTATTTGGATGCCAAAGGTTGGGTAAAACGCAAATCTAAGACTATAGCATGAATCTAGACGTCATTAGCAACCTAGGGTTAAAATTTGGGGTCATTTGGAGTTCATTTGACCTTCCAAATACAATAAACAAGTTTTCATTAAAATGTGACATTATAGCCATCGATTTAATAGCTATGCACATCATTTAAGCCAAAGTTTGGCTTAAATGGCTGTCACGCGTGACAAGGCCGCTCGGGTCCATTATGGACTCCGATCCAGTGGCTCAGGAGAGCCCTGACCCCGATCCAAGGGCCAATACTTCATCTTCGACCTCCGACAGTTATACGTGAAGTTAGCCTAGACTCCTCAACTTCTATCTCCTCGTATACTCGACCATTTTGCGAGATTTCTTCTCCGTTCGCTTCGTCTCCTCCTCCCGATTCGTTTGAGCCATTATCCGTCCAGCGAGGTGCAGCGTAGCCTAAACGCTAAGGGGCGCCGGCCAAGGCTTCTCACCTCCACCTCCGTTTCGCATCCACGGACATCCCCACCTATAAATAACTACCTTCACGCCTTCGTCGGACCCTAAGCAACTCGCCTAAACCATCGATTTCACCTAAGGACGCACGTTTGGCCGCCGACGTGGAGCTTTTGCAGCAGACCTTGCGGAGCTCCTCCCAGCTGCTAGGAGGCTCGTTCATCGAAATCGACCGGCTAGGTGAGTTCTTCGTTCGAATACCTTCGTTTCGAGTACCTGAACTCCTGATTTGGTTAAGTATAGCAAAATCGCCCAAATGGGCAAGTTTGCACCCCGCCGTAAGGCTGGGCGCAGCCTGGGCCAAATGACCGTTTTGCCCTCGCGCGCCCCTCCTCCCTAGTTCTTTAGCCGAGGGCAGATCCGTCAACCTCAAATAAGATTTTTACCTATTTAGCATTTAGCTAGCCAATCTTGTTTAATTCATAGTAAATCACTCGGTTGTCAGAAAATTACAAAAAAATTCTCGTTGGAAAGATAAAAACCTGTAGAATCCGAATTTCTAAGTTTTGTACCCTGATTTACATCGTAAGCCTGATAATTAATTCAGACCTTAATTTAAATGTATAAGTGATGTAAAATGATAATAATAGTGTTTTAACTCCGTTTTTGACAATAAAATATGTTTTCTCGAGTAGAAAATTATTAGGGATCGTTTGGACTTATTTCCAGAACCAAAATCCAAAGCCTTTACCCATGGTTTATAAATATGGATATTTTACACTTAAAGTACCTTTAAGTAACCTAATACATGTGTAATGTTTGCAACTAGGGAAAAATGGAATGGTGATACAATCAACTTGGTGAAAGTAGTGGTAATGAATCTAGAACAGGTATGTGCACCCTATTCTAGTATGTGAGCCCTATTTTGTATGTGCAACCTATTGTGTATGTGAAAACCTATTTGAGTATGTGAACAACTATGATGAATGTGTGGAATATATAATGTGCAATACACCTACTCTCAGTTGGGCTTTTATCCAACCCCACCATTTATATTGTGCTAGCCTTGTTATCCTTCTATTTACATTTATTGGCTCTTTACTTAGCTTATGCCATTGTGGCTTAATCATTTGAATCATGTGAATCATTCTTCTACATATGTTGCCTCCTTTACTTGGAAATGCTGAATCTTATTATTAACTATGTGGCTCATCCTTTTGAGATATTTGGAAACATTGTATAATGTTGTTCCTTGTTGGCTCCTTTACTTGTTGGAGTTCTTGGATATTGTTGTTGCCTATGATGGCCATTTATTTATTTATTTGGGTTTTATTCCCAATGCTTGTTGCATCTTGTTATACTTTTCACTATGCTGCCAAGTGAATATTTATGCATGATATAGTTATTGGCCAATTGACAATGTAGTGTACATGAGTACAAACCACCCACAGGGCACTGAGGTTTTAGTCCTCCTGCCGGGCACTGGGGTTTTAGTCCCCCTGCCATTTTATATATTAGGCACTGGGGTTTTATTCCCCCTGCCACTTTTTAGGCACTGGGGTTTTAGTCCCCCTGCCATAGGTGAGGTCCGGTAGGTGCCTCACCCTACATTGATAGGACGTTGTGTCATAATTTATATTCATGCAAATGTGATAATTGTTGATGTTTAAATGTGGCAGTTTCTCTCTCATATTCATATATTGGTCTCATTTATTTGGAAATCTCTTCTTGTGGAGAATCTTTTATATTGCAAAGCTTTTTATTATTATTTGTCCTATTCCTTTTGATTGACACATACCTTTTTATCCTTCTCTTGCTGGATGACCCCAACCATCCAGGATAGGAATCAGAGTGCGCGTGGAAGCTTGGTGGACCTAAAGCTAAGGATAGGATAAGAAGATGAAGAACATATAGTATATGATCATAGTTGCTTTTATGTTTGAAGTAGTTTGTTTGGAGACAATGTTGCATTAGTTAAGTCTTCCTCTACCTAGATCCTTGTGCTTGTATAAAGTTGTACTCCCATTTGGGAAATTTTATAATGTACTCTTTATACATTTTGAATAAAGTCAAGATTTTATTCTTCCGCTGCCACACCATTGGTGTTTTTGTTTATCATGTTTAATAGTAGAGACTTTGGGTCTTTACAGCATGGTATCAGAGCATCAAGGTAGTCGGATTCTTGACTAGTTCAAAATTGTCTCCTAGATAGAACCCTTATCTTATATAGTTTCCCTTTAGTTAGTCTTTCACCTTAGAGTTGACCTATAAAGAATGTTTGATTTAGGATCATAATAATTTCTTATTAGAAATAAAATTTGTCAACTTTTTGGTGAATTGTTTATTGAGTAGCTATTAGAGCAAAGAAGTTGAAGTGATGGTGTCTAGAAAGGGTCAGAGCTTAGGGGCTGGCAATATTTTCCTCCGCCCCACTAGCTTGGTCACGAGGACTCCTGAGCTCATATGACCTGGCCTGGCCTGATCTGAAACTGACAGCTCGAAATAGTCTACCCTTAGACATATTACCTTATTGTTGAATAACCTTAGAATCCTTTGTATGATGATTTGATTTCTTTTCTCAAACAAAAATCATCTTGTAATCCCTAAGAATCTTTTATGAGCCTTAGATTTCCTATGTTTAGGGTTTAGTGTACCCTATGCTATACCTTGAGTTTAGAAGATAGAGTTTAGTAAGGCTTTTTATGTTGGGCTTTATACCCTTAGAATAGTTTGACTTAGTCAACCCTTTGAGTGAAGAGGTAGTGTTAGTACCTTGTAGATTTTTGGAGTTCTTGATTTCGAGGACGAAATCCTCTTTAGGGGGTTGGAGTCCCTCAATGCTTTGAAATCAAGTAACCTTAACTCCTTAGACATGGGAATAGAGAGCTTATGTGTTTAGAGTTTAATAAACCTAATATGTTTGTAATTCATCTTGTTTGTTTATGAACTAATGGATAAGTCATGTAATTCTTATGCTTGAACTCTAATATACTCTTGTTGCACCTAATCATTAATTGTTCATATGTGGATATACATAGTTTGGGTTAAGTCACCCTAATGGTAAAATGTGTATGATAAAATGCACCCTAAGGATGCTTTAACATGTAATGGTCGTGTTGACCTAAACCTTAATATGTAATCATCTAGCCTTGACAACATATGTATATATATACCCTTCATGCCTTTCTTGACACATTAGTGACATTAGGTGTCATCTCATGGTATACCTTAATGCATGTAAATCACTTAATCATATGTGTGACCTAATTATCAACACATGTTAGGCATAGCACCTTGTTGACTAAAATATATCTCATTGATCATCTTATTGGTTTATGGATCAAATCAGTAATATGATGATGAGTAATTAGATTCACATAATGTGAGGTTAATTCATAGTAATTAGTATTGTGAGATAATATGATTAGTGATGACATGGATATGAGCATGTTAGATGTTGTGATAATATGTTCCTTGGAGATAAGCCTTATACCCTTAGACCTGTTATTAGGGTAATAATTTGTTGGATAAAATTATATGGCATAATCCCACATGATGTAGTTTTTGGGTTATAATGTTGAGTTATTTAGGTTTTGACCTAATGCATTAATTGTTGTTGGGATTGGTTTAATATAGGTTGTTATGGCCTTGTAAACCCTAGTTGTGCTTAAAACCCTTGATGAGGGAGATACCCATAATACACATATTCAGATGTTAAGATGTAATATAAATGTGGCACAAGTGTTAGTATAATTGATATGCTGCCTTTTCATGATAGAGTTTATGCAACAAGATGTTAGTTTGAGTTTGATAAATGGATATAGGTTTTGTGGAAACCTTAGTAACACCTCACCTATGTAGATTTATGTGGTACCCTAGATTAAGGGTTATAACCTAGTTGTTTATGGTTGGGATGTTACACAATCACCCTCTCTTATCTCTTGTTGTGATTTCGGGGACGAAATCCTCTTTAAGGGGTGGTGTGCTGTAACATACTGAAACTCAGGGTCTTCCCTGCAATTTACCCACTTTTGAGCTTTTCTTTGCCTTTTAGTCCATTTGGACCTTTTCTATAAATTTCCCATCCTTTTTAATCATTTTTGTACACCTTGTGCAATTTGAGCACAATTTGATGTTGAAATCACTATTTACCCTCTTTTATGTAAATTGAGGGGTGTTTGCACAAATAACCCACATTAGGGGATAAGTTAGGGTTAATTATGTAATTTGTTTTTTAATGGGATAATATAGTAGATAATATTTATTTGGAGATTTTTGGATAAATATATTATTAATAATGTGTATTTGAGTTCATATATGTGTATATTAACCTTTATCGTTTCTCTCTCCTCAAAATATGATTTTAGTCCACATTAATATGTTATTTTGTTGAGTAATGAGTATTTGTACCCTAATGTGTTTTATATGTCGAATTTATTCACATGTTTCTCATTAAATAGCCTCTTCATATAATTCCTTGATTTTAATATATTATTATGCTCCTTTATGAGCTATATATTTATTAATGGCCATATTATGCATTAAACGAGATTCTAATTATATAGCATCGTTCTAAATGTTAATATGAGCATGTGGTCCAAATTTGGTGATTTTTGGAATTCATTTGACCCCTCAAAATGATTTTATATACTTTTAATAAAGTGTAAATTAAAATGGTGAATAAATAACCCACCTTCACACCTCACTCATATTATGGACTAATTAAGATTGAAAATACATGTAATAAGTGAGTGGAGGACTCTTGGACTCCAAATCTCAAATTTGGGAACCAAGGGTTGCTTATAAATGCAACACATAATTTATTTCTCTAGCATTATATTAAAATATGCTTTAATGATAAAAATAATTATTTGGATGCCAAAGGTTGGGTAAAACGCAAATCTAAGACTATAGCATGAATCTAGACGTCATTAGCAACCTAGGGTTAAAATTTGGGGTCATTTGGAGTTCATTTGACCTTCCAAATACAATAAACAAGTTTTCATTAAAATGTGACATTATAGCCATCGATTTAATAGCTATGCACATCATTTAAGCCAAAGTTTGGCTTAAATGGCTGTCACGCGTGACAAGGCCGCTCGGGTCCATTATGGACTCCGATCCAGTGGCTCAGGAGAGCCCTGACCCCGATCCAAGGGCCAATACTTCATCTTCGACCTCCGACAGTTATACGTGAAGTTAGCCTAGACTCCTCAACTTCTATCTCCTCGTATACTCGACCATTTTGCGAGATTTCTTCTCCGTTCGCTTCGTCTCCTCCTCCCGATTCGTTTGAGCCATTATCCGTCCAGCGAGGTGCAGCGTAGCCTAAACGCTAAGGGGCGCCGGCCAAGGCTTCTCACCTCCACCTCCGTTTCGCATCCACGGACATCCCCACCTATAAATAACTACCTTCACGCCTTCGTCGGACCCTAAGCAACTCGCCTAAACCATCGATTTCACCTAAGGACGCACGTTTGGCCGCCGACGTGGAGCTTTTGCAGCAGACCTTGCGGAGCTCCTCCCAGCTGCTAGGAGGCTCGTTCATCGAAATCGACCGGCTAGGTGAGTTCTTCGTTCGAATACCTTCGTTTCGAGTACCTGAACTCCTGATTTGGTTAAGTATAGCAAAATCGCCCAAATGGGCAAGTTTGCACCCCGCCGTAAGGCTGGGCGCAGCCTGGGCCAAATGACCGTTTTGCCCTCGCGCGCCCCTCCTCCCTAGTTCTTTAGCCGAGGGCAGATCCGTCAACCTCAAATAAGATTTTTACCTATTTAGCATTTAGCTAGCCAATCTTGTTTAATTCATAGTAAATCACTCGGTTGTCAGAAAATTACAAAAAAATTCTCGTTGGAAAGATAAAAACCTGTAGAATCCGAATTTCTAAGTTTTGTACCCTGATTTACATCGTAAGCCTGATAATTAATTCAGACCTTAATTTAAATGTATAAGTGATGTAAAATGATAATAATAGTGTTTTAACTCCGTTTTTGACAATAAAATATGTTTTCTCGAGTAGAAAATTATTAGGGATCGTTTGGACTTATTTCCAGAACCAAAATCCAAAGCCTTTACCCATGGTTTATAAATATGGATATTTTACACTTAAAGTACCTTTAAGTAACCTAATACATGTGTAATGTTTGCAACTAGGGAAAAATGGAATGGTGATACAATCAACTTGGTGAAAGTAGTGGTAATGAATCTAGAACAGGTATGTGCACCCTATTCTAGTATGTGAGCCCTATTTTGTATGTGCAACCTATTGTGTATGTGAAAACCTATTTGAGTATGTGAACAACTATGATGAATGTGTGGAATATATAATGTGCAATACACCTACTCTCAGTTGGGCTTTTATCCAACCCCACCATTTATATTGTGCTAGCCTTGTTATCCTTCTATTTACATTTATTGGCTCTTTACTTAGCTTATGCCATTGTGGCTTAATCATTTGAATCATGTGAATCATTCTTCTACATATGTTGCCTCCTTTACTTGGAAATGCTGAATCTTATTATTAACTATGTGGCTCATCCTTTTGAGATATTTGGAAACATTGTATAATGTTGTTCCTTGTTGGCTCCTTTACTTGTTGGAGTTCTTGGATATTGTTGTTGCCTATGATGGCCATTTATTTATTTATTTGGGTTTTATTCCCAATGCTTGTTGCATCTTGTTATACTTTTCACTATGCTGCCAAGTGAATATTTATGCATGATATAGTTATTGGCCAATTGACAATGTAGTGTACATGAGTACAAACCACCCACAGGGCACTGAGGTTTTAGTCCTCCTGCCGGGCACTGGGGTTTTAGTCCCCCTGCCATTTTATATATTAGGCACTGGGGTTTTATTCCCCCTGCCACTTTTTAGGCACTGGGGTTTTAGTCCCCCTGCCATAGGTGAGGTCCGGTAGGTGCCTCACCCTACATTGATAGGACGTTGTGTCATAATTTATATTCATGCAAATGTGATAATTGTTGATGTTTAAATGTGGCAGTTTCTCTCTCATATTCATATATTGGTCTCATTTATTTGGAAATCTCTTCTTGTGGAGAATCTTTTATATTGCAAAGCTTTTTATTATTATTTGTCCTATTCCTTTTGATTGACACATACCTTTTTATCCTTCTCTTGCTGGATGACCCCAACCATCCAGGATAGGAATCAGAGTGCGCGTGGAAGCTTGGTGGACCTAAAGCTAAGGATAGGATAAGAAGATGAAGAACATATAGTATATGATCATAGTTGCTTTTATGTTTGAAGTAGTTTGTTTGGAGACAATGTTGCATTAGTTAAGTCTTCCTCTACCTAGATCCTTGTGCTTGTATAAAGTTGTACTCCCATTTGGGAAATTTTATAATGTACTCTTTATACATTTTGAATAAAGTCAAGATTTTATTCTTCCGCTGCCACACCATTGGTGTTTTTGTTTATCATGTTTAATAGTAGAGACTTTGGGTCTTTACAGCATGGTATCAGAGCATCAAGGTAGTCGGATTCTTGACTAGTTCAAAATTGTCTCCTAGATAGAACCCTTATCTTATATAGTTTCCCTTTAGTTAGTCTTTCACCTTAGAGTTGACCTATAAAGAATGTTTGATTTAGGATCATAATAATTTCTTATTAGAAATAAAATTTGTCAACTTTTTGGTGAATTGTTTATTGAGTAGCTATTAGAGCAAAGAAGTTGAAGTGATGGTGTCTAGAAAGGGTCAGAGCTTAGGGGCTGGCAATATTTTCCTCCGCCCCACTAGCTTGGTCACGAGGACTCCTGAGCTCATATGACCTGGCCTGGCCTGATCTGAAACTGACAGCTCGAAATAGTCTACCCTTAGACATATTACCTTATTGTTGAATAACCTTAGAATCCTTTGTATGATGATTTGATTTCTTTTCTCAAACAAAAATCATCTTGTAATCCCTAAGAATCTTTTATGAGCCTTAGATTTCCTATGTTTAGGGTTTAGTGTACCCTATGCTATACCTTGAGTTTAGAAGATAGAGTTTAGTAAGGCTTTTTATGTTGGGCTTTATACCCTTAGAATAGTTTGACTTAGTCAACCCTTTGAGTGAAGAGGTAGTGTTAGTACCTTGTAGATTTTTGGAGTTCTTGATTTCGAGGACGAAATCCTCTTTAGGGGGTTGGAGTCCCTCAATGCTTTGAAATCAAGTAACCTTAACTCCTTAGACATGGGAATAGAGAGCTTATGTGTTTAGAGTTTAATAAACCTAATATGTTTGTAATTCATCTTGTTTGTTTATGAACTAATGGATAAGTCATGTAATTCTTATGCTTGAACTCTAATATACTCTTGTTGCACCTAATCATTAATTGTTCATATGTGGATATACATAGTTTGGGTTAAGTCACCCTAATGGTAAAATGTGTATGATAAAATGCACCCTAAGGATGCTTTAACATGTAATGGTCGTGTTGACCTAAACCTTAATATGTAATCATCTAGCCTTGACAACATATGTATATATATACCCTTCATGCCTTTCTTGACACATTAGTGACATTAGGTGTCATCTCATGGTATACCTTAATGCATGTAAATCACTTAATCATATGTGTGACCTAATTATCAACACATGTTAGGCATAGCACCTTGTTGACTAAAATATATCTCATTGATCATCTTATTGGTTTATGGATCAAATCAGTAATATGATGATGAGTAATTAGATTCACATAATGTGAGGTTAATTCATAGTAATTAGTATTGTGAGATAATATGATTAGTGATGACATGGATATGAGCATGTTAGATGTTGTGATAATATGTTCCTTGGAGATAAGCCTTATACCCTTAGACCTGTTATTAGGGTAATAATTTGTTGGATAAAATTATATGGCATAATCCCACATGATGTAGTTTTTGGGTTATAATGTTGAGTTATTTAGGTTTTGACCTAATGCATTAATTGTTGTTGGGATTGGTTTAATATAGGTTGTTATGGCCTTGTAAACCCTAGTTGTGCTTAAAACCCTTGATGAGGGAGATACCCATAATACACATATTCAGATGTTAAGATGTAATATAAATGTGGCACAAGTGTTAGTATAATTGATATGCTGCCTTTTCATGATAGAGTTTATGCAACAAGATGTTAGTTTGAGTTTGATAAATGGATATAGGTTTTGTGGAAACCTTAGTAACACCTCACCTATGTAGATTTATGTGGTACCCTAGATTAAGGGTTATAACCTAGTTGTTTATGGTTGGGATGTTACACAATCACCCTCTCTTATCTCTTGTTGTGATTTCGGGGACGAAATCCTCTTTAAGGGGTGGTGTGCTGTAACATACTGAAACTCAGGGTCTTCCCTGCAATTTACCCACTTTTGAGCTTTTCTTTGCCTTTTAGTCCATTTGGACCTTTTCAATAAATTTCCCATCCTTTTTAATCATTTTTGTACACCTTGTGCAATTTGAGCACAATTTGATGTTGAAATCACTATTTACCCTCTTTTATGTAAATTGAGGGGTGTTTGCACAAATAACCCACATTAGGGGATAAGTTAGGGTTAATTATGTAATTTGGTTTTTAATGGGATAATATAGTAGATAATATTTATTTGGAGATTTTTGGATAAATATATTATTAATAATGTGTATTTGAGTTCATATATGTGTATATTAACCTTTATCGTTTCTCTCTCCTCAAAATATGATTTTAGTCCACATTAATATGTTATTTTGTTGAGTAATGAGTATTTGTACCCTAATGTGTTTTATATGTCGAATTTATTCACATGTTTCTCATTAAATAGCCTCTTCATATAATTCCTTGATTTTAATATATTATTATGCTCCTTTATGAGCTATATATTTATTAATGGCCATATTATGCATTAAACGAGATTCTAATTATATAGCATCGTTCTAAATGTTAATATGAGCATGTGGTCCAAATTTGGTGATTTTTGGAATTCATTTGACCCCTCAAAATGATTTTATATACTTTTAATAAAGTGTAAATTAAAATGGTGAATAAATAACCCACCTTCACACCTCACTCATATTATGGACTAATTAAGATTGAAAATACATGTAATAAGTGAGTGGAGGACTCTTGGACTCCAAATCTCAAATTTGGGAACCAAGGGTTGCTTATAAATGCAACACATAATTTATTTCTCTAGCATTATATTAAAATATGCTTTAATGATAAAAATAATTATTTGGATGCCAAAGGTTGGGTAAAACACAAATCTAAGACTATAGCATGAATCTAGACGTCATTAGCAACCTAGGGTTAAAATTTGGGGTCATTTGGAGTTCATTTGACCTTCCAAATACAATAAACAAGTTTTCATTAAAATGTGACATTATAGCCATCGATTTAATAGCTATGCACATCATTTAAGCCAAAGTTTGGCTTAAATGGCTGTCACGCGTGACAAGGCCGCTCGGGTCCATTATGGACTCCGATCCAGTGGCTCAGGAGAGCCCTGACCCCGATCCAAGGGCCAATACTTCATCTTCGACCTCCGACAGTTATACGTGAAGTTAGCCTAGACTCCTCAACTTCTATCTCCTCGTATACTCGACCATTTTGCGAGATTTCTTCTCCGTTCGCTTCGTCTCCTCCTCCCGATTCGTTTGAGCCATTATCCGTCCAGCGAGGTGCAGCGTAGCCTAAACGCTAAGGGGCGCCGGCCAAGGCTTCTCACCTCCACCTCCGTTTCGCATCCACGGACATCCCCACCTATAAATAACTACCTTCACGCCTTCGTCGGACCCTAAGCAACTCGCCTAAACCATCGATTTCACCTAAGGACGCACGTTTGGCCGCCGACGTGGAGCTTTTGCAGCAGACCTTGCGGAGCTCCTCCCAGCTGCTAGGAGGCTCGTTCATCGAAATCGACCGGCTAGGTGAGTTCTTCGTTCGAATACCTTCGTTTCGAGTACCTGAACTCCTGATTTGGTTAAGTATAGCAAAATCGCCCAAATGGGCAAGTTTGCACCCCGCCGTAAGGCTGGGCGCAGCCTGGGCCAAATGACCGTTTTGCCCTCGCGCGCCCCTCCTCCCTAGTTCTTTAGCCGAGGGCAGATCCGTCAACCTCAAATAAGATTTTTACCTATTTAGCATTTAGCTAGCCAATCTTGTTTAATTCATAGTAAATCACTCGGTTGTCAGAAAATTACAAAAAAATTCTCGTTGGAAAGATAAAAACCTGTAGAATCCGAATTTCTAAGTTTTGTACCCTGATTTACATCGTAAGCCTGATAATTAATTCAGACCTTAATTTAAATGTATAAGTGATGTAAAATGATAATAATAGTGTTTTAACTCCGTTTTTGACAATAAAATATGTTTTCTCGAGTAGAAAATTATTAGGGATCGTTTGGACTTATTTCCAGAACCAAAATCCAAAGCCTTTACCCATGGTTTATAAATATGGATATTTTACACTTAAAGTACCTTTAAGTAACCTAATACATGTGTAATGTTTGCAACTAGGGAAAAATGGAATGGTGATACAATCAACTTGGTGAAAGTAGTGGTAATGAATCTAGAACAGGTATGTGCACCCTATTCTAGTATGTGAGCCCTATTTTGTATGTGCAACCTATTGTGTATGTGAAAACCTATTTGAGTATGTGAACAACTATGATGAATGTGTGGAATATATAATGTGCAATACACCTACTCTCAGTTGGGCTTTTATCCAACCCCACCATTTATATTGTGCTAGCCTTGTTATCCTTCTATTTACATTTATTGGCTCTTTACTTAGCTTATGCCATTGTGGCTTAATCATTTGAATCATGTGAATCATTCTTCTACATATGTTGCCTCCTTTACTTGGAAATGCTGAATCTTATTATTAACTATGTGGCTCATCCTTTTGAGATATTTGGAAACATTGTATAATGTTGTTCCTTGTTGGCTCCTTTACTTGTTGGAGTTCTTGGATATTGTTGTTGCCTATGATGGCCATTTATTTATTTATTTGGGTTTTATTCCCAATGCTTGTTGCATCTTGTTATACTTTTCACTATGCTGCCAAGTGAATATTTATGCATGATATAGTTATTGGCCAATTGACAATGTAGTGTACATGAGTACAAACCACCCACAGGGCACTGAGGTTTTAGTCCTCCTGCCGGGCACTGGGGTTTTAGTCCCCCTGCCATTTTATATATTAGGCACTGGGGTTTTATTCCCCCTGCCACTTTTTAGGCACTGGGGTTTTAGTCCCCCTGCCATAGGTGAGGTCCGGTAGGTGCCTCACCCTACATTGATAGGACGTTGTGTCATAATTTATATTCATGCAAATGTGATAATTGTTGATGTTTAAATGTGGCAGTTTCTCTCTCATATTCATATATTGGTCTCATTTATTTGGAAATCTCTTCTTGTGGAGAATCTTTTATATTGCAAAGCTTTTTATTATTATTTGTCCTATTCCTTTTGATTGACACATACCTTTTTATCCTTCTCTTGCTGGATGACCCCAACCATCCAGGATAGGAATCAGAGTGCGCGTGGAAGCTTGGTGGACCTAAAGCTAAGGATAGGATAAGAAGATGAAGAACATATAGTATATGATCATAGTTGCTTTTATGTTTGAAGTAGTTTGTTTGGAGACAATGTTGCATTAGTTAAGTCTTCCTCTACCTAGATCCTTGTGCTTGTATAAAGTTGTACTCCCATTTGGGAAATTTTATAATGTACTCTTTATACATTTTGAATAAAGTCAAGATTTTATTCTTCCGCTGCCACACCATTGGTGTTTTTGTTTATCATGTTTAATAGTAGAGACTTTGGGTCTTTACAACAACACTCCACTCCACCCTACCGGAACCTCAATGCTGATTTCCCTCGCTTGCTGCTCCCCCTCCAACATTCCTCTGCCACAAGATGTGCAGCTCGCCAGACTCCTAGTCGACTCATCGACTGGGAGAGAGCCACGACCCAAAAGGCCACCGTCCAACTACGCTAGACATCCATGAAGGTCATCCAGCCTTCACATTTGCATGAGAGATCCCCCTCATCTGGCACGAGCTTGTCGGAGTTCAGCTCCCTTGTTTGTTGTGAACGTTGAGCAAGGAGAAGGTGGAACTTGCTCGAGCTAGTTGGACCAGTAGCAACCCTCCACGTGTGTCCACGTGGACCCTATCAAAACTCACCAAGTAAGCATCTCAATATTCACATCAGAGATCCCTGATCCTTTCTAATTTACGTGCTTAAGATCGTGACCGTTGGATGACCCTTTTTCTAAATCGTGTTTATTTAACTTGAAATTCAGTAAATGACCTAATTTTGGGAAATTTGTTATAGATAGTAGGAATGTCAAAAAAATACATATAAGTAGTCCATCTTGCTCAGAAAAATGCGTGGATCACGAATCTGACATCTGTTGAACCTAAATCTGATTCAAATAAAGGATATTGCCCAAATATGTTTATATCTTGTTTAATTATTTAGAAAATACTTGAACCTGATTAAATCACCAAAAACATGTGATCATCATCTTTTTACATCTAGGTAATTATAGAATGATCAGATCCAACTATTGTGACCCAATTAGCAATAAAACCTAATTATCACTCTTTTCCCTATTTTGACTTATCAATATGTGCATAATTAGTCAACATGATCTAAAGACCATGATTTTGACCTTATAACCCTACTTTGATGTGACACTACTAATCTTGACTCAAATCCATACTCTAAGACTCGTACTCAACTCCAATGACTCCAACACTATAAAGGGCCTTTTACACATTCTCTAATGGTGGATGTATGAGAAATATGATGGAAAATATGCTTAAAAGATACATGTTCCTTGTTGTTAACAAACTTTTGCTTAGTATTTTATATATTGTTGTAATTGCTTATAACTACCAAGTTTACTTTTATCCTTATTGCCAAGTATGAAAAGAGGTAAATTAAATGACACGTAGGCATACTCAGTACAATATATTTATATATTATGCTTACATGTACCACTTGCAATTGTTTTATAGGTACCTTTTGCTTATGATGCTTATGATGATGAAGATCATATTGCTACTCAAATTGCTGGCTCACAAAAATCAAATCTATCATGGGGATGCTAAAGCTAAATGGGACTCTTAGTTTATGTTCTTTTTCTTCTGTAATTAGTTTCTGATGTATTAAGTTTTCTTCTGTAGAACTCCTATGCCTTCGAGCCCCTATGTAATGAACAATTTGGTTTATGTATGGAAGCTTTTTATTTGGTGAATTTATATATTCATGTTTATGATCCACCCAGGGACTAGCAACTTTAACTCTATTGTACACCTTATGTTGGCGCCTGAGGTGTAGAGTGGAGTTAGGGTGTTAACCGGTGACAATATACTTATCAAGGTTGGAGATGACCAAAAGTCACCACATGCAAGGAATCCCGATCACTAAAGCTCCAAGAGATTAGTCCTTCTTTCTCCACCATCTCCAAGGACAAGAAATAGAAAAGGAGGAAGAAAGAAGGCCAAAAGGTTTACTTGTATGGAGATAAGTGGGTTAATATACTTGAGGGAGGAGAGAGGTAGGTGGGTTATGAGGTGTCAACACCAAAAGGCACCAAAGGGACACCTGTCCACAAAATAAACCAACATGAAACCACTAAATGTATGCATGCATGAGATTGTGATACAACCTTGGTGGGGTCTCGACCACTTGGGTCACCACCACCTTGGTTTCACTTGCAACACCTCAAGGAGGTGGAAACAAGAGCATCATATACATCCTGGTCTAGACAAAAGGTCACCAAGGTCGATACACACCACAAAAGGAAAAACTCTCTCAAGCCAAACACTCCAAGACCATCATCATCCATACAAAAACACCTAAGGAAGGTGTCTCAGTTGAGACACACACCAAAACACACCACAAGGTCGATATAAGGGTCGATACACTCAACCCTGCACTCATGGTCGACACCAAGCAAAACCCCTAGAACCCTAATAACCTCTAGAGATGTCACCACACAACTAAGGCTCAAACAAGGTGCCCCAAAGCATCACACTCTCTATCATGAAGCCAAGGAAGAGAAGGTACACACTAGGCATAATAAATTGCAAGATAACCATCACAACTGGGTAAATTTCAATTTGACCTAAAACAAGCACATAAAACACAAACATCATCAAAACAAGCTCAAACTGGAGACTCAAGCTCTCCACAAGCTCTAAATCCATATCAACGATTAGGGAAAGATTCTAAGAACTTAAAGAAAAACAAACAAGGTTAAACCAAAACATAGGTCATAGGTCTTACATGTGTGGAGTTAGAATTGTCTCCCATCACGTGGAGGTGTGTGATGATGACAAAACTCATTTGTATGTTTGACTAGTATGTTTGACTATATATATGTGTATATATATACATATACATATATATACATATATATATATATACTTTCTCCATCTGATTAGCATTTACTATTTTCTTTTAACTTGGTAGTTAGTTTAATCTAAAACCAATCACCCTTGGATGACCTTGATAATTCTACACACACCTGTATACTTATTGGGTAGTATTCGAGTTTATAAATTTATGACTTGTGCACATGAAAACAAGTTTTTGGATTCGTTTTTTGGATCTATGGTATGTTTTTTAGAGAAAGAAGTGTTGATTAGTAAGCAAAACTAGATCACACACTCATTTCATCATGTCATCATCATTTTTACGATATATTGTAACATCCCTGACCTGGGTTATGCTTTAACCCTAGGTGTTTTGATTAAGAAAGATAATTATATGCTTAATCTAAATTTATGGAAAGTAATTGAGGCTTAAGAGGAACTTATATTTCAATTTTAGCCCTTCTTGAATAATGTTGAAATAATGTTTAACTTGATTTGGACTAAAGTGCAAATTACCCAAGTTGAGGGGTTAAATTGCAAATTGTGCATGACAATATGTTCCTCATGTGTTGAAGCATCATGAGAATGAAAATGATGCAGTGTTGTGGCTTGTGGTAGCCTGAGTACCAAGAAAGAGCTGATAAAGCAATGTTTGTTCATTAAAACCTAGTTTTGGTGTAATGTGCAATTTACCCAAAACCCATCGTTCAATATGCAAATTACCAATTCAATAAGGTCCCTAATGTTTCTGGGCATCATGTAGAGAAATGTTAATGACAGGGGCGCCTCATTTGAATTACTTTGGAGGAGAGAGAATCTTGATATTAAAATAATCAAGATTTAAGCATAATTGGAACTTTACTTCCATTTAATGCAAAAGTAAATAAAATAATTGAAGGGCCTTCAACCAAAAACGAGATGGTTGAATTTTCTCAAGTTTGAACACCTTTGTGCCTTTGCTAGGCCACGAAAATATCCAAAGAAGTGGATAACTCACTCACATATTAAAAGAAAAAGAAATATCCACTCACTTATGGATATTAATATAATATGATATAAGGTGCTTGATTTTCTTTTCTTTAAATCATGGATAATTTAGAGGAATAAGAGGAAAAAAAGATAGCCTCAGATCCAAGAAGTTGAGGGGGAAGATGCGGCACTATATTTGGGATTAAATGAATTTTTATAAGGCATTTTCTCTCTCCTTGAATTTCTTATAAAAAGACCTTTTACAAGCCAAATGAAAGGCTTTTCCGTTTCCACTTCTTTCCCGTGCTTGGAAAACGACCAAAGGAGCTTTGGAGGATCAGGATGATGACCCCCAACCTGTTGGTAAGCTTCTTGACCTCCTTTCACCTTTAATCCATGGTGAAAATCGAAAATCAATGCATGAATTCTTCATATCTTGATCCCCTCTTCAATTCTAACCATTCATTTTCACTCAAAGCTTGAGGGCGAGCCTTGGAAAAGTGAAAGGAGTTGCATCCACCATTGTTGACGTGAGCTTGAAGATTTGGAGCTCAATTGGAGGTGGGTTTTATAACTTGAACCCTTGAAACTGTTATTGCATTCAATTCCTTATCAATTTTTGAAGCTTTCTTCATTTCCGAAATTTATCTTGGTTGATTGATGCAATGACCATGAAATCACAGCAAGTTTTTGTGGGTTTGGAGCTTGATGATGATGACATCATCATAAGCACACACCTCTACAAATATCTATTGCAAACGGTTTTAATGGTTTGGTCTAAACAGTTTCACCAAACCGTTTGGAGATCAAACGGTTTCCAAACCATTTGGAGGTTTGAACTCCAAACCGTTTAGAGGAGTTGACCATTTGGATGGGTTGACCATTTGAGGTATGAACCCTAGTATGTGTTTGATTATGATCCAATGGCTCCAATTGATTAATTCAACTTATTGACAAACTTTCAAATAGAAACCCTAATAGGCTAAGTGTTGATTTTGCAAGTGATTAAGTTGATGTTTTTGGTTGATTGACCCAAATAGTTTCAAAACCATTTGGGAATCACCCAAACGGTCTCAAAACCGTTTGGAGGTCAACCAAGACTGTTTGGAGGTCTAGGGTTGAGTATGGGTGAGTATTTGAAGACCCAAAGATATCAAATTGAATTACAATTAATAGCTCAAGTGATGATTGATTCAATGATGCAAACCCTAATTGAATTCCATAGATTTCAATGATGGATTGGGAAAACAGTATCAAGACATTTTGGAGATCATCCAAATGACCTCAAGACGTTTGGGGTCATTCAAGACCATTTGAGGTCAGGTCATATCATGTAATGATGATGGTTCACTGATTTCAATTGAATTGGTTCCACAATGTTAAACGTTGATGGATCCTCAATTTCAAAACCCTAAGTGATGGTTTCTTGATTATCAACCCTAGTTCAATTGGTTCAATATCCTAATTGGATGTCCAATTGAAGGGTGATTCCATGGTTCAATTGAAGAATACATCAATGTTCCAAATGATAGAAGGTTCATTGATTGAAACCCTAAACTGACTAAGTGATGGAAGACCTTTTTGGTCCATTCGATTTTGAGAGGGTTTGGACCAAATGGTCTCAAGACCGTTTGGGACCAAATGGTCTCAAGATTGTTTGAGACCAAATGGTCTCAAGATTGTTTGAGACCAAACGGTCTCAAACCGTTTGGAGACTCTAGTTCATTCGGTTTCATGATGTGTTGTCTAAACGGTTTCAAGAACCAACTTTGTTAAATGGTTTCAAACCGATTGAAATTATTTGGTCAAGACCATTTGAGGTCTAAGTGACCAAGACCGTTTGAGGTATAAGTGACCAAAACCATTTGAGGTTCAAATTGGTTAAACCATTTGGACACCTAATATTATCAAAGGTCAATTAGATACTCGATTTTTAATGATGTAGACCAATGGTGATTATGAAGGTTAACCCTATCTATGTGTACTTAAGTGAAGAGTTAACCTAGATTAATCTTGGAGTATTTAACATCCTAGATAGGATGAGAAGGAGAGTGAATGGGAGAGATGATTGCTTACTTTATAAGCCCTAATTCCCTCATTATGAATAAATGTATAATTAGGGTTTGATCCATAATATGAGATCATGAAATCCTCATTGAAAAGATTGATGTAACTTGAACCTAATTTAGGACAAGGCTATGTGAGACCCTAATTGAGGGCAAAGATGAGTGAAACCATAATCTAGGGTGATGATGTAACCCTAACTTAGTGTAACAATGTAAGAAACCCTAATATAGGGTAGTGCTACTAATTCTATGTGAAGTCCTATCACTGGGTGATGTGTTGTGAAATCCTAATTTCATATAATACTAGGTGAAACCCTGATATAGAAGGATGTTATATGAAACTCTAATGAAGAGCAATACTATGTGAAATCTATATATATAGGAGATGTTATCTGAACCTAAAATTATAAATATGGAAAATCCTACTCCTAATAATGGAATAGTGATTAATATATTGAAAAATGTAATGCCTAGATGGGTTGATAATGAACATCCTTACACCAATAGTTCCTGACTCAATGATGAGTCCATTTCATTGGCAATGGTTGTATTTTATAAATAAGTGACTCATGACCAATTCATTAATGATGAATGAGATGAACTGGTATATAAAGTATTAGGATGGGAAATACCCTAATATAAGCTAAGTGGATTAACTCAAGTAAGATGAAGGTGTTGAGGGAAGTGATACATCAAGATATGATAGATATCACATTCAACACCCCAATACTGCTATACCTTGATGTGTTTTAAGTCCGATATAATTGGATGAGTGACACATGAGATGTGTCATGTCAATTGTTACATTGAGATGTAATGCACCTTGTTGAATAAAAGATAACATGCTTTATGAAAAGGTTATTCCAAACCTATAAACTATGATGTAATCATAGTCTAGTAAAGATGAGAGAGAAACTCATATTGTCTGTTGATAATTCATTTAATGATGAATGATGAGAATAAATAAGTATGATTGAATACCTATGTTATCCATATTGATTCCTAGCTATGTGAAGCAATGAAATAGGACTTGATCATTAATAGAATGATCTTGAGAACCTATATGGTTATTAATGTGAAACCCTAATACAGGGTAATGCTATGTGAAACCCTAAAATAGGGTAATGCTATGTGAAACCCTAAAATAGGGTAATGCTATGTGAAACCCTAATACAGGGTAATGCTATGTGAAACCCTGAAATAGGGTAATGCTATGTGAAACTCTAATACAAGATGATGCTATGTGAAGTCTTAACACAGAGTAATCATATGTGACATTCAAATACATATTGATGAGTTATAAATCCAATAAGAAAACCCTTGTATTGCATGGTACTGATATATGATTGTTATCATGATTATTAAACATGCAGGAATATTGAGATGATGAGCATAGCCAGGTATGGACTATGATGCTCATTATATTGAAACTGTTTATGGGCTTTATAAGCCATAGTATGCCTTATTGCCTATTAAGGGGTAATAAGAGGTGATATGAGCTTTGTGAACTATGTGCAATGCTTTGTGTAGCAAGAATCATAATGTCCTTGGTCAGATGACTTGAAGGTATTAAGTTACCTAACAAGTGGTAACAAGTACTCTATAATGAGTTAAAGGTTCAAATACCCATATTCTATAATCATGATGATGAACTTGTTAAGAAATGGAATTGTACTTGATGAGCTGAGCGATTAAGATCCCAATACTTTGTGAAAAGAGTTTAACTACAAGCCATAACTCCACAAAGATAATGCCAGGCATTAGCTATGTGATCTAAGCCTAAAGAGAGTATATGTTGTAGTTATAACTCTACCATGATTAAATGTTATACATGTTCTTCATATTCCTTAAATGGATAAGTGACATGATGCTTTATCAAGTTATAGCTGCAGTGATTTAGATAAGAATAATGTTCTAATCTGTTGGACAATGAAGTAACTGATGTCAAACAATTATGATTCCTCTGTTCAGTTTATTCTTATTAAACTGCAATAATAATGTTTTTGGCGGAGAGTTATAACTCTCATTGGGGCAATTTATAATTGTCTCACCCCTGTGGGAATCACATTTTTAGGTGGATGTGGACGAGGAGGTAGGAATCCTCCAGTAGGTGAAGGATAGCAGCAACAGCAAAAGAGACAACAGTGAAGTCTCAGGTGGAGACACTGGCTGATATGCCTTGTATAGATGTATATAGAGTCCTATGTGTCGTCTATGTACTCTCAGGTCCTCGGAGTAGTAGTTAGTACTTTCGAGATATTGGCTCAGTGCCTCAAAATTTTATAATGCTTGTGTTTAGTTTAACAAGAGCAAATGATGCTTGTAATTTTCAAAAAGAGATGATACATGACATGTACCTTTAAACCAGAATGTAAATATGCTACTTTGGTTCTATGTGAGAAAGTTTTGATTTTGATGGAACTCTTGGTAAAAAGGTTTTAATTTTTAGTGATTTTCGGTAATCCGCTGCTTCGTGAACGCTTTCGCATTAGTTAATCATGTTTTTGTGAGTTGGATGCTACATATACCATATCTTAGATTGTTTTCTAAGTGTTTTTCACCCACTTGCAAATTTGTAGGATTGTATGTGGCGTTGGAAATGGGGTCTTCATTTATCCATATATCTACACCCAGAAATTAACATACCTTGAGAAGCCATATAAGATCAAGGAGGAGGGAAAACTCTTCAAACTTGGAGGAGTCACAACCATCTTCACATACGTCTTGAGCATCTTATGCACCAGATCACCAAGAGACTATCATGGAAGATGTTCAGCCTCATAAGGACATCACCCTTCTTGCTGCCATAAACATCAATGGATCTATCAATAACCCACATATTGAAGACAACAATTTTTCAATCAATCCAATGATCATGCAAATGATTTAGAAAAATTGTTTTGGAGGGACTCTCATGGAGGATCCTAATCTTCATATAGCTGAATTTCTAGAATACTTGAACATCTTCAAGATCAACAATGTTACTCCTGATGGTTTTGCCTACTTCTATTCCCATTGTCCTTAAGAGATAGTGCCAAGTAATATCTCTCATCATTACCAAGGAATTACATAAATATCTGGGAAAAGTTGTTGAAAGTTTTCCTAGACAAATATTTCCCACCAAGCAAGACCACTCTGCTAAGAAGTCAACTCACTAATTTCTTTCAAAGAGATGGAGAAACCCTCTATGATACATGGAAGAGATTTAAAGACCTCCAACGTTTTTTCCCTCACCACGATCTTAGAAACTGGATGCTTCTCCAAAATGTGTATAATGGGATGTATTACAAAACCAGGATGTCTATAGATGTCACTGCCAATATATATTTGATGAAAAAGTCCTACATGGAAGAATATGCAATCATTGAAGACATGGAAATTAACCATTACCAATGGAGTACCAAGAGGAAGAACCAACCACCCTTATCTTCTATTTCTTTCAAGAAGCAGGTTGGCATACATGTTGATCTCATTGAATTGGTTGCAGCCATGTAGATACTCTTACATAGAAGTATGAGAGGTTGAATACTCAATAGACTCAACCAGGTGATCATATTTGTGATGCAAATAAATCTTTAGAGCAAGTAGTTTGTTTAAGATACCCTTCTTTTATCCCTTCTGAGGAGACTGTGGAGCAATGCAATGTGACAATAAACTATGGAAACAAGCTACCTTATAATACATATGCCATCACCTACAACCCAGGTTGGCATGATCATCCTAACTCTTCCTATCGCAATAACAATTCTCAAAATCCTCAATGACCTCATAGTCAGAAACCATTATACTTGGGGAGAAGACCACCAATGGTGAACAATTCACCAGGCTTCATCAAAAATGCGAGAAAAATCTCAATCAACAACAACAACAACTAAAGTCCAATTTAGAATCTATTTTAGAAGGTTTTGTTTCATCTCAAATGAAGAAAAATAAGGAGTTCCTTGAACATGGACAACTCATGAAAGATGCCATTCAACAACTTTCTTACAAGGTGGATGACATTACTGCTCACACAAGGATGTTGGACCATCAAATTGCACAACAAGATCTTGCTAATCAAAAGGAATCTTCCAGTTCCTAGCCTAGACAACTGGAGATGAACCCAAGGGAGACTTGTATACCCTTGACAATGAGTAGTGGAGTTATAAGTGGAGGATCCTCACTCCCTTCAAAGAGAAAATCTGACGAGGTCATTGATACAAACTTAGAAGAGACAGTTGTAATACAAAGAAAGAAGTATGTTGGAAGTTCTCAATAAGGTGACTCATCTATAAAGCATAATGTCCCTTTTCCTCACATGTTTGCTAATAATATGGATGACATTCAATTCCATAAGTTTATGGATATTTTGAACAAGCTTTATGTCAATCTTCTATTAGTTGAAGTTATTGCTGAAATGCCTTCTTATGCTAAGTTCCTGAAAGATATTCTCACAAAGAAAAGGAGGCCTGATCAAGTTTAAATGATAATACTTTCTAAAAGAATTAGTTCTATCATTCAGAATAGGTTGCCAAGCAATCTTGATGATCTCGGTGTATCCACTCTTCCTTGTAAAATTGGGGATTTGACTTTAGATAAAGGACTAGTAGATTTTTGCGTATGATTCCTTTCTCTTTATGGAAAAGAATGGACTTTGATATTTGAAACCCACCTTAATGGCAATACAATTAGTTGATCAATATATTAAATATCCAAGATGGATTAATGAAGAAATTCCTATGAAAATAAGAAAGTTATACACTTCATGTGATTTTGTGGTCCTAGATATGCTTGAAAACTTGACAAATCACATTCTCTTTAGGAGGCCATTTATTTGGATTGGTGGATGTATGGTAGATGTAAGAGAGGTTAAGCTAACTATAGTAGTAGGGGATGAAGCCTTAGTATTTTCTATTTATTATTCTATGAAAGCATCAAGTATAAAGGAATATCTTTACTTGATGGATATCATTGATACTTTGATAGAGGATGAAAAGAATTCCCTTCAACAAATTCTTGTTGATTTTGAAGATGAAGAAGACAACACTAACATGATGCCTGATCTTCAAGAAGAAAATTTTGAAGAAACGTCAAGCTCATGTTCTAAATAAGAATCAGAAGAGAAGGAGGCAAGCGACACCACTACACCAGAGAAAAAGGTAGAACTTAAACCCCTTCCCCCAAGTTTGTGGTATGCATTATTAGGCCCAAACTAGACTTCTCCTATCATAATAAATTTTGAATTAACCCAAGAACAAGTAGACAAATTGTTGAAAGAACTTAGGCTTTACAAAGATGTGATAGGCTATTCCATTGATGATTTGAAAGGAATCAATCCTTCAATTTTCATGCATCGCATAGCTTTAGAGGATGATGCCAAACCATGCATAGAACCACCAAGAAGATTAAATCAAAACATGATGTAAGTGGTAAATAAAGAAATCTTTAAGTTCAAAGATGTTGGAATAATTTATCCTATTAGTGATATCCCTAGGGTAAGTTCCATACACATCGTACCTAAGAAGGGACGAACCTATGTATTAAAAGGAGATGATAATGAATTAATTTAGAATCATACTTTCACAGGGTGGCACATGTGCATTAAGTATAAAAGGTTCAACAAGGTCACTAGAAAAGACCATTTTCCATGACTTTTACTGACCTAATGTTGGAAAGACTTGCAAACACTTCATATTATTGCTATTTTGATGGATATTTTGAATTTCTCCAAATTCCTATCTAAACTCCGAATCAAGAGAAAACCACATGAAAATACACCTATGGGACGTATGCCTATAGGAGAATTCCATTTGGATGGTATAATGCACCCACTACATTCAAAAGATGCATGATGGCCATATTTTTAATTTTGTAGAAAATATCATGAAAATATTTATGGATGATTTTAGTGTATGTGGTAATTCCTTTGATTATTGTTTGTTAAATATAAAAAAATTGGAGTGTTGTTAATAGATCAACCTCATATATAACTGGCAGAAATGCCATTTTATGTACAATCGGGAGTTGTTCTTGGTCTTGTCATATCAAACAAAGAAATTGAGGTAGATAAAGCAAAATTAGAAGCCATTGAGAAGATCTCAACACCAAATATAGTGGAAGAAGATTGAATTTTTTTGGGACACGTGGTTTTATAGAAGGTTCATAAAGGAATTTCAAAAGATTGTAAAGCCACTATGTTTTGTATTAGCAAAGAATGTTGAATTCATATTCAGTGAAGAATGCCAAGCAACCTTATAGAAATTGAAAGATGCTCTCATTTCACCCCCTCTCATTCATCCACCATATTGGAGTTCTCCATTTGAAATCATCTATGATGCCAATGATTATGCCATAGGGGAAGTCATAGGACAAATGATTCCAATTTTCAAAGTTAATTTAAGCCTTAAAAGGTGGTTTTCTCAAACAAACAACAATTTCAGACAGAATGCAAAAAGACCATGAAATGAAATTTCATGGAGGATAATAAAGTGAGAATAATAAAATAAGACCCAAAATGCATTTTCTCTTCTATATGTGCATTGTGTTAATTCAATAGTATGTAACATTATTTTCCCTGTCTGTTCTCTCTTCTACCGTTCATGATGCTTAAAGGGCATCAAAGAGCAAGATAAGAGATTTAATTGTTCGAAAACATAAACTAAATAACTTAAGAAAGGATTTTTCCTTTTCTTGTTACCTAAGAAGAACATATCATTAACTTCATTTCGCTCTCCTAAAAAAAAGGTTCTCAAAAAAGCATAAAATATAGATGACATAATCATGTTGTGAGTAGTAAGCATTGATTAATCGGCCGAGTTTCTGAGTTGTGAGTGGCAGTTCAGGAAGAATGTAATCCTTTGTAGTTCTTGGCTTCAGGATTTCAGGTTTGGCCTGGTCCGGTTGGCAGGATGCGTTATTAGGATCTAATGAATCCTATCAATAGCATAATAAGAATAATAATTGGAATAATTAGACCCACATCAGAGTAAGAATGTACATACAGTAAGATGTCGAAACAGATGGGTAAGATCAGAACAACTAAGAATTAGTTGAAACTGATATCTGAGGTTCAATTTTGGGGCCTCATATGTGAAACCCTTAATTGGGAATAATAGAACATGAATTGAAGTTCATAATCAGTTTATTGATCAATATTATATGAACTATACATATGAAATATAGAAAAGATATGTGAAATGTATGTATGGTTCTAGATAGCAAGAATCAATCAGGATGAATGAATCATATAATAGAGTACAATGCTTTTATGAACTCTAAAGCAAAGGCTAAGTAGAAGAATAAAGTTGAGCTTTCAATAGGTCCATAGAAGTAAAGAGTCTTCAAAAGAGTAAAAGTAAAGATAATCGTATGAACATGTAATTCATAAGACTAGAACAACAAACTAGTTTCTAAGAAAAGAACATCGGTGTAGTTTAACGAATGAATAAATCATACAAAGGTATACTGTAATCAGGAAGGAAAAACTTGATTGAAAGAGAAACTATGTTTGACCCATGCAGATCCACTTGATGTAAAAATGAAGAATATATAATGTATTCAACATGAGTAAAAACTAATAGAAGGACTATTAATTTAGAATGTTAACTTCATACTGAAAATTTGACTCCAATATTACAAAGGAAAAGTATTATGCACTTATTTCAATCTTCTATAGTAAGGGGATCCAATTTCCATAGTATAGTAACAGTACAAAACATAGCTGGCTATCGAGAAAAAGAAAGATCTGGAGATGATCCTATTAATAGATGATTTTCAGCAGATCGCTACTTCTTCCTTAGTAGTGCAGTCATTAATGCAGTAAAACTAAGCAAAATGGCATTTATGGAAATTATGGGCAAAACATTTGCAAAATGGAAAATTAGGTGTGTGGGTAAGAATATAGACTCCTTATTGGACATGTGATCCAAATTTGGGATCATTTTGACCATACTTGACCCTCCAACTTAATTAGGGAAGGTTACCCTATAGTTTGAATAAGATTTAATAGGAAATTGAAGTAATGCACAAATGTAACCTAAGATCTGGGTATTTTTTTACATTTGACACATGGTTTTACTTCCTTCCCTTTTGGGCAAAGATCCAATGGTCAATAATTAATTCATTCAAAATCCGATGGCTCTGCACTCATCCTCTTTGTCTGTCTATTCTGCAGACTAAGGGCATTTCACTATAATTCCTTTTCAAACCTTTTTCTCTTTTGTCTCTTAATGATTTTTTGAGATTTTTTCAGTTTTGTCTTCATCTCTCTTTCCCATTTCAAATTCTGGTTTACTCACCTTCTCTCTCGTAGTGATGAAGAAATTCCTAAAAATGGTTTCCACCCCTTCTCCACGTGGGGGTTACTTTCACCACCATGATGCCTCTCCTTTACATATTTTGATCCCAAAAGAACTGTCAGCCCTCAAGAATTCCTCCTCCACCATCAATTTAAAGTCTAGTTCCACCAACATCCCCACCCTACTCACTTTTCTTCTCCAATGACCACCATGTTGCTTCAGACCTCTCTATCACCAATCACACAATATATCACCCAATAACATTCCATGGTCTTTCCTCTTCCCTTTTCTATCTTTGGGATTGACCCTTTTGATGTACCCTATAACCACGACTGAGGTCTTCTCTGGCACTCATCATTGTGTCTAATCGCGGAACCTCCATCCATGGAAACACTGCCCCAACCTTTTCCTAGCCTCTATGACCATTTCTATGTGTTTTTCTTTGAGATTTGGATGGGTTTCAAACATTGTGTGACTCAAGCACATTCTCCCCCCATTTCTCACTCTCTTCGGTGTTTCCCGTGAACACAGAGGTCCTCGCCCCTCTTTGATTGTTTGTATGACTTAGAAGGACCATAATGAGGTTTCTTCACCCTCATATTGTTCATCTTATGGCCTCTTTGGCACTTTCCCACCTCCAATAGAAGCAGGTATCTACCATGGTTGAGTCTTGAGAAGATGCACATCTCAAAAGCCATTTCTTGACTCGCCGACTTTGTCTCAGTGCAAGGAAGCCTATAGTGACTCCCCTGACCCCAGTTGATTGCTACCCACTGAGGTTTGATTAGAGATCACCTGTTTCTGTGATGCTCTTCACCATAGAGAAGAATGAGATCAATTCAGGTCGTGATAAGACCAGGGTGCCCATGAATGCTTAATCTACTGATTTTTATTACAAGGGCATTTTGGTCTATTTGAACTCATGCTTTGATTTATTAGCATTGAAATATGTTCCTTGTTGAATGACCATTTTACCCCCTCTATGTTAATCATATGTAGTACCTACCTATGTTTTTCTACGTATTTTCATGACCTATTTACATCACATTAATTTTGATTTTAATTTGTGTGACAGATAAGGTTTCCTGGCTTTTGATTGGTCAATTATGAAAAATTACTAACTTTTGCATATGACCTTAGAAAATGTGCAAAGATATTAGTTTGAAAGCTCTTTTGATTCTCTATCGATCTAGCCTATTTTCAAATGATGTTTTACACATACACTCACTCCAATAATTCAAAACCAGGACTAGGGTTTTGATGATTCTGAAGCCATGAAAATATCATGATTTTAATCGGATTACATGTGACTAGAGGCTCAATCAAGTCAGAGGACTTGAGCCTCTACAATAGGTAAGTTGGCCATGCATATTTGGCATAAGTAATTTTGTTTTATTGGTTTTTTTATTTTTGATTATCACCTTAGTATTTTCCATGAAATTATGAATGCTTATTAAAGGACATCATGTATAGTTATCACTATTTTATTGGTTGTTTATTTATAGTCTATAGTAGAACCCTAATTATGATTATGAATTAAGGTTAATGAATTATGATCAAGAAAGGGGAAACACTATTATGGTTTATGAGGGAGAAATTCCATTAAAATAGTAAGAGGGAGAAATCTCATCATGACATTAAGAGGGAGAAATCCCATCATGTTAAAGTTCAAAAATGATTTTAATGTTAATATCAATGTTAATAATTGGAATTGAATCAATTTTTATATGCTCTCAAGTCATGGACCTCAAGAGGCCATCAAGGGATTTCCTAGCAATCATGTGCTCTTAAGTGGGTATCATAGAGATATGCATATATTTACTATTCAGTTCATCATGTTTGAAGTTACTCAATGAAAGCTTAAGATAATCCATGTTTAAGTCTATGTATAGTTATTTCATGTCAATTTTCTCATGCCAATTTATATTTATTTTTATGTCAAATAAAGTGCCAAATACCACTTCATGATGTGCATGACTAGGGATGCCATGTCTGCGGGACTTGGAGCAAGTGAAGAGTATCAAGTATAGAAAAGGGAAATCAAGAACTAGAAGATTTTCAAGGTTTTCTAGTTGGGGTACAATTTCTAAGACTGGTCCAGAGTTTTAGACATCAATCATATTATGTTTAGTCACGTTGCCAATTAGATTAGATTTTATGAATGGACGTGATGTAGTTTTTTTTTCCAAGAACTATGTATGAATCAATTTTAAATGAATACAATATTTCATTTACTTTAATTGCATGATCAACATTTTGTGACACCCCCACTAACTAAGAATGCTATTTCTCATGTGATAAGAAAAATGGGGTGTTACATTATGGTATTGGATCAATTTTGGTAAATGGCCACTATGAAAACATGATTCTCATTGTCACCCTAGAATGAAGATATGAGATTAGGGTTTAGGGATAGACTTCCAAAGGAAAGATACCATGACCTAGAATAACTAGAGTTTTCACCCTAGAAGAGATAGAAAGGTCAGAGATATATGTTTACCCAGTTTAGATATCAAGTATCAACCTAACCAAAACTAATGAGATAGCCTCTCCATTGACAACAATTTGAGAATTGAAGAAGGATGTCATAACCATTAGACCTTTGATGCATTTCTCCTTTCTTAGAAGTGCATGTGGTATGGGAAACATGTACTAGTAGGTTAGTGAGAGGTAGCATGATAGGATCCCACATCTCTGGGTATGTGCTTGATCACCACATATCTAGGACTGTGGTAGGTACCTAAAGACCAATGGTTATTTAGTTATTCACCCCAAGTGATATGAAGTCATGACAAGGTTGTGTTGGATGACCTAAATATAGTTCTGAGTTAGTTTGATAAACCTGAAGTATAGGTTGCGAAGAACATCAAAGTAATAGTTAATCCATGATTCACATAAATATTTTTATGAAATCTAGATGTCACATATATATCTTTCAATGTAAAATGTTGAACATAAATGAACCTTGAAATGTTAAATGTCAATAAATGAAAAAGTAAACAAAACCCTAAGGTGGATAGTATCTTAGAGGAATTTTGAGGAAGAAATTCAATTTAAGGTGGGTAGAATTGCCACACCCCAATTTTCAAAGCTAATTTAATCCTTAAAATGTGGTTTTCTCAAATAAACAACAATTCAGGGTCTTAATGTAAAAAGACAATGAAATGAAATTTCATGGAGGATAATAAATTCAAAAGAATAAAATTAGACACAAAATACATTTTCTCTTCCATATGTGCATTAAGTGTTAATTCAAAAGTATGTAACATTAGTTTCCCTTTCTTTTCTCTCTCCTACCATTAATGATGCTTAAAGGACATTAAAGCAAGGGATAAGTGATTTGAAATTCAAAAATATACATTGAATAACTTAAGCAAGGAGTTTTCCTTTTCTTTTTACCAAAGACGAATGTATCATTAACTTCATTTCTCTCTTCTCCAAGAAAGGTTCTCAAAAAGGCATAAAATATAGATGGCATAATCATGTTTTGAGTAGTAAGCATTGATCTTGAAATTTAACTCCAGGGAACACAAAGGAAAAATAGTATCCACTTATTTCATCCAATAATGCATTAAAACTAAGTAAAATGACATTTATGGAAATTATGTGAAACACACATGTGCAAAATGGAAATCTAAGTGTATGGGAAGAATATAGACTCCTTATTAGACATGTGGTCAAAATTTGGGATCATTTTGACCGTATTTGACCCTCCAATTTAATTAGGAAAGTTTTCCCCATAGTTTGAATAAGATTTAATTGAAAACTCAATTAATGTACCATTATAACCTAAGATCTGGGTATTTTTCCAAATGTCACACACTTTTTTATTTCTTTCCCATCTGCGAGATGATCTTCTGATCAACATTTAGTTCATTCATTATTCGGCAGCTCTACACTCTTCTTCTTCCTCCATCTAATCCAAAAACTCAAGTTGTTTCACTGTGATTCCTTTTCAGACCTCGTTCTCGGTCGTCTCTTAATGATTTTGTGAGATTCTTTCAGATTTATCTTCATTTCTCTTCCCTATTTTAAAAGGTAGTTTACTTACCTACTCTCCCACACTGATAAGGAAATGCCTAAATAGGGTTTCCAGACCCTCTCCCAGTGGGGGTTACAGTCGCCACCATATGCCTATCCTATACATATTTTGATCCTAAAAAAACCATCAACCCTCAAGAATTCCTCCTCCATCATCAATTCAATGTCCAATACCACCAACCTCCCCACCCTACTCACTTTTGTTCTCCAATGACCACCATGTTGTTTCAGCCCTCTGTGTCACAAATCAGGGAATTGATTACCCAATAACATTCCATGATGTTCCCTCTTCCTTTTTTAATCAGTTGTTTGCCCCAGGTTGGCCCCTTTTGTTGTACCCTATAACTATGGTAGAGGTCTTCTCCAGTGCTCTTCACCTAGTCTATCCTGGACACCTCCATCCATGGAAACTCTACCCTAGGCTTTGCCTATCATCCATAGTCATTTTTGTGTCTTATTATTTGAGCTTTGGACATGTTCAAATGATGCATTCCATGAGCACATTCTCCCTTGTTTCTCACTCTCTTTGGTATTTCCCTTGGGGCACAGAGGTCCTCTCCCCTCTTTGATTGATCATCTTCCATTGTCGAGTCTTGAGTACTTGTGCACCCTCAAGGTTGTTTCTTGGCTCGCCGACTTCATTTCAGTGCAAGGAATCCTCCAATGACAACCATGACACTAGGTGATCACTACCCATTGAGATTTGATCATGGATCACCTGATGTTGTGAACAATTTCACTGTGGAGCAAAGTGGGATCAATACTGGTCGTGATAAGACCATGGTGCCCATGCATGCTTAATGTACCTATTTTTATTATGATGGCATTTTTGTCTATTTGCATGCATGCTTTGATTTATTACCTTTGAAATATGTTTCACGTTGAATTACCATTTTACTCCCTCTATATTAATTATATGTAATTCCTACCTATGTTGTTCTTATATATTTGCATCAAATTTGCTTTATATTAATTTTGATTTTAATCGATGTCACACATAAGGTTTCCTGAAATTTTATTGGTCGGTTGTGAAAAATTCCTAACTTCTGCATACGACCTCATAAAAATATGCAAAAATATTTGTTGAAAAGCTCTTTTGATTCTCTATCAATCTATCCTATTTTCAAATGATGTTTTACACATTCAATCACTCCAACAATTCAATACCAAGATTATGGTTTTGATGATTATGAACCCATGAACATGTCAAGATTTTAATCAGATTACAGGTGACTAGAGGCTCAATCAAGTCAGAGGACTTGACCCTAAGGAGGTCTACTCTAGGTAACTGGGCCATGCATATTTGGCATAAGTAATTTTGGTTTATTGATATTTTTTTTATTATTATGCACCTTAATGTTGTCCATGTAATTATGAATCCTTTAGCAAAGGACATCATGTATAATTATTACTGTTTGAATGGTTGTTTATTTATAGTCTATGGTAGAACCCTAACTATGATCATGAATTAAGATTAATGAATCATGCTCAAGAGGGGGGAAACCCTGTTATGGTTTATGATGGATAAATCCCATTAAAACACTAAGAGGGAGAAATCCCATCATGGCATTAGGAGGGAAAAATTCTATCATGTTAAAATTCAAAGATCATGTTAATGTTTACGTTAATGTTAATGTTAATGTTAATGTTAATGATTAAGATAATTGGAATTGAATCAAATTTTATATGCTCTCAAATCATGGACCTCATGAGTTCATCAAGGGCATTCCTAGCATAAAGGGGTTTCCTAGCAATCATGTTCTCTTGAGTGGGCATCATAGAGAGATCCATATATTTACTATTAAATTCATCATGTTTAAAGTTACACATTGAAAGCTTAAAATAATCCATATTCAAGTTTATGTCAAGTTATTTCATGTCAATTTTACTCATGTCAAGTTATATTTAGTTTTATGTTATATAAAGTGCCAAATACCACTTACTGATGTGATGTTTGTTTTGCATGGCTAGGGACGTGTCGTCCATAGGACTTGGAGAAAGTGAACAATATCAAGGATAGAAAAGTTAAATCAACAAATAGAATATTTTCAAGCTTTTCTTGGTTGGGTGCCTTTTACCAAACCAATCTAGAGGTTTATATATCATTCATAATATGTTTATTCATGTTACCAGATTTCATATAAGGACATGATGTAGTTTTCTTTTTCCAAGAAATATGTATGAATTAGTTTTAAATAAATGCAAAGTGTTTCATTTACATTAATTGCATGATCAACATGTTGTGACCTCCCCACTGAGTGAGAATGCTTCTGCTCATGTGAAATGCAAATTGGGGTGTTACATTATGGTTTCAGAGCAATTTTGGTAAATGGCCACTAGGAAAACATGATTCTCATAGTCACCCTAGAATGAAGATCTATGATTAGGATTTATGGATAGAGTCCCAAAGGAAAGATACCATGACCTATAATAACTAGGTTTTCACACTAGAAGAGATAGAAAGGCTAGAGATAGATGTTTACCTAGTTTAGATATCAAGTATCAACCTAACCTTAACTAATGTGATAGCCTCTTCATTCCTACGAGTCATGTCCTACCATTTATGAATCGAAGAGGCATATCATAAGCATTAGACCTTTATGCATTTCTTATTTCTTACTAGTGAATGTTGTATGGGACACATGTATTAGTAGGTTAGTGAGAGGTGGCATGATAGGATCCTACATCTCTGCATATGTGCCTGATTAAAAAATATCTAGGAATGTGGTAGGTACCTAAAGACCTAAGGTTAGATAGTTATCCACCCCAAATGATAGGAAGTCATGACAAGGTTGAGTTTGATGCCCTAAATTTAGTTATGAGTCTATTTGATAAACCCTAAGTATAGGTTGAGAAGAAGATTGAAGTAATAGTTAATCCATGATTCATACCAATATTTTATGAAATCTAGATGTCATATACATATATATTTCAATGCAAATTGTTGACAATAAATTATTCTTGAAATGTTAATTGTTAGTAAATGGAAAACTAAGCAAAACCATACGATGGGTAGTAGCTTAGAGGAATTTTGAGGATGAATTTCATTTTGAGGTGGGTAGAATTGTCACACTACAATTATCAAACCTAATTTAAGCATGTTAATGTGGTTTATTCAAATAAACAACAATTGAGGGGCTTAATTCAAAAAGACCATGAAATGAAATTTCATGGGTGATATTAAAGTGAGAAGAATAAAATAAGACGCAAAATACATTTTCTCTTCTATATGTGCATTATGTGTTAATTCAAAAATATGTAACACTAGTTTCACTTTCTTTTCTGTCCCCTACCATTCATGATTCTTAAAGGATATCAAAGGGCAAGATAAGATACTTGAAATTTGAAAATATACATTGAATAACATAAGCAAGGACTTTTACTTTTCTTTTTACCTAAGAAGAACATATCATTAACTTCATTTCTCTCTCCTCCATCAAAGGTTATTCAAAAGGAATAAAATATAGATTGCATAATCATGTTTGGAGTAGTAGGCATTGATCTTGAAATTTGAATTTGGGGAACACAAAGGAAAATTATTATCCACTTATTTCAACCATTAATGCATTAAAACCAAGTAAAATGGTATTTACATAAATTATGGGAAAAGCATGTGCAAAACATAAATGTAAGTGTATGGGAATAATATAGACTCCTTATTGGACATGTGGTACAAATTAGGGATCATTTTAACCATATTTGACCTTCCAATTTATTTAAGAATTTTCCCTATAGTTTGAATAACATTTAATAAGAATTTCAATTAATGAACCAATGTAACCTAAGATCTGGGCATTTTTCTACAAGTCACTCTCACTTTTATTTCCTTTCCTTATGGGTGATGATCACATGGTCAACATTTAATTCATTCATGATCTGATGGATTTGTACTCGTCCTCTTCATCCATATATTCTGCAGAGTCAGGCCATTTCACTGGGATTCCTTTTCAGACCTCGTTCTTGCTCGTCTCTTAATGATTTTGTGATATATTTTTGGCTTCATCTTCATCTGTCTTTCCATTTCAAACATTGGTTTACTTGCCTTCTCTCTCACACTAACAAGGAAATGCCTGAATAGGGTTTCCACCTCGTCTCCATGCGGGGGTTACAATAGCCACCATGGTGCCTCTCCTATACACATTTTGATCCTAGAAGATCCTCTAGCCTTCAAGAATTCCTCCTCCACTGTCAATTCAACATTTAGAGCCACCAACCTCCCCACCCTACATGCTTTTCTTCTCTAATGACCACCATGTCGCCTCAGCCCTCTGTGTCACCAAACGGGTTATTGATTTCCTAGTTACATTCCATGGTGTTCCCTCTTCCTTCCTCTATCGCTTGTCTGGCTCGGGCTGGCCCCTTTTTCTATACCCTATATCTGTGATAGAGGTCTTCTTTAGTTCTCATCGATGTGTTTGTCCTATGCACCTCCATCCATGAAAATGCTTCTCTAACCTTCGCCTAGTCTCAACGATCATTTTATTGTCTTGTTATTTGAGCATTGGACGTGTTTCAAATGATGCGTTCCTTGAGCACATTATCCCATGTTTCTCATTCTCTCCGACATTTCCCTTAGGACATAGAGGTCCTCACCCCTCTTTTATTAATCATATGAATTCCTTGTACCTTAACGAGGTGTCTTCACCCTCATTTTGTTCATGTTATGGCCTCTAGGGCACTTTCCCACCTCCAGCAGTAATGGGTATCTTCCATGGTCGAGTCTCGATCACTTGCACACTCCATAGGTTCTTTCATGGCTCGCTGGTTTTGTCTCAATGCAAGGAAGGGTCCAATGACTCCCCTGACACCAGTTGATTACTACCCCCCGAGGTTTGTTCGGAGATCAACTGTTTCTGTGAAGCTCTTCACTGTAGAGTAGAGTTGGATCAATCTAGTCGTGATAAAACCACGAGACCCATGCATGCTTAATCTACTAATTTTTATTGCAAGGGCATATTGGTCTATTTGCACACATGTTTTGATTTATTACAGCCAAAACATGTTTTATGTTGAATGACCATTTTACCCTTGCTATGTTAATCATATGTAACGCCTACCTATGTTTTTCCCATATTTTCTCATCCTACTTAAATTAGATTAATTTCAATTTTAATCAGTGTCACTTATAAGGTTTACTGACTTCTGATTTGTTGATTATGAAAAATTCATAAATTTTGCATGCAACATCACAAAAATATGCAAAAATATTTCTTAGAAAGCACTTTTGATTCTCTATTGATCTAGAATGTTTCTAAATGATGTTTTACACATTCAATCACTCCCATAATTCAAAACCAAGATTAGAATTTTGATGATTATGAACCCATGAACATATCACAATTTTAATTAGATTATAGGTGACTAGAGACTCAGTCAAGTCTGAGGACTTCACCCTAAGGAGGACTACTCACAGTAAGTGGGACATGCATATTTGGCATAAGTAATTTTGGTTTATTGGTTATTTATTTATGATTATGCACCTTAGTATTCTCCATGAAATTATAAATGCTCTGTCAATGACATTATGTATAGTTATCATTGTTTGATTGGTCGTTTAGTTATAGACTATGGTAAAACCCTAACTATGACTATGAATTCAAATTAATGAATTATGATCAAGAAAGGAGAAACCCTATTATGGTTTATGAGGGAAAAATACCATTAAAACAATAAGATGGAGAAATCCCATAATGACATTAAGAGGGAGAAATTCCATCATGTTAAAGTTCAAAGATCATGTTAATCTTAATGTTAATGATTAAGATAATTGGAATTGAATTAGTTTATATATGCTCTCAAATAATAGACCTCAAGAGGTCGTTAAGGGATATCCTAGAATCAAGAGCTTTCCTAGAAATCATGTGCTCTTAAGTGGGCGTCATAGAGAGATGCATATATTTACTGTTCAATTCATCATGTTTAAAGCTACTGAATGAAATCTTAAGATAGTCCATGTTCAAGTTTATGTCAAGTTATTTCATGTCAATTTTACTCATGTAATGTTATTATTTATTTTGATGTCATATAATGTATCACATGTCACTATGGATGTGATGTTTGTTTTGCATGGTTGGGGACACGATGTCCATAGGACTTGGAGCAAGTGAAAAGTATCAAGGATAGAAAAGGGAAATCAAGAACTAGAAGATTTTCAAGCTTTTTCTGGTGGGGTTCCATTTACCAAATAGATCCATAGGTTTAGACATCATTCATATTATGTTTAGTCATGTTACCAATTAGATTGGATTTCATAGATGGACATGATGTAGTTTTCTTTTTCCGAGAACTTTGTATGAATCAGTTTTAAATCAATGTATAGTGTTTCATTTACTTTTATTGCATGATCAACATATTGTGACACCCACATTGAGTATGAATGCTTCCTCTCATGTGATATGCAAAGTGAGATGTTACATTATGGTATCAGAGCAATTTTGGTAAATGGACACTAGGCAAACATCATTCTCATAGTCACCTTAGAATGACGATATGGGATTAGGTTTTGGGATAGATTCCTAAAGGAAAGATACCACGAACTAGAATAATAAGAATTTTTACCCTAGAACAGATAGAAAGGACAGAGATAGATGTTTACCTAGTTTATATATCAAGTATCAACCTAACCCTAAATAGTGAGATAGCCTCTCCATTCTCATGGGTCATGGACATCCATTTGAGAATTGAAGAGGTATGCCATAGCAATTAGAACTTTATGCATTTCTCCTTTCTTACTAGTGCATGTGGTGTGGGACACACATATTAGTAGGTTAGTGAGAGGTATCATTATAGGTTCTCACATCACTAGGTATGTGCATGATCACCACATATCTAGGAATGTGGTAGGTACCTAAAGACCTAAGGTTAGATTGTTATTCACCCCAACTGATAGGAAGTCATGACACGGTTGAGTTAGATGCCCTAAATATAGTTATGAGTTGGTTTGATAAACTCAAAGTATAGGTTGATAATAAGATCAAAGTAATAGTTAATTCATTATTCACATATATATTTTTATACAATCTAGAAGTCATATATATAATTTACAATGCAAAATATCAAACATAAATGAACCTTGAAATGTTAGTTGTGAGTAAATGAAAAAGTAAGCAAAATCCTCAGGTGTGTAGTATCTTAGAGGAATTTCGAGGAAGGAATTCATTTTAAGGTTTGTAGAATTTTCACACCCCTATTTTCAAAGCCTTAAAATGTGGTTTTCTCAAACAACAATTTAGGGGTTTAATGTGAAAAGATAATGAAATGAAATTTCATGGAGGATGATAAAGTGAGAAGAATAAAATAAGTCCCAAAATACATTTTCTCTTCTATATCTGCATTATGTGTTAATTCAGAAGTATGTAACATTAGTTTCCATTTATTTTTCGTCTCCTACCATTCATGATGCTTAAAGGACATAAAAGAGCAAGACAAGACATTTGAAATTTGAAAATATACATTGAATAATTTAAGCAAGGAGTTTTCCTTATTTTTTACCTAAGAAGAATGTATCATTTACTTCATATTTCTCTCCTCGAAGAAAGGTTCACAAAAAGGAATAAAATATACATGACATAATCATGTTGTGAGTAGTAAGTATTGATCTCGAAATTTGACTAGAAAGAAACAAAAAGGAAAAGTATCATCCACTTATTTCATTTGTTAATGCATTAGAACCAAGTAAAATGAAATTTATGGAAATTATGGGCAAACATGTGCAAAATGGAAATATAAGTACATGGGAATAATATACAATCCTTCTTGGAAATGTGATCAAAATTTGGGATCATTTTGAGCATATTTGACCCTCCAATTTAATTAGGGAAGTTTTCCCTATAGTTTCAATAACATTTCATAGGAAATTCATTTAATGCACCTTCGTAACCTAAGATCCAAGTATTGTTCTGGATGTCATGCTTGCATTTATTTCCTTCCCTTCTGGGCAAAAATATTACATCAACATTTAATTCAATGACAATCTGATGAATCTGTCCTGATCCTCTTCCTCCATCTATTCTACAGAATCATGCCATTTCATTGTGATTCCTTTTTCAGACCTCATTCTCGCTCATCTCTTAATTATTTTGTGAAATTATTTCAGCTTTGTCTTTGTCTCTCTTCCCCATTTTGAATAGTGGTTTACTCACCTTCTCTCTTGCACCAATGACGAAATGGCTAAATAGGATTTCCACCCCTGTCAACACTGGGGTTACAATCGCCACCATGGTGCCTCTCCTATACATATTTTGATCCCAAAAGAACCGCCAACCCTCAATAATTCCGTTTCCACCATCAACTCAATGTCCAACACCACCAACCTCCCCACCCTACTCACTTTTATTCTCCAATGACCACCAAGTCACTTTAACACTCTCTATCACCAATCAAGCAATTGACCACACAATAACATTCCATGGTGTTCCCTATTCCTTTCTCTATAGCATGTTTGTCCCAGGTTGGCCCCTTTTGTTGTACCCTATAACTGCGACCAAGGTCTTCATTGGCGCTTGTCGTGATGTCTATCTTGGGGACCTCCATCCATGAAAATGTTGTCCTAACCTTCTCCTAGCATCCATGATCATTTTTGTGTCTTGTTCTTTGAGCTTTGGATGGTTTTAAAATGTTGCATGCCTCGAGCACATTCTCCCTTATTTCTTGCTCTCTTTGGAATTTCCCTTGGACACAAAGGTCCTTGTCCCTCTTTGATTGATTGTATGACTTTGCTGGACCTTAATGAGGTTTCTTTATCCTCATTTCATTCATCTTATTTCCTCTTTGGCACTTTCTCACCTCGAGTAGTAGCAAGTATCTTCCATGGTTGAGTTTTGAAAACTTGCGCACCCAACAAGTCATTTCGTGGCTCACCAGCTTCGTCTCAGTGCAAGGAAGCCTCCAGTGACTCCCGTAACTCCAGTTGATCACTACATGCTGAGGTTTGATCAGAGAGCACCTGTTGTTGTGAAGCCCTTCATCATAGAGCAGATCAGGATCAATCCAGGTCATCATAAGATCACAGTGCCCAAGCATGCTTAATCTATTGATTTTTATTGCAAGGGCATTTTGGTCTATTTTGTGCACACACTTTGATTTATTAGTACTGAAATATGTTTTGTGTTGAGTTACCATTTTAACCCCGCTATGTTAATCAAATGTAACGCCTACCTATGTTATTCCTGTATTTTCTCCTCCTATTTATATCAAATTAATCGTTACTTTAATCAATGACACACATAAGGTTTCTTGACTTCTGATTGGTCGATTATGAAAAATTCCTAACTGTTGCATACGACCTTAGGAAAATATGCAAAAATAATGGTTGGAAATCTCTTTTCATTCTCTACCTATATGTCATATTTTCAAATGATGTTTTAGACATTCAATCACTCCAATAATTAAAGACCAAGATTAAGGTTTTTATGATTATGAACCCATGAACATATCATGATTTAAATCAAATTACAAGTGACTAGAGGCTCAATCAAGTCAGAGGACTTGACCCTATGGAGGTCTACTCTAGGTAAGCAGGACATGCATATTTGGCATAAGTAATTTTGGTTTATTGATTCTTTAGGATGCAAATTTTATAATAAACTTATTTTATAAGATCATCTTTCCTAGTTTTGGAGTTCCAAAAGTTTCATTTTAGATGGAGGTACCCATTTCAATGAGAAACATTTCAATAATCTTCTCACCAAGTATGAAGTTAAGAATAAGATTTGTACTCCATACCACCCTAAACTACTGGGCAAGTTTGAGTATCTAATAGAAAACTTAAGGGAATTCTTGAAAAGACCGTTTCAAGTTCAAGGAATGATTGGGAACTCAAACTAGATAAAGCTCATTGGGCATTCCAAATAGGATTGAGAAAACCACCAGTGCCACACTATTCAAGCTCATATATATCATGTCTTTCCATCTCACTCTAGAGCTGGGGCATAAAGCCTTATGTCCTGTCTAGTTTCTCAACTTTGACATGAAGAGAGCAGGTGACATGTGACTATTGCAACTTCAAGAACTTGAGGTGCTCCATTCGGATGCATATGAAAATGCAAAACTCTGCCAAGAGAGAACCAAGGTGTGGCATGATAACAAAATAAGAAGAAAGAGTTTCACCGAATGAGATCAAGTGTTTCTATTCAACTCCTTATTGAGACTCTTCACAAGAAATCTACATTCAAAATGGTCTAGACCATTATTAGTGTTGAATATCTATACATATGGAAACTGTGGAATTGCAAGGAAAACAATCAACATTCAATTTCAATGGAAAATGTTGCAAACTCTACACTAAAGGAGAGAAGATATAAAAGGGAGTATCCTACTCCAACTCAAACATTTGATCTCAAGTCTCACACCAAACTCTAAAGGGAGGACCTTGTGGGAGCTAACCCCACATTGAGGATAGATTTCATTTATACTTTTACTCTACGAATATTTCATTTCCAAAATAAATTTGTGATGGATTGATGTAATAATTTAGATCCCATACTATACAAATCATTACCATTGTAGGTGAAAAAGGAAAACAAAGAGAAAAATAAAACTTTTGCAAAAATTTAGTTTTGACATAATCTGTTCGACAAGTGACACAATGTATCACATATCACAGGCATATTTCAAGCAAACATTCTAGAACACATGGTGTCTGAGGAGAGTGACATGGCATATTCAAAGCATGTTTTACAACAATTTTTTTTAAGATAGACATGGCATGTGCCTTATTACACAGGGTGTGTGTGATTCAAAAGGAAGTTTCAAGTATTTCGCTGGAATCCCACACAATGTGTGGTTCTTATGGACACCGTGAGTCAGTTGGTAGGTTAATCTAATAGTCTTTTTCTGGGAGAACACACATAGTGTCGTTATGAAGACACATCGTGTCATCATTGAGTGGAGTAAAAATAAAAAAGGGGGAAAGGCAGTTTGATATACATGTAGACGTGATGTGTGTCTATCCAAATAGACTGTGATGGGTGGATTGAAATAGGGTTTTTAACCCCATTTTCAAATTCATTTGCAGCACCAAACCCTAGCTCATGATGTGTTCAAGTAGCAGAGCGAGCATCCATGTCCATCCTTAATGTCGTGTGCTCAGATCTGCACAAGCACTGCCCTCAAACTTGTCCTTCCTCACTGCCATGTGTGTCAATTCACATCTGCAAGATGCAACATAAGCCATGTATTCAGCCATCTTCTTCACCTATATATCACGCCGCATCAAGAGCAAACTTGTGCCCCTCATGCTGCAAGCTCGGTTCAACATCGGATCCACCACCCTCAAAACCAGTGACATCTTCTTTGCCACTAGAATCCAACAACCCCTATTCCAAATCCCCATCATTCAAGGTTTTTAGATTTGTAGAAGATATGTCATATCTCCTATCAAACATGTCACATCAATTCTTCTAGCAAAAGCACTTCAGTCCTAATGGCCCCCATCAAGTAAGCAACCAAGCACCATAGGGGAGAAAGCTCTTTTTCCACACCGACCTACATCTCATCCACTCAATTATATGTAATAAAGGAAGATGATGCCACATACTAAAATATGATCAGCCACATGATCTTACCTACATGTTCAACTTGCCAGGAGACACTGAAAGCACTGGGTTTCAAAGATGAGGTCTTAGGATTTCTTTAAGAGTTAGGGCTCAAATACACCTGTTGCAATATATGTCCTACTTATCCCAGAATGAATTATGAATTTTCAACTACTCCAAATGCAATAGATGACCCAAGAAGGCCTCATGACCCTTTGGCATTATCAATTCATGAGTACTTCGGCACAGTTATAAAATTACCGTCAGGGAATTTTGCGATGCATTTCTATGTCATTATGGAGGGATCACGTCATACCATCAAGAATTTTTAATTGATGATTTTTGTAGAGAAATTACTGAAGTTGACATGCTTGATGCTAAATACTCTAGATCATCACACATGAACAAACCTATCTTCTGCTACATACACACACTCCTTAGCACGTGTATTTTTGCAAGAAAGGAAACATAAGGTGTTTGTGCAAGGCAAAACTTATTCTTCTTATGGGAAATGCTACACAATTTCAAGACCAATGCAGGTTGTTTTATTCTCTACCATTTCTTCAAGGTCAAACATAAGAAATCTAGTGAGATAAAGATTGGATGATTAATAACCCACAAAATGACAAGATTGGATGTTACACCCAGGACGAATAAGGTCGACCTCTAGTTTATCGTCTCCTCATGTCTAATTGTTAGGGACACCTCAGATGACTGCAAATTCATACAATACTTCCATGTCCATGAAGAATTCACTAAATATCATGATCTAGAGGGGTCATCATGACAAATAAAGACAATTAGAAATTCTATTTTGATGATGAGACTGATTTTGAAGACTAGCTCGACGCTTCCACTGAAGTTGCAACACCCCCTCCCTCTACTAGCACTCAAACAAACTGCAGCTGGACTATGCTAGATATGCAACATCTCTACTAGTTTGTCAAATATTATTTTTATCAGTAATACATCCACTTGCACAAGCTAGGAAAACAATATAGTGATATGCATTCCACGATGCAGAGGATTGATATGTGGCACATCTCTTAGGGCCACTATGTCATCCCTTCATTGTCGCCACCACTACCACATGAGTTGTCATTAACTAAGATTCTTGATGATCATGACACATTGTGCTAACATTTTTAGGCTGGACATGGGGACATTGTACCTTACCTATGATCCATTCATGCCAAGTACCTGATTAAAAATCACTTGAATTTGATTTATTCAGTGAGGACACTACAAATTTCAAGCTTGGGGGGGATCAACTGGCCGATAGTGTAGTTTTAGCTTCTTTTCATTATCTTTTCTTTATCACTTTAAGTTTTCATTTTATACTACGGAAAAACTAGTATTATTTGAGGATCATGTTCCTTATCATATTGAATTCCCTTAATGTTAAACTATTTTTTCCAATTTGTATCAAGAAATATCTATTGAAGCAAAACTGTACAAGCCATGCATCAACTAAAAGAAATATTTTACTAATAACTTCCACTTCAGTTTGGTTTATTGCTTTTATCCTACATGTTCACCTATCACACTCTTGCTTATATATAATACATGTAATGACTGAAATCTTGTTGGACCAATTAACATTACAACCTTGTCTAGCATTCTAGATGCCCTTATAAAAAAATTAGTGTGTTTTCAAACACACTCTCAATGTTTTTTTAATAAATGAATGAAATCCCATTGACTCGGAAACCCAACCAACTCTTATATGGTTGGGGGGGAAATATGGTAGTTTAAGGCCTAATGGTTCACAATTGTAACCTGACTCAATTTTGATTACATTGTCTTGTCATTAAAAAAAATACATGGAACCCTGTGAAAGATGGCTAAACTACCCACACAACATGCTAGCCTAGTGTAAGTCCAATCTACCTATGATGGTTAGCTATTATGTCCTAAAAGAGGGTAAATGACTCCAACAAACATTACATATGTGCACAAGTCCATATTAACTGTCAAGTGTCAAAACCTATACTTCATCTGTTAATCATGTTCTAAAAGGCAGGCAGAGTGTTGTTAGACCTTTTTTTATTAGGGTTTCATCTTGTACATCCCTAATAATTGAGAGGACTAGGATCCATATTCACTATTTATTTGGTTGGGCCATATACTTTCTAGTTAATGCTTTTATGTTGATTCTACAAATTGGATTTTTGAACTTTACTTGAACTAAAACTTCAATCTTGGTTGTTTAAGTTGAACTCATGGCTAATAGAAATAACCCTTGATTATGATTGAATTGTCTTGATAAAAAAATTCCATTTCATTTGATTGATACTTGTGCTTATCATTTTCTTCAATTGTGTTTCCTTCTTTTTTGCTTGGGAACCAGAAATAGTTCAAGCTTAGGGGGATTTGATGTGCATAATTTATATAGAATTTTTAAACACTTTTGCAAACTTTTTCAATCCACTTTATACCTCATTTTGCCTCAATTCATACTAGATTTCCCACTTTATAGTCGTCTTTACTAATTCTATGTTTCTGATCATAGGTACACCATAATGACGTGGAAATGGGGTTAATCTGATCAAAATATGACCATAGTTGATTTCTCCAAGTGATTGAACATTCTTTAGGAAATTTCTCAAGTTTTCAAAAGAAATACACTATGCCATTTTTCGAACATGGCATGTTAGGTGTAGACAGATAACATTCCTCCCTGATGAGAAGCAATGTGTCATGGCTCTCAAATGAAACATTGTGTCCCTTCATTCAAATATTTCACCAAATTCCATGCTTGGCAACCAACATGGCATGTTCGTATAGCACACAACGTGTTCACTGGGTCCAAATTTTCCAGATCTTCACATATTATTAACAACATACAATTTCTTCCAATTGGCACTTCATGCATCCTTTGAGCATGGCAATTCCACCTTCAGTTATTGATGGAGTTTTGCAACGCCACTAAAAATCCTAGAGATGATGAATCCCTAAGTTTAGCCTTGCTAGTACTATGGTAAGAACTCCACCCATGTGTGCTAAGACACGCGGAAGTCTTATCGTAGTATGGTTAAGGGTCGAATCCTCGGGACAACGGTCTTGATGAAATCAAGATGGAAAACGTTTTTAGTTGAACTTAACTACTTAACAGTTGATATTTAGATCGAAAGTTTGATTTGGTTTTAAACTAAGTGCAAGGAAAGTAAAGCAAGAAAGTAGAGATTAAGGTTGTAAACAATGATTAAAAGCCACTAGGATGTTATCGGGTTTCACACCACTACACATGGATCAAGACATGCAACATAATAAAACAACCTGTAAAGAGAGTCAAATCAGTTAGTATCTTGTAGTCCTAGCATCCTTTCGGATAACTAGCTACGAGAAGTGTGGAGTATTGCAACGCCAGCCATACCATAATGAATGGTCACATGCTTTGCATTACTCCTTCATGAAATGTGTTCCTCGACCTTACCAAGATTGCACTTCCATACGTCAACTGATTCCATTTCATAGTATGAAAGTGCAATGATGGGGGTGAGTTTACTCCACTCATGAAAGCACTCCTAGATACCAAAACAGACATATGGTGACTACATACATCTAAGACCAACATTCAATTGATATTCAGATCTAAGGGTATAAACATAGACAATTCATACCAAAAGATAATAAGTAACACAAGTTGATGATCAGGCGACTATCATTCATTAAACAATTGATGTTGAACTGAAAAGAAGAGTATCTCTATTACAAATTATTGAATTACATTGCATGAAATGAAAACATGGGTAGCGGGGCTACTCCCCGCACCCTAGTGAATGAAACTACTCGCTCATGTCAAGGACAAAGAAGGAGGCGAGAAGAGAGAGAAAGAACGTCATCTCCACGGAGGAGGGAAAGTTGAACCCTTGGTGAAGAGAGCAACGATCTTCGTACTTCGTGATTGACTTGATGAAGGATCTTCTCTTCCCACCTTCTTTGCTGTTGAGAGGAGAGAGAAGATAGCTTGGTGATGGAATGCGGATCTCAAACTGGCAGCCTTGGGGCAGTGGATGGAAGACAAAAGTGCTCTGGAGCTAGAGAGGCAGCCTCTGGACGTCTGAGAATCAATGCCTTTGAAGTGACCCTTGAGGTCCTATTTATAGGCTCAAGTTGAGCCCAAACGGTCTAGAGACCGTTTGGCCTCTCGCGGTCTTGGGACCGTGAGACCTTCTCGCGGTCTTGGGACTGTGAGGCCTTATCGCGGTCTTGGGACCGCGAGGCCTTATCGCGGTCTTGGGACCGTGAGGCCTTATCGCGGTCTTGGGACCGTGAGGCCTTCTCGCGGTCTTGGGACCGCGAGGCCTTCTCACGGTCTTGGGATCGTGAGGCCTTCTCGCGGTCTTGGGACCGTGAGGTCTGCTCGCGGTCTTGGGATCGTGAGGCCTTCTCGCGGTCTTGGGACCGTGAGGTCTGCTCGCGATCTTGGGACCGTGAGCCCTTCTCGCGGTCTTGGGACCGTGAGGTCTCCTCGCGGTCTTGGGACCGTGAGGCCTCCTCGCGGTCTTGGGACCGTGAGGTCTCCTCGCGGTCTTGGGACCGTGGGGTCTTCTCGCGGTCTTGGGACCGTGAGGTCTTCTCGCGGTCTTGGGACCGTGAGGGGTCTTTGTAATTTTTTTGTGTTTTCTGAAATGAAAAAATAAGAAAAGTTAGTTTATTGGTGTATCTGTAATAAAGTAAAAAAGTTTAATGATTCTATCTAGTTTATCTAAGAAAGAGTATGGAAAATTAAAGATAACTAATAAAATAACGTCACAGAATGGGAGGTTATCACCCCCCCTAACTTAGAGTCTAGCTTGTCCTCAAGTTAGATAGAGCTAAGGCATGTAATGGCGAGGCGATTTTATTTAATTAGGGTTTCCATATTCTTGCTTCAATTCTAGGTCAGAGATCTACCGAGGTCTTATCAGGGCTTCTGCTTACACTAACTCTTTCGAGTATCAAAAGTTGCATGGATCTCAGGTTCCTTTTATATCGTGAATCTCGCATTGGGACCACCTTTCTTTTTATGTGCATGTCATCGACTCTAATCAATTTTATACTTCTTTAGAAAAACCTACTGGTAGCTAGAGTGGGTATGAGGGCTGGCTTAAAAGGCTTATTGTGGAGCTCCCCCTTCAAGTGGGGAAGGGCTTGTCTATGCTTTTTAGAGACTCACTACCGGGCACGACACATCTGCCTTCATGAGGGCAGCTGAATGTACCGGCCGGGTGAGCTCTTTTATCAGCCTTTTCATATATTAGGAAACCTTAGGATCTCTTTACCGGGCACGACACATCTGCCTTCATGAGGGCAGCTATATGTACCGGCCGGGTGAGATCTTTGTTGGATCTTCATATAGGTCCTTATGCGTGGCACAACTCTCATGCTTTTTTATTCAACACTCTGGCTTTTATTTGAAACTCGCAGGCTTAGGAAGTGGGTTTTGTGGTTTTTGATTGGGCGGCCAAGCCTCTTTATTGAAAGAAGAAAACCGTTCTTAGGGTTCCTGACATGCACTTATTTTTAATTGGTGGTCCACTCGTGAGATTTCTTGATTTTGGATTTCCCTGATTTCCCTCTTGACTTTGAGAGTTTTTGGTTCGCTTTGGCCCTGAAGTTGACCTGTGAAGAGTCTAAGATAGAATTGAAGTAAAAGCATAGAAACCAATAGTAATGTAATTTATAAATTCACCATTTCATGCCTGTATGCTAATCTTGTTATTTGTTTTTGAGGACTACTTTATCTCTAATTTAGCTAAGGGTGATTCTTTCCATGATGAAAGTTATACTTGAGAGTTATTTTATTGAAAAAGAAAACAATTATGGGAAAAAGTCTAAATATGGACAGAAAGTTTGAAAAATGATAAGCGGGAAAAATAGAAAGGTTGAAGCAGAATGATACCTCGCCCTTGTCCAGTGCACTCCCCCCCTAACTTATCACGCACTCAGTCCATAGAGTGTCAAAGTGATAGGTTGAGAAATGCATGGACAAGGGCATTTAGGCGTCGGTTAATCCTTTATTTGCCCCATGTTTTCTGAGTAAGTTGGCGGCGAACTTTCCCCGTAGTGCGTGGTAATCCACCTCTGTCATGTCCTCTACCGGCTTGTGAAGGGCCAGGATTGTATACATCCAGTAGAGGACGTGGAAGCCGCAGTCATTTGATTCTCTGATTTGCTGGGGGCACCTGTGGCAGAAGCCTGGTGATTTGAAATGATCTTTGTCATATGCCCGCGTGTGCTGACCCAAAAGATCGTGTAATTTGTCAGCACACTCCTTTTCCACCTCCTCCGTTGGTGTCCTTGGAGTTGTAGTGTATGCTTTCCGTTTTGGATCATACTGGCTGTCGGAATTGTTGTAGATTATTGTTGTTCCTTCATGAAGATTGGTTGCCAGTAACATCCAGTGCTCTTGATGAAGGAAAGGTAGCATGATGAACTTCAGAGTTGTATGTTGGAGATAAGAGATGGTTGACTCCTTTGTTCCGAAGTTCTTCAGCCCGAGAAGATCATCCTTCATGTAAGCTGACACCATATAGACCGTGTTGTGGTTTCGTGCAAGTAAGTATTGATAAGCGGTCATTACACTTGCAGACATGGAACCCTTGAATTGTAAGGTCTCACGGAGGGCATCTGCCATAACCAATATATCCCCGTCGATATATACCAGCTCATCTTTTTCGGCATATAGCCGTGACATTATTAGTCGGAGCTCGTTATCTAAAAGAGTTTTGCAAGCCTCCGGGTCGAAATCGGGAAATGACGGTTCAATGGCAGATTGGGGTACCATATGTGATGAAGATGTCTTGATGGCTACCCCTGATATCAGATCAATGTCACCTTTATCTGGAACCAGATCGAAGATGTAAGGGTTCCATTGGCTTTGCCTGGTGACATTAGATGGTTGTTTTTCTTTTGTCAGCGCTGCTAGGGTTTGTCTGAAAGGTCTCCTCTACGGGCGTTGAATAGATGAAAAGAGATAACGAGGGATGTCGTCTGCCGCCATGGTAGGGTCGTTAAAAAACCTTCTGTCGCAAATAAGCTCCATGGTGTAACGTCCTCGTAGGGAGTGGAAATCTTCATTAATTAGTTCAGTGAAAGGGACCTGCTGGTTTAGCGCTAGGATGTGCCTTATGACGTAGAAAGCGCTGTCCCAAGAACCTTCTGCGGCTTGGACTTGTGGGTTAATTATTCAAAACCAGGGGGAGCTCCAGTCCTGGCGGAGAGAAGGGCATGCGGCCCATATGAGCTTTAGAAGCCGGAAAGGGATGCATCTTGCCTCCCCGGCTTCAATTCCAACAAAATTGATTATTCCGGCCTTTAAGTCACTGGCACAGAAATTGTACACTTTGGCGTCGCGGGTGACAGTGTCCACAATCATGTGCAGCCAGTGGTTACAGACTTGGAAAGGCACGGTTATGTATCTCGCTTTTCTTGCGATCCCCCTGTGCAACCTTGTAATGGATTTGTGTTGTAACTCTTTGTACAGTAAGCACAATCCTAGTGTGGGTGAGGCGTTAAGAACCGGTTGTTGTCGCCGATAGCTTTTGTAGATCTCGATAGAGTTGGCAAGTAGGGTACGGAACATTGCCATCTTCACCGACGACTGGGATCGAAGAAGGGATCGGAAATCTTCACACGTCAGATTGCGTTTTGCCTTCGTGTTTTTGTATATTACATCCTCCCCATCTTTGGCATCATCTACTATAGTGTTTAAGATAAATATATCTTGTGCATCTAGGGTAGAGATGGCCGCCATGTCTAACTCTTTCATTTTGTTAGGTAGAGGTGGCGGCGGAGGTAGCTCTTGCGGTGTGGGGGAAGAAGGTTGTTCTAGGCTGTCCATGTACTGCTGTAGATCGTAATCTTTATCAGAATCAGAAGGAGTGTCTAAATCTTCATCAGTGTCTAGGCATACTCTTTCTGATTCTTCAAGTTCGGGCGCAGACGGTTCGAGTGCAGAGATTTGCTGGGCTGCTGTGGCTGGTGTAGTGCTGCTGGTTCCCTGAATGCATTTTTTGAACTCAGCAAAAGCCACTTCTTTGGCAGCCTCCCCCAGAGATCCCGTAGAAAAGTTTAGAAATTGATCCCCGAAGTATATGTTGACATTCTCTGTATGAGCAGGGGATTTGTGATCTTTATCACCAGTTTGGTGATCTTGCTGTTGTTTTGGTTCTGCTCCTTGGCTGGGGCTTGCCCCAGCATCATCTGGCTTGTCGGAGTCATCAGCTGAGGAGGAACTATTGTTTGAGTCAGAGGAAGCTTTCTGTTGCAGCTTCAGCTCACGGAGGGTTTCTGGCAGAGGTAGAGTCTGCGTAGAAATCCTATCGACTTGCTTTGCCAACACTTCATGCTGGCGTTGTACTCCATGGATCAACTCGGGCAAGTTGTTGCAGTGGCCGTCGATGTGGTCGACTTGCTTGGCCACTGAATCTTGACGTTGTTGGATTCCTTGGAAGATGCCTGGCATGGTGCGGTTCTGCTCGCCAATCTGGGCAACCTGTTGTGTTAGACCCTGCACACATGAAAAAATAGAATTTAAAATGTTAGATGGGTCGGTGAGGAGGTTTCGGATGGTGTCGAATTGACGTCCGAATTCCGCACCGACGTTAGTATAAGGGACCCCAGTAAATGAAGAGTGAGGCGGCTGGGGTCGGGGTGGAATGGTAGTGTCATGCGGAAAAGACACTGTTGATGGACCCGCGAATTGCGTGGTGATTGTAGATGGGGTCACCAGCGATGTCGGGGTGGTGGTGGGTGGAAAAAGTGGTGGCATTCCCGGAGAGAGAAATGGATCCGGGAATGTTGATGGAAAGTCGGTGGATGTGAAGGAGGAGAATTCGGGCACTGTGGTGGAGAATGGGGTGGCCGAAGTGAAGAAGGGTGGGGGTGGTGGTGGGGTGGTAGAGGAAGGTGGTGTGAAGGATGATTGAAGGGTGGTTTATGGTGGTGGGGTGGTAGATATTGGGGTGGTGGAAGGTGGAGAGGTGGTGGCGAGCTCAACATTTAGACTCATTATAAAAGAGTCTAGTGATGAGGATGTAATATGTTCTTCTGGGAGGGGGGGTTCAGGTTCGGGGTTAGGCTTTGATGTAGGTGTCCCCGACAGCTCATGTGCTTTTACGAGCCTTCTGGAAGGTCGTTTGACTAGAAGTTTTGTTGTGTTAGCTGTCGGGGCAGTTATACTGAGTTCTGCCTACCCTGCCTTTGCTTTCTTTTCTTTGGCCTTGACTGAGGCTATGATTTTGGCGATCTCATCCTCGGTGAAGAGGAGCTTGTCCTTGTCATAGTCAGCAAGCTCTGGAAGTGGGAGCAGGGTTCTAGTAGATTTTGTGGGGCATAACACGTAGTGCAGCCTTCCATCCTTATCTTTTAAGATATGGGAGTTCTTTAGTGTATGTTCGTTGGTAAGGATGTCTCCCTTGATTGGGTTGCATTTGGGTAGAAGTCTATCCATCTTAAGATATTTGATGATAGATGTGATATGACCTCCCATGCAAATTTCTTTTCCGAGGGCAAAGGCTGATAGCTTGAGCAGCATATGTCGTCCAATGTTAATGGGCATTCCTTTTAGGACTGACCAGAGGACAAAAAGGTCGGATATAAGAACATTTCCTCCTTCGGGTCTGGGGAAGAGTGCGCCGATGATGATTTTGTGGAGCGTGCGCACTAGGCCAGAATGAATGTTGGAGGCCTTGCTTGTCCTTGCATCGAAGGTTGGTAACCCCGTTAGTGATTTCCAGAAGGTATGTTTGTTGAACCCGGGGTGTTCTGTGCCAGCTGCCTTAACTTTCTTCAGCTGGTCTTGATTGTCAACAAAGATTTCATTCAGAAGATTTTCGGTGATGACCACCTCATTGTTAAAGATTCTGGTGGTTATTCTGCGGTCACCACCGTCCGTTTCTCTATGCATGATGTCCACCACTTCTTTGTTGAAGTAGGTGAAGAATTCTGTTGTGGGCTCAGTGTAGGAAATTTCAGATACAAAGCAGAGCCGGGAAAGGTTTGAATTGTCAAGAAGAGTGAGGATTCTGTGGTAGATCCCCATCTTCATAAGTATGCTGGGGCATACATACTTGGTTGGTTTAAGGATTTGGCTGATGGAGGTGATGTTATGGAGATGAAGGTTTTCAGGTGGTGGTGCTGTGGTGGTGATGCGAGGAAAAATAGGAACAGTTATTGTGGCAGGGATGGTAGTGGTGGTGGTGGATGGTGGGATGTACCCTGCCAGGATTTGTTCCCATGCAGAGGCGGGGTGAACCTGCTTCCTGGCTCTCTTCTTAGGTGCTGGTTCAGCTGTGGATTCTTGAGCCATTCTCTTCCCCTTAGATTTTGTAGTGGGTGATTCTTTCTCAGGGGAGGGTTGGTATTCTGAGGCCTCGTCGGATGAAATCTCTTCTACTTCCTCTTCAGAAAATTCTTCATCTAAGAAGCGGTTGATTCGCTTTATGTCTTTCATGACTTCAATCAGGTTCACTTGTGTTGGGACCTGTCCAGTCTTTTTGTACTGGTCAACTATGTTTTGGAGATTTGTTCGTTCAGCTAGTAATTTCTCCTTTGTCCAGAAAGAAGCATCTGTTGATCCTTGCTTCACAGGTGAAGTCATTCTGAAATGATTGACAATAAAACAAAAGTTAGAAATCGTAAATTTTGGAATTATAACAAGGTAAAATTATTTTGAGTTTGAGTTTTAGTAGTTTGATTGAGTTCAAACGGTCCTGAGACATTTTGGTCTCAAACGGTCTTGAGACCGTTTGGGCTCACACGGTCTTGAGACCGCGAGGATCCAAACGGTCTTGAGACCGCGAGGATCCAAACGGTCTTGAGACCGCGAGGATCCAAACGGTCTTGAGACTGCGAGGATCCAAACGGTCTTGAGACCGCGAGGATCCAAACGGTCTTGAGACCGCGAGGGAGACGAACCGCGCGGGGCCTCACGGTCTGGTGACCGTGAGGGAGAAGAACCGCGCGGGGCCGCGAGGGAGACGAACCGCGGGTCGTTCGTCGGTAGAGAACCAAGAAAACGACGACGGTGACAAGGGCGGAGAGGAGTTCGAACGCGAGCTATTGTTTAATGAATCGCCGGGTTGTCAACCTGTCGGTGCGGTCAGCGAATCGGCGAAGAGCCTAGGTGCGGTGGGCGTTACAGCAGGGGCACACAAGTGACGACGAGCCGGAGACAACAGCGGCGAAGCCGAGTCGTCGGTGAAGAACTTGAAACGGAAGCGGCGTCAGAGAGCGTGGAGATGGAGCTCGGAGATTAATGAAACAGCGAAGCTTGGAAGTTCGGGGTTCAAGAAGAGAGAAACGTTGGTGGGGAGGGTATATTTATAGGTTTTAGGTGGGGTCGGCCTTCCAAACGGTCTTGAGACCGCGAGGACCCAAACGGACCGTTTGGGCCCGAACGGTCCTGAGACCGTTTGACCTCAAGATCATGTGGATTTTTTTTTTAGATTTAAAGAAAAAAAGAAAAACAAAGAAAAACAAAATAAAAGGCTAGAAAAATTAGGGAAGGTGATACTCAGGCCTTGGGTTGCCTCCCAAGAAGCGCTTTGGTTTAACGTCGCTGGCTCGACAAGATTTTGCTCCGGCTATGCTGACTTTATAGGGTCATGTATCTCTATGGTTTGTCTTGATAACTTGTCTGCCGGAGTGTGGTACTTTTTTAATCTGTGACCATTTACGGTCCTCTCTCCTCCGTTATCATCGATAATAATGACAGCTCCTGTCGGGTATATATGTTTGATTGTAAAAGGCCCCGACCATTTAGTACACAATTTTCCAGGAAACATTTTTAATCTGGAGTTGAATAAGGACTTTGTCTCCGACGGTTATATCCTTTCTTTTTATGTGGCCATCGTGCCACATCTTAGTTTGTTCTTTGTAAATTCTTGCATTGTGGTAGGCTGTCATTCGTAATTCTTCTAGTTCTTGGAGTTGCAGTTGTCTAAATTCACCAGCGCCTTTGAGATCGAAGTTTAGTTGCTTAATGGCCCACCAAGCCTTATGCTCTAATTCAACTGGCAAATGGCAGGACTTCCCATACACTAATTGAAACAGTGTTGTTCCGATTGGTGTTTTGAAAGCTGTACGGTAAGCCCATAGAGCGTCAGATAGTTTCGTGGACCAATCGGTGCGGTACTGATTGACAGTCTTTTCTAGGATAGCTTTAATTGGCCTTTTGGAGACTTCAACCTGTCCACATGTCTGTGGATGATACGGCGTAGAAACTTTGTGGTTGACTCCGTATTTTCTTAATAAGGCTTCAAAGCTCCGTTCCAAGAAATGTGATCCGCCGTCAGATATTATCGTTCTTGGGACGCCAAATCTGGGGAATATTATCTCTTTAAACATCTTGATTACCGGTTTTGAATCACAAGAGATGGTCGGTAGAGCTTCTACCCATTTTGACACATAATCCACAGCAACTAAGATGTACATGTATCCGTAGGATGAGGGGAAAGGGCCCATGTAATCAATTCCCCATACATCGAAGAGTTCGATTTCTTGCCATATGTTCAATGGCATTTCATTTCTTCTGGTAATTCCCCCAGATAGTTGGCACTTGTCGCATGATCACACGTATTCATGTGCGTCTTTTGCGATGGTAGGCCAATAAAAGCCAGATTGCAGGACTTTAAGAGCTGTCTTTTTAGAACTCATGTGGCCCCCAGCGGGGCCTGAGTGACAGTGTTCAATAACCGAATTGATTTCCGTCTCTGGAATGCATCTACGAAAGAGTCCATCTGCGCATAAGCGAAAAAGATAGGGCTCGTCCCAGAAATATTGCTTAGCGTCGTGAATGAACTTCTTTTTGTCGTGATAGGATGCGGATGGGTGAATGATTCATGTTGCCAAATAATTAACAATGTCGGCATACCAGGGGAATCCATTAGCGACTTTCATTAGTTGGTCGTCCGGGAGGGAGTCTCGGATAGGTACTTTGTCTTCATCCTCGACTCTAATACGGCTGAGATGGTCAGCGACGACGTTTTCCACCCCGCTTTTGTCTTTGATTTCCAAATCGAATTCTTGAAGCATTAATACCCAACGGATAAGTCTAGGTTTTGCATCTTGCTTCTGAATTAGATACCCTATAGCGAAGTGGTCAGTGTAGACGATGACTTTAGCTCCAATCAGGTATGAGCGGAATTTCTCGAACGCGTAGATGACAGCTAAGAATTCCTTTTCTGTAGTGGTGTAATTTTTCTGTGCTTCATCCAGCGTTTTAGATGCGTAGTATATAACATAGGGTTTCTTGTCGATTCTTTGCCCTAATACGGCCCCTATGGCATAATCGCTCGCGTCGCACATGATTTTGAATGGTTGTGACCAATCTGGAGCTCTTAGAATGGGTGGGGAAATCAAGGCATTTTTCAGAGTTGTGAAGCTTTGCAAACATTCTTGGTTAAAGTTAAATTCCGTGTCCTTGGTCAGCAGTTGTGTCATGGGTTTTGCTATTTTTGTGAAGTCTTTGATAAATCTTCTGTAAAACCCAGCATGACCTAAGAAAGAACGTACCCCTTTTACATCTTTTGGTGGCATCAATTTCGAGATGACGTCAATTTTTGCTTGATCCACCTCGATCCCTCTGTCACTCACTCTGTGTTCGAGGACAACACCTTCCGTTACCATAAAATGGCATTTTTCCCAATTTAAGATGAGGTTTGTGTCCTCGCATCTTTGTAAAACTTGAACCAGGTTGAGCAGACAGTTGTCGAAAGAGTTTCCATAAACTGAGAAATCATCCATGAATATCTCCATTATAGATTTTGTTAATCCTGCAAAGATAGCAGACATGCATCTCTGAAAAGTGGCTGGCGCGTTACAAAGCCCGAATGGCATTCTTCTGAAAGCATATGTCCCAAAAGGACAGGTGAAAGTAGTTTTCTCTTGATCTTCCGGGTGTATAGGGATTTGGCAAAACCCGGAATAACCATCGAGGTAACAGAAGAATTTTTGATGAGCTAAGCGCTCGAGGACCTCATCTAGGAAGGGCAAGGGGAAATGATCTTTCCTTGTTGCTTTATTAAGTTTTCTGTAATCTATGCACATTCTCCACCCAGTTACTGTTCTAGTAGGTACCAGTTCATTCTTATCATTAAGAACAACAGTAGTCCCCCCTTTTTTAGGGACCACCTGCACGGGGCTTACCCATTGAGAATCCGAGATTGGGTAGACGATACCTGCCTTCAGGAGTTTGAGAACCTCAATGCGAACTACCTCCTTGAGATTAGGGTTCAACTTCCTTTGATGTTCCCTCGATGGTTTGAATTCTTCCACCATAGGCAATCTGTGCATGCATAAAGCTGGGTTTACACCAGTTAAGTCAGTCATTTTATAACCGATAGCTTTCTTGTGTCTCTTTAACTCATCAAGAAGTATGTTTTCTTGGTCTTCTTCCATAGTAGAGCTGATAATCACTGGACAAAGTTTCTCACTGTCAAGGAAGACATGTTTGAGTCCTTCGGGTAAGGCCTTCAATTCAGGGGCCTTAGGTGGCTCGGTCGCTTCTATAACGGTGACAACCTTGAGTTCTTCAAAGGTGGCTGTTGGGGCTTCTTCAGCTTTTTCTAAATATTGAAGGCATTGTTGCACTAGTTCGTTTGCCGAAAATTCAACTTCTGGGTTTGTCAAGGCACTTTCCAGCTCATCGGAGGGTTCAAAAATTTCTAACTGGGACATTTGATATATAGCATCCAGGAGAAAAACTTCCTCTTGAATGCTTGGACCTTTCATGCTGTTAAGAACTCTAAATTGGAAAGCTTCCTTCCCAAGTCTCAAGATTATAGTTCCTGCTTCAACATCGATAAGTGCTCGGGCAGTAGCTAGGAAAGGTCTGCCAAAGATTATCGGGTATCTCAGGTCTTCTTGGATGTCCATAATAACGAAATCGCATGGGACATAAGAATTCTTTCCTATTCTGACAGGAACATCCTCGAAAATTCCAAGAGGGGCAGTTATGGTAGAGTCGGCTAACTGAATTGTCATTGTCGTAGGTAACAAATCAGTGAAGCCTAATCTTTTACACATCGAATAGGGCATAATAGATATACTTGTTCCTAAGTCTGCCAATCCTTTCTTGCTGGAACCATTTCCAATAGAACACTGGATACCGAAGGAACCCAGATCCTTCTTTTTCTTTGGCATCTTGTTTAGCAGAATGTCTGAAGTGGTCTGAGCAAGTTTCACTGTTTCATGCTCTTCTGTCATATACTTTCTTGACAAGAGGGTTTTCAGGTATTTGGCCCAAGCGGGCACCTCGGAAAGAGCATCGAGGAAAGGAATATCAATGTATAATTTTTTCATAGCTTCTTTAAATTTTTGGAACCTAGTATCCATTTTGATCCCTTTCATCCTGTCTGGATAAGGAATTCTGGGTGGGACCTCTGGCATTGGTTCCTTTTCCTTTTCTTTCTCAGTAGAATTTTCTGTTTCTATGCTTGAATTTCCTGTTGGAGAAAGAATGGCTACATCATTATCATCATGTATGATTCTGGTGACATCAGGCAGGACACGACCAGACCATGTGGTGACGGCATTCAGTTGTTCTGGTCTGTTTTGGTTATGTCTCGGGTTTGCCTCTAGTTGCCCAGCAAAAGTGCCGGTTGGTGGCTTCAATTGAGCGGCAATCTGTGCCAGTTGGTATTCTACGGCCTTTTGTTGAGCTTGCTGGTTTGCAAGCATAGTCTGTTGAGATTGAAGCATTTGTCTAATCAAGGATATTTCATCAGATGATTGGGGAGGAGCACCCCTCTGTTGATACTGAGTGACTTGCTGTCCTTGTGGTTGTTGTAGAGGTGCAGTTAATTGTGGTTGTTCGGGCTGCTGCAACTGAGGTTGTTGTAGCTGCGGGTGCAGACCTAGATGGCCATATTGGTAAGAAGGGTTTCCGGGATAGTTAGATCTTTGGAAACCCTGTCTATAATTCCCTTGACTGAAGTTATTCTGAAATCCTGGTGGTTGTCTATTGAAAGATCCACCTTGAGTCTGTTGTTGTGGGTTGGCGGTCCCTGTAGGTTTCCCGTATTGGAAACCAAGATGGTTCCTTGGTTTATCTGGATTGTAGTACACCTGGCCAGGTATTGAATGGATGGAGTTGACTTGCTCTGGCATTTGGTCCTCGGGATGCTCAATAATGGGTTCATATTGCGGCATAGGTGGTTGTAAATCCATCATGACATTGTACAACAAACCACATGATAATGTGGGATGATCAGATGCATGACAGGCTTCACAAGTTCCAGTAGCTGCTTTTACTTGTTGAACCTGAGAGCTTTTCTTCTTGTCATATTCCCTGAAAGAAGTTTCGAGGGCTTGTTGCTTGCTAGCAATAGTCTTCAGGGCCTCTGTAATGGCCTTGAGTTCCATTGATTCTTCAGCTTTGTATACCTTAAGAACTCCCTTGGGTTGGTTAGATGACCTTCCCCAATTGGATTGGTTCTCGGCCCCTAGTGTAACTATATTCCAAGCATCTTCATAGTTCTTTCTCATAAAATTTCCTCCAGATGAGGAATCGAGAAATTGCTTGATATCATCACTTACTCCTCTGTAGAATGTTTCTATTAGTTGATTTTGAGATATGCCATGGTGAGGACACTTTCTCAGGAGTTCTTTGAATCTTTCCCAAGCTTCAGCAAGTGTTTCTCTAGGTAGTTGGGAAAAGTGATTAATCTGTCCCCTAATCTCATAGGTTAGCGAAGGTGGAAAGAATTTCTCAAGAAACTTTTCTTCTAAAGGAGTCCAAGTAGTGATGATGGGGTTTCTATCCACAGCGTTGTACCAGCTTAGTGCTCTTCCAGATAAGGTGAAGTGGAAAAGGTGTAACATTATTGCTTCCAAGGCTATTCCTGCTTGGGGTACAAGTCGGCAGAGTGACTTGAATCTCTTAAGGTGATCCATGCAATCGTCTCCGGGTGCTCCAGAGAAAGAGATGTCTTGCATGATTTGGATCCATTGCGTCTGGATTTCAAAGTGTGGTATGTTAATAATCGGTGGTCGGACTGGATGATCATCTTCATAATTCTTTGGGACTGCGTAGTCCCGAAGTTGCTTGTTTCTTAACGCAAGTTGAGCAGCAGCATGCTCTGCTTGGATGTGGGCTTGTTCCTCAGCTCGAATCTCAGCTTGCACCTGAGCACGAGTGTCTGCAATAAGTTGTGCTCGTTGTGCTGCTATGGCGGCGTTAACTCTTTCTGCAACAAGGCGTTTCTCTTCAGCCATCTGTCTGGCTCTTTGGCGGTTAAGTCTAATCCTTCGGTGGAAACTTCTTTCTACCTCAGAGTCGTACTCTGGTGCAGGGGAGAATCCGATGCTATGCGGGGGTTGCATACACGTTTTCTACCTGAGTAGAAAGAAAATCACATGTTAGGATAATGGAAGGAAATGAAGAAGTCAAGTAGATTTGAAGTAGTTATCAAGAAAAAGTGTAAAATCCTAATCAACCAAGAAGTTGTTAAGTAAAAACTAAAACATTCCGTAGTCCCCGGCAATGGCGCCAATTTTTGATGGAGTTTTGCAACGCCACTAAAAATCCTAGAGATGATGAATCCCTAAGTTTAGCCTTGCTAGTACTATGGTAAGAACTCCACCCACGTGTGCTAAGACATGCGGAAGTCTTATCGTAGTATATTTAAGGGTCGAATCCTCGGGACAACGGTCTTGATGAAATCAAGATGGAAAATGTTTTTAGTTGAACTTAACTACTTAACAGTTGATATTTAGATCGAAAGTTTGATTTGGTTTTAAACTAAGTGCAAGGAAAGTAAAGCAAGAAAGTAGAGATTAAGGTTGTAAACAATGATTAAAAGCCACTAGGATGTTATCGGGTTTCACACCACTACACATGGATCAAGACATGCAACATAATAAAACAACCTGCAAAGAGAGTCAAATCAGTTAGTATCTTGTAGTCCTAGCTTCCTTTCGGATAACTAGCTATGAGAAGTGTGGAGTATTGCAACGCCAGCCATACCATAATGAATGGTCACATTCTTTGCATTACTCCTTCATGAAATGTGTTCCTCGACCTTACCTGTTACGACCCCATCTGAGCTTAATTGGTAAACTAGGGTTTACCTAGACAATTGCAAAGATTAATGGGAATAATCATTCTTGAAATCTAATTAATGATGATAATACAATTAGGATGTTTTAATTATGATAAGAAGTCTAAATTTTCTTTTGTCTTGAGAATTAGGGTTTGAGAAACATAAACCCTAATCGGCCCAAATTAGGGTTTTAATGACGCATGAATACAGAATTTGATAAGTAGAATGTCTCACTAAATGATTTTTAGTATTTTATGTGTAACTCTGATTTACTTCAAATTTGGATATGATTTGTATATATAAAATTTGAACAACATTGGAAAATATCAGAATTTTTGAAGAATGCTCTGACCTGTTTATCGGCCGAGTTACAAACTCGACCGATCACATTTCCAGAATTTTACAGCAGTGTGGTAATTGAATTTTATCTTTTTATTGGTATATCCAATTGATCTCAAATTTTAACTGTGCTTGAAAAAAACAGTTTTAGACACTCTGTTAAATTGGCATAATTTTTGGATGACTTTTGAATCCCTACAGTAAGAGTGTCGGTCGAGTTTGTGCAGGACAAACTCGGCCGAATATTTTGCAGACTGCAATATAGCAGTGCACTGTTCTATTTTTAATTATTTATTGGTAACTCCAAATGATCTCAAATTTCAACTGAAGCTTTATGGACCAATTATTAACAACGTGCTAAATTCCCATAATTTTTGGAGAATGTTTGATCTCTGAAATAAACGAATTACAGTAACTTTTGTATAACTGAATATTCAGCCTATATAATTAAAGTTAAGTGTTGGGTCAATATGCAATTGACCCAAGCAGCTCAATTGACTTATATGAGCAACCACACACACACACACAGCTCTCATTCTTCGTCATTCACTCTAGAGAAACGAAAATCTAGAGAGAGAGGGAGAGTTAGGGTTTGAGTGAAGAAAGTGGGGGAATTGCTGAATTAGGGTTCTGCGGTCCCAAGAGTGGTGAAATCAAGTAAGTTCGGATCCTTTGCATAGACTTTTATGGTGAATCTTCTCTCTCATGTCAAGATTCCGTCCTTGCTCTGATTTGATCCAAGATGATGTCGAAATTCCCTCTTTTCTCACCCTTTCTTCATAATCCCTCTTTTTCAAGGTTCCCAAGTTGAATGGAAGAAGAGTTGGGAGATTTGCTAGGGATTTGATAGGAATTCGAGATTCCCTGAGTTGAGCTGCAGTTGTGAGGTGTTTTCACACCTTAGGGTGAGTGGGTTCTTCCTCTAAACAGTGTAATGCACGAATTTGATTATAGCATCCAAATCCCTAATTGCTTAGTATGTGATTTTAAAACCTGAAATGTCCGTTGATTTAAGATTGTTGCAAATTGATATGATATGGATTAATTCTCTATTTGACTGACTCCTAAATGGTAGATTCATATCAGAAACGTATACAACACTTCCTAGTGAAAATGCTTTTTAGATTTATATCAAATGAGGTAATTAGGGTTTAACCTAATTGAGACGTCACTAGTGTTTCAACCTTATTGAAAATGACTAGTAATCCTATAAGTGGTTAGGATGTATCTCATGGGTTATCTTGATTGAATTTTATTCTTGATACATGATATCTCAGTAAATGATATAGAAAATCTAAATTTAGTTAAGTTTCCATGATTTCATATCTATATTGATTATATATGATTTGTTGGAAACAGTCTTTATTTAGTGAATGCTTATATCTTATGAGATCATGATAAGAGCCATGTGATAAATGATTAAGGCAAATGAAACCCTAAGAATAAGGTGTTCAATGAATCATGCTATGGTAATATGAAAGATCTCAATATGAGATATGGTAATGCTTAATTGTTGAATTGTATGTTTCTAGTGCATTTAACTTTATATGCTTGTTCTCTCTGAAATGATATTTACATACTGCAGGGCTTCTTATATTTCAATACATATCTCGCAAATTGCAGGTGATGAGATATGACATACCCTAGAAAGGGATGTTACTGAGACATGGTATATGTTGAATACATGATCTATGATATTTATATGTTAATCAGTTAATAGACCTAGATGCCCTAACACCGTAGAACCCCTAAGAGGTATCTGCAACTTAGGGGTGAAACTCGTGTTGCAACATCATCCGTGCTTGTGTCACGGACAAACGAGGAAAGAGAGAGGCAGTGTCTAACAGCAATCGTGCTTGTGTCACGATGGCACTGTGATAACAAAAGAAAACACGGTTATCTAACACCATTCGTGCTTGTGTCGCGAAGGTAACCCTGTGACTCTCCGCCGGTGTACTCAGGTTTAAGGAGGAGTCGAGAGCACATGTGGTTGTGCAGCACACGTGGATGTGCGATGAGGCCGTAGAGCCTGTGTCCTGTGCAGACCAGGACGAGTAGTCAGACTTAGCACTTCCCGGGTGTGTCGCTAAGTCTTGTACGGTGGGACCGTAGCATGAACTTGCTGCGGATCTTCATATGCAGAGTACACTGCATATGTTTAGGGCATAATCTAAAATATGATCATATAGGTTCACAGAGTTCTTTATAAATGAAAGAGTTAAGGAAGACTAGAAGCATAGTCTTCTTGTAGTTATTCTTTGGATGCAATATTTACATTCTTTATGATTTCAATTATATTGTTTTAGAACTGCTCAGTGTAGTATTAACTGTTGTTAAATTTCATATCGTTTATTCAAATTATACCTGTAATCACATTAGTGCATTAGTCTGTTTCCATGAAGTACTCATTCACTGAGCGAGTAGGCTCACCCCTCTACTCAAACATTTTAGGGTTAACCGCATGGACTTGAAGATGGTCAGAGCATCAGTGTAGACCTGCCACAGGAGTCAAGTACGAGATTAGTTGAGTCCGTCGGTCCTTGCCACTCTAGGTCCTCAGTAAGAGTTTAAGAGAGAGAGTTGTAATTACGATGTGTAATGTTGTTCCTCTTTGATATGTATGCTAATTATCAAGTTTAATGTGCATAATGTGTGAAAGACATCGGGAATGGTTATACATGTATCTTTACTATTGAAGTCTGATTAGTAAAAGAAATGTTCAGATTCCTTGTTAAGATGATATGTGGTTCAATGCGGGGAAACAAGAGTTTTAAAGAAAAGAAAAGAAATGAAAAAGTTAAGGGTGTTCTTTGTGTTACATATAAATCCTATCTTATGCCCTAATCTCATGATTTGAGGAAATTGTGAGATCGGGGTGTAACAGCTTGGTATCAGAGCTTAGGGTGAGTTGTCAAGGACCATTAAGTTAGTAAGTTAGAGTCCTATGTGTGGCAAATAGGAGATGTTTGATGTTAGCTTTGGGGATTTGAGTATTTGGATATCCTGGCCCGATATCTGAGTACTTGGATCAACAAGTACAAGCTACTCTGTCTATTCTCTCACGTATACCCTGGCCAGGTATACAGTGGAAGAATGGGCTAGAGATGAACCCTAGAAATGTTAGGGTTAGAAAACGGGAAAAGAAACAAGAATTAAGAGCATAAATGTAAAAGGAGATAGAACTTACATTTCATAATGTTGTTTTGTTGGAAATGTATAGAAATTCTCTTATATGTTTGAATTGAAATATTCAATACTTTGAAATATGGGTCTTTAATATCTGTTGTACACTATGCAATTGTAGCAATTATTGATTTTATTGTTTGTAACAAGTAGACTAGAATTGACCTTTGAATGGGCTTTTGTTTCTATAGTTTTTCCCGCTGATTCGATTGAAATTGACATCTGCAGGTCTGTTTAGGTTTTCAGTCTGTACGCGATTCGGCCGAGTTGTATGTGATTCGGCCGAGTTTCCTTAATAGGCAATCGAACAGCAAACTGATCGGCCGAGTTGTATGTAATTCGGCCGAGTTTCCTTTTTCAGAAAATCAAACGGCAAGTTGATCGGCCGAGTTTCAAGCGGATCGGCCGAGTTGTGAAGCAATCGGCCGAGTTTCTGACCAATCGGCCGAGTTTCTGAGCTGTGAGTGGCAGTTCAGGAAGAATGTAATCCTTTGTAGTTCTTGGCTTCAGGATTTCAGGTTTGGCCTGGTCCGGTTGGCAGGATGCGTTATTAGGATCTAATGAATCCTATTAATAGCATAATAAGAATAGAATTTGAATAATTAGACCCACATTAGAGTAAGAATGTACATACAGTAAGATGTTGAAACATATGGGCAAGATCAGAACAACTAAGAATTAGTTGAAACTGATATCTGAAGTTTAACTTTGGGATCTCAAATGTGAAACCCTTAATTGGGAATAATAGAACATGATGTGAAGCTCATAATCAGTTTATTGGTTAATTTTGCATGAACTATACATATGAAATATGGAAAAGATATGTGAAATGTATGTATGGTTCTAGATAGCAAGAATCAATCATGATGAATGAATCATAGAATAGAGTATAATGCTTTTATGAACCCTAAAGCAAAGGCTAAGTAGAGAATAGGGTTGAGCATTCAATAGGTCCATAGAAGTAAAGAGTCTTCAAAAGAGTAAAAGTGAAGAGGATCGTATGAACATGTAATTCATAAGACTAGGACAACAAACTAGTTTCTAAGCAAGGAACATAGGTATAGTTTAACGAATGAATAAGTCATACAAAGGTAGACTGTATTCAGGAGAGAAAAACTTGATTGAAATAGAAACTATGTTTGACCCATGCATGATCCACTTGATTTAAAAATGAAGAATATGTAATGTATTCAACATGAGTAAAAACTAATAGAAGGACTATTAATTTAGAATGTTAACTTCACAATAGTGTAAAGATAAAGGTGGAAATATCTGCAACATGGTATACATGACCATACATATGAATAAGCAACATGGTCATAAGAGAAAAATTTAGAATTAAAGATGACAGGTTAAAGAGTAGTATATAGTAAGAGGACTATGAAACGTAAGAAAGGGTTTGAATTATGATGGAGAAGTTATAAAATAAAGAGGTTGTGAGATTCAAGCAAGTGCTAATTAATCAAATATCTCTGTTGATAACTAAGTAAATTTACATACGAGAATGTATTAAGGGAATGTTTGAATACAAGTATTCCAAGTCTTAAAATCATCTTCTCTTTCATATATTCCTTAATGGGAGCAAGATGGGAATGAAATGATAAGAGAAAATGAATCATATATGGTGCATAACTACCTTGGTGGGGTCATCTAGTGAATGTAATAGTAACATACAATATGATGAAGTGCGATAGGAAATAAATTCTTGTGTGATAGCAAGAATGATGAATAATCTATTCCTATCTTAAATGCTTCAATGTTAATGATGTTTATTGTATATAATCATATGAAAAGGATAGGTAGCAAAAATTAAAGAAGTAATGAATGAGCAGAGAGATATGGGAAAACACTAGCTTTGTGTAATATGTAAATTTGTTTTTACATGTATGATTTGTTGAAGGCATATTAAGGTATGAAAGTTGGTTCTACATATGATTTCAGTGTATTTGTGCAAGCTATATGTTAAATTAAAGGCGTATGATAGTCGTAGTAATTCATACCTAATATGCATCTTACTATTGTGTATTTGTGACATGGTGATACGGTTTGGATGATGTCAGAACACATGGAGGGATATCATGAACAAGGTAGTCAAACTTATTCACTCATATTAATAGAAAGGGATGATAATCAGATTTTCTAGACAAGTAACCCTAATGAGGTGTAGCTTGTTATACCTAGCTCTAATATAACTGAGTGATGGTAATTGAGTATGATTAATGCTTGAATGAATGATACAATTGTGGATTACCTTATTACTATTGTTGAAACCCTAAAATGATATAATGCGATGGTTACACTTTGAATTGTGTGTGGGCCCATAACCCACAGGTCCCAGGATTGAAACAGGATAGCATGGAATGAGGTGGTAATGCTTCACCTCATGCATCCATGACCCAATGGGGATGCCAAGGGCAGTATTGTGCAATTGAGTGTTGAATCCAGTCTTTTAATTCAAGACTGTTTTGCTATCTGAGCAACATGTTATTAAAGTTTAAAACAGCATGGTGAACTTGCTTTTATCACTTAAAGGTGATACAGAACAATAGAACTCTCTGAGCAGCATAAGTTGAGATAGTTGTATCAGAGTATCAGAGTTGCGCAGTGAAAGCGTGGTGGTTTATCTTTGCATTTTATGTTGGACTGTGGCATAAAGAATTTGCTTGATATCATTGAGAACTATTTGAAATATGTTGTGATTTAGTAAAGAATTAAAAGATCTAATGTTGAAAACTACATTCAAGTATGAAATACAAGAATATAATGACATGGAAGGCTTTAGAAGCTTAGAATAACCTTGAATGTATCTTTCTTGCGGGCTTATGTTTCGAGGACGAAACATTCTAAGGGGAGAAGAGTTGTTACGACCCCATCTGAGCTTAATTGGTAAACTAGGGTTTACCTAGACAATTGCAAAGATTAATGGGAATAATCATTCTTGAAATCTAATTAATGATGATAACACAATTAGGATGTTTTAATTATGATAAGAAGTCTAAATGTTCTTTTGTCTTGAGAATTAGGGTTTGAGAAACATAAACCCTAATCGGCCCAAATTAGGGTTTTAATGACGCATGAATACATAATTTGATAAGTAGAATGTCTCACTAAATGATTTTTAGTATTTTATTTGTAACTCTTCTTTACTTCAAATTTGGATATGATTTGGATATATAAAATGTGAACAACATTGGAAAATATCAGAATTTTTGAAGAATGCTCTGACCTGTTTATCGGCCGAGTTACAAACTCGACTGATCACATTTCCAGAATTTTACAGCAGTGTGGTAATTGAATTTTATCTCTTTATTGGTATATCCAATTGATCTCAAATTTTAACTTTGCTTGAAAAACACAGTTTTAGACACTCTGTTAAATTGGCATAATTTTTTGATGACTTTTGAATCCCTACAGTAAGAGTGTCGGTCGAGTTTGTGCAGGACAAACTCGGCCGAATATTTTACAGACTGCAATATAGCAGTGCACTGTTCTATTTTTAATTATTTATTGGTAACTCCAAATGATCTCAAATTTCAACTGAAGCTTTATATACCAATTATTAACAACGTTCTACATTCCCATAATTGTTGGAGAATGTTTGATCTCTGAAATAAACGAATTACAGTAACTTTTGTATAACTGAATATTCAGCCTATATAATTAAAGTTAAGTGTTGGGTCAATATGCAATTGACCCAAGCAGCTCAATTGACTTATATGAGCAACCACACACACACACAGCTCTCATTCTTCATCATTCACTCCAGAGAAATGAAAATCTAGAGAGAGAGGGAGAGTTAGGGTTTGAGTGAAGAAAGTGGGGGAATTGCTGAATTAGGGTTATGCGGTCCCAAGAGTGGTGAAATCAAGTAAGTTCGGATCATTTGCATAGACTTTTATGGTGAATCTTCTCTCTCATGTCAAGATTCCGTCCTTGCTCTGATTTGATCCAAGATTATGTCGAAATTCCCTCTTTTCTCACCCTTTCTTCATAATCCCTCTTTTTCAAGGTTCCCGAGTTGAATGGAAGAAGAGTTGGGAGATTTGCTAGGGATTTGATAGGAATTCGAGATTCCCTGAGTTGAGCTGCATTTGTGAGGTGTTTTCACACCTTAGGGTGAGTGGGTTCTTCCTCTAAACAGTGTAATGCACGAATTTGATTATAGCATCCAAATCCCTAATTGCTTAGTATGTGATTTTAAAACCTGAAATGTCCGTTGATTTAAGATTGTTGCAAATTGATATGATATGGATTAATTCTCTGTTTGAATGACTCCTAAATGGTAGATTCATATCAGAAACGTATACAACACTTCCTAGTGAGAATGCTTTTTAGATTTATATCAAATGAGGTAATTAGGGTTTAACCTAATTGAGACGTCACTAGTGTTTCAACCTTATTGAAAATGACTAGTAATCCTATAAGTGGTTAGGATGTATCTCATGGGTTATCTTGATTGAATTTTATTCTTGATACATGATATCTCAGTAAATGATATAGAAAATCTAAATTTAGTTAAGTTTCCATGATTTCATATCTATATTGATTATATATGATTTGTTGGAAACAGTCTTTATTTAGTGAATGCTTATATCTTATGAGATCATGATAAGAGCCATGTGATAAATGATTAAGGCAAATGAAACCCTAAGAATAGGGTGTTCAACAAATCATGCTATGGTAATATGAAAGATCTCAATATGAGATATGGTAATGCTTAATTGTTGAATTGTATGTTTCTAGTGCATTTAACTTTATATGCTTGTTCTCTCTGAAATGATATTTACATACTGCAGGGCTTCTTATATTTCAATACATATCTCGCAAATTGGAGGTGATGAGATATGGCATGCCCTAGAAAGGGATGTTACTGAGACATGGTATATGTTGAATACATGAGCTATGATATTTATATGTTAATCAGTTAATAGACCTAGATGCCCTAACACCGTAGAACCCCTAAGAGGTATCTGCAACTTAGGGGTGAAACTCGTGTTGCAACATCATCCGTGCTTGTGTCACGGACAAATGAGGAAAGAGAGAGGCAGTGTCTAACAACAATCGTGCTTGTGTCACGATGGCACTGCGATAACAAAAGAAAACACGGTTATCTAACACCATTCGTGCTTGTGTCACGAAGGTAACCCTGTGACTCTCCGCCGGTGTACTCAGGTTTAAGGAGGAGTCGAGAGCACACGTGGTTGTGCAGCACACGTGGATGTGCGATGAGGCCGTAGAGCCTGTGTCCTGTGCAGACCAGGACGAGTAGTCAGACTTAGCACTTCCCGGGTGTGTCGCTAAGTCTTGTACGGTGGGACCGTAGCATGAACTTGCTGCGGATCTTTATATGCAGAGTACACTGCATATGTTTAGGGCATAATCTAAAATATGATCATATAGGTTCACAGAGTTCTTTATAAATGAAAGAGTTAAGGAAGACTAGAAGCATAGTCTTCTTGTAGTTATTCTTTGGATGCAATATTTACATTCTTTGTTATTTCAATTATATTGTTTTAGAACTGCTCAGTGTAGTATTAACTGTTGTTAAATTTCATATCTTTTATTCAAATTATATCTGTAATCACATTAGTTCATTAGTCTGTTTCCATGAAGTACCCATTCACTGAGCGAGTAGGCTCACCCCTCTACTCAAACATTTTAGGGTTAACCGCATGGACTTGAAGATGGTCAGAGCATCAGTGTAGACCTGCCACAGGAGTCAAGTACGAGATTAGTTGAGTCCGTCGGTCCTTGCCACTCTAGGTCCTCAGTAAGAGTTTAAGAGAGAGAGTTGTAATTACGATGTGTAATGTTGTTCCTCTTTGATATGTATGCTAATTAGCAAGTTTAATGTGCATAATGTGTGAAAGACATCGGGAATGCTTATACATGTATCTTTACTATTGAAGTCTAATTAGTAAAAGAAATGTTCAGATTCCTTGTTAAGATGATATGTGGTTCAATGCGGGGAAACAAGAGTTTTAAAGAAAAGAAAAGAAATGAAAAAGTTAAGGGTGTTCTTTGTATTACATATAAATCCTATCTTATGCCCTAATCTCATGATTTGAGGAAATTGTAAGATCGGGGTGTAACATTACCAAGATTGCACTTCCATACGTCAACTGATTCCATTTCATAGTATGAAAGTGCAATGATGGGGGTGAGTTTACTCCACTCATGAAAGCACTCCTAGATACCGAAACAGACATATGGTGACTACATACATCTAAGACCAACATTCAATCGATATTCAGATCTAAGGGTATAAACATAGACAATTCATACCAAAAGATAATAAGTAACACAAGTTGATGATCAGGCAACTAGCATTCATTAAAGAATTGATGTTGAACTGAAAAGAAGAGTATCTCTATTACAAATTATTGAATTACATTGCATGAAATGAAAACATGGGTAGTGGGGATACTCCCCGCACCCTAGTGAATGAAACTACTCGCTCATGTCAAGGACAAAGAAGGAGGCGAGAAGAGAGAGAAAGAACGTCATCTCCACCGAGGAGGGAAAGCTGAACCCTTGGTGAAGAGAGCAACGATCTTCGCACTTCGTGATTGACTTGATGAAGGATCTTCTCTTCCCACCTTCTTTGCTGTTGAAAGGAGAGAGAAGATAGCTTGGTGATGGAATGCGGATCTCAAACTGGCAGCCTTGGGGCAGTGGATGGAAGACAAAAGTGCTCTGGAGCTAGAGAGGCAGCCTCTGGACGTCTGAGAATCGATGCCTTTGAAGTGACCCTTGAGGTCCTATTTATAGGCTCAAGTTGAGCCCAAACGGTCTAGAGACCGTTTGGCCTCTCGCGGTCTTGGGACCGTGAGACCTTCTCGCGGTCTTGGGACCGTGAGACCTTCTCGCGGTCTTGGGACCGCGAGGCCGTATCGCGGTCTTGGGACCGCGAGGCCTTCTCGCGGTCTTGGGACCGCGAGGCCTTCTCGTGGTCTTGGGATCGTGAGGCCTTCTCGCGGTCTTGGGACCGTGAAGCCTTCTCGCGGTCTTGGGACCGTGAGGTCTTCTCGCAATCTTGGGACCGTGAGGCCTTCTCACGGTCTTGGGACCGTGAGGTCTCCTCGCGGTCTTGGGACCGTGAGGCCTTCTCGCGGTCTTGGGACCGTGGGGTCTCCTCGCGGTCTTGGGACCGTGGGGTCTTCTCGCGGTCTTGGGACCGTGAGGTCTTCTTGCGGTCTTGGGACCGTGAGGGGTCTTTGTAATTTTTTTGTGTTTTCTGAAATGAAAAAATAAGAAAAGTTAGTTTATTGGTGTATCTGTAATAAAGTAAAAAAGTTTAATGATTCTATCTAGTTTATCTAAGAAAGAGTATGGAAAATTAAAGATAACTAATAAAATAACGTCACAGAATGGGAGGTTATCAGTTATTCAGGATGATAAGTCGTGTTGCCTCACAGACACGTTGTGTCCAACTATTTTTATACATTTTGAGAGTAACCATCCGTCATTTTAGAAAATGGAAGGAAACCTATGGGACGGTTATTACTCATCATTTGAAAGAATTTTTTATCATAGAGTAGAGCAGAGGAGAAGGATGGTGGTTTTGAAGAAGATGTGGCGGTTACTCGAGAGAGAACCTCTTCTCTACTATATATTTCTTTACAGACTACATCGAAAGATTCTTGACTCCATTCCAACCGCTTGGGATAGAAGGTTTCTAGAGTAGGGTTAGTCACAAGGATGAAAGTTTTTCATCCTATAGAAGTTCCTACTGTTTCTTCCACTCCTATGAATTCCTTTTTTATTCCCCTTCTCTACTCATATTTGACTCTATGGTTTACTGCTTGTACTTGTATTTCATCACTATGTGTGAGTAGAACTTTTTTCTTGGGTGTAGGAGAGTAGGTCCCATGTCATAACTTATGTGAACTCAGATTTCATGTTTAATGCTAGTTTATTTACTATCCCAAGGTATGCTTTAGTGTTTATTTTCTTATTTCATGACTGGTCATTCTGCTTGCGTGTTTTATGCTACTTTCTATATTCTGGGAAGATATGTCCAAAATGAAGGAATGTCTATCATAACAACATATCCTTGACTAGGGAAGTGTCTAGGACTATATTAAGGATACTAGGATTGTAGTTCAAAGCTAAGCATAAGCATGGGTATTCTATTTGGAGTTAGAAATGTCTCACATTAGCAAGAGGTTTGTGATGACGATAAACTTACTTTGTATGTTTGACTAGTATCTTTGAATTTTGTGGTTGTATGTAACTTGTGATATGAAACTAAAATCCCAAATCTAAGATCCTCTTAATCTTTCTCCAAGTGATTAGCATTTACTGTTTTCTCTTAACCTGGTAGTCAGTTTAATCTAACACTAATAATCCTTCTGTAATTGTTCTATATAGTTGAGGGTTTAATATTCTTGCACCGAACAATATAATACACACACGCGTATACTTGCAGGGTAGTGTTCGAGTTTATAAATTTATGACTTGCACACATGACAAACAATAATATGGGTATTTCGTTAATCAAAATAGTCTGATTAATGTCATTAGATTATTCCAATTGGTCTCTTTAAACATTGATAAACTTTGGCATGTAAGGTTTAGTATTAAGGTTCATTTACATAACATTTATACACTCAATTTGTTAGCCCTTGTTTGAATGATATAGTTCAATCCCTACATTAATAAATTATGAGATTTCCTCTTACATTTCTTAACCCCTTTATATAAAATTTCACCCATGTTATCAATGTAATCCATTTCCTCTTAAACTATTTCCCTAATATATAATAAATTTCTACTAAGAAATTTTTGGGTCAAAAACAATAGCAAAAAGAAATTAATTCTTTCATTCTAGTACTTATTTTTAACATAGTTCTCAAATGGTCCTTAGTGAACAAGATCGATAGCCTTCTAGTAATCCTCCATAAATGGCCACTTGGTTCTCTTCTATTCCCCTTCCATTCCATATTGTACCTGATTGGACTATGATGGAAAATCATAGTGTTCCTTAGACATTGGATAGGCTTGTGAAAGTAGAGAGTACAATGTGAAAACCCCTCTATTTTTAGGATTCAAACATATCTATAGGATGTCTCAATATGCCAAAGTTTGCATGGAGATGCAAGTGTATTCACTATTCACCAAAGTGATAGTTGCGTCGATACTCAAACTACTATTTTGAATCTAGATTGGTTCACCAATCCTAATCTATGCGCTAATTGCAAGATATTGCGGCATAGTCTACCTCATTTGTTTAAAACAACAAAGGAATCAATGACGAATGCTACTTGTAGATTCATTTTGGTAAGAAGAAGGTAAGAGTTTGAAGAAATGTTGGTTGTATTCAACATCATCTTAGTGTTACCATTAATGCACCTCCATCTCCTCCATCTTCTTTGGAGGTTAGTAAGATAGGTGAAAAGTGGATGCCTCCTAGTGAGAAGGAGGTTTAATAAGGGTAAGGTATGGCAAATAGGTCATCTACTCCATGGGATATGAATGGATATTGGGGATAGAATTCTAAACCAAAAAACAAAAAGAAGCATAAATGAACAATTCTTTGTTGTGATTGTTTGATTGGAAGGGATGCAACGTGATGTTTTTCCAGTCCCTGTTGGCATGTGTTCCATCTTGTTCAACTTGTATGCCTACTTAGGAGTTTGTTGACATGTGTGCCAATGTCTTGGGAATATTTGTCTTATTTGATTCCTTGAATAGAAATTAACTATTTGGAGTGTCCTATTTTGTTTAAGGCGTGCATGTCTATATGTATCTATAATGGTTATCGAAAAATGTTTAGCCAATAATAGCATGCTACTCAAAATAATGAATTTCTTTCAGTGTGAGCGTAATATAGTTTTGTGTTTGTGAACTATGAAATACCATCTCAAGAAATGTCTCTAATTTGAATTAGCTTCAAATGCATAGTTTGGTCAACTTCAAATGCATAGTTTGGTTATGTTCCCTACAAATTCAATGAAGCACGTTAGAAATATTGTTTAGTCATAGGATTTGTCAAAATTTCATGATACACAACTACAATAATTTCCCCCCTCATCCTAATATATTTATTATACTCCTTACCTCTTATGTTTCCTCATCAACTAAACTTAATCAGGGAGTTTTCTTGATAAGATCTTAAATCTACAAGCTGTGAGAAGAATTTCAAGTACATGTATCAATACTTCTAAATCTAAATAACATGCATTAATTCAACAATTATTAGGAACAATGACTATCTTTCTAACTGAATTATTTTTCAGCACTTTCTTATGTAAATAATCTATTTTGTAGGATCTTCATAATGAAAACATATGAAACTCAATCAGGTTTAGCAGTTCATCTATTTTAAAAATAAATCAACATGCTCACTTATTCCAAATGCATAATGATGTTGACGCCTCTCATTGCAGTAGTTAGTTGTTGATTCTAGATCATTATTATAGTCCTTGCAAAATCTAAGTTGCATAAAAGCAACCATTTTTTCATGAATTCATATTTATACTTTTTAAACAATTTACATTTAAATGTGGTGTATGTTTAGTACCTACAATTTTCCTCTCCTGACATCTATTTTTATTGTGATGATATGTTTCCAATAATTTCCTCTATTAAATGTGGACACTCAAGGATAATAATTAGGGATGGAAAATATCCCCATTGTACACAAATGAATCCTAATCTCCTCTAACCTGAACCAAAAAATGATTTGTCAAATTTTAATCTAACTAATGGGTCCAAAACAAATGTGCATGTTGACCCATTTTCTAATAGCATACTCATTGAAAATTGTTGTGACCCAACCACTTGGACCCTAGTATCTTGCATGGTAAATATAAACTCCCTTGTGACCATAACTCCTTCCACCTTGTCTAGTGAGTCTTATTATCTATTTTTCCCATTCATCTTGATATGACAAGTCTCTATCCTAGACAACATTATGGTTTGGAACAATTGTCGTTGTGCTTTAGAATGATCACCATTGTGCTTCAAAATTTATGCTTAAGAGAGAGGAGAATTAGCATGTTCTTGATCTCATCATTTTCCTAATTGTATCAATCTCCTCTTTCAGCAACAACAACCTTGTTTGCATCATCTTATCTATCCAATGTTGATTCTAGGTTTGGTATAGACATGATAATTATATGCACCTAAACAAGTACTTCTATAGCTACACACCATCAAAATACTCTCCTTATTGATGGTAGTGTCATATTCTAACATGCAACTATTAAACATGATATCATGGCTTCTCAGTCTCCCCATGCGTAAATACAAAGGAGCAATTTATACTATTGTCTTCACGAATATAATCAAGGTTGTGTCCAACATGAATGAAGTAATCATAACCCAAGTTGGGTGGTCAAGACATGGTTGGAGTTGAATCTAGACCTGAGTGTGGGATGATCACCACTAAGCTAATATGGTACTATTTCTTTTCTCCTAAGATTTCTTGAATTGTCCATATTCTCCTTCCTTTTGTATGATCAGTTGTTCCTTTCATTGAATATATAGTATCAATGTAATTTGACTGTGTAATATACCAAAATCTGAGCACTAATTCTATATTGAGCTATATACATAGTTTTATCCTAACTGGAGCCCATTTACAAATAAACTCTCAAATTCAATGTTTCATTTAGTTATTTTGATAAATCACCATATTGTTGACATAATTTATCTTTGATTTTATTTCTTTTGTAAAAATTATTTGACTCTTTTATCTAGAGAAATATTTGCAAAAAAAATCTTTCTATTACTTGATGAGTTATGCACTTAACAATTGTGAAATATAATATTGTTTGGCCCACATATTTTCATTTGACTTTAAATGAATTTAACACTCTTGATCTCAGAAGTAATAGTTTTGGAATCAAGAAACAATTATTGATCATATCAATAGATATAAATTTTCAAGAATCTATGACAACAATAAAGTTAGCCATCACATAATCATATATAGAGGTCTTAATAGTTGTGAATTTTAGTCTAATATAAATGGAGCACATGGTTCCAATTTACTTGCATTTAGATTATTATTTTAGGAGTTACAAAATATTTAAATGAATCAAAACTAGGGATTAATACCAACTTTATTAGACCTAATATCCTATATTTTAAGTTGAGAACCAACTTCCTTATCTGTAAATTTGGTGGTGTAATTTATAGGTAGAAACGGCGAGGTTTCCTTCCCTTATATCTCTAAGAGGACTCATGGGAGAGTTTGATTTTCCTTCAAATTCCACTTCTTGTCCCTATGACTACATTCTACAATCAATGTAAAATTGTAGAAGGGGGAGATAGAGTTATGACCACAATCATCTTCATACCCCTAATAAAAGAAAAAAATGGAAAACTCATAAAGCTCCGACGTGACCCCTACATAATATGATAACACCAACCATCATTACTCCCCTCCTCTATGTCACAAGACTCTCTTATAAACCCTAGGAACACCTCCATCCTCTAAAAATAGGACCACAACTATGAACAAGCCTCCTCATACCTACAAAAAATGGTCGACCACCTACAAAAAGAACTTGCAACTCAACAACCCAGACCCCGACTCTCCTCTTATCCTCCATCATACCTTAGATTTTTATATCTTTTTGTCATCTTATCTATTTTCCCACCAACCACCATATATGAATCCATAAGAGTACCCTCAGACCTTTCGTCCCTTATCTATAAATCATCCTCAATAGTTTTTTTGAGTCTACAAAGTATTAATGACACCCTTGACTTTGTCTAATCCTTACTATAATAAACCTTTCAATCACCCTCATTTCTATGGACCTCAACTCCATTTCTTCCACCGTGAACTAGACAACACATAGGCAATGTTGGTGATTCATTCTATAGAATTAGTAAAGAGGCACATCTCATCCTCCTTAACACCTGACTTCAAGAAACATTCACTACCTCATCAAGAACTCAAACCTTGACTACATATTAGGTCCTACATACTTGGATAACAACAACCCATGGTCTTGATACCTACCATCACTAATATAAAGTCATTTATGTTAAATCCTAGGATAATTTTATGAAGAATACTAGTCACCATCTCTACGTTGGATCCATAGAGATATATTGAATTGGCTAAGATCTATTGATTAAAGCTATAGACCAATTGTCCAACAGACTATGATTTCGTGAACTGACCTAAAGACAATCAATAGAGACTAGAATTGCATTGATAATAGTAAAGTAATCCTCCACCTTATTTTATAAGCAATAATTTAGATAATGACATTCATGAACTTAGCTAATAGGAAAAATAATAATACATAATTGTTAATTTCACCTAAGTGTAAAATTGTATACCATATTTGTGTATGTGAATACATATATTAGTATGTGTATCAATAAAATAGAAGCTATAAACCTCTGTATACATGTCTACGAAAACTCCTATTTGTGTAGAAATTTATTAATAAAAATGTTGTGATGATGATACTCAAGAAATAGTAATTTTTAGACCCCATTATGTAATAAGTTTAATTTTATAACATTAATATATATACATAAATAACATCGCATATTACCAATAATAAAATTTGTACCTTAATTAACTTTAACTCTAGTAGTTTGGTTTATGTTTAGTTAAATGTTAGAAAATCCCTTGATAAAAAATTATTATTGTGTACTTTTGAATCATATGAAATTCGATAAAGGAAGTACTATCTAACAACATAATTCTAGGGAAGTTTATTATTATTTAATGTATGAGTGAACTTAATTCTATTTGATACATATAATGATAACATAGAACTAAATAGTGAATATGGATATTGGAGGGTGAAGTAGATCAAATACTACTATGATCATTATCCATTTAAAAACTAATTTCATTTCCATATAGATACTAATATTGAAATACATCTACCATCTATATAGTAGTGACTACCTAATGTCGATGGAAAAAGTATATATGTAGTAGTTTCCCATATACTCATTAATATGAATCACAACCTTAGAAGAAGTATAGTGGTGAACATAGAATAATGATCTTAATTGGAAAACCCATAATAATAAATAAAACTTGAATCCAAGCCAATTAGTAACAATATTATCCTAATGTGTAGCTTTGTCTTCTCTAATTCATAAAATCACTTAAATTATGGTGTGTGCAAACTTTGGAGTTTAGCACTGAATTCTCTATTCAATTATTGTGTTATTTTATCCTTCTTAACTTGCATTCAAAGATTCTTATCAAGTGGTGAACCCAATTTGTTTATCATCCTTACCTCTCCTCTTAAAGGTCACCACAACTACTTTGAATAGTGAGTATTTTTGAATGATTGAATAAATTTGTATTTGTACTTTGGAACAAAATTCAATATCCATTAAAGATTTGGATCCCTTATTTGGTGGGTCATATCACCACCATGTGTAGTGGCTAATCGATGTACAGATCCCTAAGTATTGTTTATCCTAATGGAGAAAATGACATTCCATCATAGAGGGAAGAATAGTAGGAACCTGACCCTGGTGAATATAAAATATTAGAACGTATGTGCTAATACATAAATCTTTTAATGTTGAATACTGTGATATATTCATATTTGGAATTATAACTACTATTGAATACATCTTGTTTTGAGAACATATTGCAAATTTGGTATTTTGAATAATTTTGTGAAATTAATATCTTGATATTTTAGTGTTGGCATTATTGATACCTTGAATTCATATATTCATAACTTGGTCAAAAAAATAGTATTTACCTAATTTTTTGAATAATTTAAATCTCCTCTTGTTCATTTTATTAAAAAGCTCTATTATAAAGTCTTAGTACCAACTTTTCTGTCCCAACTCTTCTTTTGGTACATGGTAGATTAATTCCTTATGGGAATTCATAGATAGGTGATACATGAATATATAGATGAGATTTGCATGTCATGTCATCTATTCTTGAGTAGATAGGACACATGTATGTTTAATACACAAGTCCTTATGTATAGCCTTTCGTGAACTATGATTGTAAATCATGAACACGGTCATGATAGTTTTATATATTCTGATATTAGTTTGCAAAATTTTGATCATAAGTTTTGGTCTTTACAAACTACATGTTATCATTTTTTGTTCTTTTTACCAACTTTATTTGCAATTTTCTATGAATTTGACCATAATATGTTATAGGGATGGGTGTCACTTCTTGTTATTTATCATAAGGGAACATGTATGGGTTCTAAACATAATTAAGTGGTAAGGTAGGTAAGGATATAAATGATACCATTTGTTCTTATTAATCAATATTTTTATTCAGTTTAGATGATTCTTAAGTTCATGTGAAATTCATAATAGAAGTCCCCCCTTTCCATTCCATGTGGTTTGCAATCAGCTTTTGGATTTTGAATTGTAATACCAGGATCATTAAGGTTATAATTTACACCATTATTTTTTAATACTCAATATTTTTTTCAGTTTAGACGATTCTTAAGTTCATGTGAAATTTGTAATAGAAACCCCCCCTTCCATTCCATGTGAAATTCACAAACATCTCTTGGATTTTTAAATGTAATACCAGGATCAAGTTTATTTAAATATCTTTTTCAATTACTTTTTATCATTGCAGTTGAGGACCTAATATATAAACCAAAAACTAGTGTCTAACTAATTTTGCAATCTTCTCCAATATTATGTTAATCTTAACCATGTTCCCATTATATTAGTATAATTGCTATAGTAGTTGCTTAATATTAGGTATGTAATCATGCGAGGTGGTTATCATTCTTTATCATCATATATTTCCAAATGAAGAATGTGCCAACCATAATGGGACAATCCACGTGATTTTGTACGGAGAAAACAAATAGTTTACTTTTGTCTGATCTCCTATCTTAGTTGGCATGTTATGAAATTTCAGTGCAGGTTGTTTTGAGGTTTTAATTAGCTTATTTTTGGTTTATAATGATCAGTGTGTGCTTGAAAATAATAGTAGTATTGTGTTTTACGATATCATATTGTAAAAGATGTTGGTATGTATGCCCTGAGAGCCAATCATGGGATGATTGGTGGGATACATTAACATTGATTTGATAAACATCAAAGGCAAGCTTCCAATTCTTTCTGGTTCTGTCATATGAGATAGTGATAGAACAGATTGAATGTCTAGAGAATGACAATGCTCAATGACGTATGCCTTTAGGTTGAGGACCTGAACGATGAGATCATACGGATGCTAAGAGTTTGTACATTCTTGTTATGTCCCTAGTCAGATGTCATTATGGAAGGTAGATAGACAGCAATGACACACAAGACTAGATTGTAGTGTTGGTTGATGATAGAATCTCATTAGTCATGATATAGAGATATCAAACCAAACACATCGGTACTTGTTAGAGAACAAGTATACCGGACAGACCTACCGTGAGTTTGACACATGGAACCATGAGATGGTAGTCACAGTCAGTACTCACAGTGATGGTGGTGAGTGTGATTCTTTGACCTGAAATCACTACACTCAACACATGTCATTGGGCACACTTTGACATCATCAAACGCTGTCCTGAAACATGGGTTGTTATAAAGGTGATGATTGGGTGGCTTTGACACATGGGGCTTTTGAGGGGTGAGTGATAGATATGGGATTTGTCCCTCCTGAGGGAGTTTGATATCCAAGGCCACTTGATGAGTAGGATTGAGATAGGCGTGCGCACGCATGTGTGAATCAATATGTGATATTGATGTCATACATATCTCGTTCAATCTACTCTGAGATCAAGAAAGTGAATGAACGTTGACAGGATGACTGTTCCATGCCTCGAGTTCATTCGAGATATCAGTGACAAAGGAATTATACATTCACTGTAACACCATTCACAGATTGTAGGATGAAAGTTGTTCTCCAACTTTCTACTTTCACTTGGGTAGTAATGATGTGTGACTAGGCACCGCTCTTTGCTTGTGAAGTCATAAGTGTTATGGACTTTCACTGCCTACGTGAAATGGACCTGCAGGCTCACACACATAGGATTTAACCTGGAAGAGGAGTCTTGTCCACAAGTAATGTTTAGATTGATTACTAAAGGAGTTTAGTAGTTCAATTAAACACTCAATTAATCGATAGCTTAATATCATATTGTTCAAGGTGTTGGACGCATTGATTGGAGTATTGGATTGATTGAAATCGCAATTGACTGATTCTGCACAACATGCACTCCCAACTGATCGGCTCAAGTGTTGAATCGATCGACTGAGGTTGCTGAACTGGTCGGTTGGAGTGTCCAGGCTGATCGGCTCATGTCCAGGGTGAAACGACCGATTCAAGAGTTGAACCGATCGGCTCAACTGGTGCAACCGACCAGTTGGGAAAGTCAGGTCGACAAGAATTTTCCTTTCGTCTCAAATTGCCCAATTCGATTGGGAATAACATTGGTATTCGATACCAATTAGAAACGAAACAAGGAAAGTCTTTTTGAGATGGATTAGGACCGTGAACCGATCGGTTCAGGGCACCAACCGATCGGTTGGAGTGTCCCAAACGATCAGCTCAGGTCCAATCGATCGGCTCAAAGGCCGAACTGATCGGTTCAGTTGTGAACCGATCGATTCAGGTTGCGAGTTGGTTGCTTTTGTGGAAAATCTCGAACCCTTCTACTCCTACTTTTAGTCCCGCATTTCCCGGGATGGAGAACCATGTCCCATGACCCTCCTATATATATATGGGTATTGGGGGCTTCTCCAAAAACAACTCAGTGCAACCAGTTGCTCTGCAAAGTTGTCGTTCTCTCTAGTTTTGGTAACCGAGAGAGAGCCCGAGCAAATGCTTCCCACAAAGAGAGGTGCAGTAAGGGAAGGACAACTGCAGTTACAACTGGAGGCAGGAGAGTGTGTTGGCGACTAGTACGTCAACAGGAGGGTGTGACTCCTTCCACTTCCTTGTGGGACAAAGAGAGTGGAGTTCCAGGTAGTCCGTGTTGACTACTTCAGAGGCGGGAGGTTTCTTCCGCTCAGGAGGACAACTATCAATCCCGACAGTCTCAGTGAGAGGAGGAGTCGTCAGTCACGGTGCGACCAGGAGCTGCACAGACACCGTCCAAGACCGAAGTTGAAGACCGTGCAAGGCGCGAGGTATTGTCGCCGAGCAAGCCTCGGGACAAGGTATGATTCCACAAACCATCCTTTCCTATTATATAGACATTGACGCGTTTCCTTGTTCTGGGTTTGGGGGAGAAAATTTTTGTTTCTGCTGCCTTCTCTGTCTCTCCTAAAACCCAACAGTGGTATCAGAGCCACATCAACTGCTCTATATTTTACGAATATCGATATGATCGATTTTGGTTTGTCGCCTTTATTTATTGCATACGATGTGAATAATATTGGCTTTATGCATGTCCAATCCTAAATCCACAAATCCCAATTACATATATGATATGTATTATTAATGCACTCGATACACATCGCCCTTAAATGAGTTTTGTGGTGGATGTATAGTGTGTTTATGGCCAATAAACCCTATTTGTGATTGGTTGTGTGTGGTTGCTTGCATCTCGGTCTACACAACGATCTTCCTTCTCCTATTCATGATGTAACTTGAAATAATTTGAGATTCTTTCCTACCTTTGCTTCCCCTGAATGTAACTCGGGGATTCCCTTTTAAAGCAATGTAATCATTAGGATAGATTTTATTTCCTGTTATATCGAAGACCGGCAGACATCAAGACGACTGCTCAGACGATCGGTTCAAGTCGTGAACCGATCAGTTGACGTTCCAGACGGTCGGTTCAAGGAGTGAACCGATCAGTTGATGATCGGTTCGAGGAGCGAGACGAGCGGGTGGTGGACATGACGAGATGCATGACGACCAGGCGAACCGATCGGTTGGAGGAGCCAACCGATCGGCTGGTGGCACCCAGACGACCGGGCCAGACGAGTTGTCAATCATATGATGAGTTGATGCACTCCAAAGGCAAAGCGCAAAGTTCATCTTGTACAGGTCGCATGTGATGTAGACCTAGATGACCGTGATTCCTCTTGGCTCGAGGAATCACATTAGGATGGCCATAATCATCACTTTTTATCGTTTTGTGCATGTTTTCTATGGGATATAGCATGTATATGATAAGTACTATGTATTGTGGTGATTGGATATGTATATGTATATAAAATCAAATCCCTCATTAAAATATTAAGTCCTATATGCCTTCCATTAGTGGCACACATGAAAAGCTCGATCAACCAAGCGTAGGTTACGCCAAAGCGTGGTGTGTCGTCTATCTTGTGGAAGTGGGAAGGGTAGACATGTAGGTTCTACCAAAGCAGGGTGCATGTTCTACCGTGTCGGCTTTTGGGTTAGACTTAACTGGTGATTCTTAGAGCGTCTAAGCCCAGAGGCAAGGAATGTTCATGGCAATGTGTTGTGCATGTTCATTCAGCAAGAGTTGCATATGATGCAATTGGCAAGGGTTGCCTACCTGAGAGATCTAAGTTGTGGGCGATCAGCCAAAGCTGACTTATGACTTAGAGGATTTCAGGATCTTGCCCACTAGAAGGTTGTACGCTGCAATCTTCCGAATTGATGGTGATGGCTATCAATTTGAAGTAAAATAGTGGGAGCGATAATTAATTAAAGGCCTAATTTTTATCGTCAACTTTTCAAATCAATCAAATAAGTCAAAAAGAGTTTTGGACTAAAATTGCATATATTTCCTTTTGTTAAAATAAATGGTTAATCAACAAATCACTTTATTTACGATCGGTCCTTGAGACCAACAAATTAAATGGGAATAATTTCCTCGATTGGTTAGGACGTTGAGAAGCGTTCTCAATCAAAGAGTGAAAGCTCCAAGTCCTAGTCATACCAATACCAGATGAACTCAATCCCACCACATCAATGGCTGAAAGTATGCTTATGGAAGCATACCGAGGATGACATTGATGAGGAGTGCTTGATGTTGTGTTCTCTGAACTATGAGTTGCAGAGACAACATGAGACATATGATGTCTCAAGCACACTGTCCTAGTATGTCATGACAGAATGAGATCCAGTAAGGTATTCACACACTCAATGTGATTGGGTATGTGGAAAACCTGACTAAGAAGGATTCCCTCTGAGCCAAGGGTTGGCTATTGGTATGATACTGCAAATGTTGCGAGGATCATACAATTCATGATAAACTACAACATGAACGATTTTGACAAGCGTTGACAAAGTTGTTGGACATGTTGAGGATAGTAGAGGCAAAGATGAAGAAAGACAAACCATAATCTTTGATGTGATCAAAGAAAAGGTAAGTCTTAAGGGTAAGGACAAAGGCAAAGCTAAGAAGTGTTCTGATGCTAGCCAACAACCCAAGTCGTCTTCAGCCTCAAAGGCACATGGGAAAGGGTGTATGAGCGAAGTGCCCTCCATATCTGGAAGAACAAAAGAAGATGAAGGAGGGGATGGAAATCTCCACCTAAGGCATCATGAAATGAACCACTTCTTTATCTGAGGTATACGATACCAAGATATGGATCTATCATATATGATATGCAAGATCCGCAAAGAAGTGATGGCCTTTGTGAAAGGACCAAGAAAGGAGTACCCATCATTGGAGCAAGTGTTGCTGCCATAGATAGGAGTATCTTTCAGTTTATTTCAGCCTAAAGGGCACGAAATAGAGTTGAGAACTGCTATTTCATATTTGCCAATAGATAGAAACACTTTATTTTGCATATTGTATGACAATGTTTGCAATCAATAAAGAGATGTTTCAATTTATAAAGATGTGATCTTTGTAGCAATGCCTTATTTATCTTGTGGTACTTGGTATGCATAAGATAAAATGATACCTAAAAGTTATAGATAACTCAAACAATCAAATTAGCATTAATCATGAGAAATTCATTTCTAGTTTCCATGGGATGGATAAATCTAGGCTCTTTTGGTTAAAGAACCAGTGAGAGACATGAATATCTTGGACATGATTAATCAATCTTCACTAATGTAGTGGGAGAGTGATTATCCTATTAGGTATAATACATGTGATGTATTTACACACCTATTGGAACAAATGCTAATACTTCAAATGGTGTTTAGAGAAATACCAATATGAATATCTTGAAGTGTTCAAGATTATCATAGATGAAGTGTAAATTTGGTAAAGTGTTAATTCTTGATGAGATCAATGAATGTAATACTTGGACCAAATGTTTGAGATCCTTATGAGTGATTATGATAGTGTATCATAGTGAACTCATGATTAAGGCATGGTGATGTCTAAATCAAGAAGGAATCATACTCTAAGGAGTTAGAGAATGATTATCAAATAACTGAATTCTTCTTAATAAATGAATACCCCACACTAATAAAGGACATTGAGAATCACAAGGAGTTGTGAGTTCTTATATCCTTGACAGATACACCTCAATTATCTATGTGATGAGTTGTTCATATGATGAGTGAACTATCTAGATGAATATGAGGAACCAAATTTTGAGTTATGGACCATTACATCCTAAATGACATCCATGTCAACCATAAGGTGTGACCTTGATGGTAGCACTCATTGGATGAAATCCATAAGTGCAAATGAGTCTTAAATGTTAAGAAACATGCATAACATTTGAGAAGGATGATGCTTGTTGATTACAACTTAATGACTGAGACATTTGGCATATGGATACTAAAACCGCATTCCTATGAGGAATAAAACAAGGATGTGTACGTGACACAACCTATAAGGTTTATGAATCCACTAATGCAAATGAAGTCTATAAGTTACAATGGACTAATCAATGTGATTGATTTAGTACAAGCAACTCAGAATTGGATCTTTACTTTGATGATATAGTCAAAGGGTTTGACTGATATGTCAAAGATAAAGAAGGGATTTGTGATTTAGTGGGAGCGTATTCACATTCCACATGTTGATGTGAAATGGAAATGTTCTAGAATGGAAATCCAAGAGTGGAAATTATCTTTAAGGAAGATAGAGATGTTTCCTATGTGATAGGAATACAGATCTATAGAGATAGTTCTCGAAAACCTCTTAACCTGAAAAGAGAAAGCATACATTGGCAATCTATACTGAAATGTTCAGTATGCACAGATTCAGTGGGTGAAAACTTGTCCATGCTACATGGAGTTAGTATCCCAAGGCCAAGTGTCCAATTCTTATGAAGACTAAGAATAGATATGGATCTATCATGTATGTAATCATCCCATTATCTTACATGTATGGACATGGCAAGAACAAAATGCATTCATCATTTTGTATGTAGGACATGACAATATGATGTGCTCATCCTGATAACTCGTATGTGGGACATGACGAGTGGATGTCTGTCTGCTTCCAGTAAGGGTTACTGGAATACCATGAGAACTTGATAAGTACTTGTGAAGTACTAGTTCTATGGAGATAAGGAAGAGTTCTATGTAAAGAGTGACATTGATGCTAACTTCCGAAAGGATAGAAAATTAATCGCAAAATATACATAGGATATATAAAAGTGAGAGTTTGTTGATAATTGGAAGTGTTCCAATAAAACCATTTAAAAGGAAATGCCGAGTATCTATGAGTTAGAGAACATCAGTGGATACTATATGGATCTGGACGTTCATGAGATGAACTTATAGATATTCCGCTCATTGATGACAAGTCTGGAATCCTTGATCATGCAATGTGGCTAAAGGTTAGAAAATGGAATACTAGATCGCATATTACGGCAACTCCATCTCATACGTGTGACGTACAGTGAAGAGATGCGAGACATGCAATTTATAATGACTTTGGCAAGGTGTTTCCATTACTCACTATGTTGGCACTAGAGCACAGTAACATGTGGGACATGTTTGAAGATCACTATGAATATGATTCAAGGTGATTGGCTCGCAGTGCAAGTGGGAGTCTATTTGTATGTATGCCCTGAGAGCCAATCATGGGATGATTGGTGGGATACATTAACATTGATTTGATAAACATCAAAGGCAAGCTTCCAATTCTTTCTAGTTCTATCATATGAGATAGTGATAGAATAGATTGAATGTCTAGAGAATGACAATGCTCAATGATGTATGCCTTCAGGTTGAGGACCTGAACGATGAGATCATACAGATGCTAAGAGTTTGTACATTCTTGTTATGTCCCTAGTCGGATATCATTGTGGAAGGTAGATAGACAACAATGACACACAAGACTAGATTGTGGTGTTGGTTGATGACAGAATCTCATTAGTCATGATATAGAGATATCAAACCAAACACATAGGTACTTGTTAGAGAACAATTATACCGGACAGACCCACCGTGAGTTTGACACATGGAACCATGAGATGGTAGTCACAGTCAGTACTCACAGTGATGGTGGTGAGTGTGATTCTTTGACCTGAAATCACTACACTCAAAACATGTCGTTGGGCACACTTTGACATCATCAAACACAGTCCTGAAAGATGGGTTGTTATAAAGGTGATGATTGGGTGGCTTTGACACATGGGGCTTTTGAGGGGTGAGTGATAGATATGGGATTTGTCCCTCTTGAGGGAGTTTGATATCCAAGGCCACTTGATGAGTAGGATTGAGATAGGCATGCGCACGCATGTGTGAATTAGTATGTGATATTTATGTCATACATATCTCGTTCAATCTACTTTGAGATCAAGAAAGTGAATGAATGTTGACAGGATGACTGTTCCATGCCTCGAGTTCATTTGGGATATCAGTGACAACGGAATTATACATTCACTGTAACACCATTCATGGATTGTAGGATGAAAGTTGTTCTACAACTTTCTACTTTCACTTGGGTAGCAATGATGTGTGACTAGGCACTGCTCTTTGCTTGTGAAGTCATAAGTGTTATGGACTTTCACTGCCAACATGAAATGGACCTGCAGGGTCACACACATAGGATTTAACCTGGAAGAGGAGTTTTGTCCACAAGTAATGTTTAGATTGATTACTAAAGGAGTTTAGTAGTTCAATTAAACACTCAATTAATCGATAGCTCAATATCATATTGTTCAAGGTGTTGGACGCATTGATTGGAGTATCGGATTGATTGAAATCGCAATTGACTGATTCTGCACAACCTGCACTCCCAACCGATCGGCTCAAGTGTTGAACCGGTTGGCTGAGGTTGCTGAACCGGTTGGCTAGAGTGTCTAGGCCGATCGGCTCTTGTCCAGGGTGAAACGACCAGTTCAAGAGTTGAACCGATCGGCTCAACTGGTGCAACCGACTAGTTGGGAAAGTCAGGTCGACAAGAATTTTCCTTTCATCTCAAATTGCCCAATTCGATTAGGAATAACATTGGTATTCGATACCAATTAGAAACGAAACAAGGAAAGTCTTTTTGAGTTGGATCAGGACCGTGAACCGATCGGTTTAGGGAACCAACCGATCGGTTGGAGTATCCCAAATGATCGGCTCAGGTCCAAACGATCGGTTCAGCTGTGAACCGATCTATTCAGGTTGCGAGTTGGTTGCTTTTGTGGAAAATCTCGAACCCTTCTACTCCTACTTTTAGTATCACATTGCCCGGGATGGAGAACCCTGTCCCATGACCCTCCTATATATATGGGTATTGGGGGCTTCTCCAAAAACAACTCAGTGCAACTAGTTGCTCTGCAAAGTTGTCATTCTCTCTGGTTTTGGTAACCGAGAGAGTGCCCGAGTAAGTGCTTCCCGTAAAGGGAGGTGCAGCAAGGGAAGGACAACTGTAGCTGCAACTGGAGGCAGGAGAGTGTGTTGGTGACTAGTATGACAATAGGAGGGTGCAACTCCTTCCACTTCCTTGTGAGACAAGGAGAGTGGAGTTCCAGGTGGTCCGTGTGGACTACATCAGAGGCGGGAGGTTTCTGCCGCTCAAGAGGACAACTGTCAATCCCGACAGTCCCGGTGAGAGGAGGAGTCATCAGTCACGGTGCGACCAGGAGCTGCACAGACACCGTCCAAGACCGGAGTTGAAGACCGCGCAAGGCACGAGGTATTGTCGCCGAGCAAGCCTTGGGACAAGGTATGATTCCACAAACCATCCTTTCCTATTATATAGATGTTGACGCGTTTCCTTGTTCCGAGTTTGGGGGAGAAAAGTTTTGTTTCCGCTGCCTTCTCTGTCTCCCCTAAAACTCAACAGTGGTAACAGAGCCACGTCAACTGCTCTATATTTTAGGAATATCGATATGATCGATTTTGGTTTGTCGCCTTTATTTATTTCATACGATGCAAATAAGATTGGCTTTATGCATGTCCAATCCTAAATCCACAAATCCCAATTACATATATGATATGTATTATTAATGCACTCGATACGCGTCGCCCTTAAACGAGTTTTGTGGTGGATGTATAGTGTGGTTATGGCCAATAAACCCACTTATGAAATTTCAGTGCAGGTTGTTTTGAGGTTTTAATTAGCTTATTTTTGGTTTATAATGATCAGTGTGTGCTTTAAAATAATAGTAGTATTGTGTTTTACGATATCATATTGTAAAAGACACTATATCACTATGGTTGAAGAAATAAATTTATCGAAGACATGGGGTACTATTATTGTCTCAAGAGAAAAAAAATCCATGTTTCCTTCTCTCTAGTTGTGGTTAATTTGTAGTTTGCACTTTTGATAGGTGAATACAAAAATATTAAATAAAATAATCTTAATGAACTACATGTTTCTTTTTTGGACAAGTAAACATGAAAATTGTAGACTACTAGCTCTACAAATTGCAGGAATATGTGTTGTCTACTAATTTTTAATATCTTTTATTAGCATATCTTAATTTTATTAAACTTCTTTGTTTAGTAACTATTATCATAGGTTGTGTGTAGTTAGTTGATATCATCGAAAATGGTTCAAAATGCTTCACATTTTCAACAATTTACATCTAGAGGTTAAACGATACAAATGATAGGTAAAATGTTATTGATTATTCATTGACGCCCACATGCATAATAAATGGATACTAGGAAGGTATAGGATGGGCTATGAAGATATTATATAATTTGGTGATGGTCTGTGGGGGAATTTTATGGATTACATCCAATACAATCAATATCCATCCCTGAAGGGGGGTCATAGGGATCATCATACACATCATCACTATTGTAGGGTTTTTTAAGGTTGGTAATAGGTATGAAAGTATATGTAGTTGGGAAACTGAGCTCAACGGTTTTAGTGACTAGAATTGTAAAAGGAATTGATATGGAAATGGTTATTTTTCTACGTTCATCGCCAAAATAATGTTAAGAGGGGGAGAGGAAGAAATGCAAGTGATGCATGGGAGATAGGAAGACGGTAGAGGAATCAGAGTGGCTTCTAACTTTTCATGAAGGTCAGGAAGAGGTGGACATCAACACAATATCAATAATCTCATTTATACCTCACTTGGTACAGGATGGCATCAAGATTGTGATGATTCCCAATAATAGAGGGGACTCCCTAGTATAGGATGATCAAAATTTTGTTAGATTCAACTGACATAGCTTGTTTTGAGGCCAACTAGTTAGTAGGATTTGCTTGGAGTTGAGGAAAAATAGTAGATTCAAGATCTTAGTTGAGGAGCATAAATGATTCATCATGTGACTCATGACTAAGATGGAAAGATAGATGATCCTTAGCGATGTGCCTTTGTTTATGGATCATATATTCATGATTACTCAAGAAAGGATGCTCTCCCTCTTTTCTTCTCTGCATTGGCTGTCTGGATAAGTATGAAAATCCTATTTATCCCCTAGGTTATAGATCGATTCCTAATGTATGCTATCACCCTAGGACAAAATTTTGACTAGACAATGAATATTTGATGGTGGTTTGCATTGATGATGTCAAAATTTCGCTCGAGTTCAAAGGAACATCATCTATGATAATATATACCATCATGATCATTGATGACAATACCATGACGGTAAAGATTTCTTTCTAAGATTTTGTTCAACAACTATTTCAATATATCCCGTCATTGGTTGGCTTAATTCCCTACTATAGATATGGATCCCATAGAATTGAATGATCTTTAGCTTTTCTTTGCCAAGCGGATGGAGGGTGCTCATAGGAATGCAAGTGATCAAGGAAAACAGGAAGTGGTGATTCTTTAGGTGATTGTAAAATGTACATAACCTTCATGTTTGGCCCTTGTTTCTAAACTAGATAAATGTGAGAATCTTGATACCTCATATAAGGAATAGTTTATTACTACTGCTCTGTCAAATGATGTTTATGTGAATATTCAAATATAGAACAAAGATCATGTATGGTTTGGTGAATGATTCTAACAAAAACCCTAATTTAGCAAGCTACCACCCCCCATTAATGTTAATCACCAATGGTCTCCTTTTGGATTGGAAATGGATGTTGTGCCAAATATAAATCTAGAGGTACATCTATATTTCTCTAAGATTAGAGATCCACTAGTTGCTAGCCTAAATATGGCTACGTAGCAGATTGTCATTGAACTATACACATAAAAGAAGCCGAAAATGGAAGATAATTTCAATAAAGTTGTTTCAAAAAATTGGGTAGAATATAATAATTATGGTGTTGACTTCAAATCAAGAAAAAGGAAAATGAGGATTTAATAGAATAAGAAGCTTAATATATCCAGATATATCCTAGATGAGATGATCAAGGCAATCTAACCTTGATTTTTGTTGCTCAATTATTCATTTCCTTTAGATTCAAATAGAAAAGAAGCATTGGCTAGATGGGTGTATTTAACATAGTGAATAGGAGCTACTTTTCTCTTTAATAGTCAAATGAAGTAAAATACTAGCTTTTTCTTAGATTTGTGTGGGACTCGCTAGGTTTGTGTTCCCTTAGTTTTTGGTTTGCATTAACTTTTCTTCTTCTTTGATCGTTTCTTCCCATGGAAATTTGCTCCAAAAGGATCTACATGGTTTTGTAAAGGAAGTAGAGGACATACTTGTAAATACATAGAGTTTGATTGTAATATAATTTATGGTTCCGTCAGAAAATATGATATTAATCTATATATTTCTTTCATATCTATATGTTTTTATGAGTGAATTGTGTATTTTATATTTATATTCTAGTGCGTCTTTTCTACTTCATGTAGAACCTGAGTTGTTGTACTCAGGGTTATCCATCTATGATCCCTATAATTTTTTTCATCTGGTTGCTGCCTACAAATGATTTAATCATCATCAAGAGTGAAGGCGATCAAAATATACTCTGGCCATCCTTGCAGAGATTAAAATCTTACATGCTTGTTGTCGAAAAGAGAATCTAAGAAATGCACGAAGGGACGACATAGGTTAAACATTTTAATTATTCCACGAGAAATGGAAGGGTGAAATCTTTATATCTCAAGTTGTATTAAAAGCTCAAAACGTACCCAACATCAAAACGTACGGAACGTGATACGTGCTAGACATCATTGAAGTATATCCACAAAAAGTGATATTTTATCATATGAACGATTGTAAGATGTGTACAATCTGACGTCCTTGGTTATATATTGTTTTTCGATTAAAATGCTTCTTCAAAATGTATTTGTGTTGAGCATCCGGATATGATTTCTTTTGAACTTTTGGTATTATTAATTTCAAAACAGGTGGTGGTTGTTTTATGCGAACAATTCATGGCAGTTGACGGCTCATTAAATGGAGATACATGGCAGTCAACTCTTGATTTATGTGTCAGGTTTTATACATATTTTGTCTTCAGTATAGATAACATAGCTGAACTGACGGAAGATGTTGACATGTGACTACTTGGTGTTCGATTTACTTGGAATTTCACACATTTGTTGTGTCAAGATAACACTTCTGTTTGTTAATCATGTATTCTAGGAGCTAACACTAAGAGAGACATTACCCGTCTCGTGTCCATCACGTGAATTCTGCATATCTAACTCTCTAACAAGAGAAAAACCTAATAGAATAAGTCCATTCAACGACTTTCAGAGACAATATACTTCATCATGTGTGCTGAATAATGATAATGGCATCTTTAGCGACTACAATGTCTCTAAATTGACATTGATTGAAATGAATCCCCCCCCCCCAACCCAAAAAAAAAATTCGTTATAGACCGCAATGTCAACTACGGGTCATTTTGTCGCAGAAGTTTAGGTGTTACAATGGTGAGATTTATTCCATAACCTATACCAGTTTACATTCAATATTATATATATATATATATATATATATATATATATATATATATATATATATATATATGTATATATGTATGTATATGTATATGTATGTATGTATATGTATATGTATGTATGTATATGTATATGTATATATATATATATATATATATATATATATATATATATATATATATATATATATATATATATGTATATATGTATGTATATGTATATGTATGTATGTATATGTATATGTATATATATATATATATATATATATATATATATATATATATATATATATATAT